>OY757551.1:9834561-9849561 GCA_963584105.1 Alviniconcha strummeri
GAAATACACGTTACTGCATTATGACCAGCCAATACCGCCACACCTCTTTGTGTGTGTGTGTGTGTGTGTGTGTGTGTGTGTGTGTGTGTGTGTGTGTGTGTGTGTGTGTGTGTGCGCGCGCGCGCGCGCGCGCGCGCGCGTGTATGTATGTGTATTATTTTTAATTTTCCATTAATACATGTAGTTCAGTATACTGCTGTTGTATTATATGTATACCCATTGTATACTGAAGTAAATGTGTTGGCTGGTATCTGAAAAGGAAAACGGTCCATAAAAAAACAGAAAAGCCCAGCCT
The DNA here is from genome assembly GCA_963584105.1 of Alviniconcha strummeri. Classification (NCBI taxonomy): domain Eukaryota; kingdom Metazoa; phylum Mollusca; class Gastropoda; family Provannidae; genus Alviniconcha; species Alviniconcha strummeri. Next base: position 9,834,857 of record OY757551.1, read on the forward strand.
GTAAAACCGGTTTTTTATATTCGCTTCTGCATTCACTGTTTAAATCCACGTCCTTCAGTCTTTGATGCGGTTAACGCGGTGGTTCATAGCTATGTCTGTCCTAACTGAAAATACATAAAAGCTTCAAAATAACGCTATTTTAAATAGCGTTATTTTAAACCTTTATGTGTCTGGATCCAGTTTTTGTTTTTGTTTTGTTTTTAGAACGCTAGCAGTCATTCTTATTTCAGATTTATTATTTTAAACTGAAAAACAGTTTACCGTACTAAAACCAGCTGGTATGGACTGCAAACAACGGATCGACTCTTCACCCAAACTATGATGGCTCAGAATTAGTCCTCGACAAAGGGTCAATCCTTCATCGGAACTACGATGGCTCAGAATTAGTCCTCACGTAAACAACTGGCCAATCCTTCACCAAAACTACGATGGCTAAGAATTTAGTCCTCACGTAAACAGAGGGTCAATCTTTCACCAAAACTACGATGGCTCAGAATTAGTCCTCACGTAAACAACGGGTCAGTCCTACACCCAAACTACGATGGCTTAGAATTAGTCCTCACGTAAGCAAAGGGTCAATTCTTCATCCAAACTACGATGGCTCAGAATTAGTCCTCATGTAAACAACGGGTCAGTCCTTCACCCAAACTACGATGGCTTAGAATTAGTCCTCACGTAAGCAGAGGGTCAGTTCTTCACCCAAACTACGATGGCTCAGAATTAGTCCTCACGTAAACAACGGGTCAGTCTTTCACCCAAACTACGATGGCTTAGAATTAGTTCTCCCGTAAACAACGGGTCAGTCTTTCACCCAAACTACGATGGCTTAGAATTAGTCCTCACGTAAACAACGGGTCAGTCTTTCACCCAAACTACGATGGCTTAGAATTAGTCCTCCCGTAAGCAGAAGGTCAGTTCTTCACCCAAACTACGATGGCTCAGAATTAGTCCTCACGCGGGTAAGATATTGGGCTGAGGGTGGAAAAGGATGGGGTGATGAAGACTGAGGATTGGGGGGGGGGGGGGGGGGGGGGGGGAGTGAGGAGCGGGCACAAAATTCAAAGACGAAGCGCGTCCAAAGAAACCTGAACAAACGCCTTGTGGTCTGCGGTTCTCCGCGTCCACTTTACCCCTTGTTGGAACCGAAACCATCCGCATTCACAAGGACAGAGTGAGAAAAATGAATTCCCCCCCCCCCCCCCAAACTCAATCTGGCCACTGGAAGGTTCACAGCCAAGAAAGCCGACACCAGACCAACTGACAGACAATAAAGAAATGAACGAAGAGCCAAAATGGAGAAGAAGAAAAACGAAGAGATTGTGGGTGTGGGTGTGTGTGGGTGTGGGGGGGGGGGGGGGCGGGGGGGGGGGGGGTAGAGAAAGAAAGAGAGTGAGAGAAGAAGAAGAGGCGAGAGGAGACCCTCGAAAAAAGTCTGAAAGGGTGGCCGTTATCTTTTTTCTTTTCTCTCCCCAGTTGAGGAGCTTGAGTTGGTCTTTTCCTTTTCACCGTGGCCACATGTCGCGGGTGGCTGACAATGAGCACGGTCCATTCACCAAAGACACACACGCATGTCCGTGACCACAGTACCGTTTGGCGCCAGTCATACCTTTATATGACAGCCAGAGGATGCTGTAGTTGCTCGGTGGTGGTGGTGGGGGTGGTGGTAGGTTTTTCGCTACCCACAATCAAACAACTCGTTTCGGGCTAAAGGCCTGTGCTGATCCTGGTGCTTGATGCGTTAACTGTTTTACTTTGAAGTCAGTCTATCCAGACACAAGATATGTTTAACGGAAGCTGACAGTACCTAACGTTAGAGTGCTTTTGTTTTTCTTTTTTCTTTATAAACATTTGATTCCGGCAATTGACAATAACAGAGTTCAATAATATACTATTACTTTTACACACACACACACACACACACACACACACACACACACACACACACACACACACACACACACACCGAAAACTAAAAGCAGCCGTGTTACATCAAACAGAAACGCACCGCCAATAAGAAAGGGAAGGGGGGGGGGGGGGGGGGGCAACAAAAATCTAAACTGAATAGAAGAAATTATTCTGAGTAGTCACAACTAAATGAGAGAGAGAGAGAGAGAGAGAGAGAGAGAGAGAGAGAGAGAGAGAGAGAGAGAGAGAGAGAGAGAGAGAGAGAGAGAGAGAGAATCTAAACTGAATGGAAGAAATTGAGCAGAGCGGTCACAGGCAACAATAAGTCGGATCTTGGCTTTTAACGCCCTTTCAACCGCATAGAGTCACATCAAGACAAAGCCAGCAACAAAATTCCATTGTCTACAGCAGAAAATAAAGGCGGGTATTTGGAGATTTGTGATCGAATTCAAATGTCACGCTAAAAAACGTCGTTAATGATGACTGGTTTTCAGACGAGTAGCAAACGAAATAAATATAAAATAATCATATCTGCCGAATTAATTTCGTTGTACTGATTGGTGTTCAACCAATTTCGTTGTACTGAACATATACTGGTATCCCCCATCTATTTTTCCTCTCCACAAAAATCTTTCTGGATTAAAACAAAAAACCACCTTCTGCACAAAAGCAAAGGCTATAATTGTAGTCTCTGGCGTAGTCATAACCCTTAGCAAACTTTTGTTAGACTTGTTTAAGGCGAAGACAATTATCTCCGTGGAGGTGCTGGCGCGGACCAGTATCGGGGATCGGGGGTCTGGAAGAAAAGACGATCTATGCCAGAGCCCACCATCTTCCTTTGTAACAAATAATTATATTGGACATACCCGGTTCTGTCTGCCAATCATCGAATATGATGTAAACATCGAATCCAGCTAGGAATAATACTGGTAAGAAAGGCAGAGGAAGAAGGAGAAGAAAAAAGAAGAAGAAAAAGAAATGCTTGATGAAGGGAAGTAACTCTGCGCACCCCACAATATTGATTTTTTTTTGGAGTGGCAGAGGCAACAGGACATTGTTGCTTCAGTTGCGGTGGGAAAGTCGCGGAAGACGGACGGACGCTGTCTCTCCCGCTGCGGGGACCAAACCAAAACAACACAGTGAAGTCCCGACCCGTTATATGCTTCTCCACTTCGTTCGAGTCTGGATCGCCGCGGGTAATGTATGGCAGGGTAAGAACTGGGTAAGCGGTTGTCTACCCTCTTTATGGGGGGGGGGGGGGGGGGCACTTTCTAATTATACTTGAAAAACACTGGATCCGAGACAAGAACGTAATGAAAGGACACGAGGTGATACAGCCAACAAACCAAAAGAGAAGAAAGTGTGTACACCAAAAGCTACATGCACAACAAACGAAAGCAGATACAGTAAAAAATAAATTTATTTTGAATCCAGTATTTCTTTCAAATCATAGAACAGAATGATTCAATTCAGCAAAGCAATAAAAGAATCATGCAAAAAGCGTTTTTCTTAACAAACTGAACAAGCAAACCAAAAAACACCAAGTAAAAAAAAAAAAAAAAAAAAAGGAAGCCAACAGGAGTACAGATGAATGTGCTGAACAAAACACACATAAAATTATAGCTGTGTTTGTAAATGTTGTATCATGTGAAGTGCAGCTAATTGTAATAAAAAGTTGATTCTCTGTAGTGCAGTACCTCAGCTAGGTTACAAACAACATGTAATTTATGTCAATTCTTTATATAAAACAAACATTAAGAAAATAAACCTACATTGGGATTTTTCCAGTAACATATGAATGCTTTCATGACTAGAAGAAGCACATTTTTTGACAACACTGCGCTTAGAAAATTGCATGGAACCCAGCAGTTAAATCCAACAAAATACTCTCCATCACAAATTCTCAGCCAACAGCACGAAGCATTTTATCACAAACAGTCCCAAAACAACTGGTGATCTTTCATGATACAACACTGAAACCAAAACACACAAAACTGTACAAATAAATAAAATCTATACAAAATTTTCTTTCTTATATTTTTTTTACAACAAAAATTTGAAGAAATATATATAAAAAATGTAAATACTTCCTACTGCTGTTTTTACAGTAGAAAATGTTCATGTATAAACTGCATTTAAAACAATAGCAAAAACTGTAAAAAAATAAACTTTTCTTTAAACAGGCAAATTCATTCCTGGCTCTGACAACAAGCCAACAAAAATACCACCATGAAATTCAGTCACACACATACCAAACACTGTTTCACAAACAAATGAAAACGTCAAATGATGTCCACACACACAATCACATCCAAACAAAACGAAATAAGCATGCACCCAACTTCTCTCCACGCATGCAAACAATGACAGCCAACGCTCAAGGCAAGAGGTAGATTTGTGAACAACTCTTTCAGACACACATTCATTGTCACCCATTTCATTTAAATACTTAAATAATGCACACAGTGCACAGCTTTGTAATGTGCACCCTTCACGTTTTCACAGTAGCCCCAGGGAAGGCTACTGTCATTGACACGACTAGCCAAACATGTGTACCTCAGTGATGAGGCATACTGTTAAGTTGTAGTGTGTTTACTTGCCCACAACAAGATTACTTTCAGTGAGAGTAATCTGTTGAGATGCAGCAACTCAAAACCCCAGACAGAAGTCACATGCAGCTGCTTAGACAGCAGGCAGGCTACTACCCCTTCTTTTTTTTCTTTCTTTACGTGCATGCAGGAAAAATAACACACGCATAAAATCTCATCCAACTCTGAATGAACCTCCAGGTTCCAGCAGAGGAACAAAAATAAGCAAAGACCACCAACATATATTTCCACTCATCTCATCATCTCACCATCACAGACTGTTGACCGTTTCATGCAACAGAAAGCCAGAGATGCATGCACCACACGCAGCAAAAGCAAAAAGACTCAACAAAGAAAGGGGTTGGGGTGGAGGTGGTGGGTTTGTAAATACTGCATTTCCATCACAAGTAACAACAAAGACCCACAGCCCCGCTGGTAATCGGGATACAGGACTGGTGACGACTCATTCTCACTGAGACAAAGATTGTCAGGGGACGTTCCGGGTAATTTCCGGAAATCATAGCACATGTTGGGCCGGGAAATCTGATTTTCAGAGGGTATTATTGTTGTTTCGGGGGGGATGGGGGTCGAGGGGGGTTTGAAATCTGTAACAAAGCCTCGACTACCTCCGCTTCCGACTCCGCCTGTCGTTCCTGCTCCTGGCGGTACTGTCGCTGTCGCTCCTCAAACTCCCGCAGCCGTCGGTTGTACTCTTCAATCTGCTCCCTCAACAAAGCATCCTCCGCCTGTTAAAAAACACACACGCACACACAAAAGCTCTTACATCAACGGATTAAGTTTCAATGGGGTAATTGGCAAGCTGGCAATATGTCAGGTATCTCCAATCTGGACAGGCTAAACAAGGGGTCTGGGCAAAATCAGAGAGTTACCAACACCCAGCGCAAGTGGCGACCATACAATGGGGGGACCGCCGGGGCCAGGTGCAGGGCAGCGGCCATGCGCGCAGCATGCAGCCTCTTGTGCCCGTGAGTGCCGCCTGATGCCCTAACAATGGTGCCAGACACGCTCTCAAAGACGGGACAGGGCCCGGGCCAGCATCTCAGGAGGAGGCAGCTTGCATCACCTGTGCCCTGTGTGTATAATTAAACAAATGTTGAAGAGGACTTATTAAGACATGAGTGGGTTGTGTGATTAGCAGAGGGGGTGGAGAGAGCAGGCCAGCATCATCATGACTAAGGGGGGAGGGAGGGGGCTGCCCTGCCTACAAAGGGCCACACTGGCCTTGTGCAAGGAAGAAAGAAAGGAAATTGAGAGAAAATATTATCAGCTGCCTTGCTAAGAAAGCTAACAAAGCCAATTTTAATTGGTTTGGCCATTGTAGCAGGCCCACAGCCTGCCTGCCCCTGATGCATATGGCTGCTCCAAGACTTGCCTAAGAAAAAGACCCAAGAAAGGAACCCTAATAAAGGTGGGAACCATTCCACACACAGCTGAGCAGGACCAAGGTCCCACTTGCTTATTGATTTTTTCCTTTGTCTTTTTGGGTTTCCCCCCATTGTCTGCTTAAAGTTTAATTTCCTTGTTTTGCCAGCCCCAAGTTATGAATTTTATGAGGTGTGTTTTGTAGTGGGGACAGCTGACAGGAGGGGGGTGGTAAACATGTGCTTCAAGCCAATCTGGGACCCCCACAATCTCTGCCAGATTTCTTCCTGCTTCCTTCAACTCCTTTGTTCCATTGTCTTAGAGTTCCTTGCCAAGAAGCTGGCAGATGGAAGGAACAAGAGACCCAGGCTAGCAGACCCCTCTAAGAAAAATGGCAAGGGAAAGAAAGAAGGGGTGTGCACCTCACAAGGCAAGTGTGCTGGGGCCACAGGGGGGCATTGAAAAAGGAGTAGGAGTGAGAGAAAAAAGTTGGGGTAGACGGCTTACAGCCCCCTCTTGCTGCCCACCCCTCACAACTGCAGGCCAGTGCAACATACGGGCCTGGTCAGGCCGCCGGGAGGCGCCACCCCCCGTCTGCACACACCCAGCCGGCCTCCCCTTGCCCTTGGCCCGGTCACAGAGCATTTACCTCCCTTTCCATGCAAGCTGCTTTCGGCAGTGAGGCAGAGAAGGAGGCAGTTTGCAACCGGGTTTCAGCTCTTTATGCTGCCACTGTGCCAGCCTCTGGCCCCTCCTCGCCCTATCTGAGTCACTGGAAAGTATTTCTCAGCTTCCCCTTTGTAACCTTTTCACACTTCTTTGTGTGTTTTTCAGGGGGTTATCTTTTTAGCTTAGCTGAGAGGGGTGCTGCTAGGGGAGACAGCCCACAGAAAGAGAAAAAGATGAGGAAACAGGATGTGAACAAAAGGGGCTTCTGACTGCACAAGATGTCACATTCTGGACCCCTTCTTATGCTTTGTGAGCCTTTTGGTGAATATTCTAATGTTTCAGAGCTCTAATCTTGCACACTCTGGGTGTTTTTCTGTTTCAGCTGTCTTGGAGGTTACTGGGGGGCAGATTCATTGGCAGCAAATGGAAACTATTTCAGTGTGGCAAAGGAAGCCACAGTAGCCTCAGCGCTTGGAACATGTCACAGTTTGAACCTTTGACAATTTAAAATTAAATCAACATTTATTTTTATGTCCATAAACTCTACCTTTTCTTCTTCTTTTTTTAGGAGGGTGTGTCTTTTTTTCCTTCTTTTTTTTTTTTCTTGTCTTTTTTTGCGTGCTCTAATTCAAAGAAGAGAGAACTGGACTGGAGCATGTGATGGCAGCAAGGCGGCTGCAGACAGGAGGACATGGGGGGGGGGGGGAGGAGGAGGAGAAGAAGGAGGAGCAGACTGGGGTTGAAGAAAGAGCCCAGATGCTGTCCTGATCTCCTTGCTTTGCCTCTCCTCACCACCTCTTTCTTCCCCACTCACACCCCATCTTGCGTCATCTGGTCCTCCCCCCCTTGCCGCAGCTCGCCACAAAAGACAAGAAGCTGGGAGACCAGCTGACAAATTGGATTAAATGACTAAGAAATGCAAACCACATCCCAAGAAATCGTCTGAGAGACCTCGCCGCAGAAGGAGCATCGGGGCCGATTTCAAAAGCCAGCGCGGTCGTAATTCATTTCTGAAATTAAAACGACGCAGGGGACAAAAGGAGGAGAGCGAGAGATGCGGGGGCTGGAAGATTATATCGAAAGAGGGCGTATTTACTGTGGCGAATCTTAAACACCTTCACAGCAGCGATAAAAGTTTTGCCAAGGAATATTATTAAGCGGCCATATGGCCTGTGGTTCACCAACCTCCCCACAAAACACGAAGTGAGGTCATCGCAGAAGAAAAGAAAATCTGCTCATGTTGAGCAATCGCCATCTACATTTGCATGCGGGACAAAGCCTGTCTTTGTCGGCCAGACCACAAACATGTTAGACTCTTTGTTTGCAAGCTTGAGGTTGACATTCATCTCAAGATGCGCCTTTGTTGCGTTCAACATTATTGTTGACACCATCTCAACTGATCCGAGGCAATGGCTGCTCATTAAATTTAAATGATGGAGACATTGCTTGGAGATAATGCGCTGACCTGATGTAAATTGTGAGGTGATTTTTAAAAAATAAATAAAAAAAATGAGCTACATAAGAGTGTTTGAGGGTGGGGCATGGGGGGGTGGGGGTGGAATGGAGATTTATTCACAGCATAAAAAGTAGTAGTCTGGCATTTGTTATTAATGATAATAAAGCTTCCTAAATATCTACTTTTAGTTTAAGAAATATTGTATGTTTATGCTTTTCTCAAGCCACATTATTTAAGAGTGACAGAAAAAAACTATACAGCCATATGTGAAACTGAAAGAAAAATGTCTTCAAGTGTTCTTTATCAAACAGTCATAATGCTTTTCACTCTTTCTGAAAAAAATTACACTGCTTTTGGATCCCTTATACCAGGGACAATTCAAACACAATGGAGTTGCAAGTGCATCCAATTTCAAGCTCAAAGCATGGCAGCCACAAGCAACCATTATGTTTGAGCAACATATCACAGTTTCAGTCTGTGTGAAATCTAGAGGAGTTGGAATCAAGTCTTGAACAAATGGCTACAGGTTCAGCTTTTTTGTAAAGGAAACAGATGTTGCATCTTCAGCACTGGCCCAAGAAAGAGGCAGATGTATTTGCATAATTATATGTCAAAAAAATATGATTAATTATTTCTGAATGATCAGAAACTTGGTCAAATTAAATTGTTGGAAATTTTAGCAGCAAAGACTAGTTTGCCTCAGACTGGCTGGGCTTTTGTTTTCTTTTGTTGGTTTTGTTTTTTTGTTTGCTTTTGTTGTATTAAAAATCCTCTTGCTGGAAAGTAAAAGGAACACTTCATAAAAGAAAACCCAAAAGTTCCCACTTGCCACAGATGGAGACATCTTTCAGAGGTGGGGTGAGTGGGTAGGAAGCCTGGGTGTGTGGGGGTGGGGAGAACAGTTTTTGAACTTACTTCCGCTCTCTCTCCATCGAAGTCAAGGCTTCCAATACCATCAAGCCGCACCAGGTCAATCCAGCCTCTCCATATTACGCAGACGCCATTAAGAATGAACTGTGATTTTAGGTGAACCTGCAACAAGCAAAACGTACCACAAATCAAAACTGTGTTCCTCTTGTTTCTTTTTTTCCTTTGTTTACTATAAAAAGAAAAAGAAAAAAAAAGAAAAAATGAAGAAGCAAAACTCATGTAAATGGAAAGCTGCCACCTGCATTACTGAGGACAAAACTCATGACAATATGGTGACAGAGTTGAACATTTAATACACACCTCTAGCCCTTTTCCACTAAATGCACCGCCAAGGTGAAACCAAAAACATGGCATGACCAAAATATTGGTTGGGCAACAACAACAGAAACTTCACCCAGAAGGGAGATGGGGGCTAATCAGGTCAGTGACAACACAGGATAGTACAGGTATCATTCACTTGCACAAACACACACACAAACCCCCCCCCCCCCTCCCCCCGCCTTCAAATATTTGGTTGGGCAAATGCCAGTCTGCCTGGAAGGGTATAAAATCCCTGGAAATGGAAGAAAGTAAAACACGCAAAAATTCAAAAGAACTATACACAAGACTTTGACAGTGGAAACATAATGGTCTGCTGCTAACAGATCTGTTACTTAACTGATGCCAAGTTGTCTCCAGAGAGATACTTGAGAAAAACCTAAAGCCCAGGAAACTGAAGGGAGTGAGGGCACCTTTGCTGTACTATCACACTTGCAAAGGATGATTCTGCATTAAAAATGGGCTGTGATGCCAGCATTTTTGTTTGCTGTTTCACTAATGGAACAATTTCTTTCTGTGATCTTCATGAGCCAGGAAATAGGTCACAATAGGCCATGAGATCAAAAGTGAGGCACTGATCTGCAATATGACGGCAAGTGTGTGGAGACTTTGTCATATGCGCAGTAGCCTACAATCCACCCTAAGCCTCATTTTTGATCTTGGTTACCATGGTAACTTCACCTCATAAATTATTAAATATTCCTTTGGCATGCCCCATTGCAGAGGGCAAAGTCACTAGGCAGTGTCTAAAAAACACAACAGTGGCTCTGCTATTCACTGTAACTAAGTAAGTAAACATGGTAGTTAATGTCCACAGAAACCATATGGCTTATTAGGGATGGGGAGAAGTGGGGGAAGGGGGTACGGAGGTGGGGGGAGAGGGAGATTATATATCTGTTGCTACACTCACCACCAGAATGACTTCTGCATTAAGGTGGGCAATGATGACAGCCATTTTAATGTTTCATAATTGTGAAGGACAAAGTCACAAGACAGTGTCCACAGCTATTTATTGGTGCAATTTATCACTTTTAGAGATTTAAAACCCCGAAGACTGGGCACAGCTCCCTGTATATCAAAGCGTGTGCTGCCTTTTTTTCTTTCTTTTTTATGCGTATGTGCAGGAAAAAAATTGCACACATCCATTCTCACCTATTTCTGGGTGAAGCTCCAAGTTCTCGCAGAGGAGTGAAAACAATAATCATCATCCCATCAATGTCTTGAATTACTTTCATAAGCCTGAAACTTAATACTATTTCTGAACTAATTTATTTGATTTGATTTCTTATAATTATATTGTTGTATGATCTCTAAACTAAAATGGAGGCACGCGAACAGTTACAGGTCTAAAACTAAGAGACAGCATGGAGAGATCGAAGGGCAGGGTTAATTTGCTGTTATGAAATCTTGCAGCAGTACTTGTACTAGTTGTACATCTTTGCTCTTCTTATCTTCTTGCTGAAACAGCGGACATGTAACACTGCACCAGAGTTTGGACTTTCAGTCATTTTAAATACACCATGCCAGTCAGTCCCTGGGGGATGGAGCTCGGCTGCGTCAAAGTGGTAATGGCCGTCCTGAGCTCCCTGTCCCTAACAGCATGGCCGTCCTGAGTTCCCTGTCCCTAACAGTCTATTATCTCTGTAAAGCAACACTGAACTACAACTTTGGGGGAATTTGCAAGGGTTCCTCAGCTAAAACTTTAAAAAGAAACATTTAGGCACACCAATCACTGTGTATTACTACCTGTACCCTCAGGTGGTAATACTAGTATGTGCAACTTTACCCATCCCTGTGTGAGTATGCTGAGGGGACCCTTAGTCTATGTGGCTGACAGGATGTTAAAATCCATGAACTAGCAAAGTAATATGCAGAACAGTTTTGGCTATAAAATTAGTGTGGACATTATTACCAAACACTCTTCATTGGATTTTGAAGTTATCTGGGTTTGTACAAGACAATTTTGTTTAATTAGACTAACATTAGTGACAAGGTTTCTAAATGACTTGCTGGACATTTGTTGCTTGAAAACACACATTACTCAGTGCCACACCCATGACATCTGATGAATGGCTATAATGGAACACCGTTTGAAAATAATAAGTTATATCAAAGTTTCATAAAAGCTTTTCAAAAATGAAATGCTGGAACACTTTTCTGTATAATACAGTCACAGCTGTACAGACTCTCGTAACAAGACGCTGTCTGTGCTGCATAATCAGAGGTGTTCTAAGTGAGAACAAAAATGTTAATAAAGATTTTGGTATTGGAGTCATTACTCATTCATGTATACTGTGGAAACCCCTTTTGTAATGAGGCATCTAGAGACTACAGCCACAAAACTGCTTCACCACAAAACGTTGTAGTAAGAGAACTAAAAAAAAAAAAAAGCAAGACTGTAGGCATACAGTGAGTACATATGAACCACTTTGTCTAGCCTCCTCAAAGCGTAACTTGTCCAAGAAGGCTGACTTACCGTAATCCAACAGACCACAGAAGATTGTTAAAGTTTTAAACTAATGAAATTGAGGATTTTTTTCTAAAATGCACCATTGATTTTTTTCATTATTAGTAATGTGTGTGTGTGTGTGTGTGTGTGTGTGTGTGTGTGTGTGTGTGTGTGTGTGTGTGTGTGTGTGTGTGTGTGTGTGTGTTTAATTTAGAATCCTCTTGTGTCAGTGACAGCTGGTTGAACCTGACAGAAGAAACCACTGTCAGTTGCGGCAGCTGGCCCAACAGTTTACCTGTGGCCTGTCCAGAGTCTAATCTTGTTCCTTGGGTTGGGAGATGTGAACAAGGCAACTTTTGTGCCTGATATTGTGATAATATCAGAAGATGGCGCCTGCAATGTGGGCATACTGCAACACTTGTTACTGTTGTGTGCAGCAAGTTGTGTTGTCAACCAGTGACAAAACTAAGTTTAGAAACTGAGTATATATATGTATTATATAATCAAAGGAGTATTTTAAGATATAAAATCAAGGGAGTACTTTAACTCAAAATCTTTGATTTCAAGTTTTTATTTTGATCTTTTCTTCTTGGTGGGCAAAACTTGTTCTGAGAAGGCTAGTTCCTTTAATCAGAAAAAAAAAATGTGGATTACACTGGGTATGTGCATTTCTTCATGAAAGTGTTGTAGTGCTGCAATCCTCATAACTGCATTGAAAAAAATAAAAAATAAAATTTACTTTTTTTATCTTTTTTTTTATCATGCAGTTGCTTTTATTTGATGAATTTCCTTGCCCTGCACTGGTTGACTGGGTGTAAAACACCAAGTTACTTACTTACTCATTGAATTTCACATTTTCATCCTACAGCAACAGTTCCCCCCTGAATTTTACCTTATAAACACCCCCACACACACACACACCACCCCCACCCCATTTTTGGCAAGCTGTATCCACACTCCTTGTCTACAGTCACAGTTGCTTTTCATAACATTGTACAGGATACTGGATCCAGTCCTAAATCACTGTGGGGCAATCCTATTTCCTCTCCACTGATTCACTAACTGTATAGGAGCCAATCCTGAAACTCTCCAACCCCACAGGAACCTTGGCCACACATGTGGCACTTCTACTTCTGGTCATTGTAGAAAAGCTGCCATGTGAACATTTTAGCAAATAGAATCAGAGCAAGGATTTTATTAATTTAAAAAAAATTACAGTCCTGATCCTTCCCATTGAAAAGAGGACAGCAACTGAGAATGTCAAGGTCAAACTAGATGGGCAGTCTTTTCAACAATTATGTTTTAAATATTATTTGGAATAAAACTGCGGGGGCGAGTTTTGTAACACGTGTTTCGAGCCGTTGCTGGGTCTGAATGTCTGGTCGCAGTGACCTTCCATGGGTGGGTCGGGTCTTCCGTGGGCAGCTAAAGGAGTCAGTAAAGCTTAGGATTTCATAAATAAAATAAAGGCGATGTCAGTCTTTATAAACCGATAGCCTAACAAAACAAAACAAAACAAAAAGTCACGCGAACAGTGATGCGTGAACAACGCCGCCCACGCCGCATGACACCCACTCAGTTTGTACTCGGCTTTCTCTCCCACCCAAAAGCACCCACTCTCGGCCCTTCCCGTAAACCCGGCGGATTTAGTTCACTGTCGAAGGATGTGCACGTTTTTACAGTTTCGCTACAAAACTACGACTCGAATAAAAACTAGGAGTGGCCGGTCTGCGACTGTCTTGCAGACCCATGTGTGTCTGAAGCGAGCGTTTCTTTTGTGAACACTGTCACTGTTCTGTATCTGCGGCTGATCGGCGTGTAAATCTTCGCAACAAACTCTTGCTTAGACTTGCCATGTTGCTGGAAAGGTCTGAAATTTATAGCGGTTTTGGATCAATTCACATCTCATCTACAAACAAATAAAATAAACCCATCGCAAAGTCATTCATCCGTAAAGACGCGGAACTTGAGGCAAGCCCAAGAAACAGTATTAAGACCTTTCCAAAGCCTCGGCGCTGGCCTGTTGCGCTACGGTTTGTCGAACGATTTCGTCACAGTTACGGCAAACGCCATGTTGCTGACGAGTAAAACCCCTCGCCCAACCCTCGCTTTCACTTTCACTTTTCAACCCTCTTACGCTTCACAGTCGACATGTGCCGATCCCAGCAACTCTCGACGCTGAGCAGGCATCGTTCTTGTCCGTCTCGATCGGTCAGTGTTGTCCAGATTTGACACTTGTAGCACCAGAGCTCATCGCATCAGACGCAGCGTTTTCTTCTGCTTTGCAAGCGAGCGTCTTCGGGAAACCCGCGAACCCGCAAGGTCAGGATGAAGGCGAGGCGAGAGTGGCCTACATACGCAGCCAGTCGTGGTGGCGGATAGGTGGTATCGGGGTTAAGATCTTTGACTCTAAAGAAAACCTTCGATTTTCTTACTTTAAACGTCCTTAATTAATTTAATGACCACGGTCTGTGAAGAGGCAGGCGATTTAAATAAAGGTGTTCAAAATCGCTCCAAATCTGGTGTATGTACAAACAGGGATCCGATATTTGCCTCTAAGGGAATTTGTTTATTTGTTGACTTGTGGAAGGCGCAGCCTTGTCTCGGAGAACCCAGAATGAGATAGTAGTTAGTTGAATTACCCTGTGAGGGATGATTAAAGTATACTGACTTGACTTTAGCCTACATTTCCATCATGCTGTCTGCTGCGCGTCTGCCGCAAGTTCGGGCCGAAGCTTGCATCTCATTACAAGCCAGTTGAGAATGAAGTAAAGTTTGGACTGTCCGAACCATATTCGGCGAACTAAAAGTTCAGTTAAGAAACGAATCATAGTTCGTCGAAAGGTCCGAAGTATGTACGGCGAACAAACATTCGCCCAGTTAAGAACGGGCTTAAGGGAGCGTAGCTATTTAGCCACGGGTTGAAGGGGTGGGTGGTGGGGAGGCTATCACTGCGGTTTATTGAATTTCCGGAAGTCATATTTTTCTGTTCTTTTTTCAGTCCATC
>OY757551.1:9854561-9859960 GCA_963584105.1 Alviniconcha strummeri
CCTTGGCACTCATTGTCACACGGCTTCGGGCGAAAACTTCGTTTCTGGTACAGTGTCGGCGATTGTTTCTTTCTTTTATCCTTTTGCTGTATGTCTGTTTTTCGTTTCCTTTTTCTTTCTTTTCCTGTCTTAGTGTGTGTGAGTGAGTGAGTGAGTGAGTGAGTGAGTGAGTGAGTGAGTGTGAGTGTGTGTGTGTGTGTGTGTGTGTGTGTGTGTGTGTGTGTGTGTGTGTGTGTGCTGTGCCGTGTGTGTGTGTGTGTGTGTGTGTGTGTGTGTGTAGGTGAGGGGGGACGTGAAAAGGAGTGGTTATAATCGGCTGTTTCATGGTAAAAAGCTTTTCCTTCTTTTTGCTTCAGTCTTTTTCTAACGAGCCCGTGAGAAAGAAGAACCGAATATGATGGTTTTAATAGCCTGCTATATGAGGATGAAGGAAGTTCCACAGAAACCGAAACAACCACTCAGAACCAAGAACGAACTGAGGACAAAACCGTGTAGAGGAATCGGGTTGTCCAGCAAGCATTCTTTTGTTATTATCATTATACAAAAAGTGTGTGTGTGTGTGTGTGTGTGTGTGCGTGCGTGCGTGTGCGTGCGTGCGTGCGCGCGCGCGCCCGTGTGCATGCGTGTGTGCGTGCGTGCGTGCGTGCGTGCGTGTGTGTGTGTGTGTGCGTGAGAGAGAGAGAGAGAGAGTGTGTGTGTGTGTGTGTGTGTGTGTGTGTGTGTGTGTGTGTGTGTGTGTGTGTGTGTGTGTGTGTGTTTATACACACAATCAAAAAGAAAAACGAACAAAGAAACAAAAACCGCCCACCGGCAACATTATTTAACATTGGATATCGTCCCTACATGTATGAACTGTGCTTGAAAACAAGCGACAGTCAGCCGATCAATTTGGTGGCCTATGAAACCAAAGCAGTTGCAACAACAACAACAACAACAAACAAAAAAAGGGAGAGAGACAGAGACAGAAAGACAGATCGAGAGAGACGCAAGACGCGAAAGTTTATTTGATTGGCCCGTGGCCTTCACAAAGGTCAGACTCGTGGTTTCAAACTGTACTTTGGCAAAGTCTTCAGAGAAGCAGTCACATGTGTATCTAGAATTGTAACACTATATCAGTGAAATATACAAAATATATACATAATATATACATATACAGACTAACTTGAGTGGTTGTATGAAGTGCATAGTTGACGATTTTAAGGACAGTTGTTTTTGCAAAATAGCAAGCAAGGTAAATAATTATATGGTCAACAGTTGAACAGTCTTTCCTAAACCCCGCCTGCTGTTTACCAGTGACATCATTCATGTCAACCCACATTTGTAGTCGGCGGTTGATAATAATACTAAAAAATTTCCCACTAACATCTGAGAGAGAAACACTCTTGTAATTATTTAGATCATTTGGGTTTCCTTTCTTATGCGAAGTTTGAAAGATTGAGTCTGTCCAGTTATCTAGATATATTCATTTATTAAATATTTAGCTGAATAATTTAACTCACCCAAAAAGTCTAGTACAACATCTGAAGCATTCTTTAAAAAAAAAAAAAAACTCCAAAGAGAGAGAGAAAGTAGCTTGGTGTTTTATGCCCAGTCAACCATTTTGTTTATATCAGGGAGAGAGAGAGAAGCAAGAGGAGAGGAGGGTGGTGGAGGCCGGGTGGGGGGGGGGGGGGGGGGGGTTGGAAGCGGAAAACAAAACGGAACTAAACGACGTAATGTTCCAAGTTCCGACCCGAAGGAACAAAACAGACTGCTGACGATGGGTCGAATCGAATGATTGCATGGTTAGAGTGTTTGCACTTGCTTGTCGCTCATGGCTGAAGAAATATCTAAGCAATATGAACTGCTCTTCTCAAATTACGGAATCAATCGGTGAATCGACTGTGAAACAGAGGCGACTGACTGGACAAAATAATCTAGGTGCCCGCTACGCAACGAAGGGAGTTAATAGCCCTCGACTGACGTCACATGCACAACAAGGGACACAACAACAGAGTTCTCTCTCGCCTGCCAATGACTACAGGGCAAACAAGTTATTAAATCACTTCACCCGTGCAGCTCTGGAAAGTCGTCCGAACGCGTGTCACCCAGAATATTTGGTGTTCACAGTGTGTTAAACATCTGCCCGTCTTTAAACGGGCTCATTCTGGTGATAACAGCCTCATCTCTCTCTGCTTCACCCCCCCCCCCCCCACCCCCCACTTTCTCTCCCTCTGTTACTCACAGATAAGCATCTGATGAGGAATCAGTGGTCGTTTTCTATTTCACGAATTGCTGATTAAGGTTGAGACAGGACAGGAAAGGTTCCCTTCCTTCCTCATATTCTGAAATCTTGATTCCTCTCCGGGGACATCATTGACCTGAATCAAGTCTAACACTTTAAAAGCAACTGGAGTTCTGGGTACAATTTTAGGTCAACATCGGAGCTGGATTCTTCCTGTGAAACCTCACCCTCAACACGGAAAGGTGTCTGCCAACAAGACTGAAGAAAAAGGAAAGGAAGAAAGAAAGAAAACAGAAGATGAAGAAGAAGACGACGAAAACAAACCACACGGTGTTTACGCTCGGATTTGTCCCGAAAGGGGGACAAGAGAAGTAAAGGCAGGCAAGACGAGAAAGACAAAAAGCCGATTGCTCAGCACATATTAAAACCCCGCTACCCCTGCACGCAGGCAGCACAACTTGTTCCTTCGCGACCGCCTGCAGTTCACCTCGTCACTACACTGCCACATTTGCGGCGAGTTCCTCGGCAAACTCTCGGCAAAGCCGGGCGCCGGCGACTCCAGCGCTCCGGACCCTCGGGGCCTCGCCTGCTGCCTGAGGTGGGGCGCCCGTGCCTCGCCCGTGCAGCTCTGGAAAGTTGTCCGAACGTGTGTCACCGGGCTCATGTTACACTCAGTCTCTCACCGCCCCACTCCCGGCCCTTCTCCCCCCGCCCCCCCCCCCCCCCCCCCTCTCCCCACCCCACCATCCGCGTTCAGGTGAGACAGCTAGAGCCGTAAACTCCTCCGAGCGGATTTTGGTGGTGACGCCACTCAGTGTTCGCTGCGCTGTGCCACTGGCTGGGTGGTGGTGGTGGTGGTGGTGGTACAACGGACCGGTTTCTGTGGTTTGTGAATTAAGGCGTTGCAGATCGTTAACGTCGAGTTTCTCTCTCTCTCTCTCTCTCTCTCTCTCTCTCTCTCTCTCTTGCTAAGATCCGGAGACGAGGTGCCTCCAAGACGTCCACCTCGACTTTCACACACCTCTTGAGCTCTGCCATGCACTCTTCTTCTTCAGTGTCGCTTTACGTCCACAGAGACCATAAGGACTACTTGGGACGGGGAGCCCAGGACGGCCACCTTGACTTTCACATAAGTGTGCGAGCCCTGTAAAAGTCGTTCAAGTTCGATGTTGCTTTACGTCCACAGAGACCATAAAGACCGTTAGGGACGGGGAGCCCAGGACGTCCACCTCGACTTTAACACAAGCTCCTGAGCTCTGGGGTGCGAACCCGGAACAACCACCACATTTTAACTGCTGCCGGACACCTATGCCGCTCGTGCTGAGGTGACCCTGTGTGGTTGACGGGACGTTAAAATCCAACTAACTAAATAAAATCCGCCACTGCGGAAGTCGCGAGCCCGAGTTGACAATGATCGCCCTTGTCGCCTCTCTCTCTCTCTCTCTCTCTCTCTCTCTCTCTCTCTCTCTCTCTCTCTCTCTCTCTCTCTCTCTTTAATACTTTTTCTCTCTCTCTTTTTTGTTTTGTTGTTGTTTTTTTTCGTTCGTGTGAGGAGTGCTTTAGGGCGGAGAGTCCACCGAAAGGGCAATAGAAACGAAATACGGTAACCGAGCCAAGAAATACTCTGAACGGTCAATACCGTTAACCTTTAGTTTTAATGGAGAGCGGAAGACATGAAGTGGTCTTTCGGGGGCTGGCGTCCACCGAAATCAATGGAAACAGTTAGCGGAACCTAGCTGCGCCTTCCTTTTGCTTGCAGGTCTCCAGATTATCTCCCCTGCCAATCTCTTGTACGTCGGAGGGACGCTGTTCCGGCGCGTGGCCGAGCGGTTCCTGCCGATCATTGACGATGCTGGATTACCGCTATCGTTTGTATGCTCTCGCGAGGAGAGAAAAAAATCTTACCTCCCACCCTACCCACCTTTCCTCAGAACGAACGACCGACCTACCGCACGCGTCCATTTCAATCGCTTTCTAATCCTGGAAATCAGACGCTTGCCACTAACAGGCGTTAATTTGGAAGCTAGTGTTTGCTCGCGGCTCTGTTAGGTACCAACTGTCATTTGACTAGAAAAGTCATTATCACCTCAATCTCGCTGCCCTTTAAGTCGGTTGAAGTGATTTCTGGGGCCCATTTTGCGGTACTTCTGACTGATCCTTTCGCAGCTCTTGGGCAAGTTAAACAACGCCATGTTGCGCGGCGTTAGTACCGTGAGTAGGGGTGGAGGTTGAGGGTGGGGGGTAGGAGCGAGGGTGTTGGAGAGGTTTGACATATCAAATATTACTTTCCACAGTGTCGACGTGTTGGTTTTTCTGTTCGATAAAAAGAGAAAGAAAAAAAAAAAAGGTTGGAATAGGCGTCACGACAATCTGAGAAAATCAAAGAACAAAGAGTGTCGTAAATTGCAGGCCTGTGATTTCTGAGCATTTAACAAAGAGTGATTAAAATTAAGTGCTTTTTTTCTCTTTTTCTTTTCTTTTTCCGTTGCCCAAGTTAATCGTTTTTTTCATTTTTCACCCGTTTCTTTTTCTTTCCTTCGTGTCTGTACCACCTTCTAACCGTAGGAAGAATGCCCATTCCCATCTAATCATCGGAACTGTCTGCACTTCGAATCAATACGATGCATGCCAGTCCGCTTTCTTCGCTTAACTGTTCTGGTTGCTAATCAGTAAGGAGGATGCCATGCCCTGTTGTTGTAACTATATAACTGTCTTACACTTCTGAACAGCGTGGAGAATTCCATGCCCCTTTAGTAATCCTGTTTTATACTTCTGAACAGTGTGGAGAATTCCATGCCCCTTTAGTAATCCTGTTTTACACTTCTGAACTTCTGAACAGTGTGGAGAATTCCATGCCCCTTTAGTAATGCTGTTTTATACTTCTGAACAGTGTGGAGAATTCCATGCCCCTTTAGTAATCCCGTTTTATACTTCTGAACAGTGTGGAGAATTCCATGCCTCTTTAGTAATCCTGTTTTATACTTCTGAACAGTGTGGAGAATTCCATGCCCCCTTAGCCATCCTGTTAGACTATAAACAATATGAAGAATCCCATGCCCGTTTCAGTTTTTATACTTCTGAAGAGTGTGGAGAATTTCATGCCCCTTTAGTAATCATAACTGTTTTACACTTCTGAATACTGTGGAGAATTCCATGCCCCTTTAGTAGTCATCCT
>OY757551.1:9865160-9867660 GCA_963584105.1 Alviniconcha strummeri
TTTTGTATTCAAATGCACCCCCCCCCCTTCCCCCCAGATCGCTTCCTCCACGCCCCACCACCACCACCCTTCCTGAACGCATCAAATGTAGATGGGTTATTATTACTGACTCAAGTGTACACTAGTACAAAGGGTTTAAAAGCAACGACTGATAACACACTCGCTGTCTGTGCGAATTCTGGCTTCCTGGTGAGAACCGACATCGTTGTCTCCATCTCTTTTCTACTCACAGTCTCTGACGGGGAACCGGCGAAAACAGGAAACATTCTCTGTAAACTGCCGTCATCTCTTTTGTAGTCACAGTCTGTGATGTGACGTAGTGCCAGTGGGAACTACCGCCATCTTAAGTGAGACGACAACATTGTCTGTAAATTTCCGCCATCCCCAGTGAGACTTGACAAAATTCTCTGTAAAGTACCGACATCTCTAGTGAGAGTTAATATATCAGCAACATTTTCTGTAGACTACTACCATCTCCGGTGAGAAATAACAACACTAGCTGTCTTTAAGGTACTGCCATCTTCTTTCTACTCACAGCGTCTGACGTACTCTGCCGGATAGAACTGCTCACGTTCTCTGTGGCTCTTTGCCTTATTGTCTCTGCATGTGTCTGTACTCACAGTCGTTGTTATCAGCGGTAGACTGTAGGCTGAGGGCAAGCCAAGCAACAGGTTCAAGTGGGTGATGCGACCAGCAGCCACAGCAGCAACGAACTCATTTCCAACCAGTCTTTTCTCGTTTTAGATACGGGTTCTGACATCGAACTTAGTCAACAGATACGCTCCGCTGGACCTGGTTTAGGTAAAAGGAATGAATAAAATCCAGCGCATGCATGATCATTGAAGCAACTTGATCAACACGACAAGGCAACTTCACTGCAGTAATCCAAACCCCCCCCCAAAAAAAAAGTAACACAAACAGCAGATATAAATAATGGATCAGTTCTACTCGTCCCTGGCCGTCACCAGAACGACAGCCAGCTCTCCCAACGATGTAACAGCACCTGGAGATCATCAAGCTATCAAAGAAGCCATCCCGGTTTTCGCCAACAGTCTGGACGGAGGCTGGTTGGGCAAAATCAGCACTACGATCATCTTGCTGTTCGGCACCTTCGGCAACGTGATGACCGTCATCATACTGCGGAGGCTTCGGTCCGGCTGGTCAGCCATGAACGTTTACCTGACCGCCCTGGCCCTGTCCGACACAGCCATGTTGTACTGCGTAGCTCTGCCCACGTGGGCACGGAAGGTGCTGGATTACGATGTCTACGCCAGTCACGTGATCGTCTGCAAGTTGGCAGTGTGGGGAATGAACCTAGCGTCCATATCGTCGGCTTGGCTCCTTGTGGCTCTCACCGCCCAGCGAGCCGCTTCCGTCGTCTGGCCCCACCGCGTAAACGTCATCTGCACACGTCACAAAAGTGTCGTCATCAGCGTCACCATCATGGTAGGATGCGGCATGCTTCAATCCCACATGTTCCACGGGTTTGGAGTGGTGAAGATTAACAACGGTACGACCGAGACGTGTACGTTTAGTTCCACGGCCTATCAAGAGTTTTATGCCCGTGTCTGGATCAGGGTTAGCATGCTTCTCTACTCCGTCCTTCCCTGTGTGTGTCTCATCGTCAGCAACGTCATCCTCGGCTGGAAGCTAACAGGTGCTATGAAGGAAGCCAAGGAAACGTTTTCCGCTAGAAGCGAGAACCAGAAAGACAGCCGTCAGAAGAAAGCCTCGTCTGTCACCGTCACCATCATTACTGTCTCCGTCGCTTTCGTGATCATCACTGTTCCCTTCATGATATACAGCAGTGTGTTCTATGCCAGTACATCAAGTGAAATTCACCTCTTCTTTTACGACGTTTTGTTTGTGATCGGTTTGTTCAACTTCGCGTGGAATTTTTACCTGTACTGTTTGACCGGGTCCAAGTTTAGAGAAGAATTTAAGAAGATCATGTTCGGTTGTTGTCAGCCTGTGGCGCTAGCAGCAGAGTCTTCTTACGTCATTGACGGAAATAATCAAGTGTCAGCAACTGGAAACTGTGTTGAAAACGAACGTGGCCCGGAAAATAATGACGATTTCTGACAGTTGGCTTTCAGACGTGACATTCTGATTGAAGTAGGCCTAACTGTCCGTAAATCTGACTGGTTTTTCTCTGTGCTTCGTTTTGTGTTCGGCTGACATTGACTTAGGGACCACTTGCACGGTACAGTCCTTTTACTTCTTCCAGATATGGTCAGAAGGAGAGAGTGAGAAACAGAAAGAGTAACGTCAGCACTTTGGCTTTGTCGCTGTCTGAGTGTTCCAGCGCTTTCCACTTGCGGTCTAAAGGTTCCATTGCTATGCTCTTGTCTTGTGTAGGTTCCAGTGCTATACTCGTGCCGTTTGAAGGTTCCAGTGCTTTTGTCTTTCCGTCTGAAGGTTCCAGTGCTGTCCTCTTGCCATCTGAAGGTTCCAGTGCTGTCCTCTTGCCGTCTGAATGTTCCAGTGCTTTCCTCTTGCC
>OY757551.1:9870160-9887660 GCA_963584105.1 Alviniconcha strummeri
CAGACGTCAGGACAACAGAGTGATGGCCATTGAGAACAGACGTCAGGACAAAAGGGTGATGGACACTGAGGACAGACGTCAGGACAACAGGGTGAGAACAGACGTCAGGACAACAGGGTGAGGACAGACATAATAATAATAATAATGTACATTTATCATGTGCTCATCAACGCCCTGAGCGCTCACATGATACATATGTAATGGTGTAGAGTGGTCAAAGGACAAGACACAGGCAGCGGAGTCAATAAAGTGGAGACCACAGCAGGCGTATGGCAGCAATCAGTTTTTACTTGTTCAGCCGCAGACAGTTTTCAGCACACACCCAAAATCCTCACGCTCACGCATAGATAAGAGAACGGCGCGGGCCACAGGGAACACACGCTATCGCTACAGTAAAAACGGCCCTCTGGACCACAAAATGGCTGACAATTGTGTTTCCCTGGCCCGCACAAATACACTTTCCTCTACAATAACTAAACTATTTAAAACATCAAAAACATCAAATAAAAGCTACAGTTACAATCTTTTAAACCGTATAAACAAAATGTACACACATGACTTATTTTATTTACAACAAGAGTGGGAAGCGTGGCTTGCGCCTGTCTATATACAGATTCGTACAACTAAATCACAACTAACACAATGTACAAAATATAAATGTCACTAAAACTTACATCGGAATAAAGAGCACGCTCCCACGGTTAAAATGGTACATAACAATTACAATACAACGCTCTGTAAGAGAAGCAAGACAAACTCAAAGACTAGCATTAAAACAATCGGTGCGAACTTTCGCCTGGGGCGCGTAACCTTAGTCGCAGCAGCGCTGATAGTGAGATTAAGTAGTCTATGAATACAACTTAGCTTCTACAGTACACAATACTTAATAAGTTAATTTCAACCCAAAATAAACACTAAACACGAAGTCAGTTAAGCAAAATACTATACGACAACGCATTGATCGACACAGAATTACTTTAATCGAATCAAAACAACATTTCACTACCATTTACTAGTACTAAACTAAGCGCGCCATGCAGACGACGGCTATAAAAGAATGGACCTAGAGAGGCATCGGCTACTAATTAATCTCGATCCTGCGTCTAAATAAACGTTAAATAAACATTCTAAGATGCCAAAATATATTACTCATGGCTTGGTGCATAAAAAGGACTAGGTAAACAAAGAATAGGTAAACAAACAAGCGGTCAAAATGTTAAGGGAGAAAAACAGATTTGAAAATGGCGCGCACTGGCGGCTATCGCCGGTCGGCTGTGTGAAGGCCATGTGGCGTTACGCCACACGCCGCGCTTCAAAACAAAAGTGTCGTCTGCTCCGGTTCCCGGGTTACTAAAGTACAGTAATGAAATTGCATTGATCCGTTAAGCGGGGCGGGATTATTGTAAAAACGTACAAAGAGCACTTTCTCACACATATTAACCTAAATATGATATTCTATACACATGTAAAGCATAGCCCTACCAAAACAGTTTACATAAAGTATTATTTAAAAAATAAATAAATAATAATAATAAAAACGCACAACAAACACGCACACACACACACACACACACACACACACACACACACACACACACACACACAAACACACACGCGCGCGCGCACACACACACACACACACACACACACACACACACACACACACACACACACACACACACATACACTGACTGTAGCAGAAACTGGGTACTGATACTAGTTAGGATGGAAATACTGTGAGAAGAGGATGGTTTTCAGTTTGGCTTTAAAAGATGACAGGGTTGAGCAGTGTCTAAGGTCTTGTGGGAGTGAATTCCAAATGTGGGGTCCAAAGAAAGAGAAAGTGCGGAAGCCATGAGTCTTGCGTTTGTATTGTTGGATTTCCAGCATGTGGGTGTCAGAAGAAGAGCGTAGTGTACGAGATGGAGTGTAGACATGCAGCAGTTCAGAGAGGTAAGCAGGACCAGAACCATTTATAACACTGAAACACATACAAGCGACTTTATACATCAGGACAACAGAACTATGGTCACTGATGACAGACGTCAAGAAAACAGGGTGAGGACAGACGTCAGAACAACAGAGCGATGGTCACTGAGGACAGACGTCAGGACAACAGGGCGAGGACAGACGGCAGGACAAATTGATGATGGACAACAGGGTGATGGTCATTGAGGACAGACGTCAGGACAACAGGGCGACGGTCGCGGAGGACAGACGTCAGGACAACTGGGTGATGGTCATTGAGGACAGACGTCAGGACAAAAGGGCGATTGTAATTGAGGACAGACTTCAAGACAACAAGGTGAGGACAGACGTCAGGACAATAGGGTGATGGTCATTGAGGACAGACGTCAGGACAACAGGGCGATGGTAACTGAGGACAGACATCAGGACAACAAGTTGAGGACAGACGTCAGGACAACAGGGTGATGGTCAGTGAGGACTGACGTCAGGACAACAGGGCGATGGTCATTGGGGACAGACATCAGGACATCAGGTTGAGGACAGACGTCAGGACAACAGGGAGATGGTCATTGGGGACAGACATCAGGACATCAGGTTGAGGACAGACGTCAGGACAACAGGGAGATGGTCATTGAGGACAGACATCAGGACAACAGGGTGAGGACAGACGTCAGGACAACAAGATGAGGACAGACGTCAGGACAACAGGGTGATGGTCACTGAGGACAGACGGGGAGGGTTCCTTGGGGATGCGAATGACATGCGAGGACTTCACGATGGCGGGGATGTGATCGGAGTCCAGCGCCATCTGGAACAACCTCGTAAAGACTTGGGCAAGGGAGTCATGACAGTGCTTGAGGACAGCTCCGGAAGCCTCATCCGGACCGCATGCACTGCGTTGGTTTACTTGCTTAAAGCGCCGACACCCCGCCTCCTCCGTCAAACCTTCCTCTCTGTCCTCCTGGCCGCTCATCTCCAACACAGCGGCAGTTCGCCAGCGGCAGTGGCACAACGGATAAGAGCAGTTTATACTAACGTGGTAGGCCTAATGAAAGAGGTTTGTGATGTCGAGAGGCCTAGTAAGGATCACTGTGGAGCAAGTTACACTGATGACAGTGTTTTTCATCATTGCAGCCTGTATGCACGTGCACTATAAGCGAAAATAATCTCTCTCTCTCTCTCTCTCTCTCTCTCTCTCTCTCTCTCTCTCTCTCTCTCTCTCTCTCTCTCTCTCTCTCTCTCTCTCTCTCTCTCTCGATGCCAGCAACAACGCTCCCTCCGACAGCGGTGGCAGAGACGTCAACACCACTGCCGACGGCCACACCAGCACCACTACCAGCGCTTCCTCCGACAGCGCTGACGTTGACGATGACACCACCACCAGCTCTCCCCACGACAGCACTGACGTTGACGTCAACACCAACACCAGCACTCCCTCCTACGTCGGTGGCGGCGGCGTTGACACCACCACCAGCTCTCCCTCCGACAGCGCGGACGTTGACATTGACACCACCACCTGTTCTCCCTCCGATAGCGCTGACGTTGACGTCAACACCACCACCAGCACTCCCTCCGACGTCGGTGGCGGCGGCATCAGTTTCACTCCTGACGGTCACACCACCACCAACTCTCACTCTGAGATGGTGACGTCGAGGTCGGCATCAGCAATGGATCTCCCTCCGACAGCAATGACGACGTCGACACCACTAATGACGAACACACCTGTACCGCCACCAGCTCAGCCTCTCCCTCCGACAACAATGGCAGTGCGACATCGACACCAGTGCCGGCGAATACAGCGGTACTGATATATCACCCTCGCCACTACTGGCTCAGTACCTCAGTTTTACCGCCAAGAGATGGTGTACATATCGTGCGAGAAGTTTCAAGACTACAAAATTCAAGCCTCGCGCACACTTCTTGTCCACCAACAACATGAACAGCAAGTACAGGATTTGAATGCGGCAAACGAATCGCAAGACAGGCACACATTATTACTCCAGAGGAGGTGTCAGCCCTTAGAAGGCAAATTTAGGGGCATCAAGCAGAGCACCAAATCAAACAAGGCCACAGACACGTACACCACAACCGACAACACATCAGTCTTCCACCACAGGTCAACGCATTCACAGAAGAAAACAATGGCGGATGCACCACCACTACCCCCTCCATTCAGCACCCACCAACACCTTCCAGAACGTCCCGTCATGCACCGACACCTCCTCCTGATACAGGTTACGGCGGAGAATCCTCCAGTACCCATCCTGGAAAAAACACGAAACTGAATGAATTTGGCTAGAACTGAAACCGCACGCACATGGGCCACCGCTGTTTGTGTGTCATCTCTGTTTCTGTCTCTCTCTGTCTCTGTCTCTCTGTCTATGTCTGTCTGTCTGTCTGTCTGTCTGTGTCTGTGTCTGTGTCTGTGTGTGTGTGTGTCTCTCTCTCTCTCTCTCTCTCTCTCTCTCTCTCTCTCTCTCTCTCTCTCTCTCTCTCTCTCTCTCTCTCTCTCTCTCTCAGTGTGGTGCAACGTTAATCAAATGCTCATTAATCCTCTAAAAACAAAACAATGATAATTACTACTCGACAAAAGCACCACCTCTCAGACTTGACATTGAGGTGTCACTGGAATGTCTGACTATTGAAAATGTAACTGAACATCGTCTACTAGGTCTCATCTCCCAGATCGAACACATATGCAAAAGCATGTCCAGACAACAACAACAAACAAACTGTTTCTTCTTTCTCATTTGCAACATATCACCAACATTGATACCAGAAAACTCTCCAGCAACGCTCACATAAAACCTCACATCGATTATGCGTCAATAATGTGGGATGGCTGAGGTGAAGTACACTTAAAAAACAACAACTGAACTCCCTACGTCGAAGGGCAGGCAAATTAATCCTTCCTGATCTTTCCCTATCTACAGAGCAAAAGATGAGTGTATTTGGAATTTTAAACCTACTGCAACAGCTCGCTTACAATAAAGGAATATTTATGCATAAAGTTCTTAATAATAATTCCCCAAATTACCTGGCACAACTACACTAACTTCAGGAATAACCTCTACGTGCCAAGGCCAAGGCTTTATTTATTTAAAACTAGCATATCCTTCGCTGGAGCGTCCCTCTGGAACTCCTTGCCTCAAAATATAAAATCATGTATTTCTCTTCTTGTTTCAAACGTGATCTGCACAAATATATGTCTGAGAATAACCTTTCGTCAAATTTGGACAGATTTGTTTGAATTACACGTTTGCCTAAAAATATGAGTGTTGTATACATGTATGCCCATGAAAGAAATTTTATTCTGATGTTTCTGCACAATTGTAGGAACTGTGAAACTGCATTAATCAATTGCTTAATCGTATTTATGATATTTGTTTATGGTATTTTCGTGTTCACTTTGTTTGTAGTATAGCACGGACCTGCTGTTAGATAGGTCCAAATGGACCTAACGCTACTATCCTCGAGTTTTCGAGTTCGAGTACGAGTTCTCTCTCTCTCTCTCTCTCTCTCTCTCTCTCTCTCTCTCTCTCTCTCTCTCTCTCTCTCTCTCTCTCTCTCTCTCTCTCTCTCTCCCCCCCCCCGTCTGTGTGTATCTATCTATACATTTCATTAATACCGTGTGTAATAATAGTCCCTGAATGCTGAAAACGTGGCTTAAATTCCAAAACAAATCAATAAGAACCCTTTCCTCGGAGAAGGGAGTTAGTTCGGGTAAATAGTTTAGGGCATTTTCTCCCGACACCTTTCCCCCTCAGATATAAAGGGAAAGCAATATTCATATATCGATAGCTTAATACATTTTTCTCTGCTAATCTGGATGTGCTCCAGAAAAAAGCTACTGCCGATCTTATTATTTTGTCATCTAATTTTAGATTTAAGTTGTTATGCTTACAGATTATTCATCTCCCTGATATATAAGTTTTAAATTAGTTCATAAGCCATCAATAATAGGTTCTGTAAAATGGCACATGGCCTTGGCAAACACAGGCAATAACAGGTTCTGTAAGATAGCACACGACCTTGACAAACACTTTCAATAACAGGTTCTGTAAGACAGCACACGAGCTTGACAAAAACTTTCAATAACAGGTTCTGTAAGATGGCACATGACCTTGACAAGCACAGGCAATAATAAGTTCTGTATGATGGCACATGACCTTGACAAGCACTTTCAATAACAGGTTCTGTAAGATGGCTCATGGCCTTGACAAGCACAGGCAGTAACATGTTCTGTAAGATAGCACACGACCTTGACAAGCACTTTTAATAACATGTTCTGTAAGATGGCACATGACCTTGACAAGCACAGGCAATAACAGGTTCTGTAAGATGGCACATGACACTAACAAGCACAGGCAATAACAGGTTCTGTAAGATGGCACATGACCTTGACAAGCATTTTCAATAACAGGTTCTGTAAGATGGCACATGACCTTGACAAGCACAGGCAATAACAGGCTGTGTAAGATAGAACATGACCTTGACAAGCACTCAGTTCTGTATCACCGCCGTTAGCCACTGGACAGGAAAATAAACGCAACTATCATGAAAAATTAATGGCCCAGTGTTGAAATTAAATGTTTATGTGAACCTGCAGGTTTAAACCGAAGGAAAATCACATTACAGGCGGAGGCTGTCACAGTTCTATAGACACAGTCCAGCGAGCGTGGCTTATAGACTGAGAGGTATTTGCTACCTGATCTCTGGGGCTACTATAGCCGTGCCTCTGGAACGACTCGGCGATGCTAAGAGACAGCGGGGGCTGGCATGGCTGAATGATGGAGTAGCAGTACGAGAAGTTGGCAGACATCTTCTAGTGCGCCACGTGCGCAGGTATTTTTTACCTGATCTCTGGGGCTACTATAGCCGTGCCTCTGGGACGACTCGGCGATGCTAAGAGACAGCGGTGGCTGGCATGGCTGAATGATGGAGTAGCAGTACGAGAAGTTGGCAGACGTCTTCAGGTGCGCCACGCGCAGTCAGTAGAAGACTTAGAGACCGACTGACCGACATCAGAAGTGTGGCCGAGAGAAGGTACACTGGGCAGCCCAGGTGCACCACCAGGCAGCAAGACAACTTTATTGTCTCACAAACAGACAGACAGACAGACAGACAGACAGACACACACACACACACACACACACACACACACACACACACACACACACACACACACACACACACACACACACACACACACACACAAACAGACACACACACATACACACACGCACGCACGCATGCATGCACACACGCACACACATATAAACACACGTACACACACATACACACGCACGCACGCATGCGCTTGGGTGCGCGCGCGCGGGGCACACACACACACACACACACACACACACACACACACACACACACACACACACACACACACACACACACACATAAACAAAATAACTGAAATGGGATTTTAGGACTAGAGGCAGCGACAGCTTAGCCACGTCGACGGTTTTTGTCGGTTTTGTGTCTTGTGAGACAGCAGAGGTCAAGAGTTGGAATATAAGTCTGAGGGCGACGTTTTCTCTGGCAACCTGTATTACGTTATTAACAGCTTCTACACAATCATACCATAATCCAAGATTCCACCCGAGTCTTGCTGAATGGCCTGTCAGTCATACATGTACCGAAAGACATACTTACTTGCAAATAAAACATGTTAAGTCACACACATTGTTTGAACGCATGGGGCTGTGGTATATATTTCCGTTGACAAATAGCTCCAGGAACATAGAAAAAGAAAAAAAGATTCCTGAAAAGAGAACATCGACACAAAGCAATAAAATAATAATAATGACAATACAAACACGCGCGCGCGCGCGCACACACACACACGCGCGCGCGCGCGCACATACACATACACACCACACACACACACATATATGCACACACACACACACACACACACACACACACACACACACACACACACACACACACACACACACACACACACACACACACACACACACACACACACACACACGCTCATCAAATAAACAAAAAGTAAAAAGAAGTTATTACCAGTCTGCAACAAAGAAAGCACACTTTTTAAAAACCAACAGACAAATGTCATTCACCACGCGAATGCAACAAACATAGCAGAAGGAAGCAAATGGGTCAAATCAAAACATATATTTATAGCTCATAATTCCGCAATCTATGGTCCATAAAAATACAGTTTATCCGACACATCGACTGAAATACGTACACATATTTCCGTATTTACCTCTGACTCACTCACTTAGTCTCCCACCCCCCAACCCCCCGCACCCCCACCCCAAATCCTCCCCGTTTCCTTAAACACACACAGGGCGTTTTATCCAGAAACGATTTTGTCTGCAGCCAGAAAAACAAAAATAGAAGAAGAAGAAGAAGAAGAAGAAGAAGAAGAAGAAGAAGAAGAAGAAGAAGAAGAAGAAGAAGAAGAAGAAGAAGAAGAAACACCGTTTTTATATTATTGTATGCCTTTATTGATGGAAAGGCTATGGTGGAAGGGAGACCCCCCGTTCCATCCCACACCACCATCACCCTTCCTGGACGCATAAAATGTAGATGGGTACTGATTATTGACTCACATGCACGCTAGTACAGAGGATTTAAAAGCAACGACTGATGACACACTCTCTGGCTGTGCGAATACTGGCTTCCTGGTGAGAACCGACATCATTGTCTCCATCTCTTTTCTACTCACAGTCACAGACTGTGACTTGGTGCCGGTGAGAACACAGACCAGTCTCTGTAGACTACCGCCATCTGAAGTGAAACTTAGCTACATTCTCTGTAAAACATCAGTCTGTACAGAGAGCACTGACAACATTCTCTGTAGACTACCCCGTCTCCAGTGAGACTTGACAACATTATATGCAAAGTACCGCCACCCCAGTGAGACTTGACAACATTCTATGCAAAGTACCTCCATCTCTAGTGAGACTTGACAACATTCTATGCAAAGTACAGCCATCCCCAGTGAGACTTGACAACATTCTCTGTAGACTTCCACAATCCGGTGAGAACGAACAACATTACCTGTGAACTACTGCCATCTCTTTTGTACTCACAGTCTCAGCTCAGACTTACTGCCGGAGAGAACTGCTCACGTTCTGGGTGGCTCTCTGCCTTATTGCCATTGCATGTGAGTGTACTCACAGTTGTCTTTACCAACAATAAGCTGTAGGCTGAGGGCAAACCAAACAACAGGTTCAAGTGGGTGATGCGACCAGCAGCCACAGCAGCAACGAACTCATTTCCAACCAGTCTTTTCTCGTTTTAGATACGGGTTCTGACATCGAGCTTAGTCAACAGATACGCTCCGGTGGACCTGGTTTAGGTAAAAGGAATGAATCAAAATTAATGTAGTGCATGCATGATTATTGGACCAGCTTGATCAGCACGACAAGGCAAATTCATTGCAGTAATCCAAATCAAACGGAAGTAACACAAACAGCAGATATAAATAATGGATCAGTTCTACTCGTCCCTGGCCGTCACCAGAACAACAGCCAGTTCTCCCAACGATGTAACAGCCCCTGGAGATCATCAAACTATCAAAGAAGCCATCCCGGTTTTCGCCAACAGTCTGGACGGAGGCTGGTTGGGCAAAATCAGCACCACGGTCATCCTTCTCTTCGGCACCTTCGGCAACGTGATGACCGTCATCATACTGAGGAGACTTCGGTCCGGCTGGTCAGCCATGAACGTTTACCTGACCGCCCTGGCCCTGTCCGACACCGCCATGTTGTACTGCGTAGCTCTGCCCACGTGGGCACGGAAGGTGCTGGATTACGATGTCTACGCCAGTCACGTGGTCATCTGCAAGTTGGCAGTGTGGGGAATGAACCTTGCATCCATATCGTCGGCTTGGCTCCTTGTGGCTCTCACCGCCCAGCGAGCCGCTTCCGTCGTCTGGCCCCACCGCGTCAATGTCATCTGCACACGTCATAAAAGTGTCGTCGTCAGCGTCACCATCATGGTAGGATGCGGCTTGCTTCAATCCCACATGTTCCACGGGTTCGGAGTGGTGAAGATTAACAACGGTACGACGGAGACGTGTACGTTTAGATCCACGGCCTATCAAGAGTTTTATGCCCGTGTCTGGATCAGGGTTAGCACGTTCCTCTACTCCGTCCTTCCCTGTGTGTGTCTCATCGTCAGCAACGTCATCATTGGCTGGAAGCTAACAGGTGCTATGAAGGAAGCCAAGGAAACGTTTTCCGCTAGAAGCGAGAACCAGAAAGACAGCCGTCAGAAGAAAGCCTCGTCTGTCACCGTCACCATCATTACTGTCTCCGTCGCTTTCGTGATTATCACTGTTCCCTTCACGATATACAGCAGTGTGTTCTATGCCAGCACACCAAGTGAAATTCACCTCTTCTTGTACGACGTTTTGTTTGTGATCGGTTTGTTCAACTTCGCGTGGAATTTTTACCTGTACTGTTTGACTGGGTCCAAGTTCAGAGAAGAATTTAAGAAGATCATGTTCGTTTTTACCTGTACTGTTTGACTGGGTCCAAGTTCAGAGAAGAATTTAAGAAGATCATGTTCGGTTGTTGTGGGCCTGTGATGTCAGCGGCAGGGTCGTCTTACGTCACTGAAGGAAATAATCAGGTGTCAGAAATTGGAAATCGTGTTGAAAAGGAACGTGGCCCGGAAAGTAATGACGATTTCTGACAGTTGTCTTTCAGACGTGACATTCTGATTGAAGTAGGCCTGGCCTAATCGTCCGTAGATCTGACCGGTCTTTCTCTGTGCTTCGTTTTCTGTTCGGCTGACAGTGACTTAGGGCCCACCTGCACGCTACAGTCCTTTTACCTCTTCCAGACATGGTCAGAAGGAGAGAGTGAGAGAGACAGAGAAACGTCAGCACTTTGAAAAAAGACGTGTCTTTTGTCGCTGTCTGAGTGTTCCAGTGCTCTCCTCTTGCCGTCTGAAGGTTTCGTTGCTATGCTCTTGTCTTGTGAAGGTTCCAGTCTGAAGATTCCAGTGCTATGTTCGGGCCGTCTGAAGGTTCCAGTGCTTTCGTCTTTCCGTCTGAAGGTTCCAGTGACTTAGTTCTGTGGACGTAAAGCAACACTTAACCAACAGTTAACGTACAGTGATTAAACTGTTCACTACCAGTGGTGTGTAAGTCGTTGAAGGTTCTAATGCTGTACTCTTACCGTCTGAAGGTTTCAGTGATGTCCTTTTGCCATCTGAAGGTTCAGCTTTCCTCTTGCCTTCTGAAGGTTCCACTGCTATGCTCTTGCCGTCTGAAGGTTCCACAGCTTTCCTCTTGCCGTCTGAAGGTTCCAGTGCTATGCTTGCCGTCTGAAGGTTCCACAGTTTTCCTCTTGCCGTCTGAAGGTTCCAGTGCTATGCTTGCCGTCTGAAGGTTCCACAGCTTTCCTCTTGCCGTCTGAAGGTTCCACAGCTTTCCTCTTGCTGTCTCTAGGTTCCAGTGCTGTCCTCTTGGCGTCTGAAGATTCCAGTGCTATGCTCTTGTCGTCTGAAGGCTCCAGTGCTGTCCTATTTAAAATGCAGCTGCATTTCATTAAACAGTAAACGAATAATGAATAATACATAAATTTTCTATAGCGCTATTCCCCGCTGAGCGAGCTCAACGCGCTTGTTCACATATATGTACATAATATATTACATTAACATTTACTAACATATCATATACAAACAATCTCATAATACATACTTAATAAATTACACTAATATAAAACAAAAACTTGCAAAATGGCCCATAAAAAAACTGCTATAAAACACAGAGACGTTACAATAATTTAAAACAGGTACATAAGTATAAAGCTGTGTTCTAAATAATTAGTATTATTACTATGCTAAACACACACACACACACACACACACACACACACACACACACACACACACACACACACACACACACACACACACACACACACACACACACATGCACCTCCCCCTCCTCCCCCCTCTCCCTCTGCCCCTCTCTTTGTCTCACATGCAGACATACTCTCTCTCTCCCCACCCACCATCTCTACCGCTCCCTGCATTCTCTCTAACTCACTTAGCATAACTCGTGTAATTTGGATTAAATAACAATACATGAGCAATTAATCAATTACACATTCCCAGGCAAAGACATTTTAGTTTTAAATTTACATACTAAATGAATGAGATACTAAAAGAACAAGAACAAGCACAAGAAAGTTTATTTGTTTTTAGGCCATTAGCCTCTTTCACAAAGAACATGAACACACTGCACATTTACGCTGCACAATACATTTTTTAAACATGCTTCTAGTGGCAAAGTAAATGAATGAGATACTAGAGAGAGAGAGAGAGAGAGAGAGAGAGAGAGAGAGAGAGAGAGAGAGAGAGAGAGAGAGAGAGAGAGAGAGAGAGAGAGAGAGAGAGAGAGAGATCAGCTTATTTACATGACTGCATGATAAAGTCATTCTGATCGTTTTAAAGTCTTACAGAGCCGCAGGATCTCATTCTCGAGCCTTTCCTGCTCTGTCTGTATCGCTACACTCATTTCTATTTGCTTTCGGCATGGCGCCTGTGTCTTCTAACTTACGTTTGGACATGGCACCTGTATCTTCTAACTTACCTTTGGACATGGTGCTTGTGTTTTCTAACTGACCTTTGTCTTCTGCTCCCCGACATGGGAACAGCGGGCGTAGAAACAAAGTTCCTTCTGTTGAGAAGGCCAAGATGACAAATAAATCTTTTTAAAGCTTGGAGTAAGTCACAAATAATATAGCCATGCATAGTGTTTCGCCATATTGCCAGTTAAGGAATGTCTTCTTTGTCCTAATGTGCAACTTCCAGTTCCATTCACCGTCCTTTTTTCCTAGCCCTCTCTCTGCTTTTTAACTGCGTTACTTTTATCACGTCTTGTCACCTCGATACGTTTTGTCAAAACGTAGTGACAACAACAACAACAACAACAACAACAAAATGTCCCGAAAGGTTAACACGCTGCACGATTTGTCACTCCTTCGCTAGTACCACTACTATCTGTCTTTCCTTTCCTCGATGTGCGTGTGTGTGTGTGTGCGTGCGTGCGTGCGTGCGTGCGTGCGTGCGTGTGTGTGTGTGTGTGTGTGTGTGTGTGTGCGTGTGGGCGTGCGTGCGAGCGTGCGCGCGCGCGCTCCGCCGTGTGTGTGTGTGTGTGTGTGTGTGTGTGTGTGTGTGTGTGTGTGTGTGTGTGTGTGTGTGTGTGTGGTCTTTTATTATCCCCGCGTCAGTCAGTGTTGAACTGAAGTTTTTTTATTGCTTTGAGTGTAGACTACAAGGCTACTGCTATCTGTATCTCTGTGAACTATGTCGAATATATGATTATGCAGAGACCGAGTGTTCGTGTGGTTTGATCTTGTACTATGTTGTGCAGAGACCGAGTGTTCGTGTGGTTTGATCTTGTACTATGTTGTGCAGAGACCGAGTGATCGTGTGGTTTGATCTTGTACTATGTTGTGCAGAGACCGAGTGTTCGTGTGGTTTGATCTTGTACTATGTTGTGCAGAGACCGAGTGTTCGTGTGGTTTGATCTTGTACTATGTTGTGCAGAGACCGAGTGATCGTGTGGTTTGATCTTGTACTATGTTGTGCAGAGACCGAGTGATCGTGTGGTTTGATCTTGTACTGTACTGTGCAGATGTGCTTGATGGAATGATTGGTATGGTTTGAAGAAGCTGAAGGTAAGCATGGACTGACTTTGATCGTGATAACTGTTCTTGTCAGAATGTTTCGTTGGACAGAGCCTAGCGAAGTTCATTGCATACTATGTGCCTAACAAGTTCTCTGTTTTACTAATTATTATTTTCCCAGCTGAGTAGCTCAGGTCATGCAGACATTGCAGTCAAACCTGGTTTGCAAACCGTCACTCCTGACCCCGCTCTGCTTGGATCCTTCCACCGTAGAAAAGCCCCGCCGATATTTTATCTTCAGTTGTTGGAAGTTACTCCACTGTGTTAGCCTTGCTGCTTGCACCGCGCACTAGCGTTTTAAGTCAATAATAATAATAATAATAAAGAGGATTTCTAGAGCGCCCATCTACCACACAAGGTGGGAACACAGGGCGCTTTACTATAACACTAACCACACATACACACACACACACACACACACACACACACACACACACACACACACACACACACACACACACACATACACACACACTCTCACTCACACACACACACACACACACACACACACACACACACACACACACACACACACACACACACACACATCCTTGATTGACTGCTTCAACGACTTGCACACCACTGGTAGTGAACAGTTTAATCACTGTACATTAACTGTTGGTTGAGTGTTGCTTTACGTCCACAGAAACAGTAGGCTTATTAGGGACGGAAGCCCAGGACGGCCACCCCGACATTCACACAGCTCCTGAACTCGATTAATTGTTTGAAGTCCATGTCCACCAGCTCCCGCATCAGCAGGTGAGGCTGGATTGCATTAAATGCCGGTGAGAGGTCCAGAAACAGCGATCGGGAAAAGGTCTTTGGCTTCTCCACGTGTTTCAGAACAGGATGGACCACAGTCAGGATTGGGTAATCTGTGTTTCTGCTCCGAGTGTAGGCAAACAGCAAGGCATTGGAAAAACAGTCGTTTCAGCACCAACCGCTCCATAGGTTTGAAGGGAACAGACGTCAGGACAACCGAGTGATGGCCACTGAGGACAGACGTCAGGAAAAAAGGGTGATGGCCACTGAGAACAGACGTTAGGACAAAAGGGTGATGGACATTGAGACAGACGTCAGGACAACAGGGTGAGAACAGACGTCAGTAAAACAGGGTGGGGACTGACATCAGGACAACAGAGCGATGGTCACTGATGACAGACGTCAAGAAAACAGGGTGAGGACAGACGTCAGGACAACAGAGCGATGGTCACTGAGGACAGACGTCAGGACAACAGGGTGAGGACAGACGGCAGGACAAATTGATGATGGTCACTGAGGACAGTCGTCAGGACAACAGGGTGATGGTCATTGAGGACAGACGTCAGGACAAAAGGGTGATGGTCATTGAGGACAGACGTCAGGACAACAGGGTGATGGTCATTGAGGACAGACGTCAGGACAACAGGGCGATGGTCGCGGAGGACAGACGTCAGGACAACTGGGTGATGGTCATTGAGGACAGACGTCAGGACAAAGGTCATTGAGGACAGACGTCAGGACAACAGGGTGATGATAGACGTCAGGACAATAGGGTGATGGTCATTGAGGACAGACGTCAGGACAACAGGGCGATGGTCATTGAGGACAGACATCAGGACAACAAGTTGAGGACAGACGTCAGGACAACAGGGTGATGGTCATTGAGGACAGACGTCAGGACAACAGGGCGATGGTCATTGGGGACAGACATCGGGACAACAAGTTGAGGACAGACGTCAGGACAACAGGGCGATGGTCAATGAGGACAGACATCAGGACAACAGGGTGAGGACAGACGTCAGGACAACAGGATGAGGACAGACGTCAGGACAACAGGGGGATGAGGACAGACGTTAGGACAACAGGGTGATGGTCACTGAGGACAGACGGGGAGGGTTCCTTGGGGATGCGAATGACATGCGAGGACTTCCCGATGGCTGGGATGTGATCGGAGTCCAGCGCCATCTGGAACAACCTCGTGAAGACTTGGGCAAGGGAGTCATGACAGTGCTTGAGGACAGCTCCGGAAGCCTCATCCGGACCGCATGCACTGCGTTGGTTTACTTGTTTAAAGCGCCGACAACCCGCCTCCTCCGTCAAACCTTCCTCTCTGTCCTCCTTGCCGCTCATCTCCAACACAGCGGCAGTTCGCCAGCGGCAGTGGCACAACGGATAAGAGCAGTTTATTCTAACGTGGTAGGCCTAACGAAAGAGGTTTGTGATGTCGAGAGGCCTAGTAAGGATCACTGTGGAGCAAGTTACACTGATGACAGTGTTTTTCATCATTGCAGCCTGTATGCACGTGCACTATAAGCGAAAATAATCTCTCTCTCTCTCTCTCTCTCTCTCTCTCTCTCTCTCTCTCTCTCTCTCTCTCTCTCTCTCTCTCTCTCTCTCTCTCTCTCTCGATGCCAGCAACAACGCTCCCTCCGACAGCGGTGGCAGAGACGTCAACACCACTGCCGACGGCCACACCAGCACCACTACCAGCGCTTCCTCCGACAGCGCTGACGTTGACGATGACACCACCACCAGCTCTCCCTCCGATAGCGCTGACGTTGACGTCAACACCACCACCAGCACTCCCTCCGACGTCGGTGGCGGCGGCATCAACTTCACTCCTGACGGTCACACCACCACCAGCTCTCACTCTGAGAGTGGTGACGTTGAGGTCGGTATCAGCAATGGATCTCCCTCCGACAGCAATGACGACGTCGACACAACTAATGACGAACACACCTGTACCGCCACCAGCTCAGCCTCTCCCTCCGACAACAATGGCAGTGCGACATCGACACCTGTGCCGGCGAATACAGCGGTACTGATATATCACCCTCGCCACTACTGGCTCAGTACCTCAGTCAGACCTCCAAGAGATGGTGCACATATCGTACACGAGAAGTTTCAAGACTACAAAATTCAAGCCTCACGCACACTTCTTGTCCACCAGCAACAACATGAACAACAAGTGCAGGATTTGACTGCGGCAAACGAATCCCAAGACAGGCAGACATAATTACTCCAGAGGAGGGGTCAGCTTTTAGAAGGCAAATTTAGGGGCATCAAGCAGAGCACCAAATCAAACAAGGCCACAGACACACCACAACCACCAACACATCAATCTTCCACCACAGGTCAATGAATTCACGCAAGAAACCAATGGCGGATGTACCACCACTACCCCCTCCATTCAGCACCCACCACCACCTTCCACCACTTCCCGTCATGCACCGACACCTCCTCCTGATACAGGTCACGAGAAGCCTCCTATAACCATCCTGGAAAAAGACGAAATTCGATGTAAGTGGCGCTAGAACTGAAACCGCAAGCACATGGGCCATCGCTGTTTGTGTGTCATCTGGACAGAAACCCCCAAACTCTCTCTCTCTCTCTCTCTCTCTCTCTCTCTCTCTCTCTCTCTCTCTCTCTCTCTCTCTCTCTCTCTCTCTCTCTCTCTCTCTCTCTCTCTCTCTCTCTCTCGGTGTGCTGCAACGTTAATCACATCTTTAATCCTGTGAAAACAAAATCAGTGACATTTTATTCTGATGTTTCTGCACAATTGTAGGAACTGTGAAACTGCATTAATCAATTGCTTAATCGTATTTATGATATTTGTTTATGGTATTTTCGTGTTCACTTGTGTTTGCAGTATAGCACGGACCTGCTGTTAGATAGGTCCAAATGGACCTAACGCTACTACCTTGGAGTTTAGGAGTTCGAGTACGAGTTCTCTCTCACTCTCTGTCTCTCTTCTGTGTCTGTCTCTCTGTGTCTGTCTCTCTGTCTCTCTCTGTCTCTTCGTCTCTCTGTCTCTGTCTGTCTGTCTGTCTCTCTCTCCTCTCTCTGTA
>OY757551.1:9892660-9904429 GCA_963584105.1 Alviniconcha strummeri
CCTGTGTGTGTCTCATCGTCAGCAACGTCATCATTGGCTGGAAGCTAACAGGTGCTATGAAAGAAGCCAAGGAAAGGTTTTCCGCTAGAAGCGAGAATCAGAAAGACAGCCGTCAGAAGAAAGCCTCGTCTGTCACCGTCACCATCATTACTGTCTCCGTCGCTTTCGTGATTATCACTGTTCCCTTCACGATATACAGCAGTGTGTTCTATGCCAGCACACCAAGTGAAATTCACCTCTTTCTGTACGACGTTTTGTTTGTGATCGGTTTGTTCAACTTCGCGTGGAATTTTTACCTGTACTGTTTGACTGGGTCCAAGTTCAGAGAAGAATTTAAGAAGATCATGTTCGGTTGTTGTGGGCCTGTGATGTCAGCGGTAGGGTCTGCTTACGTCACTGAAGGAAATAATCAGGTGTCAGGAATTGGAAATCATGTTCAAAAGAATCAGGACCTAGAAAGTAATGACGATTTCTGACAGTTGTTTCTGAGATGTGACATTCCGATTGAAGTAGGGCTAAACGTCTTTCTCTGTGCTTGGATTTTTTTTCGGCTGGCAGTTACTTTAACCCCTTTTTTGACACATTGTCAGGGCACACTTGCACGGTACACTTCTTTTACTTCTTCCCGACAGGGGACTGTCAGAAGAAGAGAGTGAAAGAGATCGAGATACGTCAGCATTTTGACAAGAGACGTGTCTTCTGTCGCCGTCTGAAGGTTCCAGTGCTGTCCTCTTGACGTCTGAAGGCTCCAGTGCTGTCCTCTTCACGTCTGAAGGTTCCAGTGTTGTCCTCTTCACGTCTGAAGGTTCCGGTGCTGTACTCTTGTCGTCTGAAGGTTCCAGTGCTGTCCTCTTGACGTCTGAAGGCTCCAGTGCTGTCCTCTTCACGTCTGAAGGTTCCAGTGTTGTCCTCTTCACGTCTGAAGGTTCCGGTGCTGTACTCTTGTCGTCTGAATGTTCCAGTGCTGTCATCTTGACGTCTGAAGGTTCCAGTGCTGTCCTCTTGATGTCTGAAGGTTCCAGTCAATCTCTGTGAAGGTTCCAGTGCAATGTTCATGCCGTCTGAAGGTTCCAGTGCTGTGCTCTTGCCATCTGAAGGTTCCAGTGCTGTGCTCTTGCCATCTGAAGGTTCCAGTGCTGTGCTCTTGCCATCTGAAGGTTCCAGTGCTGTGCTCTTGCCATCTGAAGGTTCTAGTGCTGTGCTCTTGCCATCTGAAGGTTCCAGTGCTGTGCTCTTGCCATCTGAAGGTTCCAGTGCTGTGCTCTTGCCATCTGAAGGTTCCAGTGCTGTGCTCTTGCCATCTGAAGGTTCTAGTGCTGTGCTCTTGCCATCTGAAGGTTCCAGTGCTGTGCTCTTGCCATCTGAAGGTTCCAGTGTTTTCCACCTGCCGGACGCTCCGAGGTGAAGTGTCCCAGAGAGCACAGCTTCTCTGAAGATCCGACTCTAACCCGATTTTTCGCCGATCTGCGGTGGTTTCATCATTTCAGTTTAGCGTTTGCTTGTTTGATTGATTTTGCTGATCTCATCCCAGTGCCTACCTAAAGTAGAGGCCTCTGAGGTTGTACGTCCCAGTATACCTAACCCCAACCAGGTCAAGTCAGATAGTTCTTTATTCCTACCCACAGCCAGGTCAAGTCAAGTAGTTCATTGTTCCATTCAAAGGAAAATGTGCCTGCCACACATGAACAGCAAACAGTATTTCCGACACAGCTAATATCAATACCCTGTTTCTGCTACAGTCAGTGTGTGTGTGTGTGTGTGTGTGTGTGTGTGTGTGTGTGTGTGTGTGTGTGTGTGTGTGTGTGTGTGCGTGTGTGTGTGTGTGCGCGCGCGCATGTAATGCCTTATGTAAATTATTGTGGTAGGACTGTCCTTTACGTGTGTATAGGATATTGTATTTAGGTTAATATGTATGATGTGAGCGCTCAGGGCGTTGATGAGCACATCACACACATTCATAGGATTGACATGTAATAGGCACAAATATAATTATCACCATTTTCAACGTACCCATCCCACCTCTTCCTCCACCCCCCCCCCCTCCCCACCATACACACACAAATACACATACACATAGCCACCCTTTCCCTATATATCTCCCCCCAACACACACACACACACACACACACACACACACACACACACTCACACACACACACACACACACACACACACACACACACACACACACACACACACACACACACACACACACACACACACACACACACACCACATCGATGTACTAACGTCAGAGGTCCACGAAGGAAAACGTCAGATGGTAGCCTATGCTAGAATCCGGTCGATAGAATGACGGATAATGCATACTGACGGTGGCAGCTGATGATGTAATGCGTTGACATATACGTATATTATTATTGGTCGCTTTTATATAGCGCTATTCTCTGCTTTCGAGAAGACTCACTGCGCTCTTCACACATGTGATTCATTCTGAATGAGTGCGTAGCCTAGCTATTACAGCC
This sequence comes from Alviniconcha strummeri, assembly GCA_963584105.1. Lineage (NCBI taxonomy): Eukaryota > Metazoa > Mollusca > Gastropoda > Provannidae > Alviniconcha > Alviniconcha strummeri. The sequence continues at coordinate 9,895,144 of OY757551.1, forward strand.
CCTTTTCAATATCCACCGTAATGGGGTCCTTACAGCGCTGATTGGTCGTTACGTGGCTGGTGCCACGTGAAACTGCTTCTGTCTCGACTCAGGTTCTGTGCACCCCATACAACCACGCATGAGTTTACGTTGTCACTTCATGTAAAGCCACCTACGTGGAGTGCATGCGTGTTTGGCTGTAACTTACCACCTGCACTTTTGGCAGAATGACTGGGATCTTTTACGTGGTACCGCGGTAACACGGGGGTGGATCGGATACCGAAATAAGAGTCAGTACAGAAAGTTGACTCTGGAGAAGAAAATCTTCCCGTAGCACCGGTCGGGACTCGAACCCACGACCTTTCGATCACGAGTCCGGCGCTCTTATCACTGAGCTATCCCCGCACCCCGGGGTACATTTGTATAGCTTTATTGTAAGCAGTGCTCGGTAACACAACGCACATGTGTGATAAAGCTTCAAGATAGTACTGCTAGCTTCACGGATCAGTAACACAGTGTTCAGTAACACAACACTCGAGTATAATCAAACTTGAGGAAAGTAGTGCTAGCTTCATGAAAACAGTTCTGAACAGAGAGATCGCTGGGGACATAGGTCCGGCTTTGGGAACACAGAACTCCTGGAACATTGAGCTCTTTGAACAAAAACAAACACTGACATTTTGGTAACATAATGCTCCCAGTATTAGAAAGAGTTCCTGAACACAAAGCCCTGAGAACATAATTATTACACAACAGTGACCCTCTCCAAAGAAACAAGCCTTAAGTCGTCGCGTTCTGGGCGTTTTGAGATATAATTATCTTTTTTCTTTTCTTTACTTTAGACCCAGCTGATTACTTTGGTGTTGACATGAACACTGTAGCAGAAGACATATTGAAGTTTTGGCTATTTGGAGTTGCTAAGCATTATGGTCGACATTTTGAGAAAACGTCCCTGACATTTTTGGTCATTTTGCATATTTTCCATTTCTAAAGGGAGATAAAAAAACTACTTGATAATTACCCCCCCCCCCCCCCCGAAAAAAAAAGAAAAAAAAAGAAGAAAAAAGAATAATAATAAAACAGTCCTTTTTGTATATTTTCCTTAGAAACTGGGTTTTAGAGTTAACGAAACTTTCAAATCATTTTCATGATAAGAAACTGCACAAAGGTGTCGGACAGGCTGAGGTTCTGTAAGGGTACAGATACATTTTATTCGGTCAAACGTCGGCCATTTCGCACAACATTAGCACCCTTTACTCCAGGCTATGATCATTTAAACTCAGTTTTTAACAATTAAATTGCATTTCCTAAGGAACATGTCATAACTACTTGATAATTTAAGGTCTACATTGAACATGATCCAAAAACATAAAAGATTCAAAAGAACGCTTATTTATTAGGACACAAACACACTATCTGCAAATTGTCGGCGCAATCCCCTTTGTCAAGCTACAAAAAAGCAAAACGACTCTTAAACAACAATTAACGGTGATAAGACGTTATTCTTCCAAGCAAAGGACAGGTAAACAACATAGTCCAACCAAATAAAATAAGTTATATCGCTTCTAATCTTATTTGTCATCGTTTTTCGGATTTTGAGTGGCCACACACATACACAGACGTCCACACAAAGGGCACACACACACACACACACACACACACACACACACACACACACACTCACACACACACACACACACACACTCACACTCACACACACACACACACACACACACACACACACACACACACACACACACACACACACACACACACACACACACACACACACACACACACACACACACACACACACACACACACACACACACACACACACACACACGGAAGTCCAACAGCTTTGTTGAAGCGGATTTTAAGCAGTTCAGACAATTGTACGCGTTTAAAAAAAAAAAAAAAAAAAAAAAAAAAGTGAAGCAATGCGTTCACAAGACAAAATTATCCATTCAAATAAATTTTAAAATAAAAATCGATTGTATTGGTCCCAAGAACTTTGATATAATTATCCGAGTTCTTCTGTACACAACAAACAAATAAACAGAATGAACACACAGGGAAGTTAATTAGAGCACACAAGCACAACAACAAAGGCCTGAGTCGCCTTCGGTAACTCTCACCACCCGACATGTGCGTAAATACAAGGTACATAAACTCCAACAGAAGTACATCCTCAGTGCATAATGTTAATGACAGCATTGGATCTCCTTATATGTAACAACGGCAAAACACAAAAACAAACCCACAGAATATTGCAACATTAATCAGACACAGCTACAACAACAATAATAATCACTCCAGCATCGAGACCTTGCAACAACACTGACGACGTGGCAAACGATCAAGTGAAAGCCCAGCGAGCAACAGCTCCTTCGGGCAACACCAGATCCCTGAGACACGTTGTCCCTACAGTCCGGGTAACACCAGATCCCTCAAACACGTTGTTCCCACACTCCAGGCAACACCAGATCCCTCAAATACGTTGTCCATACAGTCCAGGTAACACCAGATCCCTCAAACACGTTGTCCCTACACTCCGGGGAACACCAGATCCTTCAAACACATTGTCCCTACACTCCGGGGAACACCAGATCCCCCAAACACATTGTCCCTACACTCCGGGTAACACAGATCCCTCAAACACGTTGTCCCTACACCCCGGGGAACACCAGATCCTTCAAACACGTTGTCCCTACACTCCGGGGGACACCAGATCCATCAAACACGTTGTCCCTACACTCCGGGCAACACCAGATCGCTCTAGCACGTTGTCCCTACACTCCAGGGAACACCAGATCGCTCTAACACGTTTTCCCTACACTCCAGGGAACAATATTCCACAGAGCGTTCAGCAGGTGGACCTACAGCATTGGGGCCTCGGGACACCAGCACTACAATACAACTCACCACAATACAATACGCCACACTACAATACGATACTATACAACACAATATAATACACCACTCTACAATACAATACACCACACTGCAATACAAATCAACACACCACAATACAATACACCACACTACAAGACAATACAACACAACACAACACAATACACCACAATACAATACAACAATAGTCTATTTCTGATTGGAATTAAAAGGAATGAGCACACAATGGAGTTAATTAGCGCTCGAAGTACGTAACACATAACACAAGTACAACAACAAAGACACGAGTCACCTACGGTAACTCTCCTTGGCACGCTTGTAAATACAAGGTACATAAACTCCACCAGAGCTACATCCTCAAAAAGAAATTCGGGTTGTCTGCTTGACAGATACTGAATGATACAAAGTAGATTAACATTCTTTACATCTGACAAGCACTGCCATCCATTCTCGGCAGAAGAAGGAAAGAGAGAGAGAGAGAGAGAGAGAGGAGAGAGAGGAGAGAGAGAGACGAGAGAGAGCGAGAGAGAGAGAGAGAGAGAGAGAGAGAGAGAGAGAGAGAGATAAGATAAGATAGATAATACTTTATTACACAGGGATAAAGATTTAAAGCACGTGTCGGCTTTTTTGCAAATCTGTCCCTGATGACAAACACAGCAACACTCAATACATCAAACAAAATTCACTTAAATACGCTAGAGAAAAAAACGACTTAAAACAAAACAAACTAATTTCTGTCTAAAACATCACATCATGACGAACAGAGCAATAATAAAGCAAAGACCAATACAAACTAATTTTTTTAGGAGAGAGAGAGAGAGAATGACAAAAAACATATTAACGAATAAAAGAAAGCGACAGAATAATGACTTCTATCTTCGTATAAGACAAGATCACATCTAACAGGATTGGAAGCTAAGCGATGATGCATTATACACACCTAACCAAAATCAAAGCACATCACATACACCCACAATCATATATGCAAACATTAAATTTGAGGGGAAAAAAAATGACCAGGAGGAAAACAAAGGTAAATATTACATGAAAATACCACACACGCCACACACACACACACACCACACACACACACACACACACACACACACACACACACACACACACACACACACACACACACACACACACACACACATCTAAAACTTTACAAGAGCAAGGGAGGGGAAAACAATAACAGCATTCTATACATTTCGTGTCAACCTGTCTGACGCGCTAGAAGAAAAAGAAGAAAGAAAAAAAAGAAAAGAAAAGAAGAAGAAGAAGAAGTATAACGAAGTATTCAAGGTGGCTTAGCAAGTGCCTGAAATGCTTTCCTTTTGAACGTTTTTAATTCCATGGGGTATCTGAGATGATGAGCTAAACTACTCCACGCTAAGGAGCCTGAAAAGGAGAAACTCGTTTTAGAGAGAGAGAGAGAGAGAGAGAGAGAGAGAGAGAGAGAGAGGAGAGAGAGAGAGAGAGAGAGAGAGAGAGAGAGAGAGAGAAGAGAGAGAGAGAGAGAGAGAGAGAGAGAGAAAGAAAAAAAAAGGGGGGGGGGGAAGTAAGAAAGAAAGAAAGAAAGTGGTAGTTGTCCAAGCACAAAAAAATAAACATAAAAATAAAAGAACACAAGAGATGTTCAACACTGGAATGTTTCACTTCCATCAAAATGTGAATAATAATCACGTGACCTGTATTTAGAAGTCGTCATTACTTTCCAGATACCGCTTCTGTTGACAAGTTTCACTGTCTGAAACTTAAGGATCTTCAGTGACATTCTGTTGACAAGTTTTACCGTCTGAAACCCGAGGGTCTTTAGTGACCTTCTCTTGAAAAGTTTCACCGTCAGAAACTTGAGGATCTTAAGTGACATTCTGTTGACAAGTTTCACTGTCTGAAACCCGAGGGTCGTTATAGTGACCTTCTCTTGACAAGTTTCAACATCTAAAACCTGAGGTCTTTAGAGACCTTCTCTTGACAAGTTTCACCGTCTGAAACCCGAGGATCTTTAATAACCTTCTGTTAACAAGTTTAACCGTCTGAAACCCGAGGGTTTTTAGGGACCTTCTGCTGACAAGTTTCACCGTCTGAAACCTGAGGGTTTAGTGACCTGCGAAAAACACAACACGGGTACACATCAACCGAGAACAATCTTCTTAAATTCTTCCCCGAGCCTTGACCCGCTCAAACAATGGGCCAGTTGAAATTCCAGGCGAAGATGGACAAACCCATCACGAAGAAAGAGTTGCACACACACACACACACACACACACACACACCACACACACACACACACACACACACACACCACACACACACACACACACACACACACACACACACACTATGAATTTCGCACGTCTTGGCGTCTTGACCCAGACACTAACAAATAATCCTGACAGGCCCAAGGTACGGAACGTGCACCTCTCCGCCGTGCAGTTCGAATCTCCAAGGATGAAGCTCCTGTCTGTAGAGTTTTCCACAGATTAACCGACTTGGACACACACCAGGAAGCACAGAGGTCTACTCTACAGCGTGTTGACCTTGACCCAGACACTAACAAATAAATCCCGATAGGCCAAGGAACGGAACGTGTACCTCTCCGTCGTACCATTCCTATATCGTGTGAGAGCGAGGCAAGCCACACACGACAGAACGATGATTGGTGACGACACTTTTGTGACGTGTACAGATGACGTTGACGCGGTGGGGCTAGACGACGGAGGCGGCTCGCTGGGCGGTGAGAGCCACAAGGAGCCAGGCTGACAGAGCAGAGTTCAGGAACTGTGTGAAAGTCGAGGTGGCCGTCCTGGGCCCCCCGTCCCTAATAAGCCTAATGGGTTATGTGGATGTAAAGCAACATTGAACTGAACTGCTGACAGAGCGGCTGAGGTGGTCATTGTCCAGGACGCCAACCTGCAGACGAGCACGTGACTGGCGTAGACATCGTAATCCAACACTTTCCGTGACCACGTGGGCAAAGCTCCGTAGTACAGCATGGCGGTGTCGGACAGGGCCAGGACGATCAGGTAAACGTTCATGGCTGACCAGCCGGACCGAAGTCTCCGCAGTATGATTACGGTCATAACATTGCCGAAGGTGCCAAACAGAAGGACACCAACGTAATTAATCAACGTGGGTAACAATTAAAAAACATCAGAACATAGAAAGGGACACAGTGTGCGACACAACAGACACCACAGTACAGGAAAGGAGACACTCAGTGTGCATCACAATCATCACAACAACGGAAAGGAACACAAATAAATGTGAATCACAATTGGTTGTTTGTGGAGAATTCCGTGTTGGTGCTGAATCTGGACTGGAGCCAACAGCAAAGTCAGTCTAAACATGTCACAGTAATTATCTACATGCCTGTGATAAATTCACAGTTCCGCTTACGGACGAATGGCATTTTTGATACCAACCTTGAAGTTTAACTATTTATTGTTAAATGGCTGAAGATGCAGTTTATATGCTGTTACTTTTTATTCCTTCTATGCGCGCGCGCGCGCGCGCGCGCACACACACACACACACACACACACACACACACACACACACACACACACACACACACACACACACACACACACAGCACAGCACAGCACAGCATAGCATAGCACAGCAGCAAAGCAGCAAGACAGAGAGAGAGAGAGAGAGAGCGAGAGATGCATGTGAGCGGTGAAACTTTTAAACACGAACTGTTCAATACTTGAATGTCAAAAGCCTGTCATCAATATTTTGTGTGTGTGTGTGGGGGGGGGGGGGTGTAAACGTGACTCAAAGTGTGGAGTCTGATAAATGTGTAATAAACTATACGCGAACAACATTTTGTATATTATTTATAAACTCTGGATGTTTTTATACACCAGATCAGTCTACACACACACACACACACACACACACACACACACACACACACACACACACACACACACACACACACAACACACACACACACGCACACGCACACGTGCGCGCGCACACACATGTATCTATAATTACACACACACACACACACACACACACACACACACACACTCACACACACACACACACACACTTCATTTACAAATAATTATACACTTCATGTATTGTTCAAAAGGCGTACTGCGACTGGCATAAAAGAGGTTATCGTATTAAAAAGGCAGATCAATAAAATCCCTTACTTTGTACAGGGTGCGTTTTTGTCTAAGGCATATTTATCGTCAGCTTTGCTGGGAAAGTGTAATCGTCAATATATTAACTTTCAAATAAATAAAGCTAAAAACATCATCTTTAAAAAAAAGAAATCATGTTCTAGTCAGAGAGAGAGAGAGAGAGAGAGATGAGAGAGAGAGGAGAGAGAGAGAGAGAGAGAGAGAGAGAGAGAGTATAAATCACCTGAAAGAGCCCTCCGACAGTCAGTCTACAGCATATTTGCAAGCAGCAACGTGTCCAATGCTCCACTGATCCGGCAACTCTACAGCACTCCGCTGTCACTGTTATATTCACATTTGCTGCCAGCGACGACCGTCAGCATTCACCCATAACCGGTCTCATCGTCACAGTTGAAGGAACTGTTCGCATTTCTCTATGTTAAACAGTCATAGTCATTGTCGGAAAGTGAACGTTTTGTGTGCATTAGATAGCTAACAGAGGCACCGCAACTTCCCTTGCAACATCAGCTTCGGCGACAGCAACAGTAGCGGCGACGACAGCTCGAGCATCCGAGCGATGGATTATTCTTCCGGAAGTGCCGAAAACACCACCATCCAGTCCCACAGCACAGAAGCAGACCGTGACGACGATCAGATGATCCTAGAAGTCATCCCGGTCATCACGAGTGCTTTGGACGGAGGCTGGTTGGGTCAAATCGGCACCACCCTCATCCTTCTCTTCGGCACCTTCGGCAACGTGATGACCGTCATCATACTGCGGAGACTTCGGTCCGGTTGGTCAGCCATGAACGTTTACCTGACGGCCCTGGCCCTGTCCGACACCGCCATGCTGTACAGTGTAGCTCTACCCATGTGGTCACGGAAGGTGCTGGATTACGATATCTACGCCAGTCACGTGATCGTCTGCAAGCTGGGCATCTGGATGATGGTCACCACGGCCACGTTGTCGGCCTGGCTCCTCGTGGCTCTCACCGCCCAGCGAGCCGCCTCCGTCGTCTGGCCCCACCGCGTCAACGTCATCTGTACACGTCACAAAAGTGTCGTCATCATAGTCGTTATAACCGCTGTATGCAGTTCGCTTCACTCACACGCCTTGCATGGGTTCAAGATAATGAAACTGTACAACGGGACCACAGAGAGGTGTACCTTTGGTTCCATGGCCTATCAAGACTTCTGGGTCAGCGTCTGGGTCCGGGTCAACATGTTCGTCTACTCCGTCATTCCCTCTGCGGGTCTCATCGTCAGCAACGCAGTCCTCGGTTGGAAGCTAACCGTTTCTGTGAAGGAAGCTAGTGAAAAGTTCGCTACTGGAAGTGTGAACCAGAAAGACAGCCGCCAGAAAAAAGCCTCGTCTGTCACAGTCACCATCATCATCGTCTCCGCCGCTTTCGTTCTGATAACTGTTCCCCTTACGACGTACAACACCTTTTTCTTTGGTTACGCGTCACGGAATATTGACTACTTTTTGTACGACTTCTTCTTCGTGTTCGGTTTGTTCAACTTCGCCTGGAATTTTTACCTTTACTGTTTGACTGGATCGAAGTTCAGACGAGAATTCATCAAAATTGCTTTCGGTTGTTGCATGCCTTTGTCGTCGACGGTAGGGTCTGCTTACACCACTGAAGGAAGTCAAGTTTCCAGCGCTGGAACTGCTGGTCAGCAGCGACATGCCATAGACGTTAACGACGACTTCTGACAATGGCCAGTGTGGTGTGGCAGTCGTAGTGAAGTAAAGCTCTGAAAGACTGAACAATGTGTTTGTGTTGATGTATACATTCAGTCACTGATTTGGGCAGTTTATTCACTCAGTATTAATATCGCGGTCGACGTCCACTTACATGACGCGTTCTTTGAGTTCCTGTAAACCGGACAACACGCTGGCAGCGCCCTGTACACACACACACACACACACACACACACACACACACACACACACACACACACACACACACGCACGCACGCACGCACGCACGCACACACACACACACACACACACACACACACACACACTAATATATATATACTCAGAGTACAGAGGACTGTCAAGAGCAGATAATTTTAAGAGGCGTGTTTTTAGTTTAGGCCGTAGTGCCGACTGCGTTTCGCAGTTAGTCTTCTGTCAGTCCAGTTGGCACTACCTGAGGAGACTGCTATGGCGACGCTTCGTAGATGTTCGTTTTACTACAAGTAAATTCAGGAACGAGGCGACTGGGACAGTTCTACGATTGGACC
>OY757551.1:9904629-9914629 GCA_963584105.1 Alviniconcha strummeri
TTTTTTTCTTTTTTCCTTTTTTCTCTTCGGGCTGTTACACCCTTCTGCGTGTGTGTGTGTGTGTGGGGGGGGGGGGGGGGGTGTGTGTGTGTGTGTGTGGGTGGGTGGGTGGGTGGGTGGGGTGGGGGGGTCTGTCTGTCTGTCTGCTTGTCCATCTGTCTGTGTATGCGTCTGCGTGTGTGTGTGTGTGCGCGCGTACGTGTGTGCGTCTGTGTGTGTAATGCTTATGGGTGCGCGTGTGTGTATCTGTGCGCGTGTGTGTGTGTGTGTGTGTGTGTGTGTGTGTGTGTGTGTGTGTGTGTGTGTGTCTGTGTGTGTGTGTGTGTGTATCTATGTGTGCGTGCATGTGCATGCGTGCTTGTGTGTGTGTGTGTGTGTGTGTGTGCGTGTGTGTGGGCGTGCGTTCCTGCATGCGTGCGTGTGTGTGTGTGTGTGTGTTGTGTGTGTTCGCGCGTACTTGTGTGTGTGTGTGCGCGTGCGCGCGCGCGCGCGCGTGTGTGTGTGTCTGTGTGTGTGTGTGTGTGTGTGTGTGTGCGTGTCTGGGCGCGTACTTGTGTGTGTATGTATGTGTGTGTGTGTGTGTGTGTGTGTGTGTGTGTGTGTGTGTGTGTGTGTCTGGGCGCGTACTTGTGTGTGTAAGTATGTGTGTGTGTGTGTGTGTGTGTGTGTGTGTGTGTGTGTGTGTGTGTGTGTGTGTGTGTGTGTGTGTGTGTGTGTGTGTGTGTGAGTGCATATGTAATGCTTGAACAATTGATGCGTTTTATTCGTTGTAGTCATTACACGTAGGCACCCAAATGTCCTTATAAGCGTTGTATAGGCTATAGATAAGGACATCTGATCTTTTCTTCTTTTTCTAAAAACATGAACGGTTATAAACAACGCTAACTGTGATGGAATAATGCAAAACATGTGCAACCTTTCAGGAGTAAGCCCCCTTTTTTCAGAGCAGCAAAGAGGCAGCCAAACAACAATATATAAAAACAGTATACATACACGCGGTTACGGTCTGGGGTGTGATACAGTGCTTACAGTGTCTGCCCAAATGTTGGCATGACAGTGACGTGTCAATGAAATAAGCCTGATGCGATGCGTGTTTGGATTTTATCTGGTGTCAAATAAAGCCGTGCAAAGTGTAGTCGTATGGTATTCACAAAACGTGTGCCGAGAAGGCAGCAGTTTCACGTGGCACCAGCTATATAACAACCGAACAGCGCTGTAAGTACTTGGTGAATATTCAAACCGCGCTCACTCGTTTAGTGTCCAGTTCGAGCAGAGCGCAGTGTCTCCATCGAGCACGTGTCGTAACGACTTCCTACACAGCGGCAAGTCACCAGGAGGGACTGGCCAGCACGTTCACCTGCTCTCATCCCCGTAGAGCATCTCTGGGATGTGCTGGGGCGACGGAATGTGAGCCAACCACCAACCACCTTATGACCTCAACCTGTTATTTCCAGTTGTGCAGCATTAGTGGCAAGCAATCCGTCAGACGATTTTGCAGGAGTGGCAAGCAATCCGTCAGAAGATTCTGCAGGATTGGCAAGCGATCCGTCAGAAGATTCTGCAGGAGTGGCAAGCGATCCGTCAGAAGATTCTGCAGGAGTGCATGCAATCCGTCAGAAGATTCTGCAGGAGTGGCAAGCGATCAGTCAGAAGATTCTGCAGGTGTGGCAAGCAATCCGTCAGAAGATTCTACAGGATTGTCAAGCGATCCGTCAGAAGATTCTGCAGGAGTAGCAAGCGATCAGTCAGAAGATCTGCAGGAGTGGCAAGCAATCCGTCAGAAGATTCTGCAGAGTGGCAAGCGATCCGTCAGAAGATTCTGCAGGAGTGGCAGTGAGTCTACTCTGAAGCAGTTTGGTGAAACGTGTTTAACGCCGAATTGTCTCCAAAGAGGTAATGGCGGTGACTAAGATCCCAGGAGGTGGTGAAGAGGGAGACTATACCTAACACTACTCTGATGTCTACATTATGTGATAGTTGTTGTTGTTGTTGTTGTTGTTGTTGTTGTTGTTGAAGAGGGAGACTATACCTAACACTACACTGATGTCTACATTATGTGTTAGTTGTTGTTGTTGTTGTTGTAGTTGTTGTTGAAGAGGGAGACTATACCTAACACTACACTGATGTCTACATTAGGTGATAGTTGTTGTTGTTGTTGTTGTTGTTGTTGTTGTTGTTGTTGTTGGTTGTTGTTGTTGTTGTTGTTGTTGTTGTTGTTGTTGAAGAGGGAGATTATACCTAACACTACACTGAACTCTACTTTATGTGCTTGTTTTTGTGGGTTTCTTTGTTGTTGTTGTTGTTGTTGTTGTTGTTGTTGTTGTTGTTGTTGTTGTTGTTGTTGTTGTTGTTGTTGTTAGATTGTTTTTCTTGGATTGCTGATAACATTTTCCATCTGGATGCCGTTGTGTGTTATATTGTGTTTGCCCAGTGGACAAAGCGGAGGACAGCTTTGCCTCACACAGCTCCAGGCAGCTGTGGAGCAGCGTGCAGACCGTGATGGGCTACAGACCAATGAAGATGCTCCTGGTTGCTGAGGAAACAGCGTGCAGACCGTGACGGGCTATAGACCAATCAGGATGCTCCTGGTTACTGAGAAAACTGCGTGCAGACCGTGACGATCTGCAGACCGAACAAGAGCCTCCTGGTTGCTGAGGACCTACGGAGGCTGGCCGATGACCTCAGCTGTTCCTACGCCCTTTCCAACACCACCGACCTCTCCGCTGTGGTGGAGGTGAGCGGGAGGGGACAGAGTGGATGTTTTGACGGAGAAGGAGGCGGTGAGTCGGCACTTTAAGGAGGAAACCAACGCAGTGCATGCGGTCCGGATTAGGTTCCCGGAGCTGTCCTCAAGCACTGTCATGATTCCCTTGCCCCAGTCTTCACGAGGTTGTTCCAGATGGCGCTGTGTTCCGATCACATCCCCGCCAACTGAAAGTCTTCTAATGTCATCCGTGTCCTCACGAAACCCTCCCTGTCTGTCCTCAGTGACCATCACTCTGTTGTCCTGACGTCTGTCCTCAGTGACGATCGCCCTGTTGTCCTGACGTCTGTCCTCACCCTGTTTTCCTGACGTCTGTCCACAGTGACCATCACCGTGTTGTCCTGACGCCTGTCCTCAGTGACCATCGCCCTGTTTTCCTGACGTCTTTCCTCAATGACCATCAGCCTGTTGTCCTCACGTCTGTCCTCAGTGACCATCACCCTGTTGTCCTGACGTCTGTCTTCTGTGACCATCAGCCTGTTGTCCTGACGTCTGTCCTCACCCTGTTTTCATGGCGTCTGTCCTCAGTGACGATCACCCTGTTGTCCTGACGTCTGTCACCAGTGGCCATCACCCTGTTTTCCTGACATCTGTCTTCTGTGACCATCAACCTACTGTCCTGACGTTTGTCCTCATTGACCATCACCCTGTTATCCTAACGTCTGTCCTCAGTGTCCATCACCCTGTTGTCGTGACGTCTGTCCTCACCCTGTTGTCCTGACGTCTGTCCTCAGTGACCATCACCCTGTTGTCCTGACGTCTGTCCTCAGTGACCATCACCCTGTTGTCCTGACGTCTGTCCTCAGTGACCATCACCCTGTTGTCCTGACGTCTGTCCTCAGTGACCATCACCCTGTTGTCCTGACGTCTGTCCTCAGTGACCATCACCCTGTTGTCCTGACGTCTGTCCTCAGTGTCCATCACCCTGTTGTCCTGACGTCTATCCTCACCCTGTCGTCATGACGTCTGTCCTCAGTGACCATCACCCGGTTGTCCTGACGTCTGTCCTCAGTGGCCATCTCCCTGCTGTCCTGACGTCTGTTCCCTTCAAAGCTATGGAGCGGTTGGTGCTGAAACGAGGTTATTCCAGATGGCGCTGGTTCCGATCACATCCCCGCCAAATGAAAGTTTCCTAAAGTCATCCCTGTCCCCAAGAAACCCTACCTGTCTGTCCTCAGTGACCATCACTCTGTTGTCCTGACGTCTGTCCTCAGTGACCATCACCCTGTTGTCCTGACGTCTGTCCTCAGTGACCATCACTCTGTTGTGCTGACGTCTGTCCTCAGTGACCATCACCCTGTTGTCCTGACGTCTGTTCTCAATGGCCATCACCCTGTTGTCCTGACGTCTGTCCTCAGTGACCATTACCCTGTTGTCCTGACGTCTGTTCTCAATGGCCATCACCCTGTTGTCCTGACGTCTGTCCTCAGTGACCATTACCCTGTTGTCCTGACGTTTGTTTCCTTCAAACCTATGGAGCGCTTGGTGCTGAAACGACTGTTTTTCCAAGACCTTGCTGTTCGCCTACACTCGGAGCAGAAACACAGATTACACAATCCTGACACTGGTCCATGCTGTTCTGAAACACCTGGAGAAGCCAAAGACCTTTGCCTGAATGCTCTTTCTGGACCTCTCACCAGCGTTTAATGCAATCCGGCCTCAGCTGCTGATACGGGATCTGGTGGACATGGACGTCAATCCTGTCGTCATCCGTTGGCTGTACGGCTTACTCACAGAGAGGTCATGTCTCTGATGAGATCGTCGTCTACGTTGGAGGTGTCATCTGAGGTCCGCACCACCACTGGAGCTCCTCAAGGATGTGTTCTGTCCCCTGCGCTGTTCATACTGTGCCAACGGTGCACTTCATGTTAAGTCCTCGGAAGACGTCACTGTGCGTGAAACCTCCTACCGCTGTGTCGTGGTGAAGCCTGTGGGCTAGTGCAAGGACCACCACCTCCTTCTCAACATCGCCAAGACCAAGGAGATAGTGGCGGATTTCAGGAGAGATCCCCCAACTCCTTGCCCTCTGGTCATCAGTACTGAGGAAGCAGCAGTCGTGGGGAAATACATATACCTGGGTTCCAGACGAAAAGAGAGAGAGAGAGGCAGAGAGGAACAGTACAAAAACAATCAAGAACAAACAAACAAAATCGAGTTCAGGAGCTGTGTAAATGTCGAGGTGGCCGTCTTGGGCTCCCGTCCCTAATAAGCCTACTGTTTCTGTGGACGTAAAGCAACACTCAACCGACAGTTAATGTACAGTGATTAAAATGTTCACTACCAGTGGTGTGCAAATCGCTGAAGCAGTAAATGAAGGATGTGCGTGCGTGCGTGCGTGCGTGCGTGCGTGCGTGCGTGCATGCGTGCGTGCGCACGCGCGCGCCCTGTGTTCCCACCTTCTGTGGTAGATGGGCGCCTTGAAATCCTCTTTATTATTATTATTGACTTCTAACGCTAGTGCGCGGTGCAAGCAGCAAGGCTAACACATTGGAGTGACTTCCAACAACTAAAGATGAAATATCGGCGGGGCTTTGCTACGCTGGAAGGATCCAAGCAGAACGGGGTCAGGAGTGACGGTTTGCAAAACAGGTTTGACTACAATGTCTGTATGACCTGAGAGTAGCTGGGAAAATAATAATTTATAATGCAGAGAACTTGTTAGGCACATATTATGCAATGAACTTCGCTAGGCTCTGTCCAACGAAACATTCTGACAAGAACAGTCATCACGATCAAAGTCAGTCCATGCTTACCTTCAGCTTGTTCAAACTATACCAATCATTCCATCAAGCGTATCTGCACAACACAGTACAAGATCAAACCACACGATCACTCGGTCTCTGCACAACACAGTACAAGATCAAACCACACGATCACTCGGTCTCTGCATAATCATATATTCGACAGAGTTCACAGAGATACAGATAGCAGTAGCCTTGTAGTCTCCACTCAAAGCAATAAAAAACTTCAGTTCAACACTGATTGATGCGGGGATAATAAAAGACCACACACACACTCGGGCGCTCGCACACACACACGCACGCACCCGCTCGCGCGCGCGCGCGCGCACACACACACACACACACACACACACACACACACACACACACACACACACACACACACACACACTCGGGTGCACACGCACGCAAGCACGCACGCACGCGCGCGCGCGCGAGCACACACACACACACACATCGAGGGAAGGAAAGACAGAAGTGTTACTAGCGAAGGAGTGACAAACCGTGCAGCGTGTGAACCTTTCGGGACATTTTGTTGTTCTTTTTGTTCTAGTTGTTGTTGTTGTTGTCACCATGTTTTGTCAAAACGTGCCGAGGTGACAACACGTGATAAAAATATCGCAGATAAAAAGCAGAGAGAGGGCTAGGAAAAAAGGACTGTGAATGGAACTGGAAGTTGCACATTAGGACAAAGAAGATATTCTTTAACTGGCAATATGGCGAAACACTATGCATGGCTATATTATTTGTGACTTAC
Source organism: Alviniconcha strummeri (assembly GCA_963584105.1). NCBI lineage: Eukaryota > Metazoa > Mollusca > Gastropoda > Provannidae > Alviniconcha > Alviniconcha strummeri. The sequence goes on from OY757551.1 coordinate 9,910,892, forward strand.
TCCAAGCTTTAATTTTTTTATTGGTCATCTTGGCGTTCTCAACAGAAGGAACTTTGTTTCTACGCCCGTTGTTCCCATGTCGGTGAGCAGAAGACAAAGGTCAGTTAGAAAACACAGGCACCATGTCCAAAGGTAGGTTAGAAGATACAGGTGCCATGTCCAAAGGTAAGTTAGAAGACACAGGCGCCATGCCGAAAGCAAACAGAAATGAGTGTAGTGATACAGACAGAGGAGGAAAGGCTCGAGAATGAGATCCTTCGGCTCTGTAAGACTTTAAAACGATCAGAATGACTTTATCATGCAATCATGTAAATAAACTTCTCTCTCTCTCTCTCTCTCTCTCTCTCTCTCTCTCTCTCTCTCTCTCTCTCTCTCTCTCTCTCTCTCTCTCTCTCTCTCTCTCTCTCTCTCTCTCTCTCTCTCCCTCTCTCTCTCTAGTATCTCATTCATTTACTTTGCCACTAGAAGCATGTTTAAAAAATGTATTGTGCATCGTAAATGTGCAGTGTGTTCATGTTCTTTGTGAAAGAGGCTAATGGCCTAAAAACAAATTAACTTTCTTGTGCTTGTTCTTGTTCTTTTAGTATCTCATTCATTTAGTATGTAAATTTAAAACTAAAATGTCTTTGCCTGGGAATGTGTAACTGATTAATTGCTCATGTGTTGTTATTTAATCCAAATTACACGAGTTATGCTAAGTGAGTTAGAGAGAATGCAGGGAGCGGTAGAGATGGTGGGTGGGGAGAGAGAGAGTATGTCTGCATGTGAGACAAAGAGAGGGGCAGAGGGAGAGGGGGGAGGAGGGGGAGGTGCGCGTGTGTGTGTGTGTGTGTGTGTGTGTGTGTGTGTGTGTGTGTGTGTGTGTGTGTGTGTGTGTGTGTGTGTGTGTGTGTGTGTTTAGCATAGTAATAATACTAATTATTTAGAACACAGCTTTATAATTATGTACCTGTTTTAAATTATTGTAACGTCTCTGTGTTTTATAGCAGTTTTTTTATGGGCCATTTTGCAAGTTTTTGTTTTATATTAGTGTAATTTATTAAGTATGTATTATGAGATTGTTTGTATATGATATGTTAGTAAATGTTAATGTAATATATTATGTACACATATGTGAACTAGCGCGTTGAGCTTGCTCAGCGGGGAATAGCGCTATAGAAAATTTATGTATTATTCATTATTCGTTTACTGTTTAATGAAATGCAGCTGCATTTTAAATAGGACAGCACTGGAGCCTTCAGACGACAAGAGCATAGCACTGGAATCTTCAGACGCCAAGAGGACAGCACTGGAACCTAGAGACAGCAAGAGGAAAGCTGTGGAACCTTCAGACGGCAAGAGGAAAGCTGTGGAACCTTCAGACGGCAAGAGTAAAGCTGTGGAACCTTCAGACGGCAAGCATAGCACTGGAACCTTCAGACGGCAAGAGGAAAACTGTGGAACCTTCAGACGGCAAGCATAGCACTGGAACCTTCAGACGGCAAGAGGAAAGCTGTGGAACCTTCAGACGGCAAGAGGAAAGCTGTGGAACCTTCAGACGGCAAGAGGAAAGCTGTGGAACCTTCAGATGGCAAAAGGACATCACTGAAACCTTCAGACGGTAAGAGCACATCATTAGAACCTTCAACGACTTACACACCACTGGTAGTGAACAGTTTAATCACTGTACGTTAACTGTTGGTTAAGTGTTGATTTACGTCCACAGAACTAAGTCACTGGAACCTTCAGACGGAAAGACGAAAGCACCGGAACCTTCAGACGGCCCGAACATAGCACTGGAATCTTCAGACTGGAACCTTCACAAGACAAGAGCATAGCAACGAAACCTTCAGACGGCAAGAGGAGAGCACTGGAACACTCAGACAGCGACAAAAGACACGTCTCTTTTCAAAGTGCTGACGTTTCTCTGTCTCTATCACTCTCGCCTTCTGACCATGTCTGGAAGAGGTAAAAGGACTGTAGCGTGCAAGTGGGCCCTAAGTCACTGTCAGCCGAACACAAAACGAAGCACAGAGAAAGACCGGTCAGATCTACGGACGATTAGGCCAGGCCTACTTCAATCAGAATGTCACGTCTGAAAGACAACTGTCAGAAATCGTCATTACTTTCCGGGCCACGTTCCTTTTCAACACGATTTCCAATTTCTGACACCTGATTATTTCCTTCAGTGACGTAAGACGACCCTGCCGCTGACATCACAGGCCCACAACAACCGAACATGATCTTCTTAAATTCTTCTCTGAACTTGGACCCGGTCAAACAGTACAGGTAAAAATTCCACGCGAAGTTGAACAAACCGATCACAAACAAAACGTCGTACAAGAAGAGGTGAATTTCACTTGGTGTGCTGGCATAGAACACACTGCTGTATACCATGAAGGGAACGGTTATGACCACGAAAGCGACGGAGACAGTAATGATGGTGACGGTGACAGACGAGGCTTTCTTCTGACGGCTGTCTTTCTGGTTCTCGCTTCTAGCGGAAAACTTGTCCTTGGCTTCCTTCATAGCACCTGTTAGCTTCCAGCCGATGATGACGTTGCTGACGATGAGACAGACACAGGGAAGGACGGAGTAGAGGAACGCGCTAACCCTGATCCAGACACGGGTATAAAACTCTTGATAGGCCGTAGATCTAAACGTACACGTCTCGGTCGTACTGTTGTTAATCTTCACCAGTCTGCCCCCGTATAACATGTGCGATTGAAGCAAGCCGCATCCTACCATAATGGTGACGCTGATAACGACACTTTTGTGACGTGTGCAGATGATGTTGACGCGGTGGGGCCAGACGACGGAGGCGGCTCGCTGGGCGGTGAGAGCCACAAGGAGCCAAGCCGACGATATGGATGCAAGGTTCATTCCCCAGCCTGTCAACTTGCAGACGATCACGTGACTGGCGTAGACATCGTAATCCAGCACCTTCCGTGCCCACATGGGCAGAGCTACGCAGTACAACATGGCGGTGTCGGACAGGGCCAGGGCGGTCAGGTAAACGTTCATGGCTGACCAGCCGGACCGAAGTCTCCGCAGTATGATGACGGTCATCACGTTGCCGAACGTGCCGAACAGCAAGATGATCGTAGTGCTGATTTTGCCAAACCAGCCTCCGTCCAGACTGTTGGCGAAAACCGGGATGGCTTCTATGATAGCTTGATGATCCCCAGGGGCTGTTACGTCGTTGGTAGAGCTGGCTGTTGTTCTGGTGACGGTCAGGGACGAGTAGAACTGATCCATTATTTATAACTGCTGTTTGTGTTACTTCCGTTTGATTTGGTTTAGTGCAATGAATTAATTTGCCTTGTCGTGTTGATCAAGATGTTTCAGTGATCATGCATGCACTAGATTTGATTCCTTCCTTTTACCTAAACCAGGTCCAGCAGAGCGTATCTGTTGACTAAGCTCGATGTCAGAACCGTATCTAAAACGAGAAAAGACTGGATGGAAATGAGTTCGTTGCTGCTGTGGCTGCTGGTCGCATCACCCACTTGAACCTGTTGCTTGGCTTGCCCTCAGCCTACTGCTTATTGCTGGTAAAGACCACTGTGAGTACACCTACATGCAATGGCAAGAAGGCAAAACCCATAGAGAACGTGAGCGGTTCTATCCTGCAGAGTAAGTCAGAGACTGTGAGTTGAAAGGAGATGGCAGTAATTTAAAGCTATGTTGTTATTTCTCACCGGAGATGGTAGTAGTCTACAGAAAATGTTGCTAAGTGTCACTTGAGATGTCGGAACT
>OY757551.1:9919629-9924629 GCA_963584105.1 Alviniconcha strummeri
GGACACACCCGTGCTTTACACAGTGAAAATATGCGATCATTACAACTGAACAAAGTCAGAAGCCTGTGTGACATAGTTCAGGAGCTGTGTGAGAGTCGAGGTGGACGTCCTGGGCTGTCCGTCCTAACGAGCCTTCTGGTTTCCGTGGACGTAAAGATTTATTGCACCGTGCTTCGGCATTGGTCACAACTTGTCCCTAATATGTCTCATGACATCTGAGGACATTAAGCATCAACTCATCATCAGCCTGTGTGACCAGCGTGGGTGTGGGTGCAGATCTAGCAACGCTGCCCCGAGGATATGACCAACCTCCTCAGAGCCCCACGACGGATCGCTTATGATTGCCACTCCTGCAGTCCCCTAAAGGATCGCTTGCCACTCCTGCAGTCTCCTGAGGGATCGCTTATGATTGCCATTCCTGCAGTCCCCTAAAGGATCGCTTGCCACTCCTGCAGTTTCCTGAGGGATCGCTTATGATTGCCACTCCCGCAGTCCCCTAAAGGATCGCTTGCCACTCCTGCAGTTTCCTGAGGGATCGTTTATGATTGCCACTCCTGCAGTCTCCCAAGGGATCGCTTGCCACTCCTGCAGTCTTCTGATGGATTGCTTATGACTGCAGCTCCTGCAGTTTCCCGACGGATCGCTTGGCACTCCGGCAGAATTGACTGACGGATCGCTTATAATTGCCACTCCTGTAGAATTTTCTGACGGACTGCTTGCCACTCCTGTAGAATCTCCTGACAAATCGCTTGCCACTCCTGCTGCAAAACCTGAAATAACCGATTGAGGTCAAAAGGTGGTTAGTGGTTGGCTCACATTCCGTCGCCCCAGCACATCCCAGAGATGCTCTACGGGGATGAGAGCAGGTGAACGTGCTTGCCAGTCCCTCCTGGTGACTTGCCGCTGTGTAGGAAGTTGTTACGATACGTGCTGGATGAGGACGGGCGTTTTCGTCATGCAGGACAGCGCCCTGACCCGGGACATCGCCCTGACCCAAGACAGCGCCCTGACCAGAACGTCACCCTGACCAAGGACAGCGCCCTGACCCACAGCTTGCAGGACAGCGCCCTGACCGGGGACATCACCATGACCCACGGCCTGCAGGATATCGCCCTGACCCAGGACATGGCACTGACCCAGGACAGCGCTCTGATCCACGGCCTGGAGGACATCGCCCTTACCGAGGACATCGCCCTGACCCAGGACAGCGTCCTGACCTACGACCTGCAGGACATCACCCTGACCCACGGCCTGCAGGACAGCGCCCTGACGCACGGCCTGCATGACATCACCCTGACCCGGGACAGCGCCCTGACCCACAGCCTGCAGCACAGCGCCCTGACCCACGGCCTGCAGGACATCGCCCTGACCCAGGACAGCGCCCTGACCGGGGACATCACCATGACCCACGGCCTGCAGGACATCACCCTGACCCGGGACAGCGCCCTGACCCAGAGCCTGCAGCACAGCGCCCTGACCCACGGCCTGCAGGACATAGCCCTGACCCAGGACAGCGCCCTGACCCACGGCCTGCAGTGCTGGCAGAACGAGTGGCTGCAGAACGTCATCTCTGTAGCCAGTGCCGGCCACATTCTCCTGGACACGGTGCAGAGGTGTCGTGTGGCTCAGTTCGAAGCCACCCCACATCATGACCGACCCGCCGCCGTAGCGATCGTGCTCCCTCTAACACACATGCGGCGTGGAAGTGTTGTCCTTGACGTCGCCAGACTCCAACTCCTCTGTCGTTCAAGGACTGACAGGGTGACTGGAGACTCATCAATGTAGAGCACCCTGGCCCGCTGCTGCCTTGTCCATGGCAGATGACGTCGAGACCAGGCCAGACGATCGGCAGGGTGTGCCTGGATCAGAGGGAAGTCAGACTGCTGGTCGTTTTGACCGGATGTTACTTTCATGGAGCCGGTTGCAGATGGTCTGATCGCTGACGTTGACATTGCCTGCTTCCCACGGTTCACCGCTCAGTACATTTGCGGAGGCTGTTCTGTTGCTAAGGGATGCGAGGACAATACATCTGTCTTGCTGCCTGGTGGTGCACCTCGGCTGCCCAGTGTGCCTTCTCTCTGACACACTTCTGATGTTGGTCAATCGGTTTCATGAACTGAACATAGGTGGAAGAACAAACACCTGTTCATGTGCATTTATATGGTAGTGTACCGTTCTGATCATGAACTGTTTACTCTGTTTGTGTCCGGCTTCGTTACCTGTTGATGTCCTTTCATCTGTGTCAGCTTCACAGGTGTTGCTGTCAGCCGCTCGTTCCGAAATTGCTACCCTCGGTAACAGCCAGAATCCAGTCAGTACTCAGGCCCTGTCACGCCTCTCATTCCAACATTGCTACCCTCGGTCATAGCCAGAATCCAGTCAGCACTCAGGCCCTATCGCGCCTCTCGTTCCGACATTGCTACTCTCGGTCACAGCCAGAATCCAGTTAGCACTCAGGCCCTGTCACGCCGCTCGCACCGACATTGCTGCCCTCGGTCACAGACAGAATCCAGTCTGCACACTGGCCCTGTCGTGCAACTCGTCCCCACATTGCTACCCTCGGTCACAGCCAGAATCCAGTCAGTACTCAGGCCCTGTCATGCCTTTCGTCCCGATATTGCTACACTCGGTCACAGCCAGAATCCAGTCAGCACTCAGGCCCTGTCACGCAGCTCGTCCACACATTGCTACCCTCGGTCACAGCCAGAATCCAGTCAGCACTCAGGTCCTGTCACACCGCTTGTCCGGACATTGCTACCCTCAGTCACAGCCAGAATCCAGTCACCATTCAGGCCCTGCCGCCCGAGGTCCACGTTGCAAGACACCTGATCGTTGGTAGGGTACCATCTGAAGGAGACTCCGCAGTGCTGCCGAGTCATTTCTGTGGTGATAAACGAGGCCGGCTGTGATGAAAGCTATGAGACACAGGACGCCACTGATGTCGCTATGTCATGGAGACAGAATGCGTGAGTACAGCAAAAACAAACAAAAACAACAACAACAACAAAACACTGAGACAAACACGACAACACACAAAGCAAGAGTCATGTGGATTTTCCATTCGCCTGCGGGTTTTAGACATTGAATTTTACACGTGTTAATGTGGGAGAGTTTATTCGTACAAGCCTGTGTTGTTGTTACAGATCTGTTTGTTTGTTTTGTTTTTAAATTATCAACAACAATAAAACACACCCAAGGAAAACAAAGTCCCTCAATTAAATGCAATTACTTGGTGACAAGGTAGGTTCACTTTCTTCTTTCTTGCAGAAAACGAATAAGGAAGGTCGGTTCAGTCGTGTTTGAGTTGCAGCGTTTTAAAAGATAGGCACCACAGTGAGCTATGGTGAGCTGTGGTCCGGCAGTGAATCCAGGCCTGCAGTTTGCAGCAATGCAGCTGCAGCTGTTAAGATCGGTCTTAACAATTATCGCTTAGCCAACCTGGCCACGTATGTCTTGGCAAAGACGTCTTCGGTCATTTCGGTTGGTAGTTGTACAGAAAACATCTTTGGACTCTTTCATTTCAAACCTCAGACATTTCTTTTCCCCAAAACAGTAGACCTGCCTGCCATGTTTTCCGTTCCTCGCTGCTGTCTTTATGTGTGTGTGTGTGTGTGTGTGTGTGTGTGTGTGTGTGTGTGTGTGTGTGTGTGTGTGTGTGTGTGTGTGTGTGTGTGTGTGTGTGTGTGTGTCTGTGTGTCTCTGTGTGTCTCTGTGTGTCTGTGTGTGACTGTGTGTGACTGTATCTGTGTCTGTGTAGTTTCATCTTGCATAAGTATATTTACGTCTGAGCCCATATTGATCTGTACACTATGTTAGCTTTAGATTGATCAGCTTCTATCTCGTTGTCCTTATGCGTTGTATGTTTGTTGAGCGCTTTGTGCTGCACGGTAGGAAATTTCCTTTCTTATTTTTAGTATTATTATTATAATAATATTATTATTATTACTCTCAACGTTAACAGGTGTTGAAATTCTGATGCCAAACGCGGTGCTGTAGCGTTCAGAAATCATAGTTACTGTCCGCATCACCTTTCTTTGGACCACGTGTTGCCCCTTCTGGCACTTGGCTTTCTTCAGTGACGCACACACACCCTGCCCACGACGTATCGCTACAACTGCAACAACAGAACACGATCTTCTTAAATTCCTCCCTGAATCTCGACCCGGTCAAGCAGTACAGGTAGAAATTCCAGGCGAAGTTGGACATACCGAACACGTAGAAAAAGTCGTACAAAAAGTAATGAACATCACTGGAAGCGTGGCGGTAGAAGAAGATGTTGAACGCCATGAAAGGTATAGTGATGAGAACAAAGGCGACGGAGACGATGATGATGGTGACTGTGACAGACGAGGCTTTCTTCCTGCGACTGTCTTTCTGGTCCTCTCCTCCCGTCGACAATTTCTCTCCGGCTTTCTTCATGGCGACGGCGAGCTTCCAGCCGAGAACGGCGTTGCTGACGACGAGACAGACACAGGGAACGATGGAGTAGATGAGCATGCTGATCGTCGACCAGGCACCGACCCAGAAGACCTGGTAGTCAGCGGAACCGACCGTGCAGCTTTCTGCCGTCCCGTTGCCCGACTTCACCACCGAAAACCCGTACACGATGTGCGAGTAAAGTAGACCGCACACAGCGGTAATAACCACGCTGATGACGACACTTTTGTGACGTGTGCAGATGACGTTGACGCGGTGGGGCCAGACGACGGAGGCGGCTCGCTGGGCGGTGAGAGCCACAAGGAGCCAGGCGGACAGAGCGGCTGAAGTGGTCACTGTCCAGGACGCCAACTTGCAGACGAGTACGTGACTGGCGTAGACATCGTAATCCAGCACCTTCCGTGACCACATGGGCAGAGCCCCGGTGTACAACATGGCGGTGTCGGACAGGGCCAGGGCGGTCAGGTAAACGTTCATGGCTGACCAGCCAGACCGAAGTCTCCGCAGTATGATGACGGTCATCACGTTGCCGAAGGTGCCGAACAGCAAGATGGCCGTTATGC
>OY757551.1:9932129-9959629 GCA_963584105.1 Alviniconcha strummeri
CGTCTAATAGAGAGGGTTAGTACACGGGTGGTAGTGGTAGTGGTGGTGGAAGTGGCGCAACCCGACTGTCTACCTACGCTTGTGCGCATGTCTCAAGCGTAACGGAGCCGAAGTCGAACAGCTCGCTACCTAAACACCTGCCCCTTCACACACGGAAGAGTCACTTGAGAAGGGTCATCCAGCGACAAACTTTACAATTCAGTCTTTAGCGGCATCACTGGTCAAGTAGGTGCTATGCTCGTAAAACTGATCGAAAAGGCAAAGACGCACTCGGCGGCAGCTGGTTACTTCAGTCAGTTGCACCGCTACGGTCCACCATTTTGATTTCGGATGAACTCGATAGGGTTGCATCGTAAAGCTAAAACAGCAATAAAATCAACAAAAGCAACCCGCATTACAATCTCATACAAGCATACGATGCTAATCTACAAAGAAAAGTAAAAGTTTAATGTTTACATAGCAAAATACAGTCAAATGGTCCCTACGAATTCACTGTGGTGAGAACGCAGCAGTAGACGAAAATCTTGAGTCATGTGGTAAACAATCTTCGTAACCTCTGACCTCTGACCTCTGATCCGCACACAAATTGCTGACGTCACGAGAAAAATAGTTCGCTAACCACTACCACTACCACTACCACCCGTCCACTAACCCTCGCTAATGACGGGTGGGGGGAGGGGGGGAGGGTTTATTTATTTAAATAAGGGCTAGTTTTAGCTACCTGTGGTTTTAGTGTAATATTTGTGTTTATTTAATAGTGTTGAGTGAGCTGCTGGTATGCATGAATGAGTAAAACTTTGTTTTACTATTGGGTGTATATCTACATATTGTAATTTTTTTACAGTCGATAGGCAAATGTTTATGTCCACACACACACACACACACACACACACACACACACACATACACACACACGCACGCACGCACGCACGCATGCACGCACGCACGCACGCACGCACACACACACACACACACAAGACTTATAAGGAAACAAGTAAGAAAATAAACGTATAAATAATATTTCAAAATTTACTCTTTTGTTCTTTTTATCTATACGTTTGTTTGGAATTAGAGGAAGAGAAACTTCTATAGAGAAGAAAAAGAAGGCCCTGACTGATTCATTACAATACACCAAACGGGGAAGAATGTCCTGATTGGCTGATTACAATACACAGCTAGTAAAGAAGGCCGTGGATGGCTGATTGCAATACACAAACAGGGAAGAAGGCCCTGGTTGGCTGATTGCAATACACAAACATAGAAGAAGGCCCTGGTTGGCTGATTGCAATGCACAAACAGTGAAGAAGGTCCTGGTTGACTAATTATAATACACAACCTGTAAAGAAGGCCCTGGTTGACTGATTACAATACGCAAACAGGGAAGAAGGCCTTGGATGACTGATACCAATACACAGTGAAGAAAGCCATGGTTGACTGATTACAATACACAAACACTAACGACGGCCCTGGTTAGCGGATTACAATACAGAAAGAGTCACGACGGCCTGGTTGTCCGATTACAATACAGAAAGAGCAACAAAAGGCCCTGGTTGGCCGATTACAATACAGAAAAAGCAACGAGGACCATGGTTGGCCGATTACAATACAGAATGAGTAACGAAGGCCATGGTTGGCCGATTATAATACAGAAAAAGTAACGAAGGCCCTGGTTGGCCGATTACACTACAGAAAGAGTAACGAAGGCACAGGTTGGCCGATTACAATACTCACAACATAGAAGACCCTAGTTGGCACTTCTATGCTTCATACGTCATAACTTTTCAAGCGTGCGAAACGGTTTGTCCATTAACGGTACTCACGTATCAGGTGACTCTATGCGGACGACGGCAGGTTACAGTCCAACAACTAACTAACCAACCCGCCGACAGCATGGGGTCACCTAGGACGAATCACACATTCAGAATTCATATAGACCAGTTCAAAACACAAGCCACTGCAAATCACAAGTCGACAGCTGGATCACAGTTCTGGACACATCACAGACACAGACACACACACACACACACACACACACACACACACACACACACACACACACACACACACACACACACACAAAAAAAAAAAGCACACACACACACACACACACTCACACACACACACACACACACACACACACACACACACACACACACACACACACACACACACACACACACACACACACACACACAAAGCAAACGGAATCGAGCCAGAAACAGTCAATAAAAAGGAGCATTTTTAATTTTTTTAAGTCACTGACAGGTACATCTCTATATTTACATTTCACCTATAACTATATAGACAACAGTTTCACAGTTTCCACGAAGTAACCTCCAAACACTTAATTTAGCACTGTGTGGAAACCGCGCAGGCGAGAAAAACCTTTAAAATTACAAGAACATGTGTGAAATACATGCTGAAAAACTCAGTCTCATGTGTTTTGGAGTCTGTTTAGATTCAGCGGCCACCTGCATCAATCGGTGTTGCGACACTTTTTGTCACCACAGCATGTTTTGTAACCAAGCATTTTTTGTCACTACAGCACGTTTTGTCACCACGGCACGTTTTGTCACCACGGCACTTTTTGTCACCACGGCACTTTTTGTCACTATGGCACTTCTTGTCATCATGGCATGTTTTCTCATCACTGCACGTTCTGTCACCATGGCACGTTTTGTCACCATGGCAATTATTGTCACCACGGCACATTTTGTCACCAAGGCACGTTTTGACACCACGGCACTTTTTGCCATCACGACACTTTTTGTCACCACAGCACTTTTTATCACAACAGCACTTTTTGTCACCATGGCATGCTTTGCCATCACGGCACGTTTTGTCACCATGGCACATTTTGCCACTACGGCACGTTTTGTCACCACGGCACGTTTTGTCATCAACGAGAGGGAAGTTGCAAATTAGGACATGGAAGAAATTCCTGGCAGTATGGCGACGTTCTTTGCATGGCTATATTATTTCTGACTTGCTCCAAGCTTAAAACACACACACACACACACACACGCACGCACGCACGCACGCACGCACGCACGCACGCACGCACGCACGCACGCACGCACGCACGCACGCACGCACGCACGCACGCACACACACAGAGAACATTTGTCAGCTTGGCGTTCTTAACAGAAGGGACTTTCATTTCTACGTCCGCAGTTCCGGTGTCGGTGAGCTGAAGACAAAGGTAAGTTAGAAAACACTGCCGACATGTCCAAGGCACATAGAAATGATTGCAGTGATATAGAAACAAGTGGAAAGGCACGGGAATGAGATCAGGCGACACTGTAAGACTTTAAAATATCAAAGTTAATGACTTCATCATGCAATGCTAAATTAGCTGATTCTCTCTCTCTCTCTCTCTCTCTCTCTCTCTCTCTCTCTCTCTCTCTCTCTCTCTCTCTCTCTCTCTCTCTCTCTCTCTCTCTCTCTCTCTCAAATATTCTAGTGCCTGCCACAGGAATCAGCGATCATTTTCCAGTGTGCTGTACCTTGTCTGTCAAAACTGTGAAGCCTGTTCTGAATGTCCACTCTTCAATTGTTTACCGATGTTTCAAACAGTTTGATGAAAGAGCTTTTTTGATGGATTTGCACGTAATCCCCTTTAAAAATGTGTACAATTTTAGCGACCCCAATGTGGCACTGTCACACTGGATTGACTTATTTCTTGATGTTATTAATAAGCATGCCCCCCTCAAAAAAAAGCGGGTGAAACAGCAAACCCTTCCACCATGGCTGAACACTGATATAAAGCAAGCCATGTTACTGAGGGACAAGTGTAGGAAGCAAAAGAAATTTGTAGAATATAAGCAACAACGGAACCGTGTAAATTACCTTGTGAGGGAAGCCAAGAAAAAATATTTTAATGACCTTGCCGGAAATAAAGCAGATATATCATCCATGTGGAGAGCTATCAACACACTCACTAAAGGCCACAGCCCTGCAAACAATAATCTTCCATCGGAACTCACACCAGATGTCTTTAACGCCCACTTCGTATCTGTAGTCTCCAAGTTTTTACCAGATGATCAAACCGATGGGTCTCAGTATAATTGTCCTAATAGGTTACTAAACTTTTGCAGAGATCGAATCTCTCAAAATACCACATTTTCAATTCCTCCTATATCTGTATTCGAAGTAGGAATATCTATCTTAAAGCTGGATAATAAGAAACCTACAGGTTGTGATGGTATTAGTGTTAAACTTCTAAAAATTGCCCTTCCTTACATAGCTGAGACACTTACATATATTTATAACTTATGCATACAAAAGAATGTTTTTCCAACCGCATTCAAGAGAGCTAAAGTAATTCCACTCCCTAAAACAAAAACTATCTCCACCGATCTGAACGATTACCGCCCTATCTCGATCCTGTCTGTTCTCACAAAGCCACTAGAAAGACACATTCATAAACATTTGACAAACTTTTTAGAAACATACCAGCTTTTCCATTCCTTTCAGTCTGGCTTCCGATGTGGACATTCTTGTCAAACGGCAGTTACCCGTTTAACTGATATTTGGCTCTCAGCTTTCAACAACCGTCAAATGTCAGGCGCTGTATTTCTCGATTTTCGCAAGGCTTTTGACCTGGTTCATCACGATATTTTACTGAAAAAACTATCCACGTACAACTTAAGCATCGCAAGTATAGCTTTCTTAAGATCTTATTTACAGGATCGTATACAATGCGTGCTTGTAAATGGCACATACTCCCAAGAAACGTCTATAACAAGTGGAGTGCCTCAAGGGTCGATCCTAGGCCCACTTCTGTTTTGCATCTTTATTAATGACTTGCCTCTGTGTCTTACACGTGCGTCAGTCCAATGTGATTTATTTGCTGATGATGGTACCCTTAATACAGCTAATGACAACATAGATAATATACGAGGGGATTTACAACAAAGTCTGTCTGATGTCTCTGGATGGTGTTGTAGAAATCGGATGGCACTAAATCCGACGAAAACAAAATGCATGTTGATGGCGACGAGACAAAAACACCAGAAAAAACAGCTCCCTTTAAATCTAAAGTTCGAGACCACGCCAATAGAGCAAGTTTCAAAACATCGCCTACTTGGAGTGACTGTAGACGAACAGCTGAAGTGGCAAGCACATATTAACAACATGTGCAAAACCGTTTCTAGAAATATTTTTCTTCTTTCGAAACTGAGCCAAATTGTCAGCCAAAAATCCAAATTAGCATTCTTCTTCGCACACATTATGTCACATATGAACTATGTTTCAAATGTATGGGATGGATGTGCCGGTGTGCACATGAAGCAGCTGTATTCTCTCCACAAACGTGCCGTAAGATTCTTGATGCCAATTCCTAATTTAGACTACAAACAAAAGTGCTGCGCTCTCAAACTACTCCCTTTAGACAAACAACTATTGCTCAACAAATGTGTTCTAATGCAAAAGGTTGTACACGGCAAAGCCCCGCAGTATCTGAAAGATCTCATGATTCCATCTGAACGTCTTCATGTTCATGGGAATAAACAGCTTTTGCCCAGAACAAGGATTGATATCTTTAAAACGAGTTTCTCCTTTTCAGGCTCCTTAGCGTGGAATAGTTTAGCTCATCATCTCAGATACCCCATGGAATTAAAAACGTTCAAAAGGAAAGCATTTCAGGCACTTGCTAAGCCACCTTGAATACTTCGTTTTACTTCTCCTTTTTTTTTCTTTTCTTTTTCCTTCTTTTCTTCTAGCGCGTCAGACAGCTTGACACGAAATGTATAGAATGCTGTTATTGTTTTCCCTCCCTTGCTCTTGTAAAGTTTTAGATGTGTGTGTGTGTGTGTGTGTGTGTGTGTGTGTGTGTGTGTGTGTGTGTGTGTGTGTGTGTGTGTGTGTGTGTGTGTGTGTGTGTGTGTGTGTGTGTGTGTGTGCGTGCGTGTGTGTGTGCGTGTGTGGTATTTTCATGAAATATTTACCTTTGTTTTCCTCCTGGTCATTTTTTTCTTATTTTTTTCCCCCTCAATTTTAATGTTTGCATATATGATTGTGGGTGTATGTGATGTGCTTTGATTTTGGTTAGGTGTGTATAATGCATCATCGCTTAGCTTCCAATCCTGTTAGATGTGATCTTGTCTTATACGAAGATAGAAGTCATTATTCTGTCGCTTTCTTTTATTCGTTAATATGTTTTTTGTCATTCTCTCTCTCTCTCTCTCTCTCTCTCTCTCTCTCTCTCTCTCTCTCTCTCTCTCTCTCTCTCTCTCTCTCTCTCTCTCTCTCTCTCTCTCTCTCTCCCCCCTAAAAAAATAGTTTGTATTGGTCTTTGCTTTATTATTGCTCTGTTCGTATGATGTGATGTTTTAGACAGAAATCAGTTTGTTTTGAAGTCGTTTTTTCTCTAGCGTATTTAAGTGAATTTTTGTTTGATGTATTGAGTGTTGCTGTGTTTGTCATCAGGGACAGATTTGAAAAAAAGCCGACACGTGCTTAAATCTTTATCCCTGTGTAATAAAGTATTATCTTATCTCTCTCTCTCTCTCTCTCTCTCTCTCTCTCTCTCTCTCTCTCTCTCTCTCTCTCTCTCCCTCTCTCTCTCTCTCTCTCTCTCTCTCTCTCTCTCTCTCTCGGGGATCTCGCGAGACTGATTTCCAAGCAGGGCGGATTTTTTGGAGGTCTCGATACGAACACCAAACGAGTTCCGCCAAACCGGCAAGATGCCAGTTGCTGGATTACCAACAGCTCTGGACAGTGCCCTGGAAGCCCTGCCGACGGAAAATGCAGTTTCTTCCTGGAAAATTTCCGCAGAAGGAAGGAAAACCACCGTTGTCCTTCTACTCGTGACGACAACTGACCCAGACATGGCCGATTTCACTCACCCCCACACGGCCACACAACACTTTCGACGTAAACCTCCCAGCCAGGTGAGATGCGACCAACGCCGGGCCGCCGAACGGACAAGACAGAACCCAGAGGCAAGGGAACATTCTCCCTCTGGTTTATTTCAACCGACACCACCGCCAACAACAACAGTAGCAGCACATCTTGAAATGCAGTCTGAGAACGATACGCAACACATGTACGCCAGTGACACTGACACCGATGCACGTACTTCACGCTCTCCTGACTACAGTGCACCAGCCAGCAGTAGGCCCTGTGACACAGACGGTGTGTCGTTGTCACGCGTCAGCCAGTCCCTGGATTTCTCTGTGGAAAACTTCATGGCGTGGAAAGGACAAAGTGAAACTGAAACTGCACAAGACTGTACTAATCAGTCTGAGAAAAGGGCTGTTCATTGTGGCTACGATCTGGCGACGATCAGAAATTATGTTGGCAGTTTGAAAGACAGAGCAGTACAACGTGCACTGAGAAACACCAATCGTAACAACTCATTCAAAACTGTGGTGCTTGACAAATCGGACAACAAAAGCAAACTGATTTGTGAAACTGATGACTTTGTTTTTGTTAGTGACTGCAGTACCTACCAGAAACACCCATGTACCTACTGGCTGATCAAGCAGGAAGAACGTCACATGCTGCAGGAAGAACTGGAGTACCTGAGGAAACTGCAGAAGGGGAAGCCAGTGGACAAGGGAAGGTGTGCTGACCATGCATCTACGAAAAATGCTGGAGGAAGTGTTGGTGCTGAGAGATGTGACACGGTTTTATCTCGGTTGATCAGACAACAGGCTGAACTCTCGGTGTGTTGGAGTCGTGTTTGCGATCGGTGCGGTGCGGTATCGATAGGCCTGTGATTAGTTTTGTGGACTAGACCCATGTCAGAAGATACGGTGGATATAAGACTTTACGGTACTGACGCAGAGCTATTGCCATGTCAGTGACGAGGAGGAAGGGCCTCCCTTTGTGTCCATGATATGTTGAATTTCGCTTGTTTTGTACACTGCTTTATAGGCTATAGCCTAACAAATAATAAACCATCATCATCATCATCTCTCTCTCTCTCTCTCTCTCTCTCTCTCTCTCTCTCTCTCTCTCTCTCTCTCTCTCTCTCTCTCTCTCTCTCTCGGGGGTGAACTCGAGCTCACTGGCAGACCAAGACGCACTTCATTTGAGCTCCTGAAAATTAGCGATATTTCGCTAATTACGTTTGTTCGATCTGTGAAACGAGTGTGCAGGCACCATGCTAAGTATACCATCAGACTGTGGTGCAAATATCGGAAGATTTTGCTCATTATTCTTGGAGAAATCTACAAAACAATGGCAACGCAATGAAGAAAGAAGGACACAGAGACTGTGGCTTGCTGTGAGCGATGAGTTCACGCTTTGCGTGCTTCGGACAACACATGCGGTGGCGCAGTGGTTGTGTACAGTACACTTACTAATGTGCATGGACATTGAAGCGAACCCTGGCCCTGACGAAAGTAACAACATCCTGCAGATCATGGAATGGAAGTTTGCACAAGTGATGTATGGCATGCAGACGTACACAGCTAACATTTGCAGAATGATTGAAGAGAAGTGGACAAACATAGACAAAAGTTTCCGTGATTTGACAGCTCATGTAGGGGAACTGAGACAGCGCATTGAGCAAAACAAAGATGACATTGACGATCTGCAAGAGGATAGAGAGACTATCCTCGAACGGTTGGACAGACTAGAAGAGAAGATTGACTCAACCGAAATGGAAACCAAGCGAAACAATCTGAAGTTCATTGGAATCAGAGAGCCACGGCGAGGGGACAGCTATACTAGCGTGGAGCAGCAAGTAGTTGACGTTTTGAACGAGTTCTCCACTTCTCCATGCTGGCATCTCGCAGACGTTAACCGTGCTTTTCGAGTCGGCGCCCGACAACAGCGGAGCGACCAACCCCGCCCTCTCATAGTCCAGTTCTACAGATGGAAGGACAAGATGGCGATACTGAATGACAGAAACCTGCGAGACAAACTCAGACGTGCCGGCATCAAGGTGACGTCCGACCTGACCTCCCGTCAGAGAGACACACTAGACTTTTACCGGAGCCAGGGGAAGATAGCCTACTACCGAAACGGAAGACTGCACTTCGCTGACAGACTGGACTCCTTCCCACGGAGTCGCCACCACGAGTCCTACAGCCAGGCTTTGCGCAGTGACGGCCACTACCTCCAGAGCGACGAATGGCCTCAACTCCCAAGGCACAGACAAGAAGAACCTTGGAGCCAGCAGCGGGCACGCGACCACTCACCCCGGAGAGATGCCTACCACAGAAGAAACGCCCCACCGAGAAGGGACGGTGACATGGCCAGTGAAAGCAGTCAACATAGTGCGGCTGGCAACGATGTCCCGCGACGCAGAGCCCCAGGCCAGACCAGACAGGCAGGAAATGGACCACGTGACCAAAGTGGCAACCAGTCCAGCCAGCAGTACTACGTCAGCAAGCACGCCCCTGACCTGAGGGACACCGGAGAGGAGAAGGGAGACACAGTTAGCCCCGTCACCAGCGAAAGAGGAGCACAGCCACGAGAGCAGAGAGGACAAAACAGTAGGCGTGACATCGACAGACACGGCAACAGCACACATGACAACCATCAGGACAGGACATCTCCTGGCGAAGCTAAAGGTGCAAGACCGAGACCTGTTGCTCCCGGCACTCCCCCCTATGATGACGTCATCGGATCTGGAGCCACGCCGACAGCAACTGAAGGAAGAAAGGAGACAACAGACCTCATACAAGACACACCGGAAGAAGACCAACAAACAGGCCACATGGACACACAGAACAGCAACGATGAAGATGACAACAACCAAAGCATTGTCAACGATGCAGAAGACAGTGCTTCCAACAGAGACTGCAACAGAGGTCACACCGAAGACAAAGAACAAGAGGAAGACACCACACTGAGACAAAAACCTGGAAGACCTTCTAGCAGCCAAGATACATACACAACACGGACAACTAGCGAAGATACCGTCGCAACAGAGCGAAACCAGGCCAGCAATGAACAACTCGAAGCTACCGAGAGAGAGGTTGATCAAGGCCACCAACCCGGGGCAGAAAGTGACAGCAAAACCAACGGATCGCACGGGCAGTCCCAAGAGGCAGATGTAGAGGCAACACCTAGTCCAGTCGCACAGGAACGGGTCAGCCAACCCGCAAGCACTGCACGGACACTACGATCAGGCCGGGATACCCAGAAAGGACGTTCACAGAGTCAGAGCAGCATTGTGGACTCTTTCCGGCGAATGCAGTCCAGCGACCGAACCAGGGATTACCAGGCAAGAAGAGGGGGCACTCAGGACAGGTCTGCAAGTGCCTCCAACAGATAGGACATCGGCCGGGCCTCAGGTAAAGATCAAAACTTTAATCAACGAGATACGTGGACTAAAGTGCAGTCAAGTCCGCGGAATAAGTGTGTCCCCGCGTTCTGTTCTGGTGAAGTGGAAAAAAGTGTGAAATTTCTAAATTATAATATTAATGGCTTGCTACAAAAGATAGACAATTCTCACCTTATTCAGTACATAACTTCTCATGATTTTGTGTGTCTAACAGAATCCTTCATTGCAACTTCATTTGAATCAGACCTATTCAATGACTACTGTATTTACACTGCCATAGCGAAAAAACTAACTCACCAAGGCCGTTATTCGGGTGGTGTTGTTGTCATGGTCCGAAAGCAATACTCACCGTATGTGAAACAGATTTCCACTGATCTTGAAAATATGATCGTGCTAAAAATAGACAAAGAACTTCTTCAAACGCCAAAAGATGTGATGCTCATGTGTTCTTACATTCCTCCGTATGATTCCGCTTACTGGAAAAACTGTCGGTACGGGATTGGTATAGATCTTCTGGAGCAGTGCATTTTGGACCTACATGACTCGTTTGATGATTTCCATATACTGTTATGCGGTGATTTAAATGCGCGAACAGCCTCTGAAAACTACACGGGTATAGCAGAAGACTTTCAAGATATAATGTTGCAAGCAAACAGCATATTCCCAAGAAAATCCCAAGATCTCATTGTAAACACTTTTGGTCAACAACTTCTCGATTTTTGTAATATGTATGATTGCGTTATTTTGAATGGCTTGTGTGAAGGGGAACATGACAACAGCTTTACATACATTGCCAGTTGTGGGGCAAGTGTTTTAGACTATTACATTATGTCATGTGATTTGTACCACTCAGCATACAGTGGCTCTTTGGTGGTCGAAGGCTATATTGAATCTGACCACTTACCAGTTGTTTTGACTTTTATTAGAAAAGAATCCGTTAGAGAAGACCGACAGTGTCAGGAAGAGACAGCAGATGTAAAATATACGGAAAAAATCGTTTGGAGTAGTGAAAAAGAACAAGAATTTGTGGACAACATGAGGAGCAACGAAATTCAAAACAAGTTAAAAATAGCCCTGGACCACCTTGAAAATCATGTTGAAGATGCTTTATGTAAATTTGTGGAGTGTTTGACATCAGCTGGCAGTTGTATGGTAAAGAAATGTTATAATAACAAAAAGGCAATGAAAGCAAAATGGTTTGATGAAGATTGCAGACAAGCAAAAAATGAGAGTCGTTCGAAACTAAAAGTATTCAGATCTACAAGGAGTGATAAAGATAGGAAAGAATATGTTGAAGCAAGGAAGAGGTACAGATATCTGCTAAAAGCAAAGAAGCAGAGCTTTAGAAGAGAAAAGACAACATTGCTTGCTGCAAACTTGAACAACCCATCAACGTTTTGGAAAGAATTGAGAAATATGGGCTGCGGGAAACAGAATAAAGCCAACAGTAGTAATATTGATATAAATGAATGGTACGATCACTTCAAGGATCTTTTTGCAAACAATGATATTGATGACAATGTACAAGATGCTAGCCAGTTTGATAATTCTGAAGAATCAGATCACTTTTTGAATGAAGAAATTACTGAGCTGGAAGTGCAGAAAGCTATTAAGAAATTAAAATGTGGAAAAGCATGCGGATTAGACGGAATTACAGCAGAAATGTTGAAAGCGGGAGGACAGGATGTGGTGCTTTTTCTTACTAGGATGTTTAATGTATTGTTTGAAAAGGGTATTTACCCACAGGATTGGGCCAAGGCAATTGTTATCCCAATTCATAAAAAAGGAAACACCGAACATATGGATAACTACAGGGGGGTATCTTTACTCAGTGTTGTAAGTAAATGCTACACCTCTGTATTAAATGCTAGGCTGTATTTTTGGTTGGAGGAAAATGCCGCAATTACGGAATGTCAAGCTGGATTTCGGAAAAACTATTCTACTGTTGATCAAATATTTAACCTTTATGCTATTGTTCAAAAGTGCTTGAGGAAGAAGGGACAGAAATTGTATGTCGCATTTGTGGATTTTAGGAAAGCCTTTGATTCTGTACGGCATGACAAACTTTTAGATTGTATTAGAAATCAAGGAATTAAGGGGAAGTTTTTTGGTGCTCTTAGGGCTATGTATAACTCATTACTTTCTTGTATAAGAGCCAACTGCAAGTACTCTGAGTTTTTCGAGTGTCCTGTTGGTGTTCGTCAAGGATGTGTTCTGAGTCCAACATTGTTTTCCTTGTTTATCAACCAACTGGCAAATCATGTGACAGCAAAAGGCAGGCATGGAATACAGCTAGTGCCAGGGGTCATGGAACTATTTATCTTACTGTTTGCAGATGATGTAGCCTTATTATCGACAACACCTACTGGTTTACAAAACCAGTTAGACTGTCTTAAAACATGCTGCCAAGAGATGAAAATGGAGGTAAATAAGGACAAAACAAAAATCATGGTATTCAGAAAGGGGGGATTTTTGGCTAAGCATGAAAAATGGTTCTATAACGACACCAGATTGGAAGTTGTTAATAACTACTGCTATCTAGGTTTCAATTTTACCACGAAACTGAGTTGCAAGCAGGGTACAGACCACTTAGCGGCAAAAGGGAAAAAAGCAGTAATATGTCTTAGCAAATCTTTTCAAAAATACAAAGAAATGACATACGAAACATTCTTCAAAATATTTGATTCCAAAGTGCAGCCAATTTTACTATATTCGTCTGAAATTTGGGGACTACAAAGACTTGAGAATATTGAAAAAATTCACTTAATGGCTTGTAAAAGATTCCTCGGAGTTCCGGTCAGAACACCCAATAAAATGGTGTATGGTGATTTAGGAAGATTTCCTCTTTTCATAAATAGCTATATTAGTTGCATTAAGTATTGGTTTCGATTATTGGAAATGGGGAATGACAGACTACCGAAAACAGCCTATGAAATGCTGCTGTGTTTAGACAGAAATGGAAAAGACTGCTGGGTTTCTAAAATTAGGGAAATTCTGTGTGAAACTGGATTCAGCTTTGTATGGCTGCAGCAGGGGGTTGGTGATAAAAACTCCTTTTTGAGGTCATTCAAACAAAGGCTAGTAGATATGTTTATACAGGAATGGTCTGGAGCTGTTAGAGATAAAGATAGGTATGAAATTTATCGGTCTTTTAAGACGATCTTTGAAAAGGAGAAGTATATTTTAAACACTGATATATATTGCTTTAGAGTGGCTGTATCACAGGCTAGATTTGGAGTACTTCCATTAAACAACAACTTACACCGGTACAGCGTTTTATCTCTAGACAGAAATTGTGCTTTTTGCATAAATGAAATTGAAAACGAACATCACTTTTTGTTTAAATGCCCTATGTACGCGGACCTCAGAAGGAAATTTATACCAGATTCTTCCTTTAGATCCTTAAAAACAGCACTCGAAGCAAGAAATCAAATTCTATGTCGGAATGTGTCAAAGTTTATTTTTCATGCCACAAACAAAAGAAAACAATTTCTTGATAGTAAGTGTAGGAATGGGTGACACTGCAGTTGTACCAAAATTGATAATTCTCTGTGTGTGCGAATGACCCCCCCCACCCACCCACCCGTTTATTTATTCGTTTACCTTGCTTGATTCCATGCCCCCCCCCCCCCACCCCCCCAACCCCTTTGTTTGTATAATGGCCTATGGCCGATGTACAATAAACAATTCGAGTTCGAGTTCTCTCTCTCTCTCTCTCTCTCTCTCTCTCTCTCTCTCTCTCTCTCTCTCTCTCTCTCTCTCTCTCTCTCTCTCTAGTATCTCATTGATTTAGTATCTAAATCTAAGACTACAATGTCTTTGTCTCGGGATATCTAACAGCTTAATTGCTCGTGTATGCTAATTTAATCTAAATTACACTTTCTTTCCTTTTCTTTGTGTGTGTGTGTGTGTGTGTGTGTGTGTGTGTGTGTGTGTGTGTTTGTGTGTATGTGTGTGTGTGTGTGTGCGCGCGCGCGTGCGTGTGTGCGTGGGTGTGCGCGCGCGCGTTTGTGAGTGTGTGTGTGTGTGTGTGTGTGTGTGTGTGTGTGTGTGTGTGTGTGTGTGTGTGTGTGTGTGTGTGCGTGTGTGTATTTGTTTTTTTGTTTTATTGTTCATTTACTTCTGTCTCGATCCTTATTTGTTTAACCGTGTAATAAAATGCAGCCGAATCTTTTAAAACATAATTATACAATCGTTCATAGTCATTGTCTTGTCACATGCAATGATTTTTACGTGGATCTTGTGCTGTTGTCGTTGTTTTAATTATAATTTTATAGTGCATCCATTTCTTAGCTATAATTATGTGCGATACATGTGATGTTGGACTGTGTTTGGAGCTCTTTTTGAGACAGTACACATTTGCGCGTTGCCTTGTTTTAAGTTGTAAAGTGCTTTAAGTCTCAAAAAGCGCTCTATTAATTCCATATTCCATTTCAAACAACCGGAAAAAGACAAAAGCTACAAGCCGTATCGTTTCCAGACCAAATCGCTTTATCTCCGATGTCTGAGCTTTAACAAAAGAAATAATCACAATAGTGTAAAACACACGGTATACCTCAACACTGTTCACACCAGTAAAGGGTTGCTATTTTTAAGACAGTTCTCAACTTTAAAAACGTGAGTGTATGCGTGCGTGTGCGTGCGTGCGTGCGTGCGCGCGCGCGCGTGTGTGTGTGTGGGTGTGTGTGCGCGCGCCCTCGCGCGCGAAAGAGAGAAAGAGAGAGCCAACGGGCGAGGAGTGTGCTAAAGTCTCATGAATGTATGTAAAAATAAAAAATAAAAAAAGGCAAACGCACGCACGTGCACGCAAGAACGTACGCACACACGTTCGCGCGCGCGCGCGCGCGCACACACACACACACACACACACACACACACACACACACACACACACACACACACACACACACACACACACACACACACACACACACACCCCTTTCTTGATATTTCTATCAAGGTACGTGAATTTGAGGTTAATATATTTTTTGTTTAAATACAAAAATCAATCGTTGTTTTAAAAAAAAACTTATTTCGGGGAAAGGAAATTGCTTCGTTGAAATTGTTTAGAGCGTTTTCACCAGAAACAGTTTTATCTTCAGCCAGAAAAATTCACCCGGGATGGGAGATCCACTCCGCACCCCCCCCCCCCCTCCCAACCACCTTTCCTGGACGCATAAAGCGTAGTTGGGTTATTATTATTGACTCGCCTGTACGCTAGTACAAAAGGATTTGGAAAGCAATGACTGAAGACACACTCGCCAGCTGTGCGAATATTGGTTTCCTGGTGAGAACCGACATCGTTCTCTCCATCTCTTTTCTACTCACAGTCTCTGACGCGGAGCCGGAGAAAACGGAAAACATTCTCTGTAAAGTGCCGCCATCTCTTTTGTAGCCACAGCCTGTGACTTGGAGCCAGCAAGAACACAAATCAGTCTTTGTGATCTACTGCCATCTTCAGTGAGACTAGACAACATAATTTATCTGTAAACTACCACCATCTGCAGCGAGACGACAACATTCTCTGTAAACCTCCGCCATCCCCATTGAGACTTGACAACATTCTACGCAAAGTACCGCCATCTCTAGTGAGACTTGATAACATTCTATGCAAAGTACCGCCACCCCCAGTGAGACTTGACAACATTCTATGCAAAGTACCGCCATCTCTAGTGAGACTTGACAACATTCTATGCAAAGTACCGCCATCTCTAGTGAGACTTGACAACATTCTATGCAAAGTACCGCCACCCCCAGTGAGACTTGACAACATTCTACGCAAAGTACCGCCATCTCTAGTGAGACTTGACAACATTCTATGCAAAGTACCGCCATCTCTAGTGAGACTTGACAACATTCTATGCAAAGTACCGCCATCTCTAGTGAGACTTGACAACATTCTACGCAAAGTACCGCCATCTCTAGTGAGACTTGACAACATTCTATGCAAAGTACCGCCACCCCCAGTGAGACTTGACAACATTTTACGTAAAGTACCGCTATCTAGTGAGACTTGACAACATTCTATGCAAAGTACCACCATCTCTAGTGAGATTTGACAACATTATATGCAATATAACGCCATCTCTAGTGAGACTTGACAACATTCTCTGTAGACTTCCACCATCCGGTGAGAACGAACAACATTATCTGTGAACTACCGCCGTCTGTTTGGTACTCACAGTCTCTGACTTACTGCCGGAGAGAACTGCTCACGTTCTGTGTGGCTCTTTGCCTTATTGCCATTGCATGTGTGTGTACTCACAGTTGTCTTTACCAACAATAAGCTGTAGGCTTAGGGCAAACCAAGCAACAGGTTCAAGTGGGTGATGCGACCAGCAGCCACAGCAGCAACGAACTCATTTCCAGCCAGTCTTTTCTCGTTTTGGATACGGGTTCTGACATCGAGCTTAGTCAACAGATACGCTCTGGTGGACCTAGTTTAGGTAAAAGGAATGAATAAAATCTAGCGCATGCATGATCATTGAAACAACTTGATCAACACGACAAAGAACATTCACTGCAGTAATCCAAACCAACCAGAAGTAACACAAACAGCAGTTAAACAATGGATCAGTTCAACTTGTCTGTTACCGTCACCCCAACAATCTTTACCTCTCCCAACGACGTAATAGGCCCTGGTGGAGATCAGGAAATAATAGAACTCATCCCCGTCATCAAGAAAGGTCTGGACGGAGGCTGGGCAGGGATAATCAGCACCACGATCATCTTGCTGTTCGGCACTTTCGGCAACGTGATGACCGTCATCATACTGAGGAGACTTCGGTCCGGCTGGTCAGCGATGAACGTTTATCTGAACGCCTTGGCCCTGTCCGACACTGCCATGCTGTACTGCGTAGCTCTACCCACGTGGGCACGGAAGGTGCTGGATTACGATGTCAACGCCAGTCACGTGGTCATCTGCAAGTTGGCAGTGTGGGGAATGAACCTTGCGTCCATATCGTCGGCTTGGCTCCTTGTGGCTCTCACCTGCCCAGCGAGCCGCTTCCGTCGTCTGGCCCCACCGCGTCAACGTCATCTGTACACGTCACAAAAGTATCGTCATCATCATCATCATCGCAGTCGCATGCGGTGTGCTCCAGTCCCACATGTTCTACGGGTTCGGGCTGGTGAAGATTGAGAACGGTAAAACGGAGAGGTGTACGTTTAGTTCCACGGCCTATCAAGAGTTTTATGCCAGTGTCTGGATCAAGGTTAATATGATCCTGTACTCCCTCCTTCCCTGCGTGTGTCTCATCGTCAGCAACGTCATACTCGGCTGGAAGCTGGCCGTCGCTATGAAACAGGCCAGGGAGAAGCTCTCCACCAGAAGTGAGGATCGGAAAGACAGCCGGCAGAAGAAAGCCTCGTCTGTCACCGTCACCATCATTACTGTTTCTGTCGCTTTCATGATCATCACTGTTCCCTTCATGATATACAGCAGTGTGTTCTATGTCATCGCATCCTGTGAAATTCACTATTTCTTGTACGACTTTCTCTTCATTATAGGTTTGTTCAACTTCGCGTGGAATTTTTACCTGTACTGTTTGACCGGTTCCAGGTTCAGAGAAGAATTTAAGAAGATCACGTTCAGTTGTTGTGGGCCTGTGATGTCAACGGCAGAGTCTGCTTATCTCACTGCAGGTAATCAAGTGCCAGAAACGGGAAATCGTGTTGAGAAGGAATGTGACTTGGGAAATAATGACGATTTCTGACACTTGGTTCTGTCATGTGACATTCTGACTGAAGTAGTTCTAATGGTCTCTCTCAATCTGCTTGGTTTTCTGTTCGGTTTATCTAGCCCTTTTGTTGATGCATTGCCAGGCCCATTGCACGGCCCTTTTTTTTTTTTTCTTTTTTCTTTTCTTTTTTACCCTGTTCCCGACAAGAGGCTGTTGGAAGGATAGAGAGGGAGAGACAGAGAAACATCAGCACTGTAAAAACAGGCGTGTCTTCTGTCAGCGTCTGAAGGTTTCACTGCTTTCCTCTTTCCGTCTGAACGTTCCAGTGCTGTCCTTCTGCCGTCTGAAGGTTCCATTGTTATCCTCTTGCCATCTGAAGATTCCCGTGATGTCCTCTTGCCGTCTGTAGGTTTCACGCCGTCTGAAGGTTCCAGTGCTTTCCTCCTGCCGTCTGAATGTTCTAGTGTTGTCCTCTTGCCGGACGCTCTTTGGAGACTTGAGAATTATTCCAGACAGTCTGGGCATCACCTCTGAAGATCAGACTGGACTGATGCTTCCTGGGTATGCAACGGTTTCATAGTTGGTTCATTTAGCGTTGGTTTGTTAGTTTGTTTTTTGTTGTCTCATTATGCGTGCCGACCTAGAATTGAGACATCTGAGGCTGCACGTCCCAGTGTGAATACCTTCAGCGACGTCAGAGTCCCATTCCACGTCCCAGTGTGCATACCTTCAGCGACTTCAGAGTCCCATTCCACGTCCCAGTGTACCCATCTTCAATGAAGTCAGAGTCCCATTCCACGTCCCAGCTTGCCTACCTTCAGCGACGTCAGAGTCCCATTCCACGTCGCAGTGTGCCCATCTTCAATGACGTCTGAAGCTCATTCCAGGTCCCAGCGTGCCTACCCTCAGCGACGTCAGAGGTCCATTCCACGTCGCAGTTTGCCCATCTTCAATGACGTCTGAAGCCCATTCCAGGTCCCAGCGTGCCTACCCTCAGCGACGTCAGAGGCCCATGCCAGGTCCCAGCGTGCCTACCTTCAGCGACGCCAGAGGCCCATTCCAGGTCCCAGCGTGCCTACCTTCAGCGACGTCAGAGGTCCATTCCACGTCCCAGCCTGCCTACTATCAGCGACGTCAGAGGTCCATTCTACGTTGCTTCAGTGTGCCTACCTGTAGCCACGTCAGAGGCCCATTCCATATCGAGGCATTGACGCCTCCTATGCTGCCATCCGGACGATCCAATGACGTTTGGTGCTTAGTGACGATGGCATCTTATGACGCAATGTGGTGACATACACGTGCAGTATCCTCAACATTGCAGACAGCACTTTTTTTTCTTTTTTTTAAGGGGCGGGAGTAACGATTGAACCCTACAAGACAAGGAGGCATTGAATATACTGAACAAGTAACTGACAAACAACGTCAGAAACAAAGTGCAATGTGGTGACATACACGTGCAGTATCCTCAACATTGCAGACAGCACTTGTTTTGTTTTGTTTTTTAAGGGGCGGGAGTAACGATTGAACCCTACAAGACAAGGAGGCATTGAATATACTGAACAAGTAACTGACAGGCAGGTTAGGTTGGTTGTTAATTTTATGTTGTCTTCAGACTTTGCCTGACCACTGAGATGAATTATGGGTAGTTGTTAGATTTTCACGTCACTAAAACTGTCTTCATGTTTGTACTTAAAACAGAAAATTCGTTTCCATATTGTTGACTTTATGTTCATAGTGGAGTACTGAGCCTAGTAAGCGTTTGAATCAGTGTCTCAAGTGAAAGGGGATGTTGATGATAGCGGGTCTTTGTGTGAATATGGGTGCCTTTATGTCAATATGGGTGTCTTTGTGTCAGTCTGTGCGACTTTGTGTCAGTCTGTGCGACTTTGTGTCAGTCTGTGCGACTTTGTGTCAGTCTGTGTGTCTTTGTGTCAATCTGGGTGTCTGTTTGAATTTGGGTGATTTTATGTGAATATGGATGTGTTTGTGTGAATAGAGGTGTGTTTGTGTAAATATGGGTGTGTTTGGGTAAAAATGGATGTGTTTGAGTGCGGTCGACGTCACCTGTGTTCATGTATGTGAGTGCAAGTGTGTGTGTGTGTGTGTGTGTGTGTGTGTGTGTGTGTGTGTGTGTGTGTGTGTGTGTGCGTGCGTGCGTGCGTGCTTGTTCGTGCGTGCGTGTTCGTGTGCGTGTTCGTGCGCGCGTGCGTGCGTGTGTGTGTGTGTGTGTGTGTGTGTGTGTGTGTGTGCGTGTGTGTGTGTGTGTGTGTGTGTGTGTGTGTGTGTGTGTGCGTGTGTGTGCGTGTGTGCGTGCGTGTGTGTGTGTGTGTGTGCGTGTGTGTGTGTGCGTGTGTGTGCGTGTGTGTGTGTGTGTGTGTGTGTGTGTGTGTGTGTGTGTGTGTGTGTGTGTGTGTGTGTGTGTGTGTGTGTGTGTGTGTGTGTGTGTGTTTCCAAATGAAACAGCTACAGAGATAATCCGCCGTGAACAAGACAAGAGGAAAAACACCCAGAACCCGATAGTAATCGCATACGGACATTCTTTATTCATGCCTGAACTGGAAAGCCAGTGTGTCAGCCTGCACACGCAGGAATGCACGAAGACGCTGTTGTCTCGCGATGCCACAAAGGAACATACACACAAAGAACGTCAACACAATGACGCAAATGAACATACACACAAACAACGTCAACACAAAGCCGCAAATGAACATACACACAAACAACGTCAACACAATGACGCAAATGAACATACACACAAACAACGTCAACACAAAGCCGCAAATGAACATACACACAAACAACGTCAGCACAAAGCCGCAAATGAACATACACACAAACAACGTCAACACAATGACGCAAATGAACATACAAACAAACAACGTCAACACAATGACGCAAATGAACATACACACAACGTCAACACAAAGCCGCAAATGAACATACACACAACGTCAACACAATGCCGCACAAACAGCGTAACACAATATCGCAAATGAACATAGAAAGAACTATAGAAAAAAAGGATACCATGCCTCAATCTTGTAATTTTAAAATTTCCGCTAGGCTTTAGTTCCGGGGTTTTTTAACACCGGAACTGAATTAAGCAGCAGAAAGAAAATCAAGAAACTTGCTATGACTGTTACAAAATACGAAGGGGGTCTCTCTCTCTCTCTCTCTCTCTCTCTCTCTCTCTCTCTCTCTCTCTCTCTCTCTCTCTCTCTCTCTCTCTCTCTCTCTTCTCTCTCTCTCTCTCTCTCTCTCTCTCTCTCTCTCTCCCCCCCCCCCCCCCCCGGCGCATGTGTGAGTCTTCCGGGGGTTTTCGGTATTTTCTCCAACCTTTAATTTTATTCTGAGATGTGCATAATACCATTTATCGTCATTATGGGCATGGGCGGTGTGTGTGTGTGGAGGGGGGGGAGTATTTGTTCGGGTGTGTGTGTGGAGGGGGGGGGGGGCAGTCAGTTCCATGATAAGATTTTAAATGTGGGATATTCTAAATACATTTGTTTTTAGCTGGCAGTAGCAAAATAGCTATTCACCGCCATCGTCATTTTTGTTATATTTGCACATACAAAGAAAGTTCCGCTGGGTTGCTTCAGAGATCAAACCACTGAAGCTTTGCTTGAAGGAGGGCTTGCAGAATACTTTCACCCAGTCGGTCGGTAAAAAAAAAAGAAAAAAAAGAAGAAAAAAAAAAGCTTCCGGGCGAATAAAGACCAAAGACCTCTAGCAATCAACTTTGTTACTTTTTTTCATTTTTTCATTTTTTTTTTTCCCCAACAGCCCTTCTACCGATCAAACTTGTTCATAACCAGAGAGTAACCAAGAGCGGAAAATGTGTCTGCAATGCATTGTTGTCTCCATCTGGACTTGGTTACGTCTACCAAAACGAAGCCCATGAGGTTCAGTGTTGCTTTACGTCCACAAAGACCGCACGGACTATTAGGGACGGGGAGCCCAGGACGTCCACCTCAACTTTCACACAGCTCCTGAACTCTGATTGACCAGTTCAAGTTCAATGCTGCTTTACGTCCAGCAGAATACGAATGATAATCCGAAGATAATTCCAATAAACTTTGGGGAAAGAAAGAGCGGATTGTATATAATTCCTTCGTGCTATTGGATTCTCGTATTCACTAGCTCTGCGATCTAGTCGAAATATTTTAACTTCTGCAGTATATGCATACCGCAACACAGAATGATACTATTGATCGCTTTTATATAGCGCTAATCTCCGCTCTCGAGCAGACTCACTGCGCTTGTATGTGATACTACATGAGTGAATAGCTTTTTATAGCGCGTTTTTGAAAATATCCACCGAGGTAGTGTACTTACAGCGCTGGCATGGCTGGTGCCACAAGAAACTGCTGCCATCTCGGCGCGTTCTGTGTACACCATTCAACCATGCACCATGTCACTTCATGCAAAGCCACATACGTAAGGTGTATGCGTGTTTAGCTGTAACCTGCCACCCGGGCTTTTGGCAGAATGACCGGGGTCTTTTACGTGCTACTGCGGTAACACGGGGGTGGAACGGATACCGAAATAAGAGTCAGCACAGAAAGTTGACCCTGGAGAAGAAAATTCTCCCGCCGCTCCAGCAGGGATTCGAACCCGCGACCTTTCAATCACGAGTCCGGCGCTCTAACCACTGAGCGATCCCTGCCCCCAGAATCAGCTGCCTTTACGTGGTGTATCAATTCAGTGAGCTTCCAACCAGTGTCGTTTATGAAACGTCACCAAGGGGCTGCAGTTTATCTGTTTCACAACAACAACAAAACACGCATTGTGCGACCTACTTTCTGGAATCGCAGTTTTGTGCGGTTTTTCTCCATTTTGAGAAAAGGGTTAACTAGTACGTTTATCTTCTCTTCAGATTCGGTTTTCTGTGTTCACTTTTGTTCCAACACTGACCTAAGGAAAGAACTTGGTGTCGAAGCTGTTCACATTCAACCATGACATCGTCTGTTCATTTATCCCTCCCACAATCTTGTACTGTTTCTGGAACATCCAACTGAACTCATCGCAGTGAGTGAGAGATGTGCAAGACAATTTGGTAAAAGCACAAGCATGTGTGGCATTGGTGACATTTGTATTTGTCAAGCTCTGCCTCACCAACTGAAGTTTTCTCTCGACTCCAGCAGCAGTTAGTTAGTTAGTTAGTTAGTTGGTGCTTTGAGCCCAGTCAACCACAAAGGGTTATATCAGGGCTGGCTCCAGCAGCAGCATTGCAAAACTCAGTACAGATGTGTTCGTTCAGTCTATGAGTTCGCCTCCCGATCAAGTTCGAGTACATACCAGATTCTGAGACCCGTCGAACATAAACTTCCGAAGAAGTCCTGAAGCCCTCCTAGCCACCCCACCCCAAAACGCAACCCCTCTTAAACCCCCGAACTGCGCTAAACTACAGCAGGAGCTACACTACAGCAGGAACAGCAGGAGCTACACTACAGCAGGAACAGCAGGAGCTACACTACAGCAGGAACAGCAGGAGCTACACTACAGCAGGGGCGCTAGCCCTGTTTACCGAGGAGTGTCTTGAAGGCGCGCGTGGACCGGAAGGTGGCGATGGAGGGCACGATGGACTGGTTGCGCGTGACCTTGACGCTGGCCTTCAGTTTGGTGGCCAGCCGCATGACACGTGAGAGCTCCTCCGGCGTTTGTACGCTGCAGAACTGGTCGAAGGCGGAGAGCAGCGCGGAGTGGTCCACGCTCCACGAGTTGTAGCGCTTGGCGACGAGAGGCGTCGTCACTTCCGGTTTCGGGGCCATGGGCCACAGGTCCGGTTTCTTCTTCGTCTCCTTGCCCAGTCGTCGGGCGACGGTGAAGTCGTTGATGTCGTCTAGGAACGCCCTCACCTTGGCCTCCAACGACGAGTCCTTCATCGTTTCTTTGCCGTCGTTCTTCTTGTTGTCGTCGTCGTCGTCGTCCCCGTCGCCGTTTTCGTCGGCAGACGACAACTCGGCTGCGAACCTGACGCTGAGAGCCTGCCTGGGCTCGGAGCGAAGTGACAGGGAGTCACGTGACGGTCTGTGGGCGCCCTGATTGGACGACGCGCGCTGTGACGAGGACGCGACCCCCGGACTCGAGGCGCCCAGCTTGCGCGTGGGAGTGGGGTAACCACCGGGTGGACGGCTAACGGTGGAAGCGCCGCGGGCTTTGGAGGCGGGTGCGGTGGGCTTCATAGGGAAGCGGGCGGCTTTGCCGTGAGGCCTGTCCCCGGGGAGCGAGCGGCCGTTCTGCACATGCGGGGCTCTGCCCCCGGGGGCCGAGCGCGTGCCGACGACGGGGGCGGAGGGCAGGGAGGCGATGCGTGCGGGGGTGGGGAAGGAAGGCAAGGGGGTGGAGGTGGCCGGAGGGTGGTCCGACAGCAGCTCCGTGACGAAGAAGCTGGAGGAGTCGCTGGGGTCCGGCGAATCCGCCCCCGTGTCTATGTAAATAGCCGGAAGTTCCGAGCGGTTCACCAAGTTGCCCGGCGCAGACGCGCTCCTCTCCTTCAGCGTCGAGCCGGAAGCGTCCGGCTGTACTGCCGGCGGCTGCGCAGTGGCGGCGGAACGCACGCGCGGTCGCTTGGAGCCCAGCTCGCGCTGTCTGTTGATGAGCTTCTGCCGCTGGCGGTCGATGAGCCGGCGCGAGGACAGGAAGTCCTTGACGCACTGGGCGCGCTGGCGCTCGTACAGCTGCTTGTCCATCTCGCACTTGGCGCCCAGCGTCTTGTGCTTGTTGAGCAGCAGCCCGGAGCGGGCCGGTGCCAGCATCACCTCCGTGTTCAGCGTGTGGTCCTGCCACGTCAGGTCCCGCGTCTTCAGCAGCAGCAGCGACATCGTGATGGCGTGCCGGATGGGCGTTTGCGGGTGCTGTGTGAGTCTGTTTGTGTCTGCCTGTCTCCTCCTCTCACTGGCTTTCTATCTGTCTCTCTGTCTGCAGTACTCTTGTCTCTGCTTTTCTGCCTGTCTGTGTCTGTGTCTGTATTTGTCTGTTTGTTTTTTCTGTCTGTCTCTCTTTGTCCCTCTGTCTCTGTCTGTCTGTGTCTCTGTCTGTCTGTCTGTCTGTCTGTCTCTGTCTCTGTCTCTGTCTCTGTCTCTGTCTCTGTCTCTCTCTCTCTCTCTCTCTCTCTCTCTCTCTCTCTCTCTCTCTCTACGTATATGCCTGTCTGTCTCTCTACTCCGTTGCCTGCTTGTCTGTTTATACGACTGTCTCAGCGGTATTGGTCACAAGCACGTACGTAGCCCTGTGTGAGTAGAAGGCTACGAACGACGTATCACAGCTGATGGCCCAGGAAGGGTGACGATGGAGAGCGATGCTGGGCAGTGCAGGCGCTGGGCCTCATTGTGAACGAATCTTGGTGTCCGTGCCGGTGTTGCTGGCGATGACGACGACCTTGAAGGCGGTGCCGGGGGAATCCCAAGGCGACGGGAATCAGCACCACCGTGGTGATCTCGTCGTGCTGTGTAGTGTCCGTGAAGATGCCTGAAGACTCTACGGGAAGAGTCACTTGTGAAAAGGCATAAGCACACCAGTGGTCACTGTGTCACACTGTGTAGGTGTCTGTGAAAATGACTATCCGCTTCCCAGTGATCACGTTGTCATAGTGTAGGTGTCTGTGAAGATGACTATCTGTATCCCAGTGGTCACTTTGTCATACTATGTAGATGTCTATGAAGATGACTGTCTATATCCCAGTGGTCACTTTGTTATACCGTGTAGGTGTCTGTGAAGATGACTATCGCACCAAGCACCAAGCACCAGGCATCCCTGAGGAGACGTTTGTCCGGATGTGTCACCATGGAGATGACTCAGCTGAAGACACTACCTGAAGACCTACATCAGCTGGCACTGGTATGCAATATCGGTGTACCGTCTGTAAGAGCGAATCTCGGCTGAAACCCTGCTGACTACTCACGAGATAGCAGGTACTGTATGCCACTGCGATCAGTTCGTAGTGTCAGTGCATGTGTCTTTGGAAATGATTCACCTGGTGACACTACCGCCAACACTCACAAGGCATCAAACTACAGCACTGCAGTTACTTCCTATGACGGTGTAGATGACTATGGGGACGACTCTTCTCAAGCCACAATGTCGTGGGCAAAACCTGTGGCTTCACGAAGCACCGGGTCTATCTGTTGACGTGCAGGATGGCAGACCGATGTTGTGGGCAACGCCTATGGCTTCACGAGGCTTCAAGTCTTATTACTGACGTGCAGGATGGCAGACTGATGTTTTGGGCAAAGCCTATGGCTTCACGAGGCTTCAAGTCTTTCTGCTGACGTGCAGGATGGCAGACTGACGTTTTGGGCAACGCCTGGGGCTTCTGTTGGCACCAGGTCTTTCTGTTGACGTGCAGGATGGCAGATTGTTGTCGTGGGCAACGCTTGGGACTTCCGTTGGCACCAGGACTTTCTGTTTACTAGATGGATGGCAGATAGATGGCGTGGTGCTCCCACGTCTCTGATCAGTGGTTCGTCCCCGGCCGTGACGTCATGCACACCATCTGTTGGCAAAGAGTTTGACACTGATGAAGATGGTTTCCTGAACCCGTCAAAAACAGAGTTTAAAGTAGTGGCCCTATATTTAACGCGTAGTCAATAATGAAGGTCAGTGATTTCAGGGAGAAACACATACCCTGTCACTATAGCGTAAGTGAACGTCGGGTTTAGAGCGGTTACAGGGGAGAGCACTCAGAAGGCAAAATTAATCATCATCATCACCATCACTATATCATCAACAACGTCATCATCGTATCATCATCATCATATCATCATCATCATATCATCATCTAATATCAGAGAAGCGGAGCCCCTGGCAGTATGGCAACATGTAAATCTGTACTTTGACTTTTGACCCTCTCAAACTTTAAAGAATTGAGCATCGCTCGATTAGCCGCAGACAGGATTTTTATTTCTGCGTCCGCGGTTTCATAACGCTCGAGACCAATTAGTAATTGGATTTCAACGTCCTGACCCCTGTACGGGGTCACCTCAGGATGACCACACTCTGTCGTCATCAAATCCACATTTCAAAATTCTTTATAATTATGTAAACCGTTTTACAGCTCAGTGTACCAAATCAATCCCTACACAAAATTAACGCAACAAAAGATACATGCACAAACATCAAACACAAATTATATTTCTAGATACCAGATTAAATACAAGTAAAAAAAAGAGGGTAATGGACCG
The DNA here is from genome assembly GCA_963584105.1 of Alviniconcha strummeri. Lineage (NCBI taxonomy): Eukaryota > Metazoa > Mollusca > Gastropoda > Provannidae > Alviniconcha > Alviniconcha strummeri. The sequence goes on from OY757551.1 coordinate 9,959,237, forward strand.
AAACACACACACACACACACACACACACACACACACACACACACACACACACACACACACACACACACACACACACACACACTGACTCATATACACACACGTGCGCGCACGGACGCACGCACACACCCCAGACACGCGCGCGCGCGTGCCAGCTCACACATGCATACACGCTCACACATAGGCCTACACACACGCACGCACATCATGCTTACACACAGGGTCACATACACCACATACATACATGGGTTTACACACAAGCACATACACACAAACACGAGCACACACACATGCACACACTTACACAGCAACATACACACACGCTTACACACACTCTCGCATACGTACATACGCAAACATGCACCCCCACCCACCCACACCCACCCACCCACACCC
>OY757551.1:9962129-9967129 GCA_963584105.1 Alviniconcha strummeri
AATAAAACTGTCACACCTGCCTAAAAACCACAACAAAAGCGACTAAACGAGACGGTGAAACGGGCGGGGGAGGGGGGGGGGGGAGCGGGGGGGGGGGAGGGAATTGGGTGTCAGCAAGCAGACTTCATCCCGCCCTCAAAGAAAAGTTCACCTAAGAATGAAAAGTTAACCTGAGAGTGAAAAGTTAACCTGAGAATGAAAAGTTAACCCGCTGAAGTGGACACACACAGGATAACTCAGTTGAAGCAGTGTTTAAAAATCGCACTAAAATGTAACGTTTCTCTGTCTTGAGCCGATTGTCTTTGCACTGAAAATTACTCATTGGCTGTCGTGTTTGTCTTAATTACGTCTGTGAGATGTTGGAAAATACAGAAAGACTTCAACGTGATATCCGTCAGATCACAGAGGGCGGAGAGACTTCAAAACAGAGGTAGGTAGCCATAGGCTGCTAATTCAGCCACACTTACTGTAATTTCGCCCCTGAAAAACAGAGGACGCTGTCTTAATTGTCTTGAAATCAAGCCGATGAAACACAGACTCGACGAAGCCGGTTGTTTGCGGTGTATCAGTACAGGGCCGTAGCCTACATTGTGTTTCACCCGGCACTGATCATCTTGCAGATACACACACACGCGGCAGCGATGAATGTTGATGTGCGTCTGATAGATAGGTTAGGGTACAGGAGGGCTGGTTTACTTACTGGGTTTTGAATTTCAGTCCGCAGGCACCTTAATTTGCTTTGCAGCACCGTGAGTGCCTGCCTGCCTGGACCTGCGGTAACGTGACGACCCAGATCTGTCTTAATTGTGCTATAGACACTAAGTCCCACTCGTTGCCCTCCGTAACTCGGCACTCCTCAAGAGCTGTTAGACGTCGTGCTGCGTGCCGTCAAAGCCTTTTTGTTTTTCACTCAATAGCTGCCACAAGCTCAGTGAGGGCCCCGACTTAAAGGGAACCCGAAGCAAAATTTAAATCATCACGGGCCATCGATAGGAGTGGAAAAGAGAGACAGACAGACAGACAGACAGACAGACAGACAGACAGACAGACAGGCAGGCAGACAGACACAGACAGAGACAGACAGAGACAGAGACAGAGAGACAGAGAGAGAAGGGGAGTGAGACAGAGACAGAGAGACAGAGAGAGAATATAGAAATAGACAGACAGCAGCTTTTCAGTCGATTTTTGGTGCTCTTTGTAAAAAGTCGACATTTGCGGAATCGCGGAAACGTGACGGACCGTGAGTGCTGCCATGTTGTGCCCAGCAGTCAGTGACGTCATGGACAAGGCAAGCACGCTAGGCAAAAGTATTAAATAACGTTCCGAGCCAGCCTTTTTGTCCGCTTCATTGTTAACGGGCCACCATGGCGATCCACCGAGGATCGCCATTTGGAAGCTACGAAAGTACTTCTTTCTGTACAAAACCGGGAATATGGATAAAACGATTTATTTAAGCCTACGGATGGAATGAGATAATTGCACGTTTTTGTACATTTCGGACCAACTTGTGCTTTCGCTTTGTGTCCGCTTTAACTGTCTTTTTGTTTGTTTGTTTGTTTGTTTGTTTGTTTGTTTGTTTGGTTTGTTTGTTGTTGTTGTTGCTGTTGTTGTTATTGTGGGGCTCAGACGCGTAAATCAAACTGAGATATTTGCACACTTTTGTATTTCTTCAGACCAGCCTGTGCTTTCACTTCGTGTCACCTTTAATGGTCTCTGTTTTGGGGAGGGGGACAGACACGTCAGTCAGGCTGAAGAGCTGCTGCTAGGCGAAGACATGTGTTTGAAGAGGACCACGACACGGCTATGTCAGCCCCTGCCGTAACCAGGAACTGCTTGTGGAGTTGCTTCCTCCTGACCTGACGACTGTCATTGGCGGGAGCTGCCACAAGTATCATTTTTGTCGCGACAAACACGTGTTTGTCGCGACAAAACACGTCTTTTGTCGCGACAAAAGTATGCTTGTCGTGACAAACTTTTCATCACGAAAAAGTTATGTTTCTCGCGACAAAATATTTTTGTCACAGTGGGGTGTTACCGTTGTTTTTATTTACTTTAGACACTGAAAATTCCGTTTGCAATTTGGGACAGAATGGTGTAGGGCATGCTGACATCACATGTTTGTGAAAATTTTAAACAAAGTGGGATCTTCCTTTTTTTATATTTTTATTTAGACAGATAATTCGATCTACAAACTGGCGACAGAATGGTATAAGGCATGCTGACACCACAAGTTGTCGAAAATTTAGAACACAGTGGGGTCTTACTGTTGTTTTTATTTAGACGCAGATAATTCGGTCTGCAAATGGCGAGGTAAGGCATGCTGACGTCATAAGCATAATGAAGAGGATTTCTAGAGCGCCCATCTACATGACCGCACAAGGTAAGAGCACAGGGCGCTCTACAATAACACTAAGTATCTCAGTAGCCAAGACAGGCAACGTAACGGAAAGAGAACAAAACAAAAAACAAACAACAACAAAAAAACTGAGGTCCGTTGAAACAAAAAAAAAAAAAAAAAACACAAACAAAACTGAGGTCCGTTGAACACAGCCCAACAGTACGCCAGAACAGGTTCACAATTTGTTACAAAGTCCAACCGGGTTACCATGCAGTGTCGGTAAGCCGTGCGTGTGTTGAGGGACTGCGCTGCCGCGAGTCACAGGCAATAGGTGTTTCCAGACCGAGCAACAGTCGGCGGCCGGCTTAACCCACTACTGTGACGCACAGCGTTAAAGCCTGCAGATTTTCATGCTCTCAACAAGGGCAGCTCTCCACTTAATGAATCCGTGTACCGCCCGGTACTTATAACATTATTAAGCGAAGCGGAATGGAAACTGGTGGCAAAGGACACGTTGCACAGTGGAATAAGTCGTTATAAGAGGTGTTTGTGTACTGTGGTCGTCTGATATCACTCTGCGGGGCACACACGTAAACCAAAAACATTGACTGATTGGTTGATTGATTGATGTATTAAAGATTTGATTTGTGATCCGTCGATTCCGTTGAGGTTTAAAACGGTTTGTTAATCTTCTGTTGTTCTTCTCTCTCTCTCTCTCTCTCTCTCTCTCTCTCTCTCTCTCTCTCTCTCTCTCTCTCTCTCTCTCTCTCTCTCTCTCTCTCTCTCTCTCTCTCTCTCTCTCTCTCTCGATTTATGTCTGATTTTCTCTAGTTTCATGTTGTGTGATATAAAAATGCCCGATGCTGCAAAATGAATTCGGTTGATATTATTATGCTTGTGAGCGTTTACTATATGTTTGGCTTGCTTAATGCTCCTGTATTGATTATGTTTGTCCATATTTACATGAACGTGAATAAACTTTGCTTAAACCAAACCACGTTAATGAACGCTGGTGTAATTATAATTACCCCATACAAACTCACCAGCTGCGTGGACGCGAGACTTTCGTGTCACAGCCAGCTCGGGTCATCTATGTCAAGACCAGTCCTCAAACAGCACGACCACGTCAAGACCAGTCCTCAAACAGCACGACCACGTCAAGACCAGTCCTCAAACAGCACGATCAGGTCAAGACCAGTCCTCAAACAGCACGACCAGGTCAAGGCCAGTCCAGTCCTCAAATAGCACGAGCAGGTCAAGACCAGTCCTCAAACAGCACGACCACGTCAAGACCAGTCCTCAAATAGTACGACCCCGTCAAGACCAGTCCCCAAACAGCACGTACAAAGACCTGCCCACAATCTTCACTGAGGCTGGAAATGGCTCACCAACTGACAACGACTACACAGACCTCGATCTCCACACTCTAACACTGAGGCTGCAAGACAGACACCTTCCCAGCTGATGAGTATATACACAGACCTCTTCACACTCTGCACGGAGGCTGGAAAGACCTGACCAACTAACAACGACTACACAGACCTGTCCACAGTTCTCACTAAGACTGGACAGGGCTGACCTTAAGTGTCTCCTTGCTCGGTCAGCTAGCTAGCTGTGCACGTAGCGATAGCCGCTGCGGTGGTGGGCAGGGCTGGATTAGGGATTAAAGGGTTGTCCAACGGGTTAACGATTAATCCTCGACCGCTCAGACGGTGTACTGCTATGGGGCTCTGAGCCTCGGTCGGCCTATTGTCTTAAGTGAGCAGTGCTCACTTTATTTTCTGGATGGAATGAGTCGGCGTGCTCACTTGACTTTCTGAGTGGGGTGGATCAGCGTGTGGACTTTACATTCTGGGTGGGGTGTATCAGAGTGTTGACTTTACTTTCTGGGTGGGGTGGATCAGTGCTCAGTTACTTTCTGGGTGGGGTGGATTGGTCTTCACTCTACTTTCTGGGTGGTGTGGATCAGAGTGTTGACTTTTATTTCTGGGTGGGGTGTATCAGAGTGATGACTTTACTTTCTGGTTGGGATGGATTGGTCTTCACGTTACTTTCTGGGTGGGGTGGATCAGAGTGTTGACTTTTATTTCTAGGTGGGGTGGAGCAGAGCGTTGACTTTACTTTCTGGGTGGGGTGTATCAGAGTGTTGACTTTACTTTCTGGGTGGGGTGGATCAAAGTGTTGACTTTTATTTCTGGGTGAGGTATATCAGAGTGTTGACTTTACTTTCTGGGTGGGATGGATTAGTCTTCACTTTACTTTCTGGGTGGGATGGATCAGAGTGTTGACTTTTATTTCTGGGTGGGGTGTATCAGAGTGTGACTTTACTTTCTGGGTGGGATGGATTAGTCTTCACTTTACTTTCTGGGTGGGGTGGACCAGAGTGTTGACTTTCTGGGTGGAGTGAATCAGAGTGTTGACTTTCTGGATGTGGTGGATCAGAGTGTTTACTTTCTGGGTGGGGTGGATCAGAGTGTTTACTTTCTGGATGGGGTGGATAAGAATGTTGACTTTACTTTCTGGGTGGGGTGGATCAGTGTGATGACTTTACTTTCTGGGTGGGGTGGATCAGTGTGTTGACTTTACTTTCTGGGTGAGGTGTATCAGAGTGTTGACTTTACTTTCTGGGTGGGATGGATTAGTCTTCACTTAACTTTCTGGG
>OY757551.1:9969629-9981846 GCA_963584105.1 Alviniconcha strummeri
ATACAAAAAAGCCTAACTCTTAACAAAAAGTTTTTTAGAGTTTTCTGGGGGGAAAGACAAGAGAGGAAATAGGAAAGGGGAATCAAATGACAGTCCTGAGATTCCAGACAGTGGGGTTAAACATCAGACATCCCCGGCCTCCCTTCGCGGCGCCTTGCGATTATCAACAGAACAATTCAATGACAAGTGGTGTAATCACATACATTTACACTCGCCATGGTTTCATTCACAAAAAAACAATAATGATCCATTAATTGGCACAGTTGTAAGATGCCAGCGTTACCAAAAGTTCCTGTCAAATCTGCTCTATCATGCACCGCCATTTCACAACCAACGTAGGTGCAATCATCCAGACACACGAAATGTTCAAAAGAACACTGTTTATAAGGACAAAACACAACACTGGAATTGTCGGGGTTATCCCCTTTATCAAACCACAAAACGACACTAAGCAATCTAGGTGCAGTCATGTAGGTTATCTTTCACAGTCCTCTCAGTGCAATTTTTGCGCTATGTACAAAATTAATGTCCGCAGTTCTTTGACTCAGAATCACACACGTTCATCTCTCGTTGTGTATACATGTCGGTAGGCCTAATTGTACAGCTAACAACTATACTCATGTGTCCAGCACTCAGGTTTTTATATATATTAAAATTATACAAATTGGTTGTTCTGTGACGACAACCATGTGTTCAGCTCTCAGTGCTAAGTGTTGGTAGTTCTGTTATACACGTCTACCAGTGTGTTCAGTTACCAATGCATAAAAGTGTATAAAAGTGTCGGTAGTTCTATCCACAGTCATTGGTTGTGTTACATTGCCAAAACTGTTCAAGCGTTCAGCTTTCAGTGCGTAAAATTCGGTATTTCAATCATTCAATCATTCGCGATAACTAACGTTCATCTCGGTCACAGAGTAGGCCTATAATTATATGTGTCGGTAGTTAACTGTCACCAAAATCTACTCATGTGTTCAGCTCTCAAAGTATGCATTATACAAATCGGTTGTTCTACCACTCATGACAACTATGCGTATACGCCAAGTCAAGTCAATATATTTTAATCATCCTTCACAGGGTAATTCAACTAACCACTAAAGGCTCATTAGTGTGTGTTTTTAAAACAGCATGCAACAGAACATCGAAACAACGTCACAAGCGTTTAAAGTGATAGTAAACAGTCAAACTGGATAAACTAAATCCATAATGCAAATTATATCACAGCAGAAAACAAATGCCTTTTGCCCCCTCCCCCACCCCCCGGACACAGCCACACCCACACCCATACTCCTCACACAGCCTATACACACACCACTACTATCATCCGCCAGACACACTCACACATCACTGGATCTATCCATACCACTCAAACCTAATCAGACAGCTACTCCAGTAAAACCACACAGAATGGTTAAGACAGTTCAGAGGGCTGCATGATCATGCCCTGTTGAGGAGTGGAACTGCAGTGGAAACACAAGAGCTTTCTCTTCTGTTGGTTTTGTGTGCCAATTATGGTCTGAACCGGCGAACTCCCCATACAGCGCATGCTCAGGGTCCTTTAAAATAGATTCTGCTTTGTGTAAAATCTACTGGTCACAGAGCAAGGATACAGTTCTAACTTTCACAGACCATTGCGGAGCTAAAATTCAAAATTTTCTGTAAATGAGTTGTTGTTGTTGTTGTTGTTGTTTTGTTTAACATTGAGATTATAAACCCAGCAAATGGAAAGAAAAAAGAAAGAAAAGAAAAAAATAGGAATAAAGAAACACGGTCAATGCGCTAGCTCTCAATAAAAGACTTTTACAAGCGCATAAGAATGGTTGGGTCAAGATTAAAAGATCTGAGCTTCCGCAGCAGATGCAGTCAATGGTGCCCTTTCTTTCTGATGGCCTTGGTGTTTCCTTTTACGTGTCCATACCAAATAGTCTATCGTTCACATCTAATCCATGTGTTCAGCTTTCAGTGTATACAAGTAACAGTAGTTCTGTCCCTCACGACAAACGACGTCCAGGTCAGTCTCGTGTATAATTATACATGTCAAGGTTCAAGGTTTTATAGAGCTTTTTGCCCCTGGGGGCTAGAAAGCGAAGTTACATTCGCACACCACATTCCTTATGAACAAGTACATGAGTTCTACTAATAAATAACTAAAACACTTTATGTATAAGAAAGAAAAACAAATCCTCAAACACAAACCAAAGCTGTTATAAATATGTAAGGCTAAGTCGGTAGTTTTCGCACACAGCTATCAATACGTTCAGCTCTCAGTATGCATGGTAAGGTCGGTAGCTCTACCACAGGCAACTACCAATGTGTTCCGCTTTCTGTGTGCATAGACGTCAGCAGTTCTGACACTCACGGCAGACAACGTTCAGCGCGGTCTCTGTGTGTATACTTACACGTATGGGTAGTTCTGTCACCAACAACAATAATCACGTGTTCAGCTCTCAGAGTATAAAAAATATAATTATAGCAGTGTCGATGGTTTTTTCGAGCACGACCCATGTGTTCAGTTCTCAGTGTGTACAAACGTCCGCAGTTCTGTCTTCAAGACCATCCATGTTCAGCTCTTAGCATGTACAAGTGCATACAGGTCTGTCACCCAGAAGCACACACACACACACACACACACACACACACACACACACACACACACACACACACACACACACACACACACACACACACACACACACACACACACACACACGCACGCACGCACGCACGCACGCACGCACGCACACACACACACACACACACACACACACACACACACACACACACACACACACACACACACACGGGACCTAGACCTTTCACGTTAACGAATACAGCTGTATCCAAGGCAGGATATGGAGTTACTCCCTTGTTCAGATGCTCTCGACTAGATACAGCGTAATGGTAAATAGTTCGAAGGGAAAAAATCCGAATTTCGCCCGTTAATATCAGCGTAGTTAGGAGGTTCTTGGATTCACAGGTCCGCCAAACGCAGTATCAGAGTAACAACAAGAGCGCAATAATAAATAAACAATACAAATAATAACAACAACAACAAAACAGCAGCAGCAGCGGCACCTGCAAGTCCGAGCGTCAACCATCAGTAACCTAAAAGTGTCACGATCCTGTGAATCTGCCAGCGTCAGCAACAGCAACCTAGCTATCGTTCTTGGACTGAGTTTCTAAGCTCACATTAAAATTATAAAACCAGCAAAAGGAAGAAAAGATCAAAATGCTCTCACTAAAAGAGTTTGAGAATAGCTGGATCCACAGTAAAAGTTCCGCATCAACCGCATAGAGTCCCCTCAGGACGATTTTGTCCTCCCACCCCCCACCCCCCCACCCCGTTCCCCACCCCCTCCATCCCACCCCAAGAAAAAGTTTTTTGAAAAGAGACAGTACATAATTATTCCACAACGAGTTAAAGCCAGAATGACCATGCAAACCCAGATATGGTTATATCCACACAAGTTATTAACAAACAAACAAAAACAACTGATTATGTTTTTAAGCCCAAAGCCAGATGGTGCCTGGCATATAACTGGAACGATCCCTGGCATTTACATTGCATGGGACGATCATCACGCATTATTACCGCGGAAAGATGGCGAGGAGACAGGAGAGACGGGGTTGGGGGAGGGTTGTAGTAGGGGGGAGGGAGGGGTGTCAGCGGGGGGTTGCTCTGAGGGAGCAGCAGCAGTTGTGACTGGTGCACACGTGACCGGGATCTTCCAGCCGTTCGTCGTTCTCCGTGGGCTCACGACGCCGGCTCTCTAGCTCTGTGTCCCCTCGGAAACCTTCTTTCCCAGCACGACGAGTGCCCGGCTGTGGCTCTAGCTCTGTGAGGTCTTCGCCCTCGGTAGGTTCCGGCCGCCCACCTCTTCGATGAAGCTCTACGGCCTGACGTCCAACGGGAGTTGTGTGAGGCGATGAGGCAGCAGCAACCGGAAAGGCTCCCTTGCCGGAAGGTACAAGGTTCCTTCCGCCACCTTCTTCACAGACGTCGGTTCTGGAAGCTGCTTCTGTTGCCGTTGCTGCTGCTACAGGGAGGTCTGTTCCAGCCCAGGGGACCTTCGCGACTTCGCTCTTCACTTCTGTGGCGCTCCTCAAGGATAAATTAGATCCGGAAGTCTCTGTCGAGGTGGTGTGAGTGAAGGTGCTCGGGTCGGTTACCGCAGGGCTGTCTGCAAACCTTTGAGACTGACTAGCCTTGGAAGTCCACTTGCTCAAAGCCTCCCGCTGATCTCCTGCCACCACCGGATTCAGCTGCTGTGTCGCCAGCTGCGACTGGTGCACGAGGTTCAGCAGCGTGTGCTGGTCAATGTTGACGTCACTGCCTACGCCGTGCGCTGACGGCGCCCCGGGCGGCGACTCTCCGAGGGACGCGATCTTCTCCAACGCCCTGCGCTGCTCTGAGGTCGCCACGTCACCGGGAGTCATCACTGCTATCAGCTGCTGGGCACACGTCACTACGCTCTCTAACGACGGAGGAGGCCTGCAAACCAACGTCGGAGATGACGCCACAAATGCTTCGTAGACAGTGGCTGCGGATGACGTCAGAGGAGACCCGGAGGCCTGTGAGGATGGGGCTGACGCGAGGAGAGGCCTGGAGGCCTGGGAAGGTGAAGCTGGTGACGTCAAAGGAGGCCAGGAGGCTTGTGGTGACGGGGCTGATGTAAGGAGAGGCCTGGAGGCCTGGGAAGGTAAAGCTGGGGACGTCAGAGGAGGCCCGGAGACCTGAGAACAGGGAGCACGGGGAAAACGCTGGGAAGGGACGGGAGGCGGGACGGACTGAACGGCAGAGCGCAACGAGTCACCGTAGCGGGCGGCTGCGTCCGGCCCCGAGGACTCTGTGTAGGCCAGCGTACCCGCCGGTGGAGGCCCCGCACGTGTAACCAGTCTTCCCGCGTCAGGTTCCCACACAACGCCCCCTTCACCGGAAGCCGAACCTCCAGCAGCAAACCCCACAGAGGCGGACACGGTGGGAGCCAGTCCAGCAAGCGCTCTGCTAGGACGAGTTGCCCAAGCCTCCGTCCCCTCAAATCCCTGACTGTCCTGATCGCGAGCGGTCTCCTGAAGCGGGACACGAACTCGCTCATACAGGGTGACCTGCTCCTGCTGCCATCGAGCATCACTTCCGGCCGGGTCACGACCGCCGTCGGATGTGACGTCACTGCTCATGGAGGGCGGCTCGGAGTTGGTGAAGAAGCAGGAGGAGGCTGGGCCGGAGCTGGCCATGGGGGCGAGAACGGTTCTCCTCCTCCTGGCCTCTGCATCGTCCACACGTAAGCCTTGCTCGCTTCTGACCGTCTCGTGAGGTCCGGTTCTCCACTGGTCGGGCCCGTCCTGCCCTCGCCGTTCCCTCTCTCCTTCACCCGAAAGGAAGCCTGGGTCTCGCGGTGGCCGGGCGTGTTCTGCCAGCCCTTGCAACAAAGGCATCGGCGTCCGCTGCTCCGTGCCGTGCTCTCCACCAGCAGTTGCCTCCCCTTCTCTCGAGCGTTCCCTCTGCCTGAAGTGATGGTCCACCAGCTCTCGCAAGAGCTGGTTCTCCGTGGACTGGTGCACCCCGCACTGCCCCTGGCCATAACCCCCTGGCTGTGACAATCGCGGCGTTTGCTGATCCGTTCCTGTTTGACGATGTTCGGGACCTGCGCCCGGGGCCTGGTGGTGGTGGTGGTGAACCAGTCGCTGTGGGATCAGCGGAGCTCCCGCGGAACCTTCCTGCGCGTGCCGGCTCACATCCTGCCCACCCGCACGCTTCGGGATCGTATTATGCTGCTGAGGAGGGCCCTGAGGAGGGCCACTGGCCCGAGAGAGATTCAGCACGTTCCTGACAGCCGCGGAACTCCGCAGAGTGGATATGGCTGACCGGATGCCCTGGCTCTCGTCCTCCAGGCGTCGCCAGAGTGCGCGCGTGTCCTCGCGGTCTGACAGGTACTGACACATCTGGCACTGCTCCATGATCCGTCTGACCAGCGCCTCCTTCTGGTCCTCGGTGCCGCCAGACTCCGTCACGGCCCTGACGTCGCTCAGGATGGCTTGGTGAGTGGCCAGCTGATCGGATGGGTCGCCGTCAAAGTCTGCCAGTAGCTGAAAGACAGGTAGTTAGTTAGTCAGTCACCTGTCAGTGTCTGACAGTAGCTGAAAGACAGAGACGGTTAATTAGTTAGTCATTCACATGTCAAAGTCTGACAGAAACTGAAAGACGGGTAGTTAGTTAGTTAGGTAGTCAGTCACCTTTCAAAGTCTGACAGAAACTGAAAGACGGGTAGTTGGTTAGTCATTCACCTGTCAAAGTCTGACAGTAACTTTAAGACGTAGACGGTGAGTTAGTCAGTCAGTCACCTGTCAAAGTCTGACAGTAACTTAAAGACAGGTACTTAGTTAGTTAGTCTTTCACCCATCAGAGTCTGACAGTAACTGAAAGACGGAGACGTTTAGTTAGTCAGTCACCTGTCAAAGTTTGACAGTAACTTTAAGACGGAGAAAGTTAGTTAGTCTGCAGTCATTCAGTCATGAAGAAATAACAACAACAAAATCAACAGGCAAAATACCCCATGAAAGAACCCCGCAAACGAACGATACGAAAACGAACCGCGAAAAAGAAAAAAAGAAAAAGAAAAAAAAAAGAGCAGAAACAAACAAGCGGAAAGCAATGACATTCACCAGCGACTTCCACCTGAGCCAGGGCGCGGGTACACAGACGCCAAATAAACCCCACCAAGGCTACACATTAAGGTGCTGTTATGCACTGCATAGTTAGGTGGGGACTGTCTCAGACATGGTAATCAAGCTCCTTGCCGCATCCAACCTCCCAATGTCCTCCGAAGGCGTCGTGTGGCTGCCCATGTGGAGGGTAAATAAAAATGCTTATTAAAAAATATATATATTAAAATAACACTTTTTTTTTTTCTTTTTTTTTTTTAACGATCCCAAATGCAGTCTTCTCACCCTGTGGAATGCAGTTGGCAATATGCAATCGCATACACCGAGTGACCCCTGAGTGTTCACATGGTAAACGCTACAGCGCTAAAAACAACAGCCAATGAAGCGGGAGAAGAAAAAGAAAGAAAAGAAAAAACGAGAGAAAAAGAAGGAAAAAAAGTCAGAAAGGTCACGATGACGTCATTCACCTGCTCAGCCCGGTCCAGCAATGACGTCACTGTGGCCGAGGCCCAGCCTCCCAGCTGCAGCCTGTGCTGAATGGCGCACATGAGCACCACCAGGCCGCTGTCGCTCAGGTCCTTCTGCCCGCCCTCCGCCAGTTCGCACACCTCCTTCAGGTAGCGCTTGGTCTGGGTGACGTCACGCAGGGGCTCCGTGACGTAGAGGTGGGCCAGGCACAGCGCCACCTTGCCCCTGACGTCGTGGTAGGGAGTGCAGCGGGAGTAGACGCACGCCGCCTCCAGGAGATGGCGCTCGGCGCGTTTGTAGTCTCCCCTGGACACAGGAGAGTGAAAGTACAGGGGTGGGGGTGGGGAGGGTGGGGGTAATCACACACACACACACACACACACACACACACACACACACACACACACACACACACACACACACACACACACACACACACACACACACACGCACACACACCTCTGTCTCTGTCTGTCTGTCTGTCTGTCTGTCTGTCTGTCTCTGTCTCTGGCTCTCTCTCTCTCTCTCTCTCTCTCTCTCTCTCTCTCTCTCTCTCTCTCTCTCTCTCTCTCTCTCTCTCTCTCTCACACACACACACACACACACACACACACACACACACACACACCCAAACACACACACACACGCACGCTCGCACGCACGCACGCACGCACGCACGCACGCACACACACACACACAGACACACACACACACACACACACAATCACGTAATATGTACACTCATTTGCATTTGTACACTGCGTGTGGGTGAAAACCAATGCGTGGTCTTGTGTCCGGTTGTCAGTCCAAAACAAACGTGTCTTGATGTGTGTGTGTGTGGGGGGGGGGGTATGGGGGACGTGTGTGTGTGTGTGTGTGGGAGGGAGGGTATGGAGGAAGGTGTGTGCGTGTAGGGGTAAAGGGAGAGGGTGGAGGGGGTGCGATCTTGTTTCCGGTTGGTACTCCAAAACGAATAATAATAATAATGAACATTTAGAGCGCCTAACCCGCACAGGCCTTAAGCGCTTACACGTTCTTTACAAATACATATTGTCAAAATTCAGTGCATACAACATGGATGCACGCACACACGCACGCACACACACAGACTCGCACACGCACGCTCGCACACACACACACACACACACACACACACACACACACACACACACACACACACACACACACACACTACGGAATCCACACTTTTCTCATTTTTTGCTCGGTACCACATCAACACTGTCCCACGTGTTCCTCCTTTCTCTCCGGACACCTACCCCACGTGTTGCTTACTTCTGTAAGGAAATCTGTACCATGCGCTGCTTACTTCTGGGAGGATACCTGTATCATGCGCTGATTACTTCTGGGAGGATACCTGTACCATGTTGCTTACTTCTGGGAGGATACCTGTATCATGTTGCTTACTTCTGGGAGGATACCTGTACCATGTTGCTTACTTCTGTAAGGATATCTGTACCATGCGTTGCTTACGTCTGTAGGGACACCTATCCAAAGTGTTGCTTACTTCTGTAGTGACACCTGTCATCATGCGCTCATCAACGCCCTGAGCGCTCACATGATACATATTAAGCTAAATATATTCTGTACACATGTAGAGCATAGTCCTACCAAAACAATTCACATAAAAATTAATTTTAAATAAAATAAAAACGCACTACACACACACACACACACACACACACACACACACACACACACACACACACACACACACACACACACACACACACTGACTGTAGCAGAAACTGGTACTGATATTAGTTAGGATGGAAATACTGTGAGAAGAGGAAGGTTTTCAGTTTGGCTTTAAAAGATGATAGGGTGTCGCTTACATTTGTAGAGACACCTGTCCCAAGTGTTGCTTACTTCTGTAGGGACACATGTCCCAAGTGTTGCTTACTTCTGTAGGGACACATGTCCCAAGTGTTGCTTACTTCTGTAGGGACACCTGTCCCAAGTGTTGCTTACTTCTGTAGGAACACCTGTCCCAAGTGTTGCTTACTTCTGTAGGGACACCTGTCCCAAGTGTTGCTTACTTCTGTAGGAACACCTGTCCCAAGTGTTGCTTACTTCTGTAGGGACACCTGTCCCAAGTGTTGCTTACTTCTGTAGGGACACCTGTCCCAAGTGTTGCTTACTTCTGTAGGGACACCTGTCCCAAGTGTTGCTGTGTCAGAGCGGTGTGGTAATGCCAGCGGGTGTCACGTGCGCGAATAGCGGCCGCCTCCTCCAAGTACTGCAGAGCGGTATCTGGTCACACACAGTGTGTTCGCAACAGGTCACAGCTGCATTGATGGGCCGGTGTTCAGGACAGGGCGGGTGACTGGGGAGGGAGGACAGAGAGACAGAAAGGGAGAGACAGGCAGACAGACAGAGACAGAGAGGGAGAGGCAAACGGACGGACAGACACAGGGGAGACAAGCAGATAAACAGAGAGACAGAGAGGGGGAGATTCACTGACAAGAGGACAGAGAGTTAGACAGACAGAAGCGGCAGAGCGGGAGAGACAGACAGAGACAAAAAGACAGAGACAAAAAGACAGAGACAAAAAGACAGAGACAGAGAGAGGCAGACAGAGAGACAAAGACAAACAGAGGGAGAGACAGACAGAAACAAAAAGACAGAGATAGACAGAGGCAGACAGAGAGACAAAGACAAAGCCAAACAGAGAAGAAGAGACAGACAGACAGACAGAAACAGAGAAGGAGAGACAGACAACCAAAGACAGAGCGGGAGACACAGGCAGACAGAAAGGGAGAGACAGACAAACAAACAGAGACAGAGAGACTGAGCCGTTAACCGGTCAGACAGTTAAGCAGACCGGCACACAAACAGCCAAAAACAAAATGAATGAAGTATCTTCAAAACGTTCAAAGTAAACGTGGATTATCACGCACGCACGCACACTCACACTCATACACACACACGCACACACACAAGCGTGCGCGCACGCACGTACACACACACACACACACACACTCACACACATACACACACACACACACACACACACACACACACACACACACACACACACACACACACACACACACAGTGATTTAAATGTACCTACGCTATCCGTCTTACAAAGGAAGACAATGATAGAGATCTTCAAGACAAAACTAAACGTACATGACCCCACCCCCACCCTGACACGAGCACACACCAAAATATTATCACACACACACACACACACACACACACACACACACACACACACACACACACACACACACACACACACACACACACACACACACAAAAAAAACAACAACAAAAAAACAAAACGCGCGCGCACGCACGCACACACACACACACAAACTCTCTCTCTCTCTCTCTCTCTCTCTCTCTCTCTCTCTCTCTCTCTCTCTCTCTCTCTCTCTCTCTCTCTCTCTCTCTCTCTTCTCTCTCTCTCTCACTCCTCTCACACACACACACACACACACACATACACACACACACACACACACACACACACACACACATCAGATACGACAGCGATTCACACTAGGCACGCCTTCTCTGGCATAGCCACACACTGACGCGAACACACATCGGCCCACCGCTGTGCCGCAGCTGCAGTGTGAGCGAGCCTACTGCTGTACGTATATATCACCTGCATGCGCTAGAGCTGGCAAACAGGAACAGCAGACGTGCAGCCAGTGATCGCCCTGTGGCGGCGCTTGGTTCTTTCAATCGACGGGCTTCGGTTTTTCTTACCAGCAATCGTTATTGCAAGCTCAGTCGCGCCGCAGGTGGATGCGAACCCGGCCTACCTTACTGCGGCCATTGTCGTCTTATATAAAGCAGCCGTTAGACTGAGCCGGTTTGGCCTAGCGGTAAGGCCTTAGACTGGTAAGCAGAGGGACCTCGGTTCGAATCCGCTTTGGCTCTCCTTTCTCTTCAAGGGTGTGGGTCTATAGACACTGACTTGTGACTTTGTCCCTCACAATTAATGAAATATTAAAATGGGCCCTCACACACTGGGCAAACAATAGAAAAATTTGAAAGAGTATCTGGACTGTACCTGAACTCAGAAAGACACAGACAATATGGCTTGGGAGCAAGACTAATTGCGAAGTGAAATACATGCCTCATCTGAATATTATCTGGAATCCAATAAGTTCCAAATTCTTGGTGTTTGGTTGTCCACTAATTTAAAGGAAAGTGAATTCTTAAATTATGATGAAAAAACTATCAAAGTAATTTTTTTGTTTAAGATAAGAAAAGGCTCTCTTGGAAGAGTTGCTGTTTTAAAATCACTGATATTATCTAAACTTGTGCATCTTTGGATGTTACTGCCAAATCCACTGGATGACTTTGTGAATAAATTACAAAAAAAAAAAAAAAAAAAAAAAAAATGTGTTCTGCATTGATTTGGAATCAAAAACAAGACAGAATTAGTAGAAAAACAATAGTTAAAGACGTAAATGAGGGAGGGTTGGGACTGCCAGACTTGAAAAATGATCTTTTATCGTTAAAGCTGTTTTGTATCAGGAAATGGAAAACTATTTTTCTCGCAAATTATCCTTCTGCAGATACTTTCTAACATCTGGGCCCGAATTTTGCCTCAGGAATAATAAAAATTACTTTCTGGAGACAAAAAAAGTTTCTAATGCATACAAATTATTTGACTATAGGTTACAAACTGGCAATTCCACGAACTCATCACTGAACCTTTTTTTTTTTTTTTAAATAACGAAAGGATCAAAGTTGGAAACAAAATGGTTACATATTATAGAAATTGCTTTGAGAAAAATGTCCATTGTATTGCAAATTTGTTACGGCCTACTGGAATACCATTGACATTTTCAGAATTCAAACAAAATATGATTGCATTAGATATGAACGTTGCATTGAAATCGATTTATTCCGTACATAAAGGTACTGACTTGTATTATAACATATTAGTGAAAAATAATGTAGAGCCAAGTTAAATGTGACATCTCTTGGAAATGTTGTTTTCAAAAGATAAAAAGATAAAAAAGAAGAAAAAAAAAAAAGAAAAAAAAAGTCAAGTTAAAGTGGCTTCAGATAAGAATTGTCCATCGAATCCTAGCCACAAACG
>OY757551.1:9982046-10007046 GCA_963584105.1 Alviniconcha strummeri
ACAACAGCGACGTGGTAGTACAACAGCGACTCGCTTTTCTCTTGTCCCATTTCTATACTCACCGTTGTGATCCTGTCTATTCCAGTGTAAGTCACACACACACACACACACACACACACACACACACACACACACACACACACACACACACACACACACACACACACACACACACAAAACCAAAACAACCACACTCAAGCATAATCTACATAATTATACGTGCACACACATGTAACTGGTTTTAACACCCCGTCAACCATGTAAATCGGGGCATGCAGGTACACACACACACACACACACACACACACACACACACACACACACACACACACACACACACACACGCAGGCAGGCAGGCAGGCAGCTAAGACAGGCAGGCAGGCAGGCAGGCAATTAGACAGGCGTCGGTCAGTCAATCACTCAAGCAGTCAGTCAGTCAAATAGTCAGTCAGTCAGAGACACAATCAGTCAGGCAGTCAATCGGGCAGGCAGTCAGACAGACAGGCGTCAGTCAGTCAGTCACTCAAGCAGTCAGTCAGTCCGAGAGACAGTTAGTCAGGCAGTCAAACACGCATGGCGTCAGTCAGTCAAAAGGGCAGGCAGACAGGCAGAGAGACAGGCAGGCTGGCAGACAGAAAGAACCAGGCAGACAGACAGTGAGGTAGGCAGACAGTGAGGCAGGCAGACAGACAGAAGCCAGACAGTGAGGCAGGCAGACAGACAGATGTCAGACAATGAGGCAGGCAGACAGACAGATGCCAGACAGACAGACAGTGAGGCAGGCAGACAGACAGAAGCCAGGCAGACAGACAGAGAGGCAGGCAGACAGAGAGTAAGGCAGACAGACAGAAGATAGACATACGGTGAGGCAGGTAGACAGACAGAAGCCAGACAGGCAGGCAGGCAAACAGTGAGGCAGACAGACAGACAGACAGAAGCCAGACAGGCAGGCAGACAGTGAAGCAGACTGACAGACAGAAGCCAGACAGACAGACACTGAGGCAGGCAGACAGACAGAAGCCAGACGGACAGACAGTGAGGCAGGCAGACAGACAGAAGCCAGATAGGCAGGCAGACAAAGTCAGACAAGCAGGCAGACAGACAGACAGCGAGGCAGACAGACAGAAGCCAGACAGACAAACAGTGAGGCAGACAGACAGAAGCCAGACAGGCAGACCCACGTTGATTTGATGGAGAGCCTCTTCCTTCCTGGCCACCTGAGCGGCCAGCTCCTTGTTAGCGTCGTCCAGCTCCTTGATCCTGCGTTCCATGGCATCCAGCTTGCTCTGCAGCAGCCGCGTCTCTTCCTGGCTCTCGCTGAACCGCTGCCGCAGGCCTTCCACTGCCTCCCCGCGGCTCTCCACCTGCCCGACACATTATAAGTCAGTCACTTTCCACCGCCTCCCCGCGGCTCTCCACCTGCCCGACACATTATAAGTCAGTCACTTTCCACCGCCTCCCCGCGGCTCTCCACCTGCCCGACACATTATAAGTCAGTCACTTTCCACCGCCTCCCCGCGGCTTCTCCACCTGCCCGACACATTATAAGTCAGTCACTTTCCACCGCCTCCCCGCGGCTCTCCACCTGCCCGACACATTATAAGTCAGTCACTTTCCACCGCCTCCCCGCGGCTCTCCACCTGCCCGACACAGGTAAGTCACTTTTTGAGGTAAGTAATTTGCTGTTTTATCCCCAGTCAACCGGTACGGTAATATCAGGGCCACCTGGCAGAAGTAATTCATAACTTTTTTTTTCTGCCTAGCCCTCTTGCGCTGCCTCGTCCAGTGACAGTCTCCCCCCTCCCCGTACATTCGCCCTCGATAAAACAACAACAACAAAACACAAGATGTAAACTTGTTTGATCACAATGTTATTCATTTGCGCAGAACACTGGATCGCATGTTCACAGGCATAAATGCGCACACTCTGTCTGTCACCCCCCCCCCCCCCCGTCTCTCTCTCTCTCGTCTTCTCTCTCTCTTTCGACCCCCCCCCCCCCCCCCCCCCCCCCACCCCCCCCCCCCCCCTTCTCTGTACCTTCGCTGTGAGCTCTGCTATCAGCTTTGTGTTTTCAGAATTCCGCCGTTCGTACTGGAGCAGTTTCTCATTGGCTTCGTGGAGTCTCAGCTCTGTGGTGCGTAGAAGTTCAGGGAGTGGCTCCAATTCTTGAAGTCTTTGGTGAAGTCGCGCTTTGACCTGTGACAACAAACACTTCATCAGAGACTGTCATCAACTCCTGAACTCACAGGTGAAGCCATACCTTGACCTGTGACAAATTAAGGACTTATTTCAGCACCTGCATTTTCCCAATGAAACATTCACAGTTCACAAGTCCATCATTCCTAGTGACAGTCCCTGGAATACAAGATTCACCCGTATACAAGACTCGCCTACAAGACTCACGTTTTCCAGTTCCATAACTGCCAGCGACAATCCCCAAAGTACAAGACCTACAAGATGACACTTTTCCAGTTCAATCATTTCTACAGTGACTTTCCCTGGAATACAAGACCCAGCTAATAATATACAAGACTCGACTACAAGATACACCATTTCCAGTTCCATCATTCGATCCTGGTGACAATCCCCAGAACACAAGACTCACGTACTTACACAAGACTCAACTACAAGATACACTTTTTTCCTGTTCCATCATTCCTAGTGACAATCCCCAGAACACAAGACTCGCGTACTTACACAAGACTCAACTACAAGATACACCTTTTCCAGTTCCGTCATTCCTAGTGACAATCCCCAGAACACAAGACTCGCGTACTTACACAAGGCTCAACTACAAGATACACCTTTTTCCTGTTCCATCATTCCTACTCCAAGGAAAAATCCCCAGAATATAATCTGCAGACACCTTACACAAGATTCAGCTACAATATACACCTTTTTCCAGTTTCATCATTTCTACGGTGACATTTGCAGAAGCACACGACTCACCTTTTCCAGTTCCATCTCGCTGCTCTGCTGAAGGCGAGATGCCTCCAACTGCTGCTCTTCCAACATCACCATGGACTCATCTGCCTCCCGCCGGCTCCGGTCCATCTGGATCAGTACAGTACGATTCACCCTTCAGTTTACAGTGGAATGATGCCACTTCACCCTTCTGTCTACAGTAGAATGACGGCAGAGTACAGTACGATTCCAATTCAGTTTACTGCAGAATGACCGCACAGTACAGTACGATTCACCCTTCAGTTTACAGTGGAATGATGGCAAGGAACAGCACGATTCACCCTTCAGTTTACAGTGGAATGATGGCAAGGAACAGCACGATTCACCCTTCAGTTTACAGTAGAATGATGGCTCAGTACAGTACAATTCACCCTTCTGTTTACTGCAGAATGAGTGCACAGTACAGTACGATTCACCCTTCAGTTTCACCCTTCAGTTTACAGTGGAATGATGGCACAGTACAGTGCGACTCACTCTTCAGTTTACAGTGGAATGATGGCACAGTACAGTACGACTCACTCTTCAGTTTACAGTGGAATGATCGCACACTACAGTACGATTCACCCTTCACTTTACAGTGGAATCATGACACAGTACAGTGCGATTCACCCTTCAGTCTACAGTGGAATGATGGCACAGTACAGAGCGATTCACCCTTCAGTTTACAGTGGAATGATGGCACAGTACAGAGCGATTCACCCTTCAGTTTACAGTGGAATGATGGCACAGTACAGAGCGATTCACCCTTCAGTTTACAGTGGAATGACCGCACAGCACAGTACGATTCACCTTTCATTTTACGGTGCTATGATGGATAAAGCCGCCTTGTGAGACCACCCATTCCTGCTTTAGACCACAGTTTTGTAAACTCTTTCGTCTCACGTGTTTCCATGATTTTAACGGACCGGCCCTCTTCAGTTCATAATCTATCTGATTTTTGCGGTGTGGTCTTTAGCTAGCATGACCAAAACAGCAGTAATACACAGTACAGCTGTTTAGTTTTCTCTTGATTTCAGCCCGTCTTTCCTACTGTTTGTCTCTGCCCCCCACCCCACCCACTTTCTTCCCCCCCCCCCCCCCCAACCACCACCCACGCCACCCCACCACCTTCTATTGCTTATCCTTTCTTTATTCCCCATTCAAATATCTTCCACCCCCGCCTAGTTTTCCTTCCTTTCCGTCATAACCTCCCTCCGTCTTTCTTTTTGCTTCCTCTTCTTCGAGTCCCTCCACCCTCTCCCCACACCTTTTGTCCTCCTCTTCTTTCAGTTCCTCCACCCTCTATCCACACCTTTTGTCTTCCTCTTACCTTTCATTCCACCCACCTATCTCTCATTTTCTTTTCAGTTCCCTTTGTTTTCCTCTCTTTCCATCCCACCCCCCTTTTTTCGTGTGTGTGTGTGTGTGTGTGTGTGTGTGTGTGTGTGTGTGTGTGTGTGTGTGTGTGTGTGTGTGTGTGTGTGTGTGTGTGTGTGTGTGTGTGTGTGTGTGCGTGCGTGCGTGCGTGTGTGCGTGCGTGCTGTTGTTGTTGCTGTTGTTGCTTTCCTCACTTTTTGTCCAACTCTCTCCCTCTTTCTCTCCCTCTCCTTCCCTATATGTGTCTTCTCTTCCTCCCCCCCCCCCCCCCCCCCCACCCCCCTTGCTTTCCTTCCATTCACTTAACAGTGGCAGTATTTAAGGTATGTATCAGGTAACCAACACGCCAGCTTGGAAGTGACAGACACTGAAATGTAAAATGACACATCACCATAAAACAACTAGTCTAATAATATATAGTAATATAGCTGAATATGCTTAGCCCACATCAGTCAAAATCAGTCCATTCCTACTTAAATGAATGCAAATTTCGCATTCACAAATCGCAGCACAGCGTCCTCAAGCCAGACAGCTGTCAGTTCAAGGCCACGGCAAAGGGCAGTGAGAAAGAGAAGCAGGTCAAGGGTTTTTATGGGTTAATGACTGGAATGGGTTCTAATGGGCAGGAGAAGGAGTAAGTAAGTAACTTGGTGTTTTACGCCCAGTCAACCATTGCGGTTATATCAGGGAGAAGCAGGAGAAGGAGCAGGGGAAGGGTTCTAATGGGGTTAGAGGTTGGAATGGGTTGTAATGAGAAAAAGGAGCAGGGGAAGGGTTTCAATGGGGTTAGAGGTTGGAATGGGTTGTAATGAGAAAGAGAAGGAGCAGCGGAAGGGTTACAATGGGGTCAGAGGCTGGAACGGGTTATAATGAGCAGGGGAAGGAGCAGGGGAAGGGTTATAATGGGGTTAGAGGCTGGAATGGGTTATAATGAACAGTAGGAGCAGGGGAAGGGTTATAATGGGGTTAGAGGTTGGAATGGGTTATAATGAACAGTAGGAGCAGTGGAAGGGTTTCAATGGGGTTAGAGATTGGAATGGGTTGTAATGAGAAAGAGAAGGAGCAGCGGAAGGATTATAATGGGGTCAGAGGCTGGAACGGGTTATAATGTGCAGAAGGCGCAGGGGAAGGGTTATAATGAGGTTAGCAGCTGGAATGGGTTATAATAAGCAGGGAAAGGGTTATAATGGGGTCTGGGGTTAGAATGGGTTATAATGAGCAGGGAAGCGATATAATGGGGTTTGAGGCTGGAATGGGTCATAATGACCAGGGGAAGGGTTGTAATGGGTCAGAGGATGGAATGTGTTATAATGAGCAGAGGGAGCAGGGGAAGGGTTATAATGGGTTAATGACTGGAATGGGTTATAACGAGCTGGAGAAGGAGCAGGGGAAGGGTTATAACGGGTTAATGACTGGAATGGGTTATAACGAGCATGAGAAGGAGCAGGGGAAGGGTTATAATGGGTTAATGACTGGAATGGGTTATAATGAGCAGGAGGAGCACGGGGAGGGTTATAATGGGTTAATGACTGGAATGGGTTACAATGAGCAGGAGAAGGAGCAGGGGGAGGGTTATAATGGGTTAATGACTGGAATGGGTTACAATGAGCAGGAGAAGGAGCAGGGGAAGGGTCATAATGGGGTTAGAGGCTGGAATGGGTTATAATGAGCAGGGGAAGGGATATAATGGGGTTAGAGGCTGGGATGAGTTATAATGGGTTAATGACTGAAATGGGTTATAATGAGCAGGAGAAGGAGCAGGGGAAGGGTTATAGTGGGTTAATGACTGGAATGGGTTATAATGAGCAGGAGAAGGAGCAGGGGAAGGGTTATAATGGGTTAGAGGATGGAATGGGTTACTGACAGAAACTGGGAAACAGACTGCAACATGGCACTGGTCTGAGAATACAACACTTGTCTGGGAATACAGCACTGGTCTGGGAATTGGGCACTGGTCTGGGAATACAGCCCTGGTCTGGGAACACAGCACTGATCTGGGAATACAGCACTGGTCTGGGAATACAGCACTCGTCTGAGAATACAGCACTGATCTTGGAATACAACACTGGTCTGGGAATACGGAACTGGTCTGGGAATACAGCACTGATCTAGGAATATAGCACTGGTCTGGGAATACATCACTGGTCTTAGAATACAGCATTGGTCTGGCACTATACTGACAATACAGCACTGGTCTGGAAATACAGCACCAGATTTGGGATACAGAATTGCACGAAAGCTTTCAAGAAAATTCTTCCATCAGGTCAACAACTAGTATAAAAAAAAGATGTTTTCTCCTTTTTTTCCCTCCTTTTTTTCTTTCTTTTTTAATGACTCAAGGATATATAAAAAAATATAAATATATATAAAAAAAATGGTCAACAAAAAAACAAACAAAACAAAACAAAAACAAACCCTTAGCACCAGTATCAAACTGTTGGGGAAAAACAAATTCTACTAGAGATTTACACAGCATAGTATACATGCACATGTAACCACTTTGCATTAAGAGAGAAAGTCATAACTTATAAAAAGTCATAACTTATAACCCAAGGCAAAATTTGAAGAGGAGTGTGAGTTGAGTGTGACACTGTATCACACAGACCTGAATGTGACATTATCTGACACAGAACTGAAGTGTGACAAGATAAATATGATTTAGAAGTGGAGTACACATTACATGACATAGAGCTGGTGAGCTGGAGTGTGATATGTTAATTATAATACACAACTGGAGTATGAAGTTATATGACATAGTTGGCGTGTTACATACTGTATGACTTGGAGAGTGTGACACAGTGATACAGCCAGATTAACATGTGACATCCCTCACAGAGCTGGTCATACAACACTTCAGCAAAAGGTTGTTGTACTCATGCATTTATCAACAGTAGTGTAGTCAAAATTAATAGCAACTGTCGGCACAGCCTTGTTGGATGACAACACGATAACTAACAGTGTTCACTCATTTAGGACAAAGCAAACACCTACTGTACAAGTACAGTTCAAGCATTATTTCACAAGATATCACACAGTAATTATTTCACAAGATATCATACAGTCACATGCTGTCCAATCCTTGGCTGAGCTACCAGGGCTGATACCAGGGATGACCTACCACAACTAAGCTACCAGGGCTGAGCAACCAGAACTGAGCTACCAGGACTGAACTACCAGGACTAAGCTACCAGGATTGATGAGCTACCAGGACTAAGCTACCAGGACTGAGCTACCAGGACTGAGCTACCAGGACTGAGCTACCATGACTAAGCTACCAGGACTGAGCTACCAGGACTGAGCTACCAGGACTAAGCTACCAGGACTGAGCTACCAGGACTAAGCTACCAGGACTGAGCTACCAGGACTGATGAGCTACCAGGACTGATGAGCTACCATGACTGAGCTACCAGGACTGATGAGCTACTAGGACTGAGCTACCAGGACTGAGCTACCAGGACTGAGCTACCAGGACTAAGCTACCAGGACTGATGAGCTACCAGGACTGAGCTACCAGGACTGATGAGCTACCAGGACTGAGCTACCAGGACTGATGAGCTACCAGGACTGAGCTACCAGGACTGAGCTACCAGGACTGAGCTACCAGGACTGATGAGCTACCAGGACTGAGCCACCAGGACTACGCTACCAGGACTGATGAGCTACCAGGACTGAGCTACCAGGACTGAGCTACCATGACTAAGCTACCAGGACTGAGCTACCAGGACTGAGCTACCAGGACTAAGCTACCAGGACTGAGCTACCAGGACTAAGCTACCAGGACTGAGCTACCAGGACTGATGAGCTACCAGGACTGATGAGCTACCATGACTGAGCTACCAGGACTGATGAGCTACCAGGACTGAGCTACCAGGACTGAGCTACCAGGACTGAGCTACCAGGACTAAGCTACCAGGACTGATGAGCTACCAGGACTGAGCTACCAGGACTGATGAGCTACCAGGACTGAGCTACCAGGACTGATGAGCTACCAGGACTGAGCTACCAGGACTGAGCTACCAGGACTGAGCTACCAGGACTAAGCTACCAGGACTGATGAGCTACCAGGACTGAGCCACCAGGACTACGCTACCAGGACTGATGAGCTACCAGGACTGAGCTACCAGGACTGAGCAACCCGGACTGAGCTACCAGGACTGATAAGCTACCAGGACTGTGCTACCAGGACTGATAAGCTACCAGGACTGAGCTACCAGGACTGATAAGCTACCAGGACTGAGCTACCAGGA
Source organism: Alviniconcha strummeri (assembly GCA_963584105.1). NCBI lineage: Eukaryota > Metazoa > Mollusca > Gastropoda > Provannidae > Alviniconcha > Alviniconcha strummeri. The sequence continues at coordinate 9,990,615 of OY757551.1, forward strand.
CTGATAAGCTACCAGGACTGAGCTACCAGGACTGAGCAACCAGGACTGAGCTACCAGGACTGAGCAATCAGGCTGAGCTACCTGGACTGATAAGCTACCAGGACTGATAAGCTACCAGGACTGAGCAGCCAGGACTGAGCTACCAGGACTGATGAGCTACCAGGACTGAGCAGCCATGACTGAGCTACCAGGACTGATGAGCTACCAGGACTGTGCTACCAGGACTGAGCTACCAGGACTGATGAGCTACCAGGACTGAGCTACCAGGACTGAGCTACCAGGACTGAGCTACCAGGACTAAGCTACCAGGACTGATGAGCTACCAGGACTGAGCTACCAGGACTGATGAGCTACCAGGACTGAGCTACCAGGACTGATGAGCTACCAGGACTGAGCTACCAGGACTGAGCTACCAGGACTGAGCTACCAGGACTAAGCTACCAGGACTGATGAGCTACCAGGACTGAGCCACCAGGACTACGCTACCAGGACTGATGAGCTACCAGGACTGAGCTACCAGGACTGAGCTACCAGGACTGAGCTACCAGGACTGAGCAACCCGGACTGAGCTACCAGGACTGAGCTACCAGGACTGAGCTACCAGGACTGAGCAACCCGGACTGAGCTACCAGGACTGATAAGCTACCAGGACTGTGCTACCAGGACTGATAAGCTACCAGGACTGAGCTACCAGGACTGATAAGCTACCAGGACTGAGCTACCAGGACTGATAAGCTACCAGGACTGAGCTACCAGGACTGAGCAACCAGGACTGAGCTACCAGGACTGAGCAATCAGGCTGAGCTACCTGGACTGATAAGCTACCAGGACTGATAAGCTACCAGGACTGAGCAGCCAGGACTGAGCTACCAGGACTGATGAGCTACCAGGACTGAGCAGCCATGACTGAGCTACCAGGACTGATGAGCTACCAGGACTGTGCTACCAGGACTGATGAGCTACCAGGACTGGGCCATCACCTAGGGCTGAGCTATGTAGATCAGCACTGGATGAGAGCTAAGATACGGGTCACCCTCCCCTTGGACATGGTGACCCTGTACTGTGGGTTGACCTAAATCCCCAGAACACTTTTCAGATCGAGCTAATTAACCTCTCTTCAATACAAACTCTTAAAAGGAAAAGGGCAGAAGAAAAAAGAAGAAGAAAAGAAAGAAAGAAAAAGAAAGAAAAAAAAGGGGGGGGGGGGAGGGGGGGAGTATAATGTCAAATTCTAATCACTAATGGGGAGAAAGCATTAACATGCAGAATATGTTTTCAAAGCATGCTACATGTAAACAAGCATCACAAGTCTTCAGTCAAAGCATGCTGAAAACAATCAATAAATTTACATTAAAAACAAAACAGCAAACAAAAAACATCCACTGTTAAACCCTTTCACAGAAGAACACCAAACCATCTATGCAAAATAGTCTTGTCATGGACAACAAAAAAGATGATTATGTCTGCACTGCACAGTATTACTAAAATAAATTACAAATGCACACACCTTTTTCTACTGCATTTGCAAAGGAAGAGTTCAGATCTAAAAGATGTAACAGCAGACACTTCAACAGACACTAGTGAAAGCAGGAAGTTAGTGAAGCAACTGGCGTAGGAGTAGTATAGATATTATACAGTATATTATACTGATGTAACAGTATGTAGTAAAAGGAGAGAGTGAGCAGTGTTAAACACATACAGTAAAACCTGCCTGAAAGACCCCTGAAGGAAAAAAACAGTCATCACAAATGGATTTTGGTCTGGTGGAGCCAACCATACTTTCATGGAAAGGAAAAACCTGTCATCACAAAAGGATTTCAGTCTGGTGGAGCGAGCCAACCATACTTCCATGGAGAGGTTAAAAACAGTCATCATGAAAGGATTTCAGTCTGGTGGAGCCAGCCATAACTTCATGGAGGCAACATCCTCATAGCCTTCGCAACCACCTGACGGGGCATCATTATAAAGCCAGAAAAAAAGGGCATGTTCACAGAGCCATCTTTTAAATGAGTGGAATATGATATTATCACAATGTATTGTTTTTGAAGTTTCAGTGTATACTTTAATGTTGATCATGTAAAGCGTGGTGTACTCACCCTTGGTGAGATATGGTGCTACAGAAATGACTGCTATTATTATTATTATTTTATTCATTTATTTTATCCCATTTATTCTCCCAGTACATCCTCTTGTATCCTCATGTCAATTATACTTCTCTATAAAGAAGCTGATCACCTACAGAGAAGAAAAAGTCTGCCTTGTGACAACCATGGTGTTCTCAGTGAACCATGTCATATGGCTGGAACAATCTGCGTGTACTTCTAAGGCATGCCACATAAGCAACCAGTTGAAAGAGTCAACCTGAGCAATTGCCCGACTCTTGAAACATTTCATGACCTTGTCTGTTACTCTTGCGAATGTTGTAACTCTCTCATCAAAACTGGTTCTTTCAGAACAGGTTCACAGGAAATGAAAACTAATGCAGCAATTAAAAACAAAACAAAAACAAACATGTTCTTGGTCTTCATGAACAGCATTAGAGCCACCTAATTAATGGTGCATGATTATAAAGCCAGGGGAAAAAAGTGGACGTTCAGAGAACCATTTTCATTAAGCATTTGTCAAATCCATTATTTGGGGGAAAGTTAAAACAAAAAGCACGCATAACAGTTCAGATAGAAAGGTTGAAAATACATAATGAAAACAAAACACAAAACAACACCACCACCAGAAGACAGACACCTATGCAAAAACACACACTGACAGTGCATACTGCATTTCAAAAATCTCCATTTCTACATGTATATCAAATTCTCTCACTTCTGCAGCATTCAATTCAAATTTCTAGGGATTTTTTGAAAAACATTCAACTTAAAACTTTCCTGGGCTGAGCAAATTAAAATCTAAATCATGCAGCTAGTAAAGACTAGAATCTCTAACAGCAAAAGCAAAAACAGATATTATGCTGAAAAATTCAACTTCCAATGATAGTCTTCATGTCAACAGACTGAATCACCGCTCAATGTACAATGGAAGGCAGGTAATCATGAAGAAATTTCTAACCAACTGACATTAAATGTGGAGGGTGGTCTTTCAAGAGGGTGGTCTTTCATCGCTGGTTACACAGTGTTGTAAGTTTTATACAAATGGCACTGTTTTATGTTTCATTAATAAACAGTTCCACATGTTACATTACCACACACGATACTGAGTCTACACTGTACAGCCAACAGAGAGCATCACCACCCTACCCATCCGACCTATAGTCCATAAACCTTTTGAAAGACTTGCAGGTGTGACTTACACTTCTACAGCATTCTCTTGGGTTAAATTATCCCCCAGATTTTCTAATGCTGCTGCTGCCATTCAAAAATGCATGGGACAAACCTTAACTCTCAGTGTAAAATCCCTCCATTGTACACATGGTTATTAGTCTGTACTTTGGATTTCTTCACTACTTTTATCCTTCCTGTTTATTACAATATGCACTGCCATGTTGTGCGTCTTTTTTGTTTTTGTTGCTGTTGTTATTTTTTTCTTCTTCTTTTTAGTTCCTCTCATTCAGTGAGGAAACACATTATCACTGGACTGAAAACTCAATGAAAATTACACATGCTTTTCAAGTGGGTTACAAAGAGTGCACCATGGGTACATTGCTGGGTACGCATGTACCTGTCCTTTGTACTCCTCCGTCAGCTGCTCATAGTGCTTCAGGTTATCATGAAGGTGAGAAGCTTCCTCTTCCAGGGTCTTAAGTCGACTCTCCATGGCCGCCACTGACGACTATAAAACACGAAGTCAGTTTGCACCCAGCCTCCAAATCATCAGGGGCTAAAACTACGTTAGTCAGAACTTTGACAGCACTACCACTCCAAGAACATCACACGGCAGTGTCCAGTGTTTGGGTGCACCTTGTTAACATTCTCTTATACTACATTTAACATTCTAATTCACATTAATGGGGGATTTCTGGCTTTCAAATGAAACACAGTGATGACAGAAATAAACAGCAAATCACACAAATGAATGTACAAAGAGTGCAATCTATATTCTAAAAGCAGGCAAAACTGAATGCCCCCCAATCAGCTTATTCTCTGCTTCAGTTAAAAACAACATCACTAAAGTGTGCAGACAGATCTGGGAAGGGTGAGTGAGGACCAGGACCTTACTGACAAAAAATTAAAAAAATCACTTAACACTGAAAGAAATGTGACAAAAGCTGTATGTGTTAGAAAACTTTATTATCCACGTACATGTTACATAATCCTCACTTTAATAAACAGAGGGATTTTTCCTGAAACAACAGCTTCCCCCTTCACCTCACAGGGCCTGTCATACAATCCTTCTCTGATCCAGCAGTCATCAATTCAGACGTCAGATTCCAAAATACCAATTTCCATGGAAATTCACAAAATTAATATGTTACTAAAATACTGGTGCCATAGAAAGTACTCTAATAAAACAGAGTTATATAGTTATTTGTCTATTCTCAAGAATGATCCCACCCATTCCTCAATTGAGGGAATGTCTGATGTCTGAGCAGGTGTATTGAGGAGTGCACTGAGGGTGTTGTACTGAAGGATGTTGTACTGAGGGAGAGGTGTTGGGAGGTGTGTTGGGGACTGTAGAAGAACTGAACCGTGGGGTGTTGGGCTGAGGGATGCACTTTACTGAGATGGCTGCACTTCATGCATGGCTATGTATAACTGGGTTGAGGGATGCACCTTACTGAAATTGCTGCACATTAAAGCCTAATGTATAACTGGGTTGAGGGATGCACCTTACTGATACACATAAAGGCTAATGTAAAGTTGGGTTGAGGGATGCGCCTTACTGAGACACATCACAGCCAATATATAATTGGGTTGAGGGATGTGCTTTACTGAGATGGCTGCACATCAAGGCTAATGTATAACTGGGTTGAGGGATGCACCTTACTGAGATGGCTGCACATCAAAGCTAATGTATAATTGGGTTGAGGGATGCACCTTACTGAGATGGCTGCACATCAAGGCTAATGTATAATTGGGTTGAGGGATGCACCTTACTGAGGTGGCTGCACATCAATGTATAATTGGGTTATGGGATGCACCTTTCTGAGATGGCTGCACATCAAAGCTAATGTATAACTGGGTTGAGGGATGCACCTTACTGAGGTGGCTGCACATCAAAGCTAATGTATAATTGGGTTGAGGGATGCACCTTACTGAGGTGGCTGCACATCAAAGCTAATGTATAATTGGGTTATGGGATGCACCTTACTGAGACACATCAAGGCTAATGTATAACTGGGTTGAGGGATGCACTTTACTGAGACGGCTGCACATCAAGGCTAATGTATAACTGGGTTGAGGGATGCACCTTACTGAGATACATCAAGCCTAATGTATAACTGGGTTGTGGGATGCACCTTACTGAGATTGCCGCTCATCAAGGCTAATGTATAACTGGGTTTAGGGATGCACCTTACTGAGATTGCCACTCATCAAGGCTAATGTATAACAGGGTTGAGGGATGCACCTCACTGAGATACATCAAGCCTAATGTATAACTGGGTTGTGGGATGCACCTTACTGAGATTGCCACTCATCAAGGCTAATGTATAACTGGGTTTAGGGATGCACCTTACTGAGATTGCTGCAAATCAAGGCTAATGTATAATTGGGTTGAGGGATGCACCTCACTGAGAGACATCAAGGCTAATGTATAACTGGGTTGCGGGATGCACCTTACTGAGATTGTTGCCAATCAAGGCTAGTGTGAAGTTGGGTTCAGGGATGCACCTCACTGAGACGCATCAAGTCTAATGTATAACTGGGTTGACGGATGCACCTTACTGAGATTGCAGCACATCAAGGCAGTACTATACAGGGAATGACTCATCGTACACACAGCATGACTAATCATCAACCTAATTTGTACACAAGTTGACACATTCAAATAATTTGTGTGTTTTAACTATGACACCACATGAACTATAAAAAGTTGAACTACATTAAAATGCAACCAGTTCCTGACGCACTGATGCACATCTGGAGTGTGAAAACTTTACAAATTTCTCCCTCAAAACTGAATTATGTTGCCAGAATTCCCATCCTTAAAACCAAATGACGCTGCTGATCCCAAGAAACAAATTATGCTGAGAAAATATTTTAAAAAATCTGACTGCTCAAACTAAACCATGGACAAGATAAAGCCAGAAGCATCACACTTTTCTTATTTTAGGAGAATCTTTTGGTGGTGACTGATAGTGTGAAACAGATTTTCATCAGCCATATCGTCACGAAAACCTACATGCTGTCTACAATAGTGATGGTAATTAAAATAATCTACACAGCATCTGATTCACACAAAAAAGAAGAACAAAAAGAAGAAAAGAAGAAGACATAGTTGCTGCACAGAGCGCACCAGTTCTAGAATTAAGCATGCACTCAGAATCTATTCATCATAAGCAAGATCATGCATACATGTACAATATGCTACTAGTAGTACTAGTCTTGGAACAATCAAGCCAAAATTCCTAGCCCCAGTTCAATGCAGAATCTCTCAAAGATGACATATATGCCTACTCTAATCCTAAATCTGTCTCCATCTCCAAACACACACACAAAATATTTATTTAAAAAAAAAAAAAATCCTGGGACTGCACAAATCTTCATCACTGAACCATTATATGCATCTGTCTCTCTATTTAAACACTTCCTTTTCAGATGCATTACACACAGACATCAACACACTGCTCATGACTGACATGCATGTGCTACCGAAATGACTGTCCAGTGACTGGTTCAAGCACAGGCAATGCCATTTCCAGTGAGTCCTTTAGATCACTGAGTGACTGACTATGACACCAATAACTGCAATTGTTTAACTGACATTCAAGCATGCTAAAACTGTTTACATAAAATGTATTATGCATACCACTTCACAAATGTGAATACAAGAGAGATGGGGAGGGAGGAGGTGGGGGTGGGGGGTGGGGGTGGGGGGCACAAAAAGACTGTGACTTTGAATTAAACAAAGACAACTGCAGCAATGTATCTGCATGGAGCGATTTTTGCTTTGTTTTTGTTTCTTAACTTTCTTTTTTCCTGTGTGTCTGCTGTCAGAACTGTGTGCTGCCAGTTATCTACATACGTATATCATCAACCCCAGAAACAAGAATTATATTACAGTAGCACACACCCACACCCACATGCATGTGCGCGCACACACACACACACACATGCATGCGCATGTGCACGTGCGCGCGCACACACACACACACACACACACACACACACACACACACACACACACACACACACTCTCTCTCACACATTACAAACATACACTCACATGCAGAGACACAGATGCACACATACACACACATATATATATGCAGACAGACATGCATACACACACACAACACATACAACACATACAACACATGCACATGTGCACGCACACACACACACACACACACACACACACACACACACGCTTGTGCACACACACAAAGACAACAAAACAGACATGCAGAGAGCCTGCGCTGACACCTACCTTCAGTCGCTCATTCTCCAGCTTGAGGGTGGTGACTTCTGATGACTTTTCATGGAGCCGAGCTGTCAGTGACTCCACCTGAGCCTTGGCATTGTCCTCCACACGATCCACCAGTGCCTCCAACTCCTCCACACGTCTGCTCCACACGTCATCATCATCAACACAAGCATCATCACCACCACCATTATCATCATTATCAGTATCGTCACCCACATCATCATCATTACCATTATCACTTATCAGTCTCCACATCATCATCATCAACACAGACAACAGTTTAAGAGACTTAATGGAGTGGGCCACTGATTCTTTAAAGGAGATGCAGCATCCACAAACTCAACGGCACTGGCCAGTGCCATGCTTTATGCATGTATTAATTTTGTATCAGTGTATGTGGTCATCTGTTAAAATAAATCTGAGTCAGGATCACCACTGAATGTGAACTGATCAAATCTGTAACTGTCGTCGAATGCACTTTGGGCTACAGGGGGTGAACTGATCAAATCTGTAACTGTCGTCTAATGCACTTTGGGCTAAAGGGGGTTAATCTGCATACGAGCAATGGAGGCAACAGTGACCACATCAAAAAAAAAAAAAAAACGGTCATCCCCATGTCAACAGTTAGCCTGGTTCCACCACCATGTCAAAGGTCAGAGCGTTAAAGGGTACACCATGCACACAAACCATTTTATACAAAGTATGTGTATGGTCACAGAAAGTTCCATTAACCACCCTCTGTTTAAAAACCCTACACAAGGTAAGGCAAAGGATCAATAATACTTGGTTAACTGACACATAGCGTTAGAACAAATGATTTGTTAATTGTTATGGTGTATATAACGTGCCAAGTGCAAGTCAAAAACCAGTCCAGTGCAGTACTGTCTCAAACCTGACATGTAAATTTTTGAACATACCTTTCCCCCCAAACAAACATGCACTTTCTAAGAGAGAAGAGAAACATCACCTTCTGTGTGTGTGTGTGTGTGTGTGTGTGTGTGTGTGTGTGTGTGTGTGTGTGTGTGTGTGTGTGTGTGTGTGTGTGTGTGTTTGTAGCGCATTTTGCTGTTGTTGTTGTTTTGTATAATACTTTATATACATCGTTTTGATAGGACTATGCTCTACATGTGTATAGAGTATTATATTTAGGTTGATATGTATCATGTGAGCCTTCATGGCATTGATGAGTGCATGATAAATGTAATTAAAAAAATGTTTAAAAAAAAGTCTGTTGGCTCCTAACTAGTTAAAGCAGTGCACCTGTGCATCTCGTCTTTTGAAGGTGCAGCTTGGGATGGGGGGATGTGGGGGGATGTGGGGGGCTGTGGGGGATGTGGGGGGCTGTGATCATCGTAACACATGTGCTGTCCTTCAATTCAGTCTCACAAGCACATACTTTTTTCTTTTCTTTTTTAAACGTTAATGCTTGTGTGTACATTCCCTTCGATTTAAGTTCCATTCACACGCACAACACACATTATTGTATCCATATTTGCACACTCGCCACCCCCGGCTATCCTAACAACCTCGCAGACACCCACCTTTTCAGGCTCACACGTGTTGTGATGCTTGTTAACCACAGCAAAACAAACAAGGGTACAAACAAAAGACACTTTTTCTTTTCGTTTCTTTTTTTCTTCCCCTTTTTGTTACAGAGGAGGTTGATCAGGCAGAGAAGGTCCAGCTGGTCTCCCTCAAACTCAAAGCAACTAACCATAAACCCAGATTCTCATGGACGCACCCCAAGTGGAACTATAGTAACAATATACAATGAACTATTTAAGTTTACCCCCAACGCACCCCCACCCCCACCCCAACACTCTGTTTGCTTCAATGAGTTGACATGGTGATTGTACAATAATAATGATGTTCAGGCCCTAATGAAAAGATGAAGTCAGAGAGTTGACACGGTGACTGTACGATAATAATGATGTTCAGGCCCTAATGAAAAGATGAAGTCAGAGAGTTGACACGGTGACTGTACGATAATAATGATGTTCAGGCCCTAATGAAAAGATGAAGTCAGAGAGTTGACACGGTGACTGTACGATAATAATGATGTTCAGGCACTAATGATGAAGTCAGAGAGTTGACACGGTGACTGTACGATAATAATGATGTTCAGGCACTAATGAGAGGATGAAGTCAGTGACCAGGTCATTACAACACAAAAGTAATTGAATCTGAAATGTGGCTGTATAAATGGATGATATGACAATGAAATGGTAAGGTATATATATATATTTATACATGCAGACAGACAAAGAGATGCAGTTAACAAATATATTTATACATGCACACAGACAAAGAGATGCCCTATCTGCAGGGATAATCATAGTCACATGAAGAAACACAGAGGTGAAAGAGGAGTGAGTATAATTCATGCAGTATACACCCAGTGACCAGAGAGAAAAGGGAAAAAGAGAGATGGAGAAGGGAAAAAATGGCCACCAACAAAGACAGAGAAAACAACCCAACACAAATCACAGTGCAGTTGATAACACAGGCATCAGAGAAGAGAAGATGAAAAAACAAGCAGTTAACAGGTTGTGACTGTGACAGATTTCTTAATGTGCTGTATGTACACAACATAATCACTTTGATTTAACACCACTCAAAGGGTCAAAGCCCAGGAGTAAATAATGTGCCAGTGGACACTGGACTGTAGCATGGGGAGTTGGTGTCTGTGTGTGTTGGGGGTGGGGGGGGGGGGGGGGACTTAACATTCTCAGAACTGACACTAATGATAGTCATGCTGGGTAAACTGCATCCCTTCTAAACCTGTGTTAGCTAGCAATCCTCAGTTAAACTTTCCAGGCTCCTTAACCCTTCCCCAGCCCTCTGGACACTGTCTGACATTAGAGTGCTTCCCCTCTGACTATTTGATGCCACACGTCCTACTCTCACTTTCTGCACATTCTCATGTAAAGCAAATGATCCCAAATGAACACTTCTGGCTCACTAAACCTCCTTCAGAACCGGTTCCCCAAAGGGATCAGAACCTGCAGAACAAACTCTGTGGCACCAAAAAAAAAGAAAAAAGGTTAACCCCTTTACTGCCACGATGTCACTTGAAAACGACCAATAAAATTATGAAATGTTAAGCCCTTGAGCTGTTTTGTCTTTTCTTCACACTGGCATGTGAAAGGATTTTCATCGAAACGAACGGCACTGAAAGTCAACATATTATAGGACACTGTTTGCACTGTATACATTGTTTGCAGGCACGTCCGTGCATCTTTCAACCCAAAAACTTCACAGGCTGGAGCAGTGAAGGGGTTAAGGCAGAACAGTACCAACGTCCAAGCACAGCTGACTCATCATTATTGATCTCGATACTTTCCAACACTTGATCCTTTCAATTTCCTACGAATGTCCAAATCAGAAATGTAAGAGTACTCTGAGTAACAAGAGATCCATGAATGATGAATGAACAAAGCCTTAACACAGACAAGCACATTAAGAATTGGTCACAGTGCAAAAGGTTAACAGGAGGGTTATAAATAACAACTGCAAGCAAGGAAGCAAGGAAGCAGTATACTTAAAGCTACATGTGCACACTACATGCACACACTGTGTATATTAATACATAAGTACTGTGGTTGTCAGACACAAAGAAAGCAAACAAAAGCTGCACAGGCAATGATTATGAAAACACACAGCTGTGGTCATTCACATTTTTACAACTCACGTGACACTTTACACAACACTTCTGTACAACAATCTCAGTCACACAAACCACTCATAGGACGCCACATGAACTAGCTTGACAAGTCACATAAATATGAATACCTGGCCTTTGAAAATTGAAGAACATAAATATTAATTGTACAAATCTGAATATCGCAAAACTAAGACTGTGAACTGTACAGACTTGAATATTGTACAACCAAGACTACAAACTGTACAGATTTGAATATCGCACAACTAAGACTATGCATTGTTGAGATTTCAATACTGCACAACCAAGACTATGAACTGTACAGATTTGAATATCGCACAACAAAGACCATGAATTGTTCAGATTTCAAAACTGCACTACCAATGCCATGACTTGTATAGATCTGAATATCACACAACTAAGGCTATGAACTGACTTTAATTTCATGTATCTGACAGTGACAGGCCAATTACATTTTTTACAGGAAATGTGCTACACTGCAGACAGTTGCACTTAACCCTTTCCCTGCTCACATGACATCACATGACATTCTTGACACAGTGTTTCCTATGTGACTGCAAAGTGTCAGGGGATGCCTTGCTTGAGTTCTGACATCTTACACTTGCTCTGGAGAAGCAAAGTTAAAGGGAATGAATGTTTCCAGTTGGCTGATTTTCTCTGAAGTTAAAGGGAATGAATGTTTCCGGTTGGCTGATTTTCTCTGAAGTTAAAGGGAATGAATGTTTCCGGTTGGCTGATTTTCTCTGAAACAAGTATCCTTTTCACCTGTTAAAGGTTGTGCTCAGGCCACTGTGAGGTCAATCCCATTCAAAAATTGAAGGGCAGAGTCTGTTTATTTTATTTTTCTACAGTTAATAAGTGTTGAAAAATCACAACACTCTGTTGTGGTTGCTCTTGCCCAAGATTGTATTAGCAGTCTATACACCACTCATACAGAGTCAATGTACAGCACATACACACAGAAAACAGCACACACACACACACACACACACACACACACACACACACACACACACACACACACACACACACACACAGCTAACATGCACAGGAAACACTACATGCTTCTTGCTGACGCTACCTTCCTAAGACCCTATTTAACTGAGCATTTAGTTTAATACGTCCAGTCAGCACAATTCGCTCCCTTAAGGCCGCAGCTTGTTCTCATTGCATAACACTTTAATACAGTTGGTCAGCACTTACACATACAGCCCACTTGCGGCGGCTACTGATCTACAACGTTGCCCTACACACGACACAGTCACAGCACGTCACTCACTTCTGCAGAGCCAAGCGCTGGGCTTCCGCGTGTTCTCTTTGCAGAGATTCTTTTTCCAGCCGCGAATGCACAACGGAGAGCTGTGCATTCAGGTCGTTCACCTGCCCGTCTCTCTCCATCAGCTGACCTCGCATTTTCTCCAACTCCCCTTCCCCACGCTCCGCGCGTTGCTTCTGCGCTCTGCCGGCCACCCCAAGATAACGTGTCACACACATCCTTGCTCGTCACGACAGGCATTGCATACTACAGTACACTTGCTGACCACAACATGTTACATGCACACAGTCGCTGATTTCAACAGCACATCTGACAGGTACGCACAACACAGCATCACATCGCACAACCACAGCAGGGGATGCACTTAACTGTGTTAAAATAATCAATGGCAGTTTTCTGTGTTAAAACAATCAATAGCACTTCTCTGTGTTAAAAACAATCAATCAAAACATCACACTGCACATTCACACCAAACCTGAAGCAGTGCACAGAATAATTACACTAAATGCAAACAAAAGCTGTCAGTTGTATTAAAAACAACATGTGACCCCCTCTCACAAAATTACATAGTCACACATTGCTCCCAAATTCATCAAACTAATTTATAGACAAACGCTAGTCATCCAAGTCTGAAACTGTAAAAACATGAACTTATGATCACTTTACATCAGCATTTTTCACCACAGAGTGCTACAAGTTACATTTTGGTGGGTTTTTTCCCTTCTCCATAAATAAATGAGCACCAAGGCTGCACTGCTTAAGTCATATAAATGTCCTGGGCACAACTGTCCAATACGAACAAGCATGACAAAAGCCGTCTGTGCATATTCAGACTCTCACACTTTGAAACTGCCAAACAGCTAGAGTACTTTTCTGACTTTTGGAGTAAAACAATCAAAAACAAAGGTGATTACTATGTTCAGAATGAAGATCAATCCAATCAAACAAAAAGCTGATTAGAACGCTTCTGGCTCCAACGAGCAAACAAAATCCTTTTCTTTTGTTTCTTTTTTTACTGTCGTTTAGAAAAAGGCATCTGCACTGAAAACTTGCAAAATCCAGGAAAAAACAGTACGTAATGTTTGACTGTCTTTTAGAAAAAGTCATCTTTGCTAAAAACTTGAAAGAAACAATACGCTGTTAGAAAAAGCAAAGTGACTGTTTTTCTATTAATTTACTTCAAAACTGGGCAGCCTGTTCTGAGCATGCAGCAGAAACATTAGGAAATGTCACATTTCTGGCCATCTGCCTTATGCTCTGGGTTTATTTAGGGCGGTATTGTGAAAACTGATGCTAGCAAAATAACAAAAGAACCCCACTACTGAACTGTAAAGTCTAAACTGCACTAAACTGCACCAGAACATGATCTACACACAATCATTTTGCACCAAAATTCTGGGAAGCACTTTATAAAAGTTCTTTAAGGCAGCTTCATGCAACTTGCCCCATGAGAGGCAGAGAGGGGGTCACAATATTTAAGTCAGCCTATAAGTGCCATGACTGGCTTCTTGGAATAAATTCTCTCTCTCTCTCTCTCTCTCTCTCTCTCTCTCTCTCTCTCTCTCTCTCTCTCTCTCTCTCTCTCTCACACACACACACACACACACACACTCTCTCTCTCTCTCTCTCTCTCTCTCTCTCTCTCTCTCTCTCTCTCTCTCTCACACACACACACACACACACACACACACACACACACACACACTCTCTCTCTCTCTCTCTCTCTCTCTCTCTCTCTCTCTCACACACACACACACACACACACACACACACACACACACACACACACACACTCTCTCTCTCTCTCTCTCTCTCTCTCTCTCTCTCACACACACACACACACACACACACACACACACACACACAGAATGCAGAACTTGCTCAAGACTATGCATGTGAACTTGGAAAGCCATGTCATATTCTCATCCTGGAAGCATGAAGCTTTGGTCACTCATACTTATAGCTAATTCTACTAAGTACTACATTGCATGCCACTCAGTGTCATCTAGCAACAACACACAAAGTGAGGAGCACAAACTGATGTGAACTGATGACAGCAAGACAGAACAATGAATGCAGAATGTGAATGAGTCTATGGAGGGATGGGACGGAGAGGTGGGGGGTGAAAATGATGATGATGTTTCACACTCCAGCGGATGCACACCTCTGTCCGTCTCGCACCTGGCCACACGCATACTGATGTCATGCGCATTCTGAATTCCACATGTATGCATTTGTCATCTTGCATGTATCATTGGCAGGAGCTGCCACAAGTATCATTTCTGTCATGACAAAACTTGTTGTGACAAACACGTGTATGCTTGGCGCGACAAACATATTTTCATCGCAACAGAAGTTGTCGCAACAAACATATTTTCATCGTGACAAAAGTTGTCATGACAAGCTTACTTTTATTATGACAAAAATGTGTTCGTCATGACAAAAATGATATTTGTGGCACTTCCCGCCAGTGATATGCATGAGCACATATGCACACTGTGTGTGAACACACGTGAGCATGCATACACCACTACATGCACAAACATACAAATGCACTGATTCGCCAGACTCGCACTCTCATCATACCTGTGTGTACAACTGCCCACATACACACCCAAATAGACTACAAAAACTGCATGTGAGAAGTGTGCAATTACTGACATTATCTGTTCCAGTACCAGTGTTTTGAGAGAAAAAAAAAAATTGCCCTTAAATCAGTTAAAACTTCTGTAAGTGGCAAGTAAATAATGGAATGACTGACAATTTTCCACCACAAAACATACTAGATGAAATCAAACCACTCAAAGACAAATGGAAAGCACCAGCAACTCAAAAGCATCACAACAAGCAACTGTGTCACTGTCAGGGCAGGTAATTCAAAATCCTGTGAATCTGGACCACAATCCTATAACATTTCATTAAAAAATGAGTGTTCAGTCATAATTTCTACTGTTGTGATGTTAAAACTACCATTACTAAAACAAAAACAAAACAAAAACAGCATCTGAAATTCCCTAACTTGTTATTTGTCAAACATGCATTCACAGCAGTTAACTTTCAAATCTCTCTGCACTTGTAGAGTGAAACCACACAAGCACGCTTAGGCCACACAAGCACGCTTAGGCATGTGAAGTTCAGAATGGTGCCTGTTAACTATGGTTGGCGGGAGCTGCCACAAGTGTGATTTTTGTCACGACAAAACAGTTCTTTTGTCGCGACAGAAGCATGCTTGTTGTGACAAACATATATCTTTGTTGCAACAAATGTATTTTTGTCACATCAAAGGTTTTGTCACAACAAATATTTGTCACCACAAACATAATTCTGTTGTGACAAATGTTTTGTTGTGACAAGCTTACTTTTGTCACAATATAACTTGTCTTTTGTTGTGAAAAAAAAGTATGCTTGTCGTGACAAAACTTTCGTCATGACAAACATATGTTGGTTGCGGAAAAAAAATTGTCGCAACAAAAATATCTTGTCACGACAAACATAATTTTGTCGCAACAAAGGTTTTGTCGCGACAGGCATACTTTTGTTGTGACAAAAGAACTGTTTTGCTGTGACAAACATGTGTTTGCCGTGAGTCACAACAAAAACGATGCTTGTGGCAGCTCCCGCCTATGATAATTAACTGCAGTTATTCAAACAGCTGTGATGCACTAGCCACAAATTGCAGGGTTAGCTAAATTCCTAGTTATCCTAAAATATCGCCCTTATTTCATGTCCAAGTTTTGTTCATTTTGGGGTTGCACTTGGGACTCCACTTGCAAATATATATGCCAGTTGCCATTCAGGTTCAGGAAGCAATCAATGTCTTTCCAGTATCAGACTGACCTTACAGGACTTGCAAATGTTGTTGTTTTTTCCACACTACACCTTCGAGAATCTCCCATTTTGCACTGAGTACAATGCCACTAAAATACAGTTGAATG
>OY757551.1:10012046-10047046 GCA_963584105.1 Alviniconcha strummeri
TGGCAGTGTAACAACCAACAGGACTCTGTCCAACACTGGCAGTGTAACAACCAACAGGACTCTGTCCAACACTGGCAGTGTAACAACCAACAGGACAATGCCCAACACTCACAGTGAAACATACTAATAATCAACAGAACAATGTCCAAACTGGCAGTGTAACAACCAACAGAACAATGTCCAAACTGGCAGTGTAACAACCAACAGAACAATGTCCAAACTGGCAGAGCAACAACCAACAGAACAATGTCCATACTGGCAGAGCAACAACCAACAGAACAATGTCCAACATGGCAGTGTAACAACCAACAGAACAATGTCCAAACTGGCAGTGTAACAACCAACAGAACAATGTCCAACATGGCAATGTAACAACCAACAGAACAATGTCCAAACTGGCAATGTAACAACCAACAGAACAATGTCTAACATGGCAATGTAACAACCAACAGAACACAAGGAGCAGAACGCAGTGTCTCACGGTCGTATAGCGTGCTGTGATAACTGGACTGCAACTTCCCCCTCACCCCCCTTTGCAACCTCCTTGATATCAAGGTCAATGTCTTCCAGATCATCATCAGACAGCGGCGGTCCCATGGTATAGGTAAACCTGAACACACCTGGCTCCATCAATACCTAACAGCCCTATGCAACAACTAAACAGACAGTGGCGTGCAAACTCTTCTTCACCTTCTGTTTCAGTGAATCATTGTATGCCTACTTTATCACTCTGAAGTTGATACCGCTCTAAGTGGGAATGCTCTTCTTCTGTATTTTGACCAACTTCATCAGTCTGAAGTCAATGACAATGTCACTCTTAAAGTCAGGACTGAGTCTTCTTCGGTATACAGACCAACTTTATCAGCTGGAAGCCAATGTCACTTTTAAAGTCGGGATCAAGTCTTCTTCTGTAAACAGACCAACTTCATCTGCCTGAAGTCAAAATCACTATAAGTCGGGATCAAGTCTTCTTCTGTATACTGACCAACTTTATCAGTCTGAAGTCAAAATCACTATAAGTCGGGATCAAGTCTTCTTCTGTATACTGACCAACTTTATCAGTCTGAAGTCAAAATCACTATAAGTTGGGATCAAGTCTTCTTCTGTATACTGACAAACGTTTTCAGTCTGAAGTCAAAATCATGAGAAATTGGGATCAAGTCTTCTTCTGTATACTGACAAACTTCATAGCCTGAAGTCAAAATCAATATAAGTTGGGATCAAGTCTTCTTCTGTATACTGACAAACTTCATAGCCTGAAGTCAAAATCACTATAAGTTGGGATCAACTCTTCTTCTGTATACTGACAAACATCATCACGACCATCAGCCTGAAATCAAAATCACTATAAGTTGGGATCAAGTCTTCTTTTGTACACTGACCTACTTCATCAGCAAATGTCACTGTAGTTGATCTAAGTGCAAAATCTGTTTCTGCACAAACACCACCTTCATCAGTCTGAAGTTACGTCACTCTAAATGGGGAGTGTTCATCTTCTGCTTATTCACCAAAATCATCTGTCCAAACATTTACTTTTCACAGAATTCCATGGTTTCAAGGGCACTACCATGCCTGTCAGTTCAAAGTTGAGGTCTCTAACTTCCTGGGATCTTGGTCCCAGCCAGTGCCTCTCTGAAGGCACTTAATTCAGTTGGTGTTTTGCATCTCAGTTCATGCAATCATTTCAGCCAGTAAATATCACTGAAATGGGGGCAAACACTACAGTAAGTGGGCAACCTGGTGATCATTTCTGTGCTCATTCTACAACCAACCATTCAAGCCACATGAACAAGCTGTCCCAAAAGGACCAGTCCTCAAATCTCAACAGCTACTCACTTGGTAATATTCACATACTGCTACTCACTTGACACTTGGTGATATCCACATACTGCTACTCACTTGGTATTAGCCACATACTGCTACTCGCTTGGTAATATCCACATATTGCTACTCACTTGGTAATAACCACATACTACTACTCGCTTGGTAATAGCCACATATTGCTACTCACTTGGTACTATCTACATACTGCTACTCACTTGGTAATATCCACAGACTTCCTGAGTAGATAGTTCTCCTGTTCCCTGTCATTGAGCTCTGCCTCAATGGTTTGCAGTGTGGCTTCCTGTTTCTCAATGGTGCGGTGTGAGGTGTCCAACATCTGCTCCCTGGCATCCAGCTCGTGCAGAGCTCTCTGCAGCTCCACCTGGTGGCAAGTGAGATAACTCTATGAGTATCTCTTTCATAACATTTCAGAGAAGTATAAATGACAAATAATGAGACCTACTATGAGCACTACTGTTCCAGCATGAGCATATGAGTATTGCCTCTCTTATTGACCATACAAAAACAACAAAACAGCAGCAACAGCAACAGCAGCAGCACCACCACCACCACCAACAACAACAACAACAACCACCAACAACCAAAGCAACAACAACGACAAACCTCATTCTTCAGGGTGCCAACATGGCTCATGAGCGTGTCAATCTTGTCCTCATACTGCTTCATCTGCCCGTGAACGGCGTCTTCCTCGTCAGTGGACAGCTCCTCCCCAGGCGAAGGCACCTCAAGTCTGTGGGTGGGGCCCTAGTGGGGGTGGAAATGCTGGGTTAAACAACACGTGAAGATGTGTGCACAGTGGTCACTTCTTAGTCACAGACATTATTGTTAATTAAAGGGGACTCCAAGCAAAGCTGCACTGATAATATGTACACAGAAAACTGGCAAATATTTGTAATTTTCAGGCTTAGTCATTCTTTCAATATTTGTGTGACAGAAGCACATGCTTTTCCTCAGAATTTGAGTTCTTCAGGGTGCAGCTGTGTTGGCCCACTGAACACTGATGAAGAGCAGACACGGGTTGGCTTGACGTGACATAACACACACCTGTGCTGCACTGCACATCCACTTCATTCATGTCACAATTATGCTGACTTCCAGCCACAAAAAGGAGGCACCACTCACAGCTGTGTTTTTCTGACATTCAAATAGTGATTTTTCACAAATGAGATCTTATATCTATACATATAATAAAATGGGACTGCAGCTACTACTGATACAGTGACAGTGATTGCTTTTTCACTTGGGGTCTCCTTTAAACACATCCTAAAGCTCACTACGGAATGGGAACAGACAACAGTATGCGGCAAAACCATCTACAAGATTAACTCCAGATATTCTGCCAAAAAAATGCTGCAAAAACACACTTCTTCTACCAGTTCTAGCATCTCTGTTTGGCTGACAAACTTATGTCAGGAAGTAATTCTGATGGCAGCAGAGTGCATGCTCATCTAGTATAGTTTATACCTTTAATAATATTCACTAATGAGAAACAGTGCAGAAATTCAGCTCATAAGCGACATAGATACATGTATCCCTCAAACATTGAGCAACTGACAGTGCATGTTAGACTTCTAGTCAACCCTCAAAACTCTAGCACTTTGGCAACTTTAGCACTGACGACAAGGACACGTTGCATTTCAGACAAGTTTACTATTCAACCTTAAAAATTGTGGGACTTCACTACTGAAGACAAAGACACAATCTGCCACATTACAATATGAGGACAACTATATATTTGCTTCTGGGACATATTCATGTTCTAACTGCTACATATATTGTATACATGTATGCCATGCATTTGTAACTTACAGATGTAACATATAATACACACTGCAGCAATGAAGATGCAGTTGACCAAACCAAAGACAAAGAAAGAGAAAACAAACAGCAGCGACTTGGTCTTGGCTATCAGAATTGAGCCACTGACCATTAAATCAAGGCTGCAGCCAAAAGCGAACAAACAAACAAAAAATGCCAGGAAGTCTAGACAAACTGATGGGCATCATGCCAGACAAACTAATGGGCATCATGCCACTAACTGCTATGCAAAGTTGTAAAGAAACAAGGACATGAAAGAGAAAGAAAAGAAACATATTCTAGTAGAGCATTCGCTCCCAACTGTGAACACGGGCTTCACTGGTCAGATGTTGGACCGTAAAGACAAGTGCAACGCTAGTGCAGGTTTGGATTTTCTCCCAGTCAGCTTTCTGTGCAGACTCTCTGGTCCTATGCACTGTCATTACAGCCCCTGAGAGCAGTCACAGGCATCTGCATGCATGTTAAAATTTCCAGTGCGCTGACAGCCCTACCACTGTTTGGACACACGGCAAAACCGCATACACTGTCAAAGATAAAAAATGTAGCTCTTGTGGCTGCTACAGAAATACAGCCTGAGCCAGGATCACAGAAGTTCTTCGTTTAACATGTGTCAATGACAGCATCATCAGTTTCCTTAAAATCATGCAGTTGTAAGTACCATGTCAGGTGAATTTTGTGGAAGTGCATATTACGTAAGACAATATTCTATTCAGAGCTACCTTCCTGTTTTGCAAAACAAAAAGTTATCTTTGACACCAAAACAAAAAGCATTAACAGAACTGGAAAGTACTATTCACTACATTTGTACAAAGCATGTAACAATATAAAAGGCAAAATTATATCTCTGATCATGTGAGATAGAGAACACTGATAGAGAGAACAAGAGAAAGAGAGAGACAGAGACAGAGAGCATGAGGGAGGGGGGATTGGGAGGGATAAGGAGAGAGATGGAGGGAGAGAGAGGGGAAAGGACAGAGAGAGAGAGAGAGAGAGAGAGAGAGATAGACTATGTTGATTAAATTACAACAGCTAAGCATTTCTCAATTCTCACTGGCACTGAACATGCAAGTATCAAACTAAGTAGCATGGCAGTATGACACTTGACAGCCAAAAGTGGATTTGTGATTTTTCTCTAATGCATGAGGTACAAATTATATAATAAAAAGGCTGTAAAATGTATTCCACAATCAATCTTTTCATTGCCCAGATCCATTAGGTACACCCTTAAATGAAGCTTTGCACACACACACACACACACACACACACACACACACACACACACACACACACACACACACACACACACACACACACACACACACTTCACAGTCTCCAATGCTTGACAACAGAAATTATCTACAAACAGCAAAAGACAACTACAACAACAAACCAAAACAGCATCAGCCACTCAAAACATGCTGCAACCATTCTGAATGTCAGAATGAGCCAAGAAAAGGCTAAGAACAAAACCTGTTATCTTTAGCAAAGGTTACACCAGACAAAGTACTACCACCAAAAAAAATAAGACAAAGAGAGAAACACTTTCATTAGCACTGTCCACACATGTCTATGTGATCTAGTATGTAATATATAAATACATACATGTACGTATTCATGTGTGTTGACCAGAACATTGTATCATGCTGTAACGAAGAGTAAGCTGATGCACAAAGCTAGTAATGCATTTAACATTAACACTGCAATAGACTGTTCATTCAGCCAAGACATTCTGTCAGGCAATTGTTTGATAACCACACACACACACACATCCACTCTGAATCAGAAATATATCACTGGGTGAATGACAAATAGGGTTTGTGAAACTGTGCATGTACTTACTACTTTTTATTTACTTGCTTTGTCAATTAAAGGCACACACACACACACACAAAAAAAAAAACCACACACACTTCCTTCATGGATTAATAAAGTACAGATGCATTGTAATTTATGCCGTGTCTACATCATACATCCTATTTCCTCTTGGTTTAACTGGCCAACATGCAAGTTTCGTCGGACAATACTGAACCCTACTCACAGTGTGGAACAAAACTGCAAACATGTACAGACTCTACACAAAACAACAACATAAATACCTGCCGCAAACTGGATTAGTCCATAGCCATAGGCAACTGTCATAAACAACACTTACCTTTGTCCACAAGTACCATGAATTTCAACATGAAGCGATTTGCAACAGAAACCATGCATGCATGTAACTATTGACCCCGGTGCAAGACTGTGTCAACTAGTTAGTCTACGGCAGTTAGAAGTAAAGAAAGCACTTGAGGGAATTGGAGTTGTTGGAGCCAGTCACCAAGCAGCCTACTAGACCTGGTAGTTCAGACAGTTGTCCAGTGAAACGCTTGCAAGTATCATGTAACCAAGGTTCAGATAAAAAAGCCTCACTTAGTCACGGCAGTAGTCTGGTACTATTTAAATGTACCAAAAAATAGTATTGCTTACTCACGGAAATAGGCTGGTACTATTTAGCTGAACAGAGAATAGTATTTAAACTAGTTAATCAAACAGTTCATATTTTCTTCCTCTTCTGCATCTTCTGTTTTTTCTCAGGGATGGAGGGCAGGGGGAAGTGGGAAGGGAAGGATGGGGATGAAAAGGGGGAGGGGGGGAAGGCAGGAAAGGGGGGAGGGCAGGGAAGGGGGGGGGGGGGAGAAAAAGGGGGAGGGCAGGGAAAGGGGGGGAGGGCAGGTGAAGGGGGGAGGGCAGGGAAAGGGGAGGAGGGCAGGGAAAGGGGGGAGGGCAGGGAAAAGGGGGGAGGGCAGGTGAGGGGGGGGGGGGCAGGGAAAGGGGGGGGTGGGCAGGGGAAAGGGAAAGAGGGAAGGGAAGGTAGACTGACAGCTGACATTCATCAGGTAAATGCACATGATGAAAAGCACCTTAACAGACTGGTGAAACGGAGAAAGGATTACACTATTCTGGCATATATTATATGTATAATACATTAATAGTATTATATGGCATTGGTTTCAAGTGTTTTGTTGTTCTCAGTTTCTTTTGGGGGCAGCACTCAGTTGTTGTTTTCCTTTCTAATTTTGAATTATAACTTTCTCTGCCAGTTTGTGCTGTTTGTGAAATTCCTTCAAAAAAGAGTCTCACTGACAGGTTAATCCAACCAGAAACATAAATTTTCTTGAATTCTGTCTACCTTGAACATGTATTTAAAAATGGTTAAGCCAACCAGATACATTCTTTTTTTTTTTTAACTTTGCCTCCCCTGAACATGTATAAACAATGGTTAAGAATAAGAGTAGACAACCAGAAACATTTATTTTCTGGAATATTGCCTCCCCTAAACATGTATTTATAAACAATCAGAATTTGATCAGGATGTCCTATGGTGTCTTCTGGCAGATGGGAAACACTTTGGCATGGATGCCAATTGATATCTGTGTCATGTATATAATACAACTCAGATGGGAAAGGAAAGGGATAAAAACAATTGATGCTTTTCTCACAAAAACTGCAATGTTGAATGTAAAGGGAAAATCTAATTTCCTGGGCCGTTTTTACAAAATTCTGTTCAAACTCAACAGGGTGTTATTGTTAGCCTGATATTTATTTTAGTCTTTACCATTTATTACTAACCAAAGGCAAAGTTCTTGAAATGTTTATTCCTGTCTTACTCAGGTTTTATAAAATGCATTTGTCACCTGAAGGATGGAGACAACAAAAACAACAAAAACTAACCCTCCCCCCCAAAAAAGGAGCATTTTTTTTTTTTATTCCTTCTAAGGCAAACTTAAGGCTAAAATAGTTTTGCACAGTTTACTGACCAAACAAATACACCCTTTTTACTCAAGTGACTTCATCTGCTCCATGGTGACCTGCATCCACGGTGTGATGGGTACTGCGTGCGACACCAACATCCTCTCCCCTATCCCAGCATTCCACATGCACCAGAAACCACGGCGACAGCACAAGGAAGGTGAGTAGCAGCTGGCAAGAGGATGCAGGGAGAGGAGAAGAAGAAGGGGACATAAAATCATACCCAACCTTAGACCCTCTGCCGGACCTAGCACCCCTTTTTTTGGTAGAATGGAGACGCAGGTTTCCATGACAACCTCCTTCCAGTACCTGCCATGTGATGCGGGAGCCGCGTGTGGCTTTGCCTGGTGCGGGAACCCAGGGTCCAGCCTTGGGGCTGGTGGAGCGCGCACGAGACTTGGACGCTGAGGGAACAGCGCGACGGCTTGATCGTGGCCGTCGGTTGGCTGTGCCACTAGTGGCCAAATTCTGCAGGGGGAGGGACACGGAACAGCTCAACACAATGCATGCAAACAATTCTCTCCAACAATGCAGCAAGTGAACAACAACAAAAATACAACTAAAACAAACCCAAAAAACTAAATTCTTAAATTTGGCCACTAAACCATGAATCGCATGATGGTCATGTATCACATACAGAATCACCATGAAAGCCAAACAAAAACTTTATCACCATTAAAAAGAAAGATGAACAGCCAGCTGATAGTCAGAATTATTCATTGTGAGGATTTGTTTTTAAATACAGGCATTATTATAACTCCATATGAGTTTATGGCTATTATGAGTTAGTTTGTATTACTAATACTGTTGTAATAATACTATTGTGTTAATATTGCATTTTGTATGCAGATTATTAATGTTTCAGGAATAAATGAAAATATTTTGTCACAGCATCATAGTAATACCATTATGTTTGAATAATATATTGCACACATAGATTTCCATCACATGAATTAGATCACATAAAAAGAGAGAAATTGAAAATTAACAGAAACAAAGCCAATAGCAAGGGCATCATTTTCCAAGTTTGACACAAGAAAACAAGGTAACAAAAACACATTTCAAAATTTGAACTCAGGAGTGCATAACTTCCACAAGTTGCCAATAGAAGCAACTGGCACTGGGAGTGCTGTCCTCTGACCTTGGGTTTCTTGGCTCGCTTCATCATGTGCACATGGACAGGGGTGCTGTCATCAACGTGAACATGGACTGGTGATGTTGGCCGTAAACCACGCTCCAGTGTCATTTACACCTGAAACAGGCACCAGGGAGGAATGACTTCACGTCATCCACTAGGCTGACCCATACAAGCCACCAAGCCTTTAGCCGTAGCATGGACTGGCTCAGGAATTGTCCATAATATATGACTGGTTCAGCCAAGAAGCACTCTCATCTTTCAGAAATCAATGGGTCTAAATATTTGCTTTGTTTGCATGCCATTTTTCAAAACACACACACACACAAAAAGTGTCAAACACACAGTCTCTCTCTCTCTCTCTATCTCTCTCTCTCTCTCTCTCTCTCTCTCTCTCTCTCTCTCTCTCTCTCACACACACACACACACACACACACACACACACACACACCATGCATACAGCACAGTGCTTTGTGTGTGTGTGTGTGTGTGTGTGTGTGTGTGTGTGTGTGTGTGTGTGAGTGTGAGTGTGTGTGTTTTGACAGTTTGAAAAACAGATAAGCAAAATAACTGCCAGTACATCTGACCAACTGGTGATTTTATTTCCAGTATTTGCTAATCAATCTTAACTGGTAAAACACCAAAAATTACCAGTTAACATGATCCATGACAATTAATATCATTATTAATATGAATGACATAAGTATATTGCACTAAACCACCAAGCTCTTCCAGCCCCACAAAAAAATCATCTACTACTACCATTGTACCAACAATAAAGTTATAAAAAAATAAAAATAAACTGTGGCACAATTTTCCTTGCAAATGCAAACAGAGTCAGATTCTAATCATATAATCAACTGATCAACCTGACATGCCAGATCTCACATCAACCACTGAAACACTGGGAACAATCATTTCAAATGTCACCCACCAGTAACTGTAGAACGAAGTTCATGCCAGTCCCTGTTTTTTACTTAAACTTAAACTAAGTTAAAGGAACTAAGCTTTCTTTTAAAGTTAAATCTTTAGTCTGTGTATCCCACAGATATCCCAAAAGAGACAGGCACACACACACAAAAACAGAGGGGGGGGGGGAGAGAATGAATGAATGAATGAATGAATGAACAGTTTATTGAACTTGGCCATCTGCCAGTGTCAAACTGGGTGCAAATGGGGAATAAATATACTACTACTGTACTAACTACAACTGTACAAGAATAAACAAAATCAATATCTCTCCATATGATAATTCTAAACATGTCTATTAAAAAAAGTTTTAGTTTCAATTCTGTAAACTTCTCCATATTCTGGGGAGTTGCACTTAAACATCAACAAAAAGGCATGAATTACCACCTCCAACAGAACTGATAAATTCTGGTAACTCAGCTTACTTAGTTACTATCATAATCATTGTATCAAAATATTATATATATAATTATCAGACTAAAACAGTACTAATAGTAACAGTCTAATACTATGGAATAACTCAACTTTTTCTCTTTGCCAGCAACAGCGGGGAACTCTGAATAAATATCACCCAAACTGGTTAATGACACGAAACGTGCAACACGGATTCAAAAGCGACATTGCATGAAAATCGAGTAACTATACATAGTATATTACAACTAAAGGGCGGTAAATCCGCGTCCTGTTGCAACAAGATGTTCACATAATCATTCATGATAATAAAGATCCATTATCTATGCACAGATGAAGCCCGTCTAAAAACCTTCGCGTGAGCTATGAGGGAAAAGAGCGAATTTATCGTGAAGCGAAACAAACGAAATACGCCACAGACGCGCGGAAAACAAGCTTTGCACGTTGCAACCTTCTTGGGAAAACGAGCTTGGGCACGAATCGGTGGATTTGTTTGTGACTTCGTCGGCTGTTTTCCGAACGATCTGAGTCAAAAGCCACAACGGTAGCAACCGTTACATCCCTTCGTATAAAAGCAAGCATACCTGTGAGGTTGAATAAAGTGCATCAGCAATCTGAGCGGGTCTTGGGGCTTTCTATCTCTTTCGCACTTTCAAACCCGAATTTTCTCCTAGTCGACACAACAACATACCAATCCCGCACGGAATATTTGTCTCTTTCTTTATTTCTTTATTCATTATTTCTCTTTGTCAAAAAAAAAAAATCTGCTTGTGGGCAACAAAAACAACCTTAAACAAACTGGGGGGTTTTCAGAAGCAAAATAAAAATTTGCTTTCAGTATAAATGCAAGAAGCATTTTTTTATTTATATATTTCATCCCTTCACGATCCATGTTTTGGTGCAACCGACTTGCACTTTGGATTGTTTTTTAGAAGGCGAAGCAGAACATTCGTCTGCTCCAAGTCCGAGCAACAATTTTTGCCATGGCTGTTTTGATGAGACAGGTGAAGCCGATACGCCTCCTTGGATATTGGCACTATATATACTATTTGTGTGTCTAACTAATACATTCTATGTCTGCTTGAAATAGTTACCGGTGACTCAGTGCTTTCTCGTTTGTTGTCAAACAGGCCAGGTTTGCATTCTCCGGGAAGTTGGGGAATGGTTTTCGTGCGTTGTCCACAGCGCCCAGTGCTGCCAGCAGCCGGGAGTCGTACCCAGGGGTGAGCTTTCGTGAGTATTCTGGGTTTTTTTTTAACCGGTACCTTTTAATCTGTATCAGTAGTGTTAACTGTTATGGTTGGGAACGTGGTAGAGCGCCGGTCTTGTGATCGAAAGGTCGCAGGTTTGAGACCCGGCAGGTGCGGCTGAAGAATTTTCGGCAGTGTCCACTTTTAGGCCCGTCGGTACGCTGTCCTCAAATGGTATGAGAATGTGTGTGTGTGCGTGTGCGTGTGTGTGTGTGTGTGTGTGTGTGTGGACGGAATGAACTTGAAGTATGCACTACGTTGGCATATGAGCCCGTGCCAAAAGGTGCTCGGCGAGGACCATCCATTTTTTGGTCCTAAATGCTTCTTCAGGTTTAAGTTTTCTCTGAACAAACCTAACTTTATCTGAAAGAGTATGCATCAAAGAGATAATAAAGATAAACTTGACTCCCAAAGTCAGTTCTGAGTTAGTAAAGTATGAAAATTTACACCAAGTCCAGGCCGAAAATCGGCAAAAGAAGGGTGGACATTTCGGGTGCACCACTTCAGTTGTCGTTTAGTTTGCATCTTTCTTCTTTAGGCAATTTTCCCTTTGCTGCCTGACAGGACATAGTCAAAGCTTTTTAATGCTTGTGAAAACGGCTCATAACTACTTGTAAAATCTGAATAATTGAAATAAACATAAGCTTATTTCGATCGAAACGCATTGGGTCCAGTTCCGATGCTGACAAAAACGTTCGTCTGCTACTATTCACAGCGGACTTGTGGGTGGTAAAACAAAGAAGCTGTTGCTAAAATCAGTGTTCAGTCAAAAGCAATGATAATAAAAGCGTTGGATTCCGTTTGTAATAAAAAATTTCAAGTTTAAAATTTTGAGTTTTTATTTTGTCAGGCCGTTACGATCGAAAAATTGCT
Organism: Alviniconcha strummeri; assembly: GCA_963584105.1. Lineage (NCBI taxonomy): Eukaryota > Metazoa > Mollusca > Gastropoda > Provannidae > Alviniconcha > Alviniconcha strummeri. Next base: position 10,024,137 of record OY757551.1, read on the forward strand.
GATCCTGGGGATAAACGTTGATTTTGTGACCGCGGTCTTTTTGCACAAAGCGCGGCCATGTTTACCCGCAGTGCTTTGCGCCTACTTTCTCTTCAAACATGGTGCCAACAAGGAACGGTGAGTGAATTTTTGATTTGGGTCATGTACCTTTTTACAGTTTTGATCGAAATGTGATGTTGCGTCTGACAGATTAAATTGTTACTTTTCATTGATACAACGTTATTTTTGCATTTTCATTCATAATTGTAAGCGAAGTGACCATTATTAAACAGGTTTCGGTCGGCAGTGTGCAAATTCAAAGTGATGTCTTTGTTCGATAACCAGCTGTTTCTCGGATGACACAAACGGCTCATAACTGCTTAGGTCAGTGTTTCGATCGCAAGTGACCGATTTTTGCACAATAATGTCCAAGTTTCGATCGAGGGAACTAGTTTTTTCTTAGTGTTTCGACTGAAAGAGAAAAACATATACATTCAAGTGTTTACTTCGTAATAGCGAAAATACCTGTGTTTACGACAACACACATTTCGGAGTTGATTTGCCGCTGTCGGACAGCGTTTTTTTCATTTATTCGGTCGATCGGAACAGCATGATGCCATGACACAAACTCTTACTCCTCAGTACACTTCTGCAACTCTACAGGTTTATTATTGCCATCTGTGATGTGAACTAAGAGGGGTTTTTTTAAAGGCATAGCCGTAAATTATCTATTTATACCAATTTATACAAATTATACAAACACACAACAACAACAAAAGAAAAGAAGCATTACCATGACATTAACATTGTGATTAGGGAGATTATTTTTTTTTTTTTTTTTTTAAATCTTCCCAGGCCTTCCCATTTCCCTGGGATGAATAAAGTATATTGTTATTGAATATTGTTGTTTTGAATCTATTTCTAGCAGGACATGCATTCTAAAGTATGTGCTGAAACTAGTGAAAGCCAGAATAAAATTTCTTAACTGATGTAGTTTTATATGTGCATACAATACAGTGCAGCATATAAAGTAAAATTCTTGTGACAATTCACTATAAATATGCAATATGAAGACAAAAAATTCATACAACACAAAATACAATACACTGCGGCACAATGTAGGGTGGGGGTGGAAGTTAGTAGGGTGAAAAGGCCAAATGAACAGAAATTTAAAAAAAGGAGAGGGTAACCTGGTATTTGTGTTATTATGTTTCAACTACAGTACTATACATATATGTTGGTAATATTACCTAATGTTTGATATAGATGTATATATATTCTGGGGAAAGTCAAAACACACACACGTGTGCGTGCAGACACACACAATATCTTATATGCATGTACGTCTCCAGATTTGCATACCTATAAATATGGAGACATATCCTCAAAAACAGTTGTTATATTGCCTTATTTTGTACACATGCATGTTTCTTTTCAGGCTAAAGAGGTTGATGCTCCAAAAGGGGAAGAGCAAGTGTTTTTCAAGACACAGCAGGGACAACATTAGTGGAGCATGAAGCCAGATTCGTCCTGGGAAGCACTGCAGTACTTAGGAACAGCAGAGAAATAAAGATATGTCTCAATGCTGAACTGCCAACTCACTGAAAACAAATCTTTTAAATTTATTAGGATGGGAAGAATTAGTATTAACATGGGAAATTCTCTATGCTTTGTCATCAGTTTGCAGATTTTGCATTACTGTTTCTGGGTACTTACAATGTGTTACAGTTGTTATTCCAGGTAGTGAGACTTGAATGCCAAATCAGTGCCTTTGGTAATTGAATTTTACCTTCTGTTAACAACAGGGCATAGGGTGAATGTACATTTGTAATTCACATGGTTTTCTGTTTTGTCAATGAAAGAATAATATTGACAACTTGGCTGTACTTTTTCTAAGTCACATTCTGACTGTCCAGTGTTACATATTCCATTGTGTCCTCTGATTGATATGCATGGCATCCGACAGTGCATTACTTTGAATAATGGTTTTGGCCTTGTTCAATATTTACAGCAATGTGTCAGATGTAGGAAAACTAAGTGATTTTATTAGCTGTGCATATGTTTTACAGGAAAGGAAAGTTTACAAACTTTACAAAGGGAAGTGTTGTGTCCACCACAGAGTTGTTACATCCAACAGATAAAATGCTTAAAAAGGGCCTTTGACAAAATTACAACTATACAAGCAACTTGTTTAGTGCTGCAGTCATCAAAACTACTACTAAATCAGATGGTAACATTTTGTTGCAGTGCAGGGAAATTAGCATTGTTATTTTATAAGCTGTGTATTGTGAGCATGGGAAATGTTATGTCCATCCAATAATCGTTACATCCGACAGATAAAATGTAAAAAAATGTCGTTGATGACCTTATTTCATGCTGCAGTCATGGAAACAACTATGCTTGATAAATTCTAATAAACACATCCTGTTTTTGATTCAGTGTTGTGTTTCATTTTTTTTTTTATTAAAAAAATTAAGGTGGCAGTCTGTCGGATGTAACACAGGACATCATTGTTATGATTTTGAATATGAAATAAAAAGTGAATTGAGTCGGTTTAAGTTCCAATGTCTTGTTATAAATGATGGATGTTTATTTTCCCCACAGATTGATAGCAATCATTAAATTCAAAGATTAAATCAAAACAAACATTGTGTCCTGTGTTGCATCCGACAGATTCAGGTGTCCGTCTTTAAATGTCTTTTTCTCAGACTTGCTTCATCAAGTTATCTTTTTTAGACCTGAAATGTATATAAAAAAGACTTATCTTTTAAATGGTGTTACTTGCTAAATGACTTTTCTGCTTTTATTTTTCACTCTAATGTCCACCTTCTAAGCAGCACCTTTTGGCACATGCTCATATCCACATATCAGTTCATTCCGTACTATGCCAGTATTATACACAAGCACACGCACACACGCATCCTCAAACCATTTGAGGATAGCGAACCAACAGGGCTAAAAGTGGATATTGCTGAATGTTATTTTTGGGGGTCAGCTTTCTGTGCTGACTTATTTCTGTATTCGTTCAGCCAACGTGTTATCACAGTAGCACCAGCAGATAAAAGATCCCAGTCACCGCCCAAAGTGCAAGTGGCAGGTAACTGCAGCTACACACACATGCACCAGACGTATGTGGCTCAGCATGAAGTAACACTGTAAGTGTAACATTTGGTGTAAACTGGTGCATGGTTGTATGATGTACACAGGACGTGTGCTGAGACTGCAGCAGCTTCACATGGCATCAGCCTTTTAACAACCGAAAAGTACACCACTTCGATGGACATTAATACACTGAAAATGCTAAGTATTGTTACTCATTTTGGAGCCACAGGCAACAAGAGCACAGTGAGTCTGTTGGAGAGTGGAGGATAGTGCTGTATAAAAGTTGCCAACAGGTGTATGGTATGTTGCTGTCATCCAGTTGTGGACTGTTTAAGTATATATTTAAAAGGGTGTGCCGAAGTTTTGCACACACACACATAAACATACACACACACACACACACACACACACACACACACACACACACACACACACACACACACACACACACACACACATGCATACACACACACACATGCACACACACACATGCACACACATTCGCACACTCACCGCACACACTCACAACACACATGCACACACACACAAACACAAACGAACACACACACCCTCATACTCACACCACACCACACCACACCACACCACACACCACAAACACACACACACACACACACACACACACACACACACACACACACACACATACACGTATACACTCATACATACACACACACACACACACACACACACACACACACACACACACACACACACACATAATGTGCCACACACACTCTGTGCTTCTTCTTTTTTCTTCTTCTTTTTAAAGCAGTCAAACAAAATAACAGCCAGTATGTCTGACAGATTGCTGATGCTGTTCCCATAATTGCTGATAGTAATACTAATCAGTAAAATACCAGAAATTATCTGTTAACTTTAATCCTGTGAATGGTTAAATATGTGACCCTCCACTGCAGAGTTGAGCCCAGAGCAGAAGGAGTATCAGGAGACAGCCAGGAAATTTGCACGTGAAGAAATAATCCCCCGTGCTGCTGAGTATGACAGAACAGGGGAGGTAAGTCTGCCAGATGTCTGTGTGGTGGAAACAAGAATGGAAAACCAGCCTTGTGGCAGTTCATTATACCCCAGTCTTTTACGGCTCTTGGCTGAAGTTAAAAACTTTCCCTTCTAATTAAAGGAACTAGCCTTCACAGGTTTGGTGTGGTTTTTTTTTTTTTATATAAGTTATTTTAGTCATGATCTGTCTGTCGCATAATTTAATTTTTTTTCTTTCTCCATCTGCCAGGTAATTTTACCAACAAATTACCAATCATTATGAGTTTAAAATAGTGGTGAAACCCAGTAGGCCACACCTTTTTTCATGGACTCCATTTTTTTCTATTTTTTTCTTTTTAATAGAACACTGTGCACAATACATCATTAAAAATGAACTCCAAAGAGACAAAGATGAAATGATTGGTGACATACACAAAACAGAGCTTTTGGTATTCTATCCTTTATACCAAAGGCAATGAGTCTGCTGAATAGAGGAGAATAGCGCTATATAAAAACGATCAACAGCAACAACTTTGGTGATGTCAAAATTAAGCACAGGAAAAGAGCGTACAACCCGATGTCAAAATGAAGCACATGAAAAGTGCGTACAACCCGCCTGCAGCCAGTAATCAGCCTGTGAAACAAGAGTTAGTTCAGGGGTCCAAATAAATCGCTGTATAAGCAGTATAAAATCAACAGCGTTCAGACACAAAACTGTTACTGCAGATTGTGTTATTTTAACCTGCTCCAAGCACATGAAAAGTTCAGCCTGCAAAGGAGAGTTCCTTTATTGTTGATTGGTCCCTTTTGTGGAACCACTAGATTTTGATATTTCAAGGTAGTAAACAGAGGTTTCACTGTTCCTTGTCGGAGTCAGTGTGCATGTAACACATGTTTTCTTTTTCTTTTCCCTCTTCTGTGTGTGTGTGTGTGTGTGTGTGTGTGTGTGTGTGTGTGTGTGTGTGTGTGTGTGTGTGTGTATCTGTGTCTGTGTGTGTATCTGTGTCTGTGTGTGTATGCAACTGTGTTTGTGAAGTCCTGTGAATTTGTGTACGTCATAATGATGTGTGTCACTGTGAGTATTCTGTGTGTGTATGCAGTATCCATGGGATATCATCAAGAAAGCATGGGAGCTGGGGCTGATGAATTCTCACATTCCTGAACATTGTGGTGAGTGGACACAATTAGCACAGTACAGAATCAGTTTGAAAAATTCCATTGCCATTGTTGGTGTTTAATTTTAACCTCTGAACGCGTGTGGGGAGGGTGGGGGGGTGTTGCACTTTGTGAGACCTGATTTATTTAAATACATCTGTTAACACCTCAGAGCACTAGATAATTCTTTTACTGAAAAATTCTCATTACTGTTATGTGGAAAATAGTTTTTTGCAGAAAGCTGAATCATGATAAATGTAAGTTTAAAACTTACTTGTTTTTACTGATGCAGTTGCCGTAAATTAGAACAGAGATCTACACAGAGCTCAGAATTTTTGTTAGGACACATTTGTCTGTATGGTGTATCCACTGACTTTTTAACACTTTGGCATATTTTTAGTCTCTGTCATAGAATTATGATGCCAGGCCCAAAAATGGAGTTACAAGGTAGTCAGCCACTGACACAGTGTCAAACAAGCAAGCAAGTGACAAAAAATGTGTGGAGTGTGTTGGAGTACCCATGAAAGGAAAACAACAACAACACGCTTTGTCACTAGCATCAGAGTGCCAAGTCTTTTACTGTTACAGGACCTAAGAGAGAAAAAACAAGCTCTGTTGGCACTGAGTGTGTTGGGGTAGCTGCAGAAGGAGTACACTATTTTGTTTGACCTCCTTTCAGTCAGCCTCATTGTCTTTGGTGCTGATTGGTCAAAAGTGTGCTTTTCACAGTTCCATATATGGAGAGAAAAAACAACAACAAAAAGTTGTAAACTCTGCAATATGCCTGCAACGTGCTTTCCGCCTGTAGGTCAAAAATTTGAGATTTATTCAACAACGGCACAACAAATTGACAGGTTGCAAAACACTGAGTGGATTAGCCCTCAATGAGAGTGATAATTGTGTGTGGTGTGTGTGTCAACAGGGGGCATGCAGCTGGGAATTCTGGACACCTGCATCATCACAGAGGAGCTGGCCTATGGCTGCACTGGCGTGCAGACTGCCATTGAAGCCAACTCACTCGGTGTAAGTCTTCCAGCTTTGACCCAGAGTCTGTCCTCATCACTTTCTCCTTGTTTCTTCGGCACGTGTCCAGAGTCTGCTCCTGGCATGGGGTGAGGGGGAGAAGGGGGTTAGTTAGCTAGTTAGTTGGTTGGTTAGGCAGGTAGGTAGGTAGGTAAGTCCCTGGCATGGGATAGGGGGAGAGGGGGGTAATTTGTTAGTTAGTCCCTGGCATGGGATGGGGGAGAGGGGGGTAATTTGTTAGTCCCTGGCATGGGATGGGGGAGAGGGGGGTAATTTGTTAGCAAGTCCCTAGCATGGGATAGGGGGAGAGGGGGGTAATTTGTTAGTCCCTGGCATGGGATAGGGGGAGAGGGGGGTAATTTGTTAGTTAGTCCCTGGCATGGGATAGGGGAGATGGGGGTAATTTGTTAGTTAGTCCCTGGCATGGGATGGGGGAGAGGGGGGTAATTTGTTATCAAGTCCCTAGCATGGGATAGGGGGAGAGGGGGGTAATTTGTTAGCTAGTCCCTAGCATGGGATAGGGGGAGAGGGCAGTAATTTGTTAGTTAGTCCCTGGCATGGGATAGGGGGAGAAGGGGGTTGGTTGGTTGGTTGGTTAGTTCTTGTCATGGGGTGGGGGGAGTGGTGGGTTAGTAACTAGGATGGGGGGAGAAGGGGGTTAGTTAGTTAGCCTGTGTCATGTGGTGGGGGGGAGAAGGGGTTGGTTAGTTAGTCCCTGGCATGGAGTGGGGGGAGAAGGGGGTTAGTAGATAGGATTGGGGGAGAAGGGGGTTAGTTAGTAGATGGGGTGGGGGTAGAAGGAGGTAGCCAGTTAGTCCCTGTCATGGGATGGGGGGAGAAGGGGGTTAGTTAGTTAGTCCCTGTCATGGGATGGGGGGAGAAGGGGGTTAGCTAGTTAGTCCCTGGCATGGGTGGGGGGAGAAGGGGGTTAGTTAGTCCCTGTCATGGGATGGGGGGAGAAGGGGATTAGTTAGTTAGTCCCTGGCGTGGGATAGGTGGAGAAGGGGGTTAGTTAGCCCATACATGTGTTTTTAACATTAAAAGGACAAGTCACACATATTCATAATTTGACTCTACCAGACCAGTTTCCTTTTAACTCTGAGCATTTGCTTGTAAAATAACTCATAAACTGTCTGTTCATTTGTTGCTTTAAAAATAGAATAAAAATCCAAAAATCTGATGATTGTTTTGTTTCATTTCAAATGAAAGCATTCAGTTCAACCTCTGTGTGTGTGTTGACGATGGTTGTGATTGATGGTGGTGGAGTTTGTTGAGGATCAGTGCTGATCATTATGACCAACAATGGTGATGATGGTAAGACAGACTGATGATGGTAAAACAGACATTTGATGATGGTAAGACAGACTGATGGATGATGGTAAGACAGACTGATGATGATGGATGATGGTAAGACAGACTGATGATGATGGTAAAACTGACATTTGATGATGGTAAGACAGACTGATGGATGATGGTAAGACAGACTGATGATGGTAAGACAGACTGATGATGGTGGATGATGGTAAAACAGACTGATGATGATGGATGATGGTAAGACAGACTGATGATAATAGATGATGATAGACTGATGATGGTAAGACAGACTGATGATTGTGGATGATGGTAAGCCAGACCGATGATGGTAAGACAGACTGATGATGATGGTAAGACAGACTGATGATGGTAAGAAAGACTGATGGTGATGGTAAGACAGACTGATGATGATAGATGATGGTAAGACAGACTGATGATAGTAAGACAGACTGATGATAGTAAGACAGACTGATGATGGTAAGACAGACTGATGATGGTAGGACGCACTGATGATGATGGATGATGGTAGGACAGACTGATAATGATGGATGATGATAAGACAGGGTGATGGTGAGACAAGACTGATGATGATGGATGATATGTTTGTGCAGCAAATGCCGGTCATCATCGCCGGGAACAAAGAGCAGCAGAAGAAATACTTGGGGCGTATGCTTGAGGAGCCCTTAATGTGTGTGAGTTGCCTCCCTTCTCAGCAATTTAAACCTGATAATGAGCGTCTGGTTGTTGTGAAGAAAAAGAGGATATGTTATTTTATAATAGGCATAGCACACGCATCTCTGAAACTGTGGAATGCCATAAAAAGCAAATTCTGACTCCTCAGAAATAAAATAAAACTGGAAACAAATCAGGAACCACTTACACAGGTTCAGAAAATGCACATTGAACCATGCACATGACAAAAACAGAAAAATGGAAACAGCAAAACATTTGGTGCAGGCATAGAAACTGTTCAGCGCAGATTTTGAACAGACAGGCTTTGCTCTGCATCAATGCGTTAGTCAGCATCCTTGTTCTTTGTAGACAGACAGCTTCATGTTCTTTAGTAGACGGCTTCATTTTCTTTGTAGACGGCTTCACCTGGGGTCAATGCAGCCCTCAGGATCCCCAGCATAATTTTCAGGTAAAACGGTAATTTGATCACTGTCAATTGTCATGCCTGTGTAAGACAGAAGATTTAACAGTACATTTTGTATGCTTGCACTGCATCTTAACTTACTTTGTGACAGTTGTCGCATGGTATTTTCAGTTGCACTCAGACAGGTGTTGTGCCCTTTTCAGTTGATTGCTGACAGGTGTTGCATTGTATTTTCAGTTGTTCAGACTCTGAGACCTGTATTGTTGTGCTATTTCAGTTACTTTGTAGCTGGTGTTGCATTGTACTTTCAGTTGCACTCTGAAGAGGTGTTGTGCCTTTTCAGTTGATTTCTGACAGGTGTTGCATTCAGTTGCACTCTGACAAGGTGGTGTAGTGCCCTTTCAGTTGATTTCTTACAAGTGTTGCTTTGAACTTTCAGCTGCACTGTGTCAAGGTGTCATTGTGCCCTTTCAGTTGATTTTTGACTGGTGTTGCATTGTATTTTCAGTTGCACTCTGACAAGGTGGTGTTGTGTCCTTTCAGTTGATTTCTGACAGGTGTTGCATTGACCTTTCAGCTACAGTCTGACATGGTGAACATTGTTGTGTCCTTTCAGTCCTACTGTGTGACGGAACCAGGTGCTGGGTCGGACGTGGCAGGGGTTCGGACAAAAGCAGTGAAGAAATGCGACAAGTACATCTTGAACGGGCAAAAGATGTGGATCACCAACGGCGGACATGCCAACTGGTACTTTGTGTTGGCACGTACTGACCCCGACCCTAAGGCACCGGCTGGCAAGGCCTTCACCGGTTTCATTGTGGATGGGGATTCGCCAGGCCTAACTCGGGAGCGTAAAGTAGGAGTTTTTTCTCTGTGTGTCCGAGTGACAGAGAGTGTTTGTGTGTCCATGGGTTCATATCCTGCAAAGCAGCATGGGGAGGGTCAACATAGTATGATGATGTCACGCAGAGCAGTATGGGGAGGGTCAGCATAGCGGTATGATGATGTCACACAGAGCAGCATGGGGAGGGTCAACATAGCAGTATGATGTCACGCAGAGCAGTATGGGGAGGGTCAACATGGAGCAGTATGATGATGTCATGCAGAGCAGTATGGAAAGGGACAACATAGAGCAGTATGGCAGTGTCCTGCAGAGCAGTATGGGGAGGGTCAACACAGAGCAGTATGGTGAAGGTCAACACAGAGCAGTATGGGGATGTCCTGCAGAGCAGTATGGGGAGGGTCAACATAGAGCAGTATGTGTCATGCCATGCAGAGCAGTATGGAGATGGCCTGCAGAGCAGTATGGTGATGTCCTGCAGAGCAGTGCAGGGAGGGTCAACATAGAGCAGTATGGGGATGGTCACATAGAGCAGTATGGGGATGTCCTGCAGAGCAGTATTGGGATATTATGCAGAGCAGTATGAGGAGATTCAGCATAGAGCAGTATGGGGATGTCCTGCAGAGCAGTATTGGGATGTCTTGCAGAGCAGTATGGTGTGGGTCAACATAGAGCAGTATGGGGATGTCCTACAAAGCAGTATGGGGATGTCCTGCAAAGCAGCATGGGGATGTCCTGCGGAGCAGTATAGGGAATGACAACAGAGCGGTTTTGGGATGGCACATGCAGAGCAGTATGGATATGGGGATGTCATGCAGAGCAGTATGGGGATATCATACAGAGCAGTATGGGGATATCATGCAGAGCAGTATGGGGATATGCAGAGCAGTATGGGGAGGGTCAACATAGAGCAGTACGGGGAGGGTCAGCATAGAGCAGTATGAGAAAGGTCAACATAGAGCAGTATGGATCATATGCAGAGCAGTATGTGGAGGGTCAACATAGAGCAGTATGGGTCATATCATGCAGAGCAGTATGGGGAGGGTCAACATTGAGCAGGATGGGTCACTCCATGCCAAGCTGTGTGGGTCATATGCAGAGCAGTATGGGAAGGGTCAACATAGAACAGTATGGGGAGGGTCAGCATAGAGCAGTATGAGAAGGGGAAACATAGAGCAGTATGGGTCATATCATGCAGAGCAGTAGGAGGAGCGTCAACACAGAGCAGTATGGGGAGCCTCAGTGCTAGTCCTCATGACAGTTTATGTTTGCAACAGGAGTGGAACATGGGTCAGCGAGCCTCCGACACACGTGGCATCACCTTTGAGGACGTTGAGGTCCCTGCTGAGGTGAGTCCAGTGCCTGACTGTCTTGCCTGTGTGTTGCTTAGTGCTGGAGCCTGCAGTAGACCAGTGTTTGTCTGTCTTGTCTGTGTGCTGGGTTCTGGAGCCTGCAGTGGACCAGTGTTTGTCTGTCTTGTCTGTGTGATGGGTTCTGGAGCCTGCAGTAGACCAGTATTTGTCTGTCTTGTCTGTGTGCTGGGTTCTGGAGCCTGCAGTGGACCAGTGTTTGTCTGTCTTGTCTGTGTGATGGGTTCTGGAGCCTGCAGTGGACCAATGTTTGTCTGTCTTGTCTGTGTGCTGGGTTCTGGAGCCTGCAGTAGACCAGTGTTTGTCTGTCTTGTCTGTGTGTTGCTGGGTGCTGGAGCCTGCATTGGACCTTGTGATGAGAGGCCACCCATGCAGAAAGCATGCAGTCAGTTTTGGAGATCAAGGGTCCACCCGACATCAGTAACACCTGCATAGCATCAGATCAAAAACGTCCACCCAACATCAATAACACCTTCATAGCATCAGATCAAAAACGTCCACCCAACATCAATAACACCTTCATAGCATCAGATCAAAAACGTCCACCCAACATCAATAACACCTTCATAGCATCAGATCAAAGGTCCACCCAACATCAGTAAAACCTTCATAGCATCAGAACAAAGGTCCACCCAACATCAATAACACCTTCATAGCATCAGATCAAAGGTCCACCCAACATCAATATCACCTTCATAACATCAGATCAAAGGTCCACCCAACATCAGTAAAACCTTCATAGCATCAGATCAAAGGTCCACCCAACATCAACACACTCAGTATGAATAATTTTCAGCAAAATTGCCTTTGACAAATAACCAGTGGACATAGTGATTTTACACAGAAAAAAGTAAAGTTTTGATGGAACTTTCAGTGTTGTCCAATTCTTGCTGAGATGTGCAACTTGCCCAGTGAATGAAAATGTTCAGGCCGGTATTAAGTTATACATACCCTGCAAGTTGATCTGGCGCTGAGTGTGTGGGTGGGTGGGCGAAAATTTTATGTGTGGGTGGGTGTGTGTGTATGTTTTGTGTGTACAGTCATAATGTGTGCGTGTGTGTGTGTACATTTGTGTATGTATGTGTGTGCAGAATGTGCTGGGCGAAGAAGGCATTGGCTTCAAGATTGCCATGGGTGCCTTTGACAAGACCAGGCCCCCTGTAAGTATGTCTGTAAATTCTGACAACTCTAAAGCTCTTTATGTGACTGCATGGATGGCTACTAGAAGCCTGCCTCATGGCAGTGGGACAGAGGCATCTTAAGGGTCCCTCAAGCCACCAGCCTAACACAACTTCTCAGTTAAACAGAAAACTGTCTCTGCACAGCAGGCGCACATCCCACCACAACCCTACTTGTCAATGAGAGACGATCTGTGCCCAGTGTATGCACACCCCACCATAACCCTACTTGTCAATGAGAGACGATGACTGTCAGTGAGAGAATCTCTGCCCACCGCTCCTCCACCCCTCATTTGGAAGTTTTTGGGACAGTCTGCTCACCCCATTTAATATAGCACTTTGTCAATTGTATCTTGTTAGGTTTCAGGGATGAAGGTCAATAGTATGTGCATGGTGTGACTGAGTAGTAAGTGGAAGTGATGTGTTAGGGATGATGGTAGTGCAGTGGTGTGTTTATGTGCGTAGATATCTATGTAATTGTCTATGCATGTATACGTTTGTTTGGGAGTATGTGTGTATGTATGCCAGCGTATATCTCAGTGGGAGTCAGTGAATGCATATATATGTGGTCATTGCATGTAGGTATGTGGTTAAGTGTAATTTGCTATGCAACATTATGTAAAGCTGAGACAGACTTGTACTTCACTATCAGCCAGACTGTGTTTGTTGTTGCCCAGAGTTGTTTCATATTACTGAGGCTAGACAGTGATTATACCATCACACCACCCAGTAAGGTTGAGACAGACTCTCGGCTCAGTATCAGCAAAGTTGTCACATCACCGAGGCTGAACAGTGTACATCAGTGAGGCTGAACAGTGTACATCACTGGAGCTGAACAGTGTACATCACTGAGGCTGAACAGTGTACATCACTGAGGCTGAACAGTGATGTACATACATCAGTGTTCTACATCCCACTGTTCTGTATCACAGGCTGAACAGTGTACATTGCTGAGGCTGAACAGTGTATATATCACTGAGGCTGAACAGTGTACATCACTGGGTCTGGACAGTGTACATCACTGAGGCTAAACAATGTACATCACTGAGGATGAAGCATGTACATTACTGAGGCTGAACAGTGTACATCACTGAGGATAAACAATGTACATTACTGAGTCTGAACAGTGTACATCTCTGAGGATGAACCATGTACATCACTGATGCTGAACAGTGTACATCACTGAGGCTGAACAGTGTATATCACTAGGCTGAATAGTGTACATCCCTGAGGCTGAACAGTGTACATTACTGAGGCTGAACAGTGTATATCACTAGGCTGAACAGTGTACATTACTGAGGCTGAACAGTGTACATTACTGAGGCAGTGTACATTACTGAGGCTGAACAGTATATATCTCGAGGCTGAACAGTGCACATTACAGAGTCTGAACAGTGTACACCACTGAGGCTGAACAGTGTACATCACTGAGGCTGGACAGTGTACATCACTGAGGCTGAACTGTGTACATCACTGAGGCTGAACTGTGTACATCACTGAGGCTCAACAGTGTACATCATTGAGGCTGAGCTGTGGTTATTGTTACTGCTACTTCCTGCTGAAGCCAATAGTTCCTGGTTTTCCTCCTAGGTGGCAGCAGGTGCCGTTGGGCTTGCCCAGCGAGCAATGGATGAGGCCACGCGCTATTCCATGGAACGAAAGACAATGGGCAAACCCATTTGTCAGGTGAGCTGTTCTCTGTCAGAACTGGTCTTGATGTTGTACATTTCTGTTGATGATGTCAGAACTGTTGTTGACATTGTACATGTTTGTTTGTTGACGATGTTAAAACTGTACATATTTGTTGACAGTGTCAGAACTGTTGTTGATATTATGTGTTTGTTGATGATGTCAGAACTGTTGTTGATATTATATATGTTTGTTTGTTGACTGTGTCAGAACTGTTATTGATCTTACACATATTTGTTGACAACGTCAGAACTGTTGTTGATATTGTACATGTTTGTTTGTCGATGATGGCTGAACTGTTGCTGATATTATACATGTTTGTTGACAATTGTGTATATTATGTGTTTGTTGACGATGTCAGCACTATTGTTGATATATGTGTTTGTTTGTTGATGATGTCAGAACTGTTGTTGATATTATATGTGTTTGTTGATGATGTCACAACTGTTGATATTATACATGTTTGTTGTTGATGTCAGAACTGTTGTTGATGTTGTGTTTGTTAACCATGCTTATGGCACACAGGAGAAATGATGGAAGCTGTTTTGTCAAAAACAGAATTCTGGTCCTGGCGTTTTAAGGAACAAATTAACCTACATGTACATATACATGTAAGCAAATCTAAAATGTAGTTGACCGCCACTGCAACCATAATTTGGTGGTACATCATTGTAAGCTGCAGTGTTTTATCAAGACACTGGATTGCTGTGTTCACAGTGATGGTTCAAAACTCCACTGAGTCTGTGTCTGTCCCATATTTTCTGTACCACTAATATCTTCGCAGGCAAACTAGTATGTAGTTCAAAACTCCATTGAATCTGTGTCTGTCCTGTGTTTTCTGTACCACCAATATCTTTGCAGCCAAATTGATATTCTGTACCAGTAACCAGACCTAGATGAGACACCACCTCTTCTGGAACCTTCCCCTTCCATTTCAATGAACCAGTGACCAGGAACTGCCCCACTTTTAACCCTTTCATTCCCAGCACTTTTCACCATTTCACATTTTTTAGAATGACATTTACAAGCAAGCTTCTAATTCATCAACTAAGTCAGTGATCATGTGATGGGAATTCCTGGGTTTCCGAGAATGATGCTATAAACTGGGTTGTCATGAATCGATTCCAGAAAGCGCGGTCAGGAGTGAAAGGATTAAAAACCATTTTTGTCTGGTTTTGAGCGTGGTCCTACAAAGTGTGGTCCTACAAAGTATGGTCCTACAGAGTATGGTCCTGCAAAGTGTGGTCCTGCAAAGTGTGGTCCTACAAAGTGTGGTCCTACAGAGTGGGGTCCTACAAAGTGGGGTCCTACAGACTGTGGTCCTACAGAGTGTGGTCCAAAGCGTGGTCCTAGAAAGTGGGGTCCTACAGAGCATAGTGTGGTCCTACAAAGTGTGGTCCTACAGAGTGTGGTCCTACAAAGTGTATTACAAAGTGTGGTCCTACAGAGCGTGGTCCTACAAAATGTGGTCCAAAGTGTGGTCCTACAGAGCATGGTCCTACAAAGTGTGGTCCTACAGAGTATGGTCCTACAAAGTGTGGTCCTACAAAGTGTGGTCCTACAGAGTATGGTCCTACAGAGTATGGTCCTACAAAGTGTGGTCCAAAGTGTGGTCCTACAAAGTGTGGTCCTACAGAGTGTGGTCCTACAAAGTGTATTAAAAGTGTGGTCCTACAGAGAGTGGTCCTACAAAGTGTATTAAAAGTGTGGTCCTACAGAGAGTGGTCCTACAAAGTGTATTAAAAGTGTGGTCCTACAGAGTGTGGTCCTACAAAGTGTATTAAAAGTGTGGTCCTACAAAGAGTGGCCTACAAAGTGTATTAAAAGTGTGGTCCTACAAAGTGTGGTCCTGCAGAGTGTGGTCCTACAAAGTGTATTACAAAGTGTGGACCTACAGAGCGTGGTCCTACAAAGTATGGTCCTACAAAGTGTGGTCCTACAAAGTGTGAACCTACAGAGCATAGTCCTGCAAAGTGTGGTCCAACAAAGATGGGTTCCATCATGTTGTTTTGTGTCACAGCACCAAGCGGTGGCCTTCATGCTGGCAGACATGGCCATCGGCATTGAGAGTGCGCGCCTGGCCACCATGAGGTCAGCCTGGGAAATTGACCAGGGGCGCCGCAACACCTACTACGCCTCCATCGCCAAAGCTCTTGCCGCTGACGTAGCTAACAAGTGCGCCACAGATGCTGTGCAGGTGAGGTCATTTCAGTGTGTGTCAGCTGTTGCATACTTCCCACAGCTGTTTTCAGTGTTCTGTTTCGCACAGCTGTTTTCAGTGTTCTACACCTCACAGCTGTTTTCTCTGTTCTACATCCCACAGCTATTTCAGTGTTCTACATCCTACAACCGTTTCAGTGTTCTGCATCCCACAGCTGTTTTGGTGTTCTACATCCCACAGCTGTTTTCAGTGTTCTGCATCCTGCAGCTATTTTCAGTGTTCTACACCTCACAGCTGTTTTCTCTAGTCTACATCCTACAGCTGTTTCAGTGTGTACATCCCATAGTTGTCTTCAGTGTTCTACATCCCACAAGTGTTTTCTCTGTTCTACATCCCACAGCTGTTTTCTCTGTTCTACATCCCACAGCTGTTTCAGTGTTCTACATCCCACAGCCATTTCAGTGTTCTGCATCCCACAGCTGCTTCTGTGTTCTATATCTCACAGCTGTTCTCAGTGTTCTGCATCCCTCAGCTGTTTTCAGTGTTCTAAATCATACAGCTGTTTTCTGTGTTCTACATCTGACAGCTGTTTTGCATGTTCTGCATCCCACAGCTGTTTTCAGTATTCTACATCCTGCAGTGTTCTACATGTACACAGCTGTTTTCCCGCAGCTGTTTTCCCACAGCTGTTTTCAATGTTCTGCATCCCACAGTGTTCTACACCCCTCAGTGTTCTACACAGCTGTTTTCCCACAGCTGTTTTCAGTGTTCTGCATCCCACAGTGCCCTGCATCCCACAGCTGTTTCAGTGCTCTTACGGAGTTTCTCCTTAGTGTTGGGTGTGGTCTTCCTCTTTTCCCGCCTTCTGCTTCTTTAGTTCTCCTCGATGTGAACAGACCTAACATATTGATTGATTTGGTTCTTCTTTAGTATTCCAGGATCACCCTCAGAGTCGGACATCAAACTTGGTGGTATTGATGAAGTTAGTTATCTGCAGTGGGTTCTCTTTGGAGCCCCAGGGGTTTTCTGCCAGTGCAGCTCCTTGGGACTAATTAGTGCTGTGTCCGTGTTTCCTTGTATGGGGGGAAGACTGCAGAGCATGTGGGCCTTGTATGGGGGGAAGACTGCAGAGCATGTGGGCCTTGTATGGGGGGAAGACTGCAGAGCATGTGGGCCTTGTATGGGGGGAAGACTGCAGAGCATGTGGGCTTTGTGGGCCTGTCTCACGTGGGCAGTCAGCCGTTTTTCTTTACATGGTTTTTCTCCCTGATCTCTGTGGATTTTGATTTGTGCCTGTACCACTACTTCTTCTTGCACTGGGAGTAGTCACAGTCACCATTTTGATTACTCTGCCACCGTTCTGTGTGTCTCTGTGCTACTGGTCTTTGGGCCTTCTCCGTTCTGTGTGTCTCTGTGCTACTGGTCTTTGGGCCTTCTCTTGTGGGATCTTTAACATGTGCAGCAATCTTCCACACAAAACTTGCTTCAGCTACTAGCTGTAGTTGTTTCAGATTTTCTTATCTAGTGGATAGGTGATGCTGTCTACCATACCATGGTGACTGTTCTGAAGTGTCCACTGTCTCTGTTTCAGATCTTTGGTGGCAATGGTTTCAACAGTGAATATCCTGTGGAGAAACTCATGAGAGATGCAAAAATTTACCAGGTACGTCATAACTCAGGGAGGGAGTGTGTTTAAGTCATCATTCGGGGTGTAAGGGCGTCCTTGTCGTTATATACCTGTATTTTGTGCTTCTCATAAAAAATGTAAAGTGGCATAAGCGGACAGTTGGTCTTTGGCTCAGGGCTTTTTCGTTGGTTCAGATCAAAGTACAGTGTTTTCTTAAATGAGAAGGAAAAAAGAGAAAGTCTTATATTTGTAATGCATATCTTTCTTCCCCCTTTTTGGGGTGGCTGGGGGGCGGGGGGGCAGGTAATGATGCAGATACAACAATCACTGAGGAGCTGGTTCCACAGACAGGCTGTTTTTTGAAGCAAATTAACAGACAATTTAGCTCATTGAAACTATGGTTACATCTACCTTGAGAAACATTTCAGCTGGTCATGAATTTACAGACAGGTTTAAAATATCAATGATCCTGATCATTATTAAGCCTGCCCTTTCGTCCGTCCCTTCCATCTGCTGCAGTTTGAGAAAAATGGAAAACAATTCTGGTGCATTTTCCATTTCCATTTAACATCATCACGATTGTCGTCATCTCTTGTTTCAGATCTACGAGGGCACAGCACAGATTCAGCGGATGATTATATCTCGGGAGATGCTGGCCAAAGCCAGGCAAGGACTGTGAAACTGGGAAACCTGCGCAACAGTCGCTGCGAGACAGTTGCTGCGAGACAATCGCTGCGAGACCAATACAGTGTCACTACAGTAATGGCAAACCCAGAGTCTCGTCTTGTGGTTGTGAGACTACAGTGGGTCCCCTCTTTAAAGGCTATCTCCAGAAGCAACTCAGCACTAGTCATCACGGTTCACTTGCATGTAAATAATTGTATGACGGGTAAAAGTTGCAGAAGAAAATGGTTTTGAAGTAGGGCTAGTCTGTCATCCAGGTTGTCTTGTTTCCAGCGTTCCACAGTGTTGGCATGGTGATAATAACGACATTAACAAATCGTGCTTTCTGACCGGCCATCAGGCAGGTAACCTTGTCCAGGTGCATTAACCCTTTCTGAACAAGAGCCTGGGGACCCGGTCAGTCCATACAGTCACAGCATTCTGAGTTTCTGTGTGTGTGTGTTTTGTTGTTGAAGCATGGCTTTACAGCCACAGAAACATAGGTTTATTAGGGACAGGAGCCCGGGGCATCTACCTCAACTTTCACACAGCTCCTGAACTCTGAGTGTGTGTTTTGTTTTCATTTTTGTTTTGTTTTTTAATCCACACAAAAGACACCAACAGCTGCATGTCAACTGATAGGACTTTGAACATTCACACACAGCATGACAAGCTTGAAGATCTTCATGAAGGTGATTGATTCTTGATATTCCATTCCCAGTCAACTGTGAGGAAGAAACTTGGGTTATTACCCCCAGTAGTCAACAGCAAGGAGAAACATCAAGATCACGGAGGTAAATACCTAACAATGCCTGGTAGTAAACATCAAGGAGTAACATCATGGTCACAGAAGTAAATACCTGACATTGCCTGGTAGTAAACAGCAAGGAGAAACACCAAGATCACAGAGGTAAATACCTGATGATGCCCATTAGTAAACGGCAAGGAGAAACACCAAGATCACAGAGGTAAATACCTGACAATGCCAAGAAGTAAACATCAAGGAGTAACATCATGGTCACAGAGGTAAATACTTGACAATGCCTAGTAGTCAACAGCAAGGAGAAACCTCAAATCACAGAAGTAAATACCTGACAATGCCTAGTAGTAAACAGCAAGGAGAAACATCAAATCACAGAAGTAAATGCCTGACAACGCCTAGTAGTAAACAGCAAGGAGAAACATCAAGATCACGGAGGTACATACCTGACAATGCCAAGAAGTAAACATCAAGGGGTAACATTATGGTCACAGAGGTAAATACTTGACAATGCCTGGTAGTAAACATCAAGGAGTAACATCATGATCATAGAAGTAAATACCTGACAACACCTAGTAGTCAACAGCAAGGAGAAACCTCAAATCACAGAAGTAAATACCTGACAACGCCTAGTAGTAAACAGCAAGGAGAAACATCAAGATCACGGAGGTACATACCTGACAATGCCAAGAAGTAAATATCAAGGGGTAACATCATGGTCACAGAGGTAAATACTTGACAATGCCTGGTAGTAAACATCAAGGAGTAACATCATGGTCACAGAAGTAAATACCTGACAACGCCTAGTAGTCAACAGCAAGGAGAAACCTCAAATCACAGAAGTAAATACCTGACAACGCCTAGTAGTAAACAGCAAGGAGAAACCTCAAATCACAGAAGTAAATACCTGACAACGCCTAGTAGTAAACAGCAAGGAGAAACATCAAATCACAGAAGTAAATACCTGACAACGCCTAGTAGTAAACAGCAAGGAGAAACATCAAATCACAGAAGTAAATACCTGACAACGCCTAGTAGTCAACAGCAAGGAGAAACTTCAAATCACAGAAGTAAATACCTGACAACGCCTAGTAGTCAACAGCAAGGAGAAACATCAAATCACAGAAGTAAATACCTGACAACGCCTAGTAGTAAACAGCAAAGAGAAACATCAAATCACAGAAGTAAATACCTGACAACGCCTAGTAGTAAACAGCAAGGAGAAACCTCAAATCACAGAAGTAAATACCTGACAACGCCTAGTAGTAAACAGCAAGGAGAAACATCAAAATCACAGAGGTAAATACCTGACGATGCATTTCTGTGTAAACAGCAAGGAGTAACATGAAGATCACAGAGGTATATCCCTAGCAACGGCCAGTAGTCTTACCAGGCAGTACTAGGGGTCATCAAGATAAGTTCTCATAAAGAAGGTCAGGCAGTAACAGGTTAAATCTGTCACATAAAGAAACAGCAGTAACAATTAGTGCTCGTAAAGAAATGCAGGCAGTAAGAGGTTAAATTTGTCACATAAGGAAACAACAGTAACAGGTTAAAATCCTATTGCCATTAGCTGAAGGTGAATCATGGAGAAATTGGGTATTGGGGTGGGGTGGGGGTGTCTAAACCAAAGGGTAATGGGCATTATTAAGAAGGAAGGATGAACAAAGCGTGTTTCTCACTCTTTTCCAATGACAGGACACTGAAGCCATTTCATTTCTCATCCTACCTTGCCTTTACCGATTTGGTTTTCTGTCATCCTACTTTGCCAGTACCTGTTCAGTTTTCTGTCATCCTACCTGCCAGTACCTGTTTTGTTCTCTATCAGCCTACCTCACCAGTACTTGTTTGGTTTTCTGTCATCCTACCTGCCAGCACTTGTTTTGTTTTCTGTCTTCCTACCTTGCTAGTACCTGTTTGGTTTTCTATCATCCTACCTTGCTAGTACCTGTTTGGTTTTCTGTCATCCTACCTGCCAGCACATGTTTGGTTTTCTGTCATCCTACTGGCCAGTACCTGTTTTTGTCTGCCTCACCGTCACTGTGCTTAATTATGTTTACATAAGTAAACCATTTATATATTATTATTTTTTAATTTATGAAGACTGAGGATTAAAAATGCTTAAAGTGATCAGTGTGTGTGGTAACATACATGCTCTGGGAATATGTTTGTATGTCAGTGTGCATGTATCTGTGTGTGCGTGTGTTGGTGTCATGTCAGTGTGTGTGTGAACTGTGTGTGTTTCACACTCTGGCTCATGATGATACACCATCAACATTTGGTTGCAAGAAGAACAGCAGTGTGTGTGGTCAGAAACGTCATGTGTTGATCACGCACCCTGAATTTGTTATTTTTTTCTTCGGCCCTCCACCTTCCTGTGAGTCATCTTCCGTCCTCCACTTTCCTGTGCGTCATATTCCATCCTCCACTCTCTTGTGCGTCATCTTCCGTCCTCCACCCTCTTGTGTGTCATCTTCCATCCTCCACCCCACCCCACCCCCATCTTCCGTCCTCCCCCACCACCACCACCACCCGTGCGTCATCTTCCGTCATCCACCCTCCTGTGCGTCATCTTCCGTCCTCCACCTTTGTGTGTGTCATCTTCGGCCTTCCACCTTCCTGTGTGTCATCCACCCTCCTATGCGTCATCTTCCCTCCTCTACCCTCCCATCCGTCATCTTCGGCCCTCCACCTTCGTGTGTGTCATCTTCGGCCTTCCACCTTCGTGTGTGTCATCTTCGGCCCTCCACCTTCGTGTGTGTCATCTTCGGCCTTCCACCTTCCTGTGTGTCATCTTCGGCCCTCCACCTTGCTGTGCGTCATCTTTGGTCCTCCGCCTTCCTGTGCGTCACCTTCGGCCCTCCACCTTCCTGTGTGTCATCTTCGGCCCTCCACCTTCCTGTGTGTCATCTTCGGCCCTCCACCTTCCTGTGTGTCATCTTCGGCCCTCCACCTTCCTGTGCGTCATCTTTGGTCCTCCGCCTTCCTGTGCGTCACCTTCGGCCCTCCACCTTCCTGTGTGTCATCTTCGGCCCTCCACCTTCCTGTGTGTCATCTTCGGCCCTCCACCTTCCTGTGTGTCATCTTCGGCCCTCCACCTTCCTGTGCGTCATCTTTGGTCCTCCGCCTTCCTGTGCGTCACCTTCGGCCCTCCACCTTCGTGTGTGTTATCTTCGGCCCTCCACCTTCGTGTGTGTCATCTTCGGCCCTCCATCTTCCTGTGTGTCATCTTCGGCCCTCCACCTTCCTGTGTGTCATCTTCGGCCCTCCACCTTCCTGTGTGTCACCTGCGGTCTTCCACTTTCCCGTGCGTCACCTTTGGTCTCCACCTTCTCGTGCGTCATCTTCGGCCCTCCACCCAGGCCCATCTTGACCAAGGAAAGAACAAAACGACACTTGGCAGTGGACCAGGACATCTTTCCAATGCTGCATCCGAGGTGTCTGTCCAGAGGGCGCAGAAAGCAATGGAAGAGTTGAGGGAAAACCTGAAGACCTGCCTACCGGATCTCAGATCTTTACACTTCTTCAAACTGCTTGTGCAACCAGGACGTTTTTGACTTCTTTCTTTTGTCTTGTCGTGTTTGTTGTGGGTTTTGTTGTTAATGTTTTGTTTGTTTTTAGATTGTTTGGCTCTTCTTCTTTTTTTCTTTTTTTTTTACCTCTTTGTTTTGTTTTTTGAAAGCGCTTGGAACATGCTGTTGCAACATGGATTAGCGCACTGCCAATCGTCACCATCAGCTATTTGGTGTCTTGTCAATTACCAGCTGTGTCCGTTGCAACTCCGGATCACGGTTAGGTGGGCGTTTTCCAGTTAGTGTCACTGCGCATGTTTTGTGTATATCAAGTTGCTAAGTACCGGCGCATGTGCAAATATTTACAACTATAAAGGAGATAATGCTGATTAACATTATTTCGTCTGCTAATTGGACATTATT
>OY757551.1:10052046-10053198 GCA_963584105.1 Alviniconcha strummeri
ACAGCTTGTCCCTAGTATGTCAACCGACATCTGAGGACATTAAGCATAACTTCATCTTCATCATCATCATCATCATCACCACCAGAATGACTCATGCATTTGTCCGCCCTCTGCCAGGTGGAAGCCTTGAAGGCCGTTCTAGCGAAGGGCTACAGCGTGGACGTGACGTCGTCAGCGAAAAAGCGACCCCTGCACGTGGCCGTCACCCTCAACGCCGCCGCCATTCCCGCCCTCCTCAGCGCCGGATGTGACGTCACAGCACGTGACGGCGTGCACGGCAACACGCCCCTGCACTCGGCCTGCAGTCACAGCGAAGACGGAGCCATCCTGCAGCTGCTGCGGGCCGGCGCGCGCGCCAACGCGCTGAACTGTCGCGAGGAGACGCCGCTCCTCTGCCTACTGAAGCACGCCTGCGACCCGCGAGGCAGCTTTCACGCCAAGTCTCGCCAAAGTCTCGCCAGGTGCCTCATCCACGTGGGCATGGTAGTGACGTCACCGCGGCCGGACTGCCGAGGAGGAGAGCACGTAAGGCGTGGAGGGAAGCGCAGCTACAAAATCGATCGAGTGTATCGGCAACTGCTGGGAGAGACGCGACGGAGCGTGTCCTCGCTATTGCACTTGTGTCGTCTGAGGGTGAGGGAACTCTGCGAGGGCGACGAAGCGTGGCCGCCGGGAGGGGCAGGGGGAGGAGGAGAGGGAGGGGCAGGGGGAGGGGGAGGGGGTGAGCGGAGTCTGGCACAGCTGGTGGAAGAGCTGGAGGTGTCGCGCCACCTCAAGGAGTACCTGCTGTATAAGGATCACGTCTTTGACAGACGCGCTTTTTCCTGCCACACGACGACGGGGTTGTTGCCGTCGTGACCGCAGTGCCTGATGCCATGCCCTGTGTTTGACAGCAGGTGCCTGTCGTTATGTGTCAGTTTGACAGCATGTGCCTGTTGCTGTCGTGACCGCTGTGCTTGTTGCCATGCCTCTGACAGAAGGTGCATGTCGTCATGTCTCAGTTTGACAGCATGTGCCTGTTGCTGTCATGACCGCAGTACCTGTTGCCATGCCTGTGTTTGAGAGCAGGTGCCTGTCGTCATGTCTCAGTTTGACAGCATGTGCCTGTTGCTATCGTGACCGCAGTGCCTGTGCCTGTCGTTGTGTCTCAGT
>OY757551.1:10053398-10063398 GCA_963584105.1 Alviniconcha strummeri
CGAGCTGTACCGGCTGGGTCTGGCCAGGTACTTTCTGTGTGAAATGATAATGGTGATATTATCAGTAATAGCAGTAGTAGTTGTAGTGGTAGTAGTAGTAATAGTAGTTAGCAGTAGCAGTAGTGGTGGTAGTAGTAGTAGTAGTAGTAGTAGCAGCAGCAGCAGCAGTAAAAGTTTAATATTAATGGTGGTGGTGTTGGTGGTGGTGGTGGTGGCGGTGGTGGTGGTGGTGGAGGTGGTGGTGGTAGGGGTGGTGGTGGTGGAATTGTTTAGCAGTAGTAGCAGTAGCAGTAGTAGTAGTAGTAGTAGCAGCAGCAGCAGCAGCAGTAAAGGTTAATATTAATGGTGGTGGTGGCGGTGGTGGTGGTGGTGGTGGCGGTGGTGGTGGTGGTGGAGGTGGTGGTGGTAGGGGTCGTGGTGGTGGAATTGGCAGCAGTGGTAGTAGTAGCAGCAGCATCAGGAGGAGGAGGAGGAGGAGCAGCAGCAGCAGCAGCAGTAGTAGTAGGAGTAGTAGTAGTAATGATACAAAGCGTATCAGCTATCAAAAGTCTATACGCTTCGCAAACTGCACGTATGTACAAAAGCATATAACAAAAACAAAAACAAAATCACAGATCAACACCAACTGGTAATACCTCACAAATCATAACAAGTCATAATTACATACCATCCATACTCTCAATATTCGCACAAACATTACATAGATTATCACATATTCATAACAACACACACAAAAACACACGCGCGCACTCACACACACACACACAAACACACAAACACACACACACACACACACACAGCCCCATGCGCGCGCCCGCACACACACACACACACACACACACACACACACACACACACACACACACACACACACAAACACACACACCAGCCCCATGCGCGCGCCCGCCCGCGCGCGCAACACACACACACACACACACACACACACACACACACCAGCCCCATTCGCGCGCCCGCACACACACACACACACACACACACACACACACACACACACACACCAGCCCCATGTGCGCACACACAAAGCGTGAATTAATAAAGGACCATGTAGCTAATGACACGACGTGCACGTGCAGGAATTATGCATACTTGTGCTGAGGTCAGTGGGTCAGGATATTGACTATAGCGACAGATGCCGTGAGGCAGCCGTAAGATAAAGGCCATTCGATCACGCAGACAAAAACGGACCAATAGCAGCGAGGTAATGTGGATGTCACAGTAATGTTTTGGGACAAAATTACACTGCGTCCCTCGGTTTGAAACCGTTTCAATTCGTCTGTCTTATGTACACTCTTTTATTAGTTCTCCCATTGTGAGTAGCCATACTCCTCATTTTGACTACATTCTGCTAGCATTATGCGGTTGTCTGCGCGTTTCCATATCACGGCCCTCACGCCTTCTCTTATGGAAAGATGGACGTGGGGTCTTTAACGTGCGCAACTATCTTAGTGGATGCTGTGCACACGAAGCGAAACGGGCCCTGGTGAGTCTGCGAAAGCGTTGTGACTCGGAAGAAATGAAAAAGCCCCTTCGCCCTGCCTCGACTGAGAGTCGAACCCATTGCTGTATGTTGCTTTCGCTGAGCCTCTGTCTTTCGCTGTTAACACCAGTAATGTGGAACAGAAAGAAAGAAAGTAAGTAAGTAAGCTTGTGTTCTACTTACTTGCTTACTTGCTTACTTGCTTACTTACTTACTTACTTACTTACTTCTATGGAACAAAGAAAGCAGACACACACAAAAAGAAAGAAAAAGAAACAAAAGAAGTGCGAACGAAAGAAAGACAGCGAGAAAGAAGAAACACATTTGGCCCGGGATGCTTGTGGGTAATGTGGCAGATGTACTTGTACTTGCGTTTGATGTTGTACAAGCCGTTGATAAGCCTCGTTTTATGTGGTACATGTAGTCTGTATTTGATGAGGTAGAAGTGATTGATGTACCTGTGTTTGGTGTGGCAAATGTGCGTGATCTACCTGCCTTTGCTGTGGTAGAGGTAGTTGCGTGTATCTGCGTTTGATGTGGTAGACATCGCTGATGTACCTGCGTTTGATGTGGTAGATGTGGTCTGTGGCTGATGTGGTAGATGTAGTCTGTGTTTGACGTGGTTGGTGTCCCTGCGTTTGATGTGATAGTTGTAGTCTGTGTTTGATGTGGTAGATGTGGGTGATGTACCTGCGCTTGATGTGGTAGATGCGGTTGAGATAGGCTGCCCTGTCGTGCCAAACTTTCTCTAGAGCCACCGTGGTGTCCACGACATGCTCGTCCACCCCTTCCTGACGTAACAGCTGGTCCAGGTGGCTGGGCAGCACGTAGTCCATGTCCGTGAACGACTGCACTTCCCTGTCCAATCGCTGCAGCTCTTCGGGGTCACGTGTCACGTCCTGCAGCCAATCCACGGCGTCAGAGTCCGAGAAGCTGCGATGCAGGTCCTCAGGGATGCCATCCTCGCGACGCGAACTGAGAACGAACTGTTTGGGAAATTCGCTGAGTGTGTGCAGGTGCGTTTTGGGAATCAGAGTCTTGCCGCGGCCTCTGGCGTCTTTGCCGCCTTCTTGTGTTTCATCGCCGTTGTTGTCGTTGTCTCTGTCGTTTCTGTTTCGTTGGCCCGGTCGTCGATGTTGTCGCCTGGGCCAGTCCATAATGTTAAACCTCAGGGCTGGCAGTGTGAATCTGTGGCCAAGCAGAACAAGAGCAGACGATAAAGTCACGCGTGCATGGTTTGACTGCTGCATACAGCTGTAATGCTGTAAAGAGTTGTGCAATGTTGTATTGCTGCTGTTCGTGTCCTAACGCCGTAAAGAGCTGTGCAATGTCGTATCGCTGCTGTTAGTGTCGTATCGCTGCTGTTAGTGTCGTATCGCTGCTGTTCGTGTCCTAACGCCGTAAAGAGCTGTGCAGTGTCGTATCGCAGCTGTTCGTGTCGTATCGCTGCTGTTCATGTCCTAACGCCTTAAAGAGTTGTGCAATGTCGTATCGCTGCTGTTAGTGTCGTATCGCTGCTGTTAGTGTCGTAACGCTGCTGTTCATGTCCTAACGCCTTAAAGAGTTGTGCAATGTCGTATCGCTGCTGTTAGTGTCATATCGCTGCTGTTAGTGTCGTATCGCTGCTGTTCGTGTCCTAACGCCGTAAAGAGTTGTGCAATGTCGTATCGCTGCTGTTAGTGTCGTAACGCTGCTGTTCATGTCCTAACGCCGTAAAGAGTTGTGCACTGTCGTATCGCTGCTGTTAGTGTCGTATGGCTGCTGTTAGTGTCGTATCGTTGCTGTTCGTGTCCTAACGCCGTAAAGAGCTGTGCAGTGTCGTATCGCTGCTGTTAGTGTCGTATGGCTGCTGTTAGTGTCGTATCGTTGCTGTTCGTGTCCTAACGCCGTAAAGAGCTGTGCACTGTCGTATCGCAGCTGTTCGTGTCGTATCGCAGCTGTTCGTGTCCTAACGCCGTAAAGAGCTGTGCAAGGCAGTATCGCTGCTGTTTGTGTTGTAATGCCGTAAAGAGCTGTGCAAGGCAGTATTGCTGCTGTTTGTGTTGTAACGCCGTAAAGAGCTGTGCAAGGCAGTATTGCTGCTGTTTGTGTTGTAACGCCGTAAAGAGCTGTGCAAGGCAGTATTGCTGCTGTTTGTGTTGTAACGCCGTAAAGAGCTGTGCAAGGCAGTATTGCTGCTGTTCGTGTTGTAACGCCGTAAAGAGCTGTGCAAGGCAGTATTGCTGCTGTTCGTGTTGTAATGCTGTAAAGAGCTGTGCAAGGCAGCATTGCTGCTGTTTGTGTTGTAATGCTGTAAAGAGCTATGCCACTGTAAAGAGCTGTAATGCTGTAGAGAGCTATTGTGGACAGCTCTGTAAAGAGCTGTAAAATGCTGCAGCGTTGTAAAGAGCTGTATCCGTGTAAAGAGCTGTAATGCTACAAACAGCTGTAACTCGGTAAAGCGCTGTAACGCTGTAAAGAGCTGTAATGCTATTGAGATCTGCATGCTTTTGCTCTTATGCTAATGAAA
This sequence comes from Alviniconcha strummeri, assembly GCA_963584105.1. NCBI lineage: Eukaryota > Metazoa > Mollusca > Gastropoda > Provannidae > Alviniconcha > Alviniconcha strummeri. The sequence goes on from OY757551.1 coordinate 10,057,406, forward strand.
GTAAAGAGCTGCAATGCTGGTAAGAGCTTCAAATCTGTAAAGAGCTGTAGTGGTTTTGAGAGCTTCAACTCTGTAAAGAGCTTTTGTGCTGGTGAGAGCTTCAACTCTGTAAAGAGCTGTAATGGTGGTGAGAGTTTCAACTCTCTAAGAGCTATAATGTTTGTGAGAGCTTCAACTCTGCAAAGAGCTTTTGTGCTGGTGAGAGCTTCAACTCTCTAAGAGCTATAATGGTGGTGAGAGCTTCATCTCTGTAAAGAGCTGTAATGGTGGTGAGAGCTTCAACTCTGTAAGAGTTATACATGGTGTAATGCTGTACCATTGTAACGTTCTTGAGAGTCGTAATTCTGCAAACAGCTCTGATGCTGTACCACTGTCAAGAGCTGAAATGCTGTAAAAGGCTGTAACCCTGTAAAGAACTGTACATGCTGTAAAGAGCTGTACATGCTGTAGTACTGAAAGGAGCAGTGTGATTGTAAAGAGTGGTAATGCTGAGAGAGCTGTAACTTTGAAAGGTCCGTACACGCAGTAATACTGTACAGATATGTACCACTGTAAATAGTTGATTTGCTGTAGATAGCTGTGACTCTGTAAACAGCTGTAGCGCTGTACATAATCTGCCTTGAGAACGATGTAAATAGCTGTAACGCTGTACAGAACTAGCCTTGAGAACGATGTAAATAGCTGTAATTTGTACAGAAACTGCCTTGAGAACGATGTAAATAGCTGTAACGCTGTACAGAACCTGCCTTGAGAACGAGGTAAATAGCTGTGACGCTGTACAGAACCTGCCTTGAGAACGATGTAAATAGCTGTGACGCTATACAGAACTAGCCTTGAGAACGATGTAAATAGCTGTAACGTTGTACAGAACTAGCCTTGAGAACGATGTAAATAGCTGTAACGCTGTACAGAACCTGCCTTGAGAACGATGTAAATAGCGGTAACGCTGTACAGAACTTGCCTTGAGACCGATGGTGTGGGCAAGTCTCGGTTCTGTGGGTGACACTTCTGTGACAACACATCTGTGACAACACATCCGTGACAACACTTCCGTGACAACACTACCATTTCTCGGTGGTGAAATGGTGAAACAACTCGTCGCAACATCGCTAAACCCACCCAACCGTGGCCAGACATAGCAACGCCCAGGCACCGTGGCATATGGCACGTGAGTGACAAGATAAATAGTTAAACAGATAGTTGGTATTCAACGCCCATTCATCTATGGCGGTTACATCTGTAGCGCAAAGCACGTGACACGACTGTGAACCCCTTTCGCAGCCCTAAAGACAGTCTCTCTGCTCCTTTGGTGAAGAGGTCATTAGACGCAGAATCTTACCTGTGATGGTTTTACTTACACTTCAGTTCATGGCAGTATCTACGCCCTCGGGAAAGTCCATATAATTATGCGCTCCAACTCGTCTCCAACCGGAGTTTCTGCAGCCTTCCTTTTGAAACAGCTCTAGTGTTGATCTGACTGACGATGGCTACTCCTCGTCTTTTCAAGGAAGATCGTTGAACTTTCCCCTCTTTCTACGTCTCACATAACTTACGGTGCTAAGTAAGTACTACGATGCATATCGCTGCTGTACTACAGAAAGAAAGAACTCCGATTTTAACTTCTTTAAAAAAATTAATAAACAGCAACTCGGTTCCCAGAAAAGAATCGATGTCTTATAACCTAAAGACAAATTCGATATCAGTTTAAAAGAGCAAAATTCCTTCAGTACATTCGGCGTCGAATGGCTCTTTAATAAATTTTAAAAAATATAGAAAAGTTTTTTTTTTAAATAATAAAACCGATTCATAACAATAATTATGCCAAAATTCCAGCACAGAAACAAGGGCATTCATTGTTCCATTTTGACAGACACAAATGCAAACACACAAAATTCCATTTTCTTCGTCAAAGATGTTGTTCCTGTTGTAGTCGTTTTTTGTTTTTGTTTTCCCCCCTCCAACAGCAGGAGCCAGTAATATTATTCTATATGCAGAATCAACGTCTCCAGGAGACGAGCTGCAGCACTGACGGAGCCGTGTGTGGGGGCTAATGTTTGTTCAAAGCTACCCTTCCTGGGGGTGCATAGGGGACGATCGATAACTCCACTGCTTGATTAACTTCCGGTTCTTATCTCCCTTCTTATCTCAGAGGACTGAAAAATCGTAGCGGATCAGTGTGAGACTGGGGCGCGATGCCATGCAGGTATGCTCAGCCAGGAGAAGAGGGAGAATTTGGGTGATACATAATGCACAATGCCACAGTGTCAAAAGCGATAAGAGAAAACACTGCTGCCCCGTGAGCCGGTTTGGCCTAGCGGTAAGGCGTTAGGCTGGTAAGCAGAAGGACCTCGGTTCGATTCCGCTTCGGCTCTCCTAGCTCTCTTCAAAATTTGTGGTCTGTGGACACTGTCTTTCTGACTTTGTCCCTCACAGTTAATGAAACATTCAAACGGCTCACAGACACTAGAATGTATAACACGTAAAACTACAACAGACCAAAGCAGACAACAAACAAAAGCTGACCAAATACCTCTGACGAGACAGAGGCAACCATTGTAAAACCCACACCTCCCTGTAAGAGAATCACTGCGAAAGCTGTCTGTCTGTCTGTCTCTGTCTCTGTCTGTCTGTCTGTCTCTGTCTCTCTGTCTCTCTGTCTCTGTCTCTGTCTCTGTCTCTCTCTCTCTCTCTCTCTCTCTCTCTCTCTCTCTCTCTCTCTCTCTCTCTCTCTCTCTCTCTCTCTCACTTTTCAGTGTGTGTGTGTGTGTTCGCGCGTGTTGTATATATATATATGTGTGTGTGTGTGTGTGTGTGTGTGTGTGTGTGTGTGTGTGTGTGTGTGTGTGTGTGTGTGTGTGTGTGTGTGTGTCCATGTCAGTGTGTGCGCGCGCGCGCCTGTGTGTGTGTATGTGTGCACGCGCGCGCGCGCGTGCGCATGCATGTATTTATGTACATGCCGCATATGAAAAGAAACCTCCAAACCGATCCGAAAACGGCATTAGTCTGCGAGGCTGCACAGCATCGCGTACCTTCTCTAACGGACAACCGAAGCCACTCGCAAGGGAGGCAAACAACGCTGTAAGCAGGGGAGAGAAGACGACGGTCGAACTGTGGCTATCTAATCATGCTGTGTTCAGGGCACTAGTCTTCGCATGCCCCAGCATAATAAATAGTAGCTGACAATTCACCATCGATCTGAGAAACCAGTTGCAACCTCCGCTTCCACCTCATTTCATGTCTGCATGAAGAAGTCTTGTGATTGGCTGCGTGAGTGAGTGAGTGAGACCTGCGCTGTGCTTGTTGCTGTCACCACCATGAGTTTTGTGTCTGATCACTTGTCCACAGAGGTGGGAGTGATAGAAATCAAGTAGTACTATTAACAAGTGAGACATCAATCAAAAAATATGATTTACAAGTGAGGCAGAAATCAAACAGTACTAATGACAAGTGAGGCAGAAGTCAAATGGTACTATTAACAAGTGAGACAGAAATCAAACTGATATTGCTGTTGACAAGTGAAACAGAAATCAAATAGTACTATTAACAAGTGAAACAGAAATCAAATATTACTATTAACAAGTGAAACAGAAATCAAATAGTACCATTAACAAGTGAAACAGAAATCAAATATTACTATTAACAAGTGAGACAGTAAGCGGGTTTGGCCTAGCGGTAAGGCTGTCTGGTAAGCGAAAGAACCTCGGTTCGATTCTGCTTCGACCTTCGGCTCTCCTCTCTCTTCAAAAGTTGTGGTTTGTGGATGCTGTCTTTGTGACTTTGCCTCTCACAATTAATTAAACATTAAAGTGGCTCTCATAGACCATCTTCATGCAGGAGTCATTCTGATGGTGACAGTGCAGCGTTGGGTACAGTCTCCCTCTCCCCCCCACCTCCTGGGATCTCGGTCCCCACCAGTACCTCTTCAGAGACAACTCGGCGTTAAACAAGTTTAGCCTACAAATGAGACATCCCGAGGACAGTAATGTTAGGTAACGTTGCTGGAAATGACGAGAACAGTAATGTTATGTAACGTTACTGGAAATGTCAGTGGCGAGGACAGTAATGTTATGTAACGTTACTGGAAATGTCAGTGGCGAGGACAGTAATGTTATGTAACGTTACCGGAAATGTCAGTGGCGAGGACAGTAATGTTATGTAACGTTACTGGAAATGTCAGTGACGAGAACAATAATGTTATGTAACGTTACTGGAAATGTCAGTGGCCAGACATTCGCTGAACCTGTTACTGAAGGCTCAAGACGGGACTGAGTTTCGTTTAAAGAACTGATGAATAGCCTACACCCATAACACAATGAAAAATACACGTACAACAGGATAATTATCTATACCTAATCGTTAAGTCTTGGTTGGAAACAGTCAAGCCACACATTGCCAAGTGTAATGCAATAAACTAAAGCTGTGTCACTATGCCGTTTATACGAACTCAACCGAACACAGAGAGGGAGGGGGAGAAGAAGAAGAAGAAGAAGAAGAAGAAGAAGAAGAAGAAGAAGAAGAAGAAGAAGAAGAAGAAAAGAAGAAGAAGAAGAAGAAGAAGAAGAAGAAGAAGAAGAAGAAGAAGAAGAAGAAGAAGAAGAAGAGATAGAGACAGAGAGACAGAGACACACAGACAGAGACATAGAGACATAGAGACAGAGACAGTCAGACAGACAGAGACAAATACGGAGACAGAGACAAATACGGAGACAGCGAGAGAGAGGGAGAGAGAGAGAATCGACGCACATAATTATGCGCACAAAAAGTAAGAAGGCTAGCCAGCTAGAAATGGGATTTGAGCCTCCTGTCAAGCGCCAGGGTCAATTCTGAAGAACTAAAGTCTGTCATAAGCAAAGTCACATTTCTGAACTCTTCTCCAGTGTCAAATGTATATATGCTGAAATGTATATATGCTGTATATACTTTGCCAGAGTCAAATGTACAAAATCCTTTCCCAAGTCAAATGCACAAAATCAATCCATGACACAAATATAAAGCAAAACGGAGATATCTGCAATGTGTCACGATATTGTTGTTTAAAACACTGATATTTTAACGCAAGAGTGAAAAAAACAGTGGCATACGTACAACAATTTAACAATGTCAAAATGGAGCCACCGTCCATCGACGTCTCGTCGAACAACGATGCCGTCCAACCCGAAAATGTAATGCTTCAGCACCAGACAAGCTGTTACACACAACACTGATCGACGAGCTTTTCACCTGTTCGCTAGACTACCATGTACGTCATCAAACTTTGATGATCCGGGTAAGATGACCCGCGTGGTAACGAGTAACAATTGTCAATGCTAATAAGAATAACACGTCACTCGCTGAATACACACGTTCCTGGCAAAAAAACTTTGTGTTCTCTCTCTCTCTCTCTCTCTCTCTCTCTCTCTCTCTCTCTCTCTCTCTCTCTCTCTCTCTCTCTCTCTCTCTCTCTCTCTCTCTCTCTCTCGTCTTATTGTTGCTGCCAATCTGTGCGGGCCAAGCCGTGGATGGTTGAACAATTGTTTGTATAATTGACGTCAGGTCTCCACAACTTGTTCAACCGGTCCGTCTTCTAAGTCCGTTCAGCCATCGACCCCCCCCACCCACCCACCACCCATCTACCCCCACCCCCATCCCCATCCCTCCCTTCGCCTAGTCGGAAGGGTTTGTTCGGTTGCAGTAGGCCACACGACAGAAATTTGGGGTAGACATTAGTTTTTCCGAAAAACGAAGACGCCGTTCTTGTTGGAAAGTATGCATGGTTCAATTTTGTGACGTTCCTGTTCTCAGTCATTTCAGCATATAATTATCTTCCTTTAACAAGACTTAGAACTGGACAGACCACACAACTGAAGAAGAAGAAAAGACAGAGCCAGTCCATTTTTGTCCTTTCTTGTGTCTGTTTTCTCTCCTTTTTTTCTTTTTTTTTTCTTTCTTTCTTTTTCTGCTCTCTCTCTCTCTCTCTCTCTCTCTCTCTCTCTCTCTCTCTCTCTCTCTCTCTC
>OY757551.1:10068398-10071879 GCA_963584105.1 Alviniconcha strummeri
GTTTGGGTAATACAAAACGGGTCTGCTTGGCGGTGCTTGTGTGGGCAATACAAAATAGGCCTGTTTACAGGCGCGTGTTTGGGTCTGTTTACAGGCGCTTGTGTGGGCAATACAAAATGGGTCTGCTTGCCGGTGCTTGTGTGGGCAATACAAAATGGGTCTGCTTGTCGGTGCTTGTGTGGGCAGTACAAAATGGGTCTGTTTACAGGCGGTTGTGTGGGCAATACAAGATGGGTCTGCTTGCCGACGCTTGTGTGGGAAATACAAAATGGGTCTGTTTACAGGCGCTTGTGTGTGCAATACAAAATGGGTCTGCTTGCGGGTGCTTGTGTGGGCAATACAAGATGGGTCTGCTTGCCGACGCTTGTGTGGGAAATACAAAATGGGTCTGTTTACAGGCGCTTGTGTGGACAATACAAAACGGGTTTGCTTACAGGCGCTTGTGTGGGCAATACAAAATGGGTCTGCTGCAAAATGGGTCAGCTTGCCGGTGCTTGTTGGTGTAGCAGTCACTCGACGCTCAGTCGGGGCCCGGCGGAGAGGCCCTCACTTCTGTGCGTTGTTGGGGTCAGCCAGACCCAGCCTTCAGCTTACTGAGGCTTAGTTACGGTTCACTGCTTCCGGCTTTTTGAACTGATTGAAATGATAGCGGGGCAAGGGGGACTGGCGAGAGGTTTCAAGGCGGCCCGCTCTCCCTGCTCCACTGCGTGGTAACTTAGCGAGAGAGGTCCAGGTAAACAAAACGTTTCTCTCTCTCTCTCTCTCTCTCTCTCTCTCTCTCTCTCTCTCTCTCTCTCTCTCTCTCTCTCTCTCTCTCTCTCTCTCTCTCTTGCTTATACTGTAATAGCTAATACTTGTGTGGTCACTGAAGCGGATAATTAAGACTGATTGTTTGTAGCAAGTTTATATTTTGACTGTCATTGTGTTTTGCTGCCATTCATTGCTCTTCTAGTAAGGCTGAATATCGTGTGAAACGTTTTGTACAATTATTGATTACTTACGCGTGTCACATTGTTCATTACTTAACTTTGGTCATTAAGTGTTGTTTTGTTATTTAATTTTCGACTTTACTCCACGGTGTACATAATTTAGGTTTCACTACTTTTCTTTCTTTGTTACTAGCCTATAACTATAAACACCTGGCCATCTAAGAATGGACTAAGAATAGGGTACTTAAACATTAATCATGCCATTAACAAACTTACTGATATCTCCTCAATTCTGTTCAATTCTGGAAGAAACTTTCATGTATTTTGTTTTGCAGAATCCCGATTATCAAATCATGTATCTGATTCTGACGTATCAATGCCTGGTTACAACGTTATGCGCCTAGACCCCAAAACCCATAAAGACACAGGTCTATTGTTATACTTTTCCCACTCAGTTAACCTAAAGCGTGCCTCGCATCTAGAACAACACAATACGGAATCTATCTGGATAGAAGTATGTCTAAAGCGAAGTAAACCAATTCTCGTGGGATTCACTTACAGGAACCCTTCCGAACGTACTGACTGGTTTGATAGATTCACTTTAATGATGGATGCCGTTTGTCTAGAAGCAAAAGAAATAATATTACTAGGAGACTTTAACATTAATCTTTTAAAGCCACATATCAAAAGGAATCATCTGTATGAAAACTTTAACTTACATCAACTAATAGATAACCCAGCTCGAATTACTACGAATTCTGAAACTCTGATAGATCATATTTATGTTACTACCAAACAGAATATTGCCGAAGTATGTTCCCCAGTGTGTGGTTGTAGTGACCATTTACCTGTTTGCATTACATGGTTTAAAAAAGGTGTAAAAATTCCTAAAGCTGCACATAAAGAAATACGGTACCGATGCTTTACTCATTTTGACAAAGATGCTTTTTTGCTTGACTTGGTTCACTCTCAGCTCTCACAAGTATACCAGTATACAGACCCCGATGAAGCTCTTGAGTTTTGGTATAAAACATTTAGTTCTGTTTATAATAAGCATGCTCCTTTTATGACCAAGCGTGTTAGGTACACAAGGAAACCTCCATGGCTGTCAAAGGAGATAGAAGAGGCCATGCATCAAAGAGATAGGCTACTGAAAGCAAGGAAACACGAAGAATTCAAAAAGCAGAGGAACAAAGTGACATCTTTAATACGTGCTTCCAAAAAAAACATACTTTCAAAATTTAGTCGCCTCAAAAAATGATTCTCGCTCTATTTGGAAGGCCATTAACACTCTAACAAACAAAGATGCATCAAAACCTCAAGTCACAGTCAAAGAATTACCCCCCGATAAGCTAAACAGTCATTTTGCAAATGTATCTGACACAATCATTACCAACGATCAATCAAAACTAAATGATTTAAGCTTTTTAAAACGCTTTTGCGAATCAAAAATATCAAATTCTACTTTAACGATTCCACCAATTGCAATATATGAAGTGTACAATGCTCTATTACAACTGAAACAGACAGGAACCCGAGGTCTGGATGACCTAGACGGCAAAATTATTAAAATGTCTGCACACGTCATAACTGAGACTGTTACCTACATATATAATCTTTGCATAGACAAAAACTATTTTCCAAAAGCATTCAAACAAGCTAAGGTTATACCCATTTACAAATCAGGAGATAACAAAGACCCTTCAAACTATAGACCTATCTCAATTCTGTCTCTTCTTTCAAAACCTCTAGAAAAAACATATTGACAAACACCTTTTATCCTACCTTAAAACAAGTGAACTTATACACCCCAAACAATCTGGATTTAGGGAACACCACTCATGCCATACCGCACTTACAACATTAGTAGATATTTTTTTATAAGAACACAAACAAAAATGAATTTACGGGAGTACTTTTAGTGGATTTTGAAAAGGCATTTGATGTCATTGATCATGATCTACTTTTGAGGAAATTAACTCTTTATGGATTATCCAATGACACCCTGCACTTAATTTCTTCATTTTTGTCAAATCGAGAACAGCTTGTTTGTATAAACACAATTAAATCCGATTTTCTTCCCGTAAAATACGGTATTCCACAAGGTTCAGTGTTAGGCCCGCTTCTCTTTTCTCTCTACATAAACGACTTGCCCTTATTCATAAAAGCTTTATGTGAACTATTTGCTGATGACACCACTATCCACTCTAGTCACTCAAACCTAAATAATCTTTTGCTTAGCTTACAGGAAAGTATAAATAACCTTCTTCAATGGACTGAACTAAATCATATGTCGCTAAACTCGTACAAAACCAAATACATGACCATAACAACAAGACAAAAATGCCAGAACATATCTTCTCGCATGCCACTTTATATTGGAAATGAGAAAATTGTCGAAGTAGCAACACATAAGGTTTTAGGAGTAACTATTGATAATAATTTGTCTTGGACAAATCATGTAAATGAACTAACCAAACGTGTTTCTCAAAAGCTATATCAACTTGCAAAAATTAAACATTTTCTAAATGCTCATGCTCGAAAACTATTTT
>OY757551.1:10072079-10104763 GCA_963584105.1 Alviniconcha strummeri
GTCGAACAAAGATAACACAAAGATATAGTGCACACCACCAGCTTTCCCACAGATAAGCATAATTAGACGATCTGGGTTTTTTAGCGTTTAGTCAGGCGGCAGGGGAAGACAATTTGAACAGCCGTTACTGAATGTAGGCCGGCCCAAAAACCACCACACTGAACTTGTGCCAGTTACTGAGTTAGTATCTCAGCGACACGGCACTTAGCGCAGAATGTGTCTCCACTCTGTGTGTGTGTGTGTGTGTGTGTGTGTGTGTGTGTGTGTGTGTGTGTGTGTGTGTGTGTGTGTGTGTGTGTGTGTGTGTGTGAGTGTGTGAGTGCAGTGTGTGTGTGTGTGTGTGTGTGTGTGTGTGTGTGTGTGTGTGTGTGTGTGTGTGTGTGTGTGTGTGTGTGTGTGTGTGTTACATACTTGAAACTGACTGCATACTAACATAAATGTGCGTGACTAATAGTGCAGGGAAACTCGGCGAGGGGAGGTCACTGGACTCTCTCTCTCTCTCTCTCTCTCTCTCTCTCTCTCTCTCTCTCTCTCTCTCTCTCTCTCTCTCTCTCTCTCTCTCTCTCTCTCTCTCTCTCTCTCTGTGTGCGTGTGCGTGTGTGCGTGCGTGCGTGTGTGTGTGTGTGTGTGTGTGTGTGTGTGTGTGTGTGTGTGTGTGTGTGTGTGTGTGTGTGTGTGTGTGTGTGTGTGTGTGTGTGTGTGTGTCAGTGTGTGGAGAGAGAGAGGGGGGTCGGGATGGGATGGGGTAGAAGTGCGCACGCACTTGTTCATTCAATCGCTTCAGCGTTTGAACCGGCGACGAAACAGTGCGGCCTCGCAGTTCCGAGTTTCGTTGTTCCCTCGCGCGCAGCAGCGTTCGAGCATGTCAAACAGGGTTGCGTAACCGTGAGGGAACTCCCAGCACTGGGCTACCTCGCCGCGACCAGCCTCTAGCGCTCAATCATCAGAACTGTTATCGGCCGGTTCAACGTCTTCAACTGGGTCAATACCGTGCGTCAAGAGGACAAGGCGGGCAGGTGTGTTGGGACGGGGATGACTGAAGGGGAGGCCGGAAGGCCGGAAGGACATCGTTGTATCTGTGTCAGTGTGCCGCCGTCAGCAGGTTTGGCCTAGCGGTAAAGCGTTGGGCAGAGGGATTTCGGTTCGAATCCGCTTCGGCTCTCGGCTTTCGCTTCAGTGGTCTGTGGACACTGTCTTGTGAGCCGGTTTGGCTTAGCGGTAAGGCTGGTACTGAAGCAGAACGGGCCTCGGTTCGATTCCGCTTCGGTTCTCCTCTCTCTTCAAAAGTTGTGGTCTGCTTGACACTCAGTGTCTCATTTGTGACTAACTGTTTGTCCCTCACAATTAACTTGATGACGAAACATCATGGCTCTCATCATCGCTACCCGGGCCATTGAGAGAGAGAGAGAGTGTGTGTGTGTGTGTGTGTGTGTGTGTGTGTGTGTGTGTGTGTGTGTGTGTGTGGTGTGTGTGTGTGTGTGTGTGTGTGTGTGTGTGAGAGAGAGAGAGAGAGAGAGAGAGAGAGAGAGAGAGAGAGAGAGAGAGAGAGAGAGAGAGAGACTCCCCCTCAGTTAATGCGGAAACATTGAAACTTGAATCAGTGGCTCACACCCGCTAGCTGCCAATCTGAATGGACTAGAATCATTCTGGGCAGTGACTGAAGCCGTAAACTGAAGTGGTTCTTAGTCAGAATGCCGCAAAAGTCATTCTGGTGGTGACGGTGTAGCGATAGGGTGTCAGTGAGGTATACTGAATCTCCCTCTTCCTTCACCTTCATACCCCCTCCCCCCGGGCCCCCCCCTTCTCTCCGTCCCTAATAAGCCTCAACGTTTTTCCGTGTCAGTGGTCGTTAAGCCCGCACCGCCGTGACCATGTTTACTTCAGTACTTACTACGACCTTGGCGGCTCCGCGGCCTTCCCGGCAGTGAAGTCCGACCCGTCAGTTGTGGTTATGGACTAGTTCGCGCGCGCGCATGTGTCAGTGTCAGTGTGTGTGCGGCGGGTCTCTGTGTGTGCGTGCGTGTGTGTGTGCTTTGGCATGTAAGTTATGCGTTGAATTTCGACAATATGTATTTGTAAAGAACGTGTCACGTACGCGCTTAGGGCCTGTGCGGGTTAGGCGCTCTAAGTATTCATTATTATTACTGATAAGTTATTCGTGTGACTCTCCCCCTCAGCGAAGTCACTTAAAGAAACGTTACACTACTTCAGTGAATGGCTCAATCACGCCGCTAGCTGCCCATCTGAATGCATTAGAATCACTGAGATTCTCAGTGAAGTAAGTAATGGTTCTTAACCCACACCATAATATTAATAAGGCTTATTAGGGACGGGTAGAAAGGGGCCGGGAGATTACTATACAGTATCAGCTACACTGTCACCGGGCCGCCACTGGAATGACTCCTGCATTAAGATGGGCAGCGATGAGAGCCATTTTAATGTTTCACTTTTAATTGCGAGGGACATAGTCACAAGACAGTGTCCACAGACCACAACTTCAAGTTTGAAGAGAAAGGACAGCCGAAGTGGATTCGAACCGAGGTCCCTCTGTTCACCAGCTTTACCGCTACTGAGGTCGCCAAAACGCCCGGCTGACGATATTCAGTCTGGTGTAAGTAAGGGAACACGATGCTCAACCGCGTCCACTGACACTGACTCGAGAAACCATAAGGCCTATCCGGCAGGGACGGGGAGAAGAGGGGAAGGGCCGGGTCAGTATCAGTGGACTGAGGTGGGGGACTGAGAGGGAGATTATATATATAACTATCGCTACACAGTGTCACCACTGTCAGCGCCGGATAGGCAGTGAGAGCCATTTCTGCCTAATGTCACGTTTCATAATTGTGAGGGACAAAGTCACAAGACAGCGTCCACGTGAGACCACAACTTCGTTTGACACGGCTGAAGAGAAAGGAGAGCCGAAGTACATTCGAACCGAAGTCCCTCTGCCTTCTGGTGGTGAGTGACGGTGTAGCTTAGGCCTCAGTGTAGCTAGTTCTCCAGCAGCTCAGTCGGTTAATTGTCATTGACATTATCGCTGTTTCTCCGTCGTCCCCAGTCCCCCCCCCCCCCCCCCCCCTCTCCCACCGCGTTGCTTCTTCTTGACATTCTTCAGTCTCCAGCCGGAAATCGCCGTCAAAGGAAGGACGATATATTTTATTTATCTAACGTTATTTTACCGTGGCGGCAGAGCTCAGGAGCTGCGATGCCGGTGCCTCGAAAGTCGAGGTGGCCGCCCTGGGCTCCCGTCCTTAAAGGACGAGTCCAAGGTTGGGTTTGATTTTTGACACGATTGTGTCACGATCTTTGACACGATTTCCATTAAAGTTCGCTGAGAACAATGATGTAGGTGAAATTGTGATCTGAAGGTTATAAATGCACGAAAACAGGCATTTTCTGTCGTACCGAAAGCGTCGCCATGACGCTGAAAATCATGTGCACATATGTAACTACGTCACTCTGGGGAGTCGCTGCAAAATGGCTACTAGCCACAGGGTAACCGACATGGAAAAAAATTCCAGTTCGAATCTCCAAGGATGAAGCTCCGACGCCATTGTTAGTAGTTGGGCCTTTGTTTATTTCCTCCTTGTTATTTCATCTTTCTCGAACCTTTAGGTGCGTGGTGTTTCGGTCTTTTTCGCTCTGTTTACTCTAGCTTTCACAACAGGCTGGACCTCATCAGGGAGCCTGCCTTTTATTGGGTGTTTCATTTTATTTTGCCAATTTATCCTTGTTTGTTTCATCATATGTAAAAATGAAAAAGTTTCATTCGTTCTAGTTCAATAGACTAGCGATTTCGTGGCCTCCCTGGGTTAGGGTTTGGGGTTGGGCTAGTTACCGGTTCTTGCCATTCACTATTTTGTTTTTTCTCTTGGCTTGCCCTTTTGTTTCTCGAGCTATATCGTTCATTTACGATGTGGGGGGGGGGGGGGGGGAGTCTTAATGTTTAACGAGACCTCTCATTCTTTCTTTGTGTAGGGTAGTTCGTGAGCGTTTGTTGCCCTGCCGTGTTGTTGTCACTGCTAAGTGGGTTGTATCGTGTACACGGATGACGTGTATCCAGTCTTTGTCCCGTTGCTCGCTGACATTGCTTGCCTCCTCTTTCTTTTCAGAAAGTGTTGTTTTCTCTCTCTTTCTCCCTTCTTTTTCACCATGCATTTTGTTTTTTGTTTTTTCTTTTTTCTTTGGTTTATTGGCCATTTCGTACCCGCTTGTTAGCTTGCCTGATTAGGGCAGCCATTTTGTATTTCTTTTGTCGTCTGCATTTGTTTACATCTCGATGCTTTGTCATCGGTAGTCCTGATTAGCGTTTTGCTTTATCAGTCTGCAGCCCTTGTTTTTCTAGATGGAAGCCGGGTTAGTAAAGGGTTAGTTTAGAGCTAGTTATGTAAAGTTTGGCTTTCCATCTGTTTGTCGTTGGCACAGTTATTTTTGCTCTTATGACTGTTGTCGTCTACTCCTTTGATGCAGACAGTAGTCTATTAGACTGTAGTGATTTGGTGGGGTTTTTTTTTTGTTTTTTTTTGGTGGGTTTTTCCTCCTTATGCTTGCAGGTAGGCAACCGTTTGGGGTTTTGAGGTGGTTTCAGCTGTTTTGTTTCTTTTATGTGGTGGCAGCTGTTTGCTTGACTGATTAGGGAAGCCATTTTTCGTTTGCCACCAGCATTTGTTTTTTGCTCTTTCTTTCTTTGCCACTGGCATTTGTGGTCTATTCTTTCTTTTTTAGCCACGGTCTCTTTCTTTCATGGCCTTTTATGCCGTAGGTCACTATTTGTGTTAGCCGGACTTTTTGTCTTTGCCTTGTTAGCGCTTGTTTCAGGGTATCATTGTATCTCTCAGTTTTGGGTATCATGCTGTGCGCTGTGCGCTTGCTGCTCGTCAGCCGCTTCATCCGGCTTGGAGATTCGAACTGGATTTTTTTGCAAGTCGGTTACCCTGTGGACAGCGGCCCTACAAATTCCGCTTTAAAGCAAACCCCATTTGGTATTCCGCCATAAAGTTTACGAAATCGCACACAGCGAAGTGCTGAGGCGCAGCATAAAAGTCAGCTCATTTGAACTGTACAAATCATAGTTTCAGCTGTGTGAGAGTCGAGGTGGACGTCCTGGGCTGTCCGTCCTAACGAGCCTTCTCAGTGGTTTCCGTGGACGTAAAGATTTATTGAACTACAGACCATGCTTCGGCATTGGTCACAACTTGTCCCTAGTATGTCCGGCAACTGACATCAGTCTGAGGACATTACCGTGCTGAAGCAACACTTCACCATTATACAAATCTGACCCATTTTCGCCTCACAGCGGGTCGATTCCGCGGGAAAAAGTGCATAGTTATGCATTGGGTTGCTTGTGAGTTGTTACAGTTTGCTGCAATACAGTAGGCCGGCATGGTAGAGCGGCTTGTCAATCGACCACACACATACACATTCAATGAACAATCTAAGATGGCAACCGCACTGACTCCCCAGACAGACGTCACTTCCGAGAAAGTCACGTGACTGATGGAGAACCCGGCCGAGACAGCAGTCTCGGCCAGCCTACAGAAAATAAAATCGATTAAAAACCAACATAAGCTCTCTTTTTTTCTTCTTCTTTTTTTTTCTTTCATTAAATCTAAAAAAAAAAAAAAAAAACTAGTGACTCATTTGTCAATCATTTCCATGGTCATTTTGCATACTTAAAAACCTTGGACTTTTCCTTTGAGAAGCCTACTGTTTCTGTGGACGTAAAGTGGTAACACTCAACCAACCAACCCATTATTTTAAGAGAATTCAGTCATTACTTTACTTATCATCCTCCCCCGCCCCCCCCCCTTCAGGTTTTTGTTGTTGTTGGTTTTTGTTTTTGTTTTGTGTTTTTTGTTGTTGTTTTTTTTTTTTTTTGGGGGGGGGGGGGGGGGGGGGGGGGGTCTTCTCGTTTTTTGACTTAAGGTGCTTGTCAAACCGTTCAGCACAGTTCCAACCGTTCCTTGACAGAGGCCACGGGTTTGGATCACGTCTTTGTCTACAGCGCCACACTGAGCCGGGTTCTTTGTCTGGTCGACCAACGATTTTCCGTGGCACCAACTGTAGCTTTGCTTGCTACACGGAGTAGGAGTACTTTCGGTGCTAACTCTGCCACAACGCGCGCGAACCTGTGAACACCGAGTAGCTCTGCTCTTTCATAGAGCGCTGTGCCATTCAGCCGAAAACCGCGCGCGCGCAGGCATGCTCGAAATAAATCACCGTCTAGATCGGGTATTACGTGTTGACGGAGAGGGCGCTCATCACTGCTTTGTTTCACTTGCCGCCGGAACAGAAATCCACGCTGCGAATAAATGCTGCAGTTACGGGACATTGAAGCACCGTCGTTTTTCGGCTAACAGCGAATGCGCAATGAAATTAACAGAAATTGAGAAAAAGTTAAGCCGATCGCTACAAAGAAGCAATTTTTCCGCAGACTATTTTTTGAAGCAGATAATGAAACACACACACACACACACACACACACACACACACACACACACACACACACACACACACACACACACACACACACACACACACACGAATTGGAAGATACTCTCCAATGTGTAAAACTGACGCGGCTTAAAAGTTCATGCGAAATTTGACCACAGTTACTTTTCATGAGCTGTCTTTCGGAGATAGTGCAGGTTTTTCTAAAAATTCAATGTCAACGAAAGGCTGTCTATTCAGACTGAGATTTATGTCTGTTTTTCTCGCACAGCCGCTTCTTGAGCGCTCGCGAGGGCGAACAAAATAACACACAGCTGGCCGTGAAATTCACTCCCTTGTTTGACCTGCATCGTACGATATTTTGGGATGAAAACAAAACGGACCAATCAGAGGCCTCCGCTGCTGGGAAAACTCCGGGAACTGTCATCTGTAAACGTACACTAGATTGGACGGAGGACTATTTGATCTGCGAGGCCTCGTTTCATTGGCTGGGGAATGTGGGTCAGGCAAAAATAAACGCGCTTCCCCGCTCCCACCAAAGCGTCGGTTTGAAGCGGGATCGAGCGCAAACAGACACAGTTTGGGAAGAGAAACAAAGGGTGAGTGAGTTTTTTATGTGCATTTTCACTCATAGTGGCTCACGCAGAATGTAGATTGCTGCACCAGCGGTCAGAAATTTTTTAGTTTGCGGCAAATTATGATGTTGCCGTTTCCCACAGAAATAAAATCGCTAACAGCCAAAGTTTTGCTGGGTGTTGCTGACCGCCATTTTCTCTCTGTAGTGTATTGAACCTGCAGGCTGTTGCGACGCGAACATCCTTCTTTTTGAGCCTGTTGCCGATTCGAAAGTACAAAGAATGGCAGTGTCCAGTGTATGTGGTGCACGCGGCCAATGTTTTGGTTGCGTCACCTCTGTGTACATCCGCGATTGAAAGGAGGCCGCTCGCGTTGAGTGCTTTCTTGGGTCGACTACACCACGACCGCTTCGGTGTGAGCCAGTCGACTGACGCTACGATCCAACTAAAGCGCGGTTCAAGTTTATCGACTTGCTCGAATGAGAACACTTTCATACACATCTCTCCACTCGTTTATCACTAGTTTTGTTGTGTTTTTTAGTTTCTTTTCTTTTCTTTCTTTCCTTTTTTCCATAGCCCAGTACGTGCGTACTTGTTGCTGGAAAGGTCAAATGTGTAGTGCGGACGGCCGCACGACACAGCGACTGCAGGGACGCGTGTGTTTTTTTCCCCACAGCGGTTTCTATGGTTGTCGAGACGGAAATGATCGAGCGGGGAGGGTTGTGTGCACTCAGTGGAACGAAATGGGGGCGGGGCCCCACGCTATGCGTTACTAAGCAACATTGTTCTAATCGCCCGTTACGGTTCGGGTCCCGGGGGGGGAGGGGGGGTTGACTCCGCGCACCCAGGCGGTGGAATGCGACGGGTCGGGTTTGAAGTTTGAATGCTGGCTGGTTGGGGTTGAAGGCAGGCACGCTACCAGCGTTACTGGGTCCATGTCACCGCCAGTCCCCGTCTCGCCCAAGGCCCCAGTCGTTTATACTACTGGCCCAGTGATCTTGACTTCCACCCCCCGGGTTCCCGAAATTACGGCTGGAATTATCCCCCCCCCCCCCTCCGGTCCCCGGAATAGAACTGGAAGTATCCCCACCCCACCACCCAGGGTCTCCGGAATTATGGCTGGAATTCCCACCCCCCACCCCTTCGTGTCCCCGGAATTGACTGGAATTATCCTCCCCATCCCCAAATTAGGGCTGGAATTATCCCCCCCCCCCCCCCCAGTCCCTGGAATTAAGACTGGAATTACCACCACCACCCCTTGAATTATGACTGAAATTACCCCCCCCCCCCCCCCCCTCAGATATTCTGCTCTTTCACGGGCAGCGCAAGAGATTGTTGACTATCAGACCAATGACAGCTTCAAGCAGTAGTCCATCTTTTAGACTTGTCTGCAGGTTTTATCCAAATACAACCACAATGAAACCTGATTGACGGGGCATAAAACAAAAACAAAAAACAAGTTGCTTTCTCTCCAGGTTTCTTTTCCCAATGTTAGAGATTTAGCCCCCTCGCCTCAGCCAGATCCTTACTTTTTTCCTTCAGTTTTACTGTTGACACTAACAACTGGGGTAGCCATTTACTTTCTTGTCTTAGACTGGGATTTAGGGTTCACATGGCCTTAGTTTATGACACTAGAGTAAAACACTGCTTGTATTCTTTGCTGTGAACTTACTTAGTTTATTGCTTTGTACTTTATTTGTTTTGTTACCTGATGTTTACTCCTTACTTTTGGTCGCTAGCTGAGGTTATCTTTTTCACACAGTGACTTTGAGCAAGTTTGACAAGAAGGCATTGTCTGTACTGTTAGCGTTCAAGACTTAGAGCAAGTTTGACAAGAAGGCATTGTCTGTTGGCTTTCAGTTAGACTTAGAGCAAGTTTGACAAGGCATTGTCCGTTGGCTTTCAGTTAGACTGAGAGCTGACTGCTTCACCATTTCCAAGGTTTCTGATCACATTCAGTTTTTGGCCTGGAGCTGAATACTCTCCTGCAAATCCCTTTCAATGCAGTGCCGAAGTTGGAAAGACTAGAGGTGTATGTTCTGTAATATATACTACTTATATATCCAGCACGGCTTTGAGTCAGAGCTGGTTATCTGATCCTAACTGCATTCAGTTTCTGGCCATGAGTCAGCTGCAGCCTGGTCACAGTCACACTTGGTAGCTCTGAGTTCACTATGTAGTCTAATCAAAGCTGTGGTCTGTGACAGTCAGTGTGAGTTCACTGTGCAGTCTAATCAAAGTAACTGTGATATGTCAATGTGAGTTCACTATGCAGTCTAATCAAAGTAACTGATCTGTCACTGTGAGTTCACAATGCGGTCTCATCAAAGTAACTGTGATCTGTCAGTGTGAGTTTACTATGCAGTCTAATCAAAGTAATGCTGTGAGTTCACTGTACAGTCTAGGTAATCAAAGTAATGCTGTGTAGTGAGTTTACTGTACAGTCTAGTTAGTCAACAAGGTA
The DNA here is from genome assembly GCA_963584105.1 of Alviniconcha strummeri. NCBI lineage: Eukaryota > Metazoa > Mollusca > Gastropoda > Provannidae > Alviniconcha > Alviniconcha strummeri. Next base: position 10,081,569 of record OY757551.1, read on the forward strand.
ATGCTGTGTAGTTTACTAGTTGTGATTTCATTGTACAGTGTAGTTAGTCAAAGTAATGCTTTGTGTAGTTGTGAGTTCACTGTACAGTCTAGTTAATCAAAGTAGTGCTGTGTAGTTGTAAGTTCATCGTACAGTGTAGTTAGTCAGAGTAATTCTGTGTCAAAGTTGTAAGTTCATCGTACAGTGTAGTTAGTCAAAGTAAGTCTAGGTATCAAAGTAATGCTGTGTAGTTGTGAGTTCATTGTACAGTGTAATTAGTCACAATAATGCTGTGTAGTTGTGAGTTGTACAGTCTAGTTGGTCAAAGTAATGCTGTGTAATTGCGAGTTCATCATACAGTCTAGTTAATCAAAGTAGTGCTGTGTAGTTGTAAGTTCACTGTACAGTGTAGTTAGTCAAAGTAATTCTGTGTAGTTGTAAGTTCATCTTCCAGTCTAGTTAATCAGAGTAATGCTGTGTAGTTGTGAGTTCATTGTACAGTGTAGTTAAAGTAATGCTGTGTAGCTGCCCAAGGCAAGCCTGGTGGTCATTGTTAGTGCTGGCTGGCAATCAGGACAACCAGTCAGCTGATTATGCAACTCCACTGTCCACTGTTGTGAGTGGATGCTGGTCACCTGTAGTGTATTGACCTCTGGCTGGTCAGTGCCCCACTGGCTTGTCCACTCCACCAGGACTCAGTGAAGTCCAGTGAAACTGACCACTGGTTGCTTGGTGTCCACTTTCTGGCAACCTGAATCAGAATGTCTTAAGTTATGACAGCTTTTATGACAGTCTTTGCACAGGCCTTGTTTCGGCCTTTGGCAGCCCAAGTAGTCTGTGTCTTGACTGACTCAGGCGCAACAGTTTGCCCCAGTTTGTTGTTGTTAGACTTGTTTAATGCCAAACTGTCTCCAGAGAGGTACTGATGGAGGCGGAGATCTTGGGTTGTAGGGGGAGGTGGACCCTTAGGCTACGTAGCATTACTCTGTCACTGTCACCACCAGCCTGACTGCGTTTAGATGAGCAGTGGTGTGAGTCCTTTGGATGTCACAGGGCACAGGCTGAGGACAGTATTTGTAAGACAGCTTCTGAAGAGAAAGAAATAGCTGAAGCAGACTCAGACTAGTCAGTGCCTTGCCACTAGTCCAAAGGAGTTCACAGTTCTGGCTTATTTGCTTCCTGCAGCTAAATAAAGTGTATTTGCTTCCTGCAGCTAAATAAACTTGCATACATCATGTGTACAGTAACAGTACTAACACTAACAGTGGGATTTTTGAGGAAAAAGTGACCCCATTTTGATTCATAAAACTTGCATGTGTGTGTCTAATCAGTCTGTGGAATCAGCAATTTTGCCAATTAAAATAGCTTCAGGGTTATTAATATTATTGCGTTTCTCCTCACTTGGCCTGTGGCTTTCCACACAATGGGTCTGTGTGTATTCTATGAAATAGGGGCAGTTGGTAGAGTGTGGGGCTGAAAAGGCAGGAGCAGTACTGACATGGGTTTTAGAGTCCCCAGTATGGGAAGTTTTTTAAAATGTTTTTTTCCAGAGTCCGCTTTCAGTTTCAGTGGAGACTACACTTGCAGTGCTTACGGGGGTTAATGAGTATTAAAAGAAGTAGCCCCCTAGCCTACTGCTAGTGGAGCAGAAGTTAATTTCACATTTCGCTGTTTCAATGCAGCTCAACTGATCAAGATGGCAGCTACCAAGGGACGAGGGAAGAAGGCAGCAGGGGACTCAGGGGCTGCAGCAAAAGGTATGCCTGCCATTTGTTTGAATGTACTGAGCTTAGTGTTTCACTTCAGCAAACCTCCTGGAGAGACGCAGACACCGCTTGTTTACAGTTGCCAAAGCTTGTCATGAATTGGACATGTTGATTGTGACCCTTCTTAAAAAAATAAAAACTATTCAAGATTTGATTTGTAGTTCTGTTTGGAATCAGGGAATATTGTTTTGGGTATAATTGTCTGCTTCACCATCATTCCCTCTTTTTTTTTTTTCATGAATTGGCATGAGCTAACAAGAAAGGCTGCAGTTTTTCATCTTAATGAATGTCTCTTGCCCCAGTACTTTTGAAGGTAAGTCACATAAGTGCCACTTCCCACCTTCCAGATGAAAGCGCACACTGAAAAATCAAAACTGAGTCATGGCTGATGATTTTTATGAACTGCACGTTTGGCATGTTGAGCTCATTCATGATCCACACATGCTGCTTCCTGTGTCAAGCTCATGATCCACACAAGCCATGCAAACTGCTTCCAGTGCCATCCCACTGACCCATCTGTGCCCAACATGGATGAATGGACATAGTCCATTTGTCAAAATTGTGTGGTTTTCTAAATGTGATTTTCTGATTGACCAAGAGCAGTGGGCAGAGTGAAAAGTTGATTCCAGAACTCTGCCATGTTCTCTTGCAGCTCATCCAGCATGGCAGCTCAGTAGCTGTCAGTATCCAGTGATGGTCACTGATGGAAAGCGTGTGGCAAAAAACAGAATTTGATTGTTCAGCATGCACAGTTCAGAAAGTGGAGATGAGCCTGGAGACGTCAAGTTGTAGCATTATTAGTTAGCATGTAAACAAAGGGGTTATCCACCGTGAAAAACTTGCAGCATTCTACTTTTAGAAGTTACTAGGTTTGACTTTGTGTGCTGTGGTGTTATTTGGATGCAACATTTAACAGACAGTGGACACCAACATGGAGACAAACTGCTGCAAGTGACTTATGCAGGCACTCACAAACTTGAAGCCTTTCTATGGAGAGAAAAAAAAAAGGTTAATCCTTTTTCTTTTCTTTTTTTCAGCACCCAAAGCCAAGAAGGCAACACCCAAGAAGAAAGGTATGTAACCTGGCACACTACAGTGTTACATTAATATGCCAGTTGTGAATCCACCCTGGCAACTTAATTTATGGTTTCCCATTGTAGTTCACCTGTTGATTTAGTCACTGGTGTACCACTACCAGTGGTATTGTGCATTTGGCAAAAATATTACCTCAGTGACTAAACATTTCTGATCTCACCACACTTCCCCTCCCCCCCCCCCCCCCCCTCCCCAACACACACACAGTAAAGGTGCTTTGTTTATCCCATAAGTTAAAACATCCAATTGTTCTTGTTTCTGTCTCTTCTTTTCTTTCTTTTCTTTTCATAGTCTTTGAGTTTGGGAACATGATCAGCATGTGTGGCACAAGTCTCTATGGCATCATGAGCCAACTTTTTTCTGCTCTTCTTCAGGAAAAGCAAACCACGGCTGCACCCTGTGGTTTTTTTTTTCTTCTTCTTTTTTTCTCATATTTTTTTAAGCCTGTTGCAATTTGCATAAGTGTTGATAAAGCATCCATATAAAGTCTGTAAATCAACATTTACACATCGTCTGTATTTTCAGACCATCTTGCTTGGGATTTTATTGAAGTGAGACTTTGTAGCATGGGGTCCCCTTTAACACGAGTTCACTGTGTGTGCAGGAGGAGTGAAGAAGGCGAAGGGCAAGAAGACGGCAGCAAAGAAGGGAGCCAAGAAGGCCGCCAAGAAGAAGTGAATGAACTAAGAGTGTTCTGCCGCTGACTCACCTTCATGGCATATTGCTCTTATTTATCATCTTGTGTGTTAGCTGTTACATGACGTCGGTCGATTGTGGAATGTTCTTTGTATCTTCAGTGCTCCATTTCGCATCATCGTTTTCATCAAGATCATCGTTCTACTACATTTTATTTTTTTAACACACCTGTGAACATACATTGTATTTAAAATGATGCATCCCATGGAAAAGAAAGAAAGGAACAGAATACTCTTTTGTTTGAAGGTTTTTAGTCTCCACGTAAAAATGTCGCCGACATTGTCCTTGTAGAGAATGTTTTTGCGTTGTTGTGTACATGTATTTACATTGATGTATTTACATACACGTACAATATATTAAATCTCGTACCCTCATTAAATACATTGACCTCACCTGAACCTGTTTGATTCCTCAACGTGTATTTTGAAAGGAAGTGATTGTTGTCTTGGTATAATAATTAAATGGGTGTATTTGTCATCTGAGCCTTATGAAATTGCTCAAAGCAGTGAAGGGTTTGAAACTTCAGGGGACTCACTGAACCTGTTGGAATCCTCACTGTGTTTTGAAAGGAAGTGATTGTTGTCTTGGTATAATAATTTAATATTAGACGGGTGTGTTTGTCATCCCATCCCGGCCTTATCAAATTGCTCAAAGCAGTGATGGCTTGAAACATGGGGGGGGGGGGTTTACATTTGTGTGGAGATGGAACATGTATGCCTATCCTGAGCTGTACTGACATGTTGACCGGTATGTACAGTCATTAGATTTTTTTTTTTTTTTTAAGGACCAGAAAGTTTGGGGGAAATGGCATTTTTGGCCACTGTTTGAAAGTTCAGGGATTTTTTTATATTTTAATGGTCAGCAGATAATTTGCAGAAGGGCAGTTTGAGAAAATGAAAAAGAAAACAAGACCAAGTGGTGATGACAGGAAAATACACAATATATATAACTTGAAACCAGTGTGACCGAGTTGTGTGTGTGTGTGCATGTAAACACTAACTGTGCATCTGTTTTTGCAAACTTGCCTTAGTCCAAGCTATGAACAGTTCTTTTACATGAAAGTCATGACTATGGTTACTCTATATTCAAATTTATTCAGTTCTGTTCATTGCTTTCACAAGGACAATGTCTGCAAAATATTTGCAGTTTCGGCGTCTCCCATTAAGGGAATAGCCATTCTCAGCTTCGACTAAAAAATAACCCAAGTGCTTGAAATGGGGGAAAAAATAGAGAATAAATAACTTCAAGTGCTTGAAATGGGGAAAAAGAGAGAGAATCTGATTTTCAGTACAAAAAATTGTGATTGAAAGTACTGTGGATTTGATATCAAGCATCACCAATCTCCATTTGCTATTTTGGGCATTTTTGTTTGCTCATTAGTTTTCTCCATTTGCTCTTTCAGGCATTTTTGTTTGACATAAATTGACAAGACTTTTGTTTGTTCTTTGTCACCATTTGTTTTTCTTCCTGTAAAGCGTGGTGTGTTCATCCATGGACTTCCACATAATTATACGTCCTTGGTTTATCTGTGGAGTTCACTTTTGGCAGATGTGCCTGATATAGCAGCATTCTAGAAAAGGGGTGATCTATTACTTGGTAGTATTAGTTTAATTTCAAGCTTTTTTTTCTTTTCTTTTTTTAGCTCATCATAATTGGCAATTTGTTTCTGTAAAATTGGCAGGCAGACAGGAGAGAGAAAAAGACAATTTTTTGCTGGAACTGGAAAGGCTAGTTTCTCAAAAAGCAAATTTGATTCTTACCCTCCTGTGTGCTTTGTTCAGCAGTATGTTTATCCTTTGGTAGTTGTATGAGTGAGAATTTATAACACGCATGTACCTGCAAATGAACTTTTCCCTAAGATGTGCACCAAGTCTTGCAGACACGTCAGAAATTAGTTCCTGGTTCAAAAGCATTTGTGGAAGTAGCCATCTGAAAACGCACCTGGCCAACAGGCAGGTAAAAATAAAACATGGAGGGTTTCATTTTCATGTGACTCGTGGATTTGATGTTGAATGAAAACCAGTTTTGTGAGTGGCACTGTTGCCTTCCATGACCTGTTCAGTGCTTAGCATCTAACAGTGTTAGCACAGGTGTCAAGCTGAAAAACAGGATATTTATATCTCATTGACTCGGTAAACTAAGCATTTTGAGGTGTTCATTTAGAAAAGAAAACTGCACTGGACCAGGACAGTTGCATATCCGACAACATAATTACCCACATAGACAACAGTAAGAGGCAGATATGCTTGTTCCTAAGCCTTGTACAGTCGTAGTTCTCAATACAAATTGTCCAACACTGAGGGACTAAGAGTTCTCCACTGTCCAGCATTAAGCTGTTGGAGTTCTTAGTTGTCCCAACATTAAGGCACTGGAGTCCTCAGTTACCCAACATTCAGGTACTGGAGTCCTCAGTTACCCAGCAGTCAGGTCCTAGAGTCCAAGGTTACCCAACAGTCAGGTCATAGAGTCCTCAGTTACCCAACATTCAGGTCCTGGAATCCTCAGTTACCCAACATTCAGGTACTGGAGTCCTCAGTTACACAACAGTTGGGTCCTGGAGTCCTCAGTTACACAACAGTTGGGTCCTGGAGTCCTCAGTTACCCAACAGTCAGGTCCTGGAGTCCTCAGTTACCCAACAGGTGGGTCCTGGAGTCCTCAGTTACCCAACAGTCAGGTCCTGGAGTCCTCAGTTACCCAACATTCAGGTACTGGAGTCCACAGTTACCCAACAGTTGGGGCCTGGAGTCCTCAGTTACCCAACATTCAGGTCCTGGAGTCCTCAGTTGCCCAACATTAAGGGGCAGTGTCCACTTTTAGCCCTGTCAGTTCATGGGATGAGAATGTGTGTGCATATATGTGTGTGTGTGGATGGAATGAACTTGAAGTACGCACTATGTTGGCATACCCACATATCAGTTCATTCCGTATTATGCCAGTGTATATAATACGCACGCATCCTCATACTGCGAACCAGCAGGGCTAAAAGTGGATATTGCCCATTCAGGTCCTGGAGTCCTCAGTTACCCAACATTAAGCTGCTGGAGTTCTTAGCTGTCCAACATTCTGGTACTGGAGTCTTCACTTACCAACAGGTACAAATGAATTGAACTGAGTGCCTCTGAAGTTTGGCCTGAGAAGTCAAGTGTGTGTTCGCACTGCCCTGGGAACAAGGTCAAAGAGGCTGTAGGCAGCTGTTAACCATTTTTTTTGTACTTGTAAGTCTTCCCATCTTTTGTCTAGGTTAAGGATTCTGCTACACAGACTTTACCTTCCTTGTACACAAGTTGATATTTTACAGAGTGAACAGCTAACATAAAGCTTGGCGCACTGTAAAAAATTCAAATATAAACCACATCCACATTGGGACACATCAGGACCTAAACGACAATGACTACAAGCTATTCACATCACATGCTAAACAGGCAAGACATACATTGCACATGTACACACAGCACATCAGCTGACTGAAAGAATTTAAGAACAAGTGTGTTTTTGGGGGGAGGGGAACTACTTACTAGCAGCAGTAACTTTTAAACAGAAATATGGGTCTTCGGAGCGCCTCAAAAAATGTAATGATGCAGGGAGTTCCAGATAGAAGGAGAAGGATAGGAAAAGGAATGATATCCAAAATTAATGTTTTGATCTTCAAATGTGCAGTTCTCAAATCAAGAGGAGCAGAGTTGTCTTGATGAAGAGCACACAAAGATCAGACAGATAAACGGGGGCTGTATCAAAGAAAAAGGAACACCAGATTTGAAACTTGTACTCAATAGGTGCCAGTGAGGAGGAGTGAGACATCTTTTTTATGAGCTTTGAGGTTTGGAACCTTTTGTAGTTTTCAAGGCGTTTTCCAATAGCGTGAAGGGAATTGCTATAGAAAAGGATTGTAATCAATCATTTAGATAATACACACAGCCTGGATGGAGTTGATACAGAAAAGGATTGTAATCTATTACACAATAGGAACAGCCTGGAGAGAGTTGATATAGAAAAGGATTGTAATCTATCATATACACAATACAGACAGCCCGGAGGGAGTTGATACAGAAAAGGATCGTAATCTCTTTTACACAATACACACAGCCTGGAGGGAGTTGATATATAAAAGGATTTTAATTGCTCTTTTACACAATACACACAGCCTGGAGGGAGTTGATATAGAAAAGGATTTTAATCTCTCTTTTACACAATACACACAGCCTGGAGGGAGCTGATGTCGAAAAGGATTCTAATTATCATTATTTTACACAATACGGACAGCCCGGAGGGAGCTGATATAGAAAAGGATTCTAATTATCATTATTTTACACAATACGGACAGCCTGGAGGGAGCTGATATAGAAAAGGATTCTAATTATCATTATTTTACACAATACGGACAGCCCGGAGGGAGCTGATATAGAAAAGGATTGGAATCTATCTTTTACACAATACGGAACTAACCACAACACATAACACATGTCAAATTACTCTTCTAACTTGCTTACACTACAGCTGAAACATTTTCAGGCAAGTTCCCCATGGCGCATACACCTCAAACTGAAGTCATTCACAATCAGCTGTGATGCACACTACACAACTTTGCCTATCAATATCTTTTACCAGTTGCAGTTTTGAAGCCTGTTTACATTCCTGCTGTGTGAAGTGCTTGTGATAATAAATGGGAGAAGGGTGACCTATTTTACTGTGCAGGGCCCACACAGGGACCTGTGTCAGCCATGTCCAGATAACCCAAGGAAAAAACAGAGACTTGATAGCCAGCTGTAAAGCTGTATGGGTTGGAAAGGTACAAGTTAGAAATGAACTGCTGACAGTAGGTGACACAAGCATGGCTACATTCTGACCTACTCCTGGGTTTAGAGGGAGAATCAACAGCTGGCTATATTCTGACCTACTCCAGGGTTTAGTAGGAAAATCAACAGCTTGCTGTATTCTGACCTACTCCTGGGTTTAGAGGGAGAATCAACAGCTGGCTATATTCTGACCTACTCCTGGGTTTAGAGCTCCTAGGTTTAGAGGGAGAATCAACAGCTGGCTATATTCTGACCTACTCCTGGGTTTAGAGGGATAATCAACAGCTGGCTATATTCTGACCTACTCCTGGGTTTAGAGGGAGAATCAACAGCTGGCTATATTCTGACCTACTCCAGGGTTTAGTAGGAAAATCAACAGCTTGCTGTATTCTGACCTACTCCTGGGTTTAGAGGGAGACTCAACAGCTGGCTATATTCTGACCTACTCCTGGGTTTAGAGGGAGAATCAACAGCTGGCTATATTCTGACCTGCTCCTGGGTTTAGAGGGAGAATCAACAGCTGGCTATATTCTGACCTACTCTAGGGTTTAGTAGGAAAATCAACAGCTTGATGTATTCTGACCTAGTCCAGGGTTGAGATGGAAAACCGACTGCTGGCTACATTCTGACCAACTCCAGGGTTCAGAGGGAGAACCAACAGCTGGCTGTATTCTGACCTACTCCAGGGTTTAGAGGGAGAACTGACATCTGTGTTCTCAACGGAGGGGACTGTAATTTCTGTGTCTACAGTACCGCACTGTTGGGGAAGAAGAAATGAAAATGTGGCAAGCACTGCAAAATGTTATGCTTGCACTGGCTGCACAATCCAAACTCCAAGCACTGGTTTACAACAGCCTTCCTCCAACAACTGTGATGCTGCACAATCCAAACTCCAAGCACTGGTTTACGACATCCTTCCTCCAACCACTGTAACTGGTTATGCCAGAGGTCTCTGACAACTGTCAGTTAACTGATTAATGTCATGCCAAGTGTGGGTCCTGATCAGTTTTCGGGGTTTAGAAAATCAAAACTTTGCCCATGGAGAGAGAAAGTTCCTGATTTTATGGAGTTTTAATGGGGGTTTTCTTCCGTTTTTTCTTTCTTTCTCTCTCTCCTACTTACCACAGGAAATGCATTTTGGGAAGGCCATGGACAGTCATTTCAACAGGAAGTCAAGAACCAAGGTAACTTTCCTCTGAAAACCTTTATTCACACAATTCAGGTATACCACATTTACCTCACTTTGTCCACATGCTTCCCTTTTCAGAGTTGTTAGATACCTGCATCTTCCATATCAGGTCCAACCCAAACACTTTGAATACTGACACTGTCAGTGCATGCTGGGTCATTTTTGTTTGTGTCCATAATCCATCAAACTGACATGGACTACTGGATGTCTATGAGATCTACAAAATGGCTATGAGACTTTTTTGCATGTGTCTACACAAGGGCCAAGTGACATCAGTTTATATTCATGTGTAGTCTCATCCAAAGGACTTATGCAGAGCGCGCAGAATTCAGCTCCAGAGAGATCTCGGGGCAGACGCAAAGCCTAGCACATAACAGTTGGCCGTCCATGCAGTGACCAGGCTCAACTTTTGGCTTTTGAGACGCTTCCAAGTCTCTACACATCTCCACACACATTCATGTTCTAGTCATCCAGCTCCAGTCCATACTGTGGGTATATGTCTCTTGTCCGTACGCCTTGTAGAGTTGCTGAAAAGAGAAAATGGTAGGTACTGCACAAGGCAACAACCCAATTTTATGAAGCAAATGAAGTTTAGAAAGCAACAACAAAATAAAGGAAAGCACGCACAGAAGAAAAAGAGGTTTGAAATGGCTAACAAGAAAAAGAAGTTTTAACAGCTAACAAGAAAAAGAAGTTTGAAATAGCTATCAAGGAAGAGGTTTCAAATAGCTAACCAGAAAAAGTGGTTTCAAACAGCTAACCAGAAAAAGAGGTTTCAAATTGCTAATCAGAAAAAGAGGTTTGAAATGGCTAATCAGAAAAAGGTGTTTGAAATAGCTAACAAGAGGTCTGAACCAGCAAAAGAGGTTTGAAATAGCTAACAAGAAAATTAGGTTTGAAATGGCTAACCAGGAAAAGGGGTTTGAAATAGTTAACAAGAAAAAGGTTTGAAATGGCTAACCAGAAAAAAAGGTTTGAAACAGCTTACAACAAAAAGAGGTTTAAAATAGCTAACCAGAAAAATGGGGTTGAAGTAGCTAACCAGAAACAGAGGTTTGAAACAGCTGACCAGAAAGAAAGAAAAAAATCATCTGAAATAGCTAACAAGAAAAAGAGGTTTCAAATAGCTCACAAAAGCAATAAGACTGACATGATGTGTTAGTGTTACAGTATGCCACTAACCTTAAGTGAACAAAGCTTTCATGATTCCAGACATGCAGTAGCCCATGAACCAAGGCTCTTGGCAAGCATCAGTTATCTCAGTTAAACAGAGTTCCTGCTGAGTTGCATAATGTCTAAAATGATGTAAACACTCAGCATCAGTTATCTCATTTAAACACAGTTCCTGCTGAGTTGCATAAAGTCTAAAATGATGTAAACACTAACAACAAAGCCAGGTCTGAACACAACAGGATAAGACCTTGTTTATAAGACTCCATCCCACTGTGGACACTGTCTTGTGACTTTGTCCCTCACAATTAATGAAACATTAAAACAACTCTCATCACTGCCTGTCCCAATTAATGCAGGAGTCATTCTGGTGGTGACAGTTTAGTGTTAGGTATAGTCTCCCTCTTCCACCACCTCCTGGGGTTGCAGGCCCTGCCAGCAATATCTCTTCGCAGACAACTCGGTGTTGAACCAGTTTAACAAAACAAGACCAGATCACCGTGCCACCTTTTTGGTGTGGCTGTGACACTCAAATTTGATCGTCTGGCAGGTGAAACACCTGCCATTACAAAACTTGGCAATGCCCACTTTTAGCCCCATCGGTTCACAGTCCTCAAATGGTATGAGAATGTGCGTGCATGCGTGTGTGTGTATGGAACGTACTTGAAGTATGCACTACATTAGCATATCCACATATCAGTTCATTCTGTACTATGCCAGTACTATACACAAGCACACGCACGCATCCTCAAACCATATGAGGACACTTGATGGGGCTAAAAATGGATATTGCCCCAAACTCAACATAATTCTGATATATTATGTGCTAGTCCCTGTTTAGCCTTAGCTCAGGCACTGGGCTACTCACTTCCTTCATAAAAAAAGTCACGACTTTCCTCTTCTCCAAGCATTTCAGTTAAGCAACACTGTCCTTCATCATTCAGTCTGTACACTCTGTGTGGTGTGTGTTTAGTGAGTGTGTGTCTGTGTGTGTGTGCATGCACACATGTGTATCTGTGTGCTGCACATGGTCAGTTACGTTTAAACCTGTGTTGATGCATACATTATGTGTTAACTTTCTGTTGAATTGGTAAGTCGCTATCTTGATGCACATGTGTTTTATTATGTTTGTATTGTTCAGCACTCTGAGCCACAAGACAGACACATTAGAACGTTCCATTATTATTACCTATATGTCCCAGAACCATCTGCGCTGTGTCTTTGATTTCGTTGTACTCATGCAGTTTGTTGATATGTTCTGCCAGTTCTGACTCATCCAGGCCACTGAAAAACATGGCAATCATTACTATCTAATTGCTAAAAAGATTAATTACTTGATAGGAAAACAATCTTAAACAGAGGTGTTTGCCAGCGTTCAAATCTAGAACTTTTTCTTTTCTTGAACTTGGAAAATGTATTTATTCACTGATACAGTGTAAGAAAAGAACAGGACATACAACATGTTCCAACATCAGATGTCTTGATCAGGTATAACTAAAAATATATAACTTACTGGGGAAAAACTGAAAGATCTTTCAAGTCCCTGTATTCTGTCATGACAGCCATTACTATGTGCATGTTTTTTCCCCTAAATTCTCTCCCTTGATGCACAAAGTTCACTATCTCACTTCTATCCTTTCATATCTAGAACTTGATCTAAAAGTCTGATTATTAAAACAATTCTTGCCATTTTTATTGCGAATGACACATTAAAATAAAAGACACGACTCTGACTGCCACTCTGATGTTGGCCTACTGCTCGGTCTCGTGTGCCTTGCCGTGGATTGTCACGTGACAAGCCTTGCCCACTCAGCTTGAGTCATCTGTTCAGCTTCACATTCCACTCTGTGGAGATAAGTTCAAATGTACCATCAAAACTGAATAGACACGAAAACCAAAGAAGCACAAGCTGTTTCGAGATTAATGAATATTAGCCTAGACTTTGATACAGATGTTTTTGGTGTACAATTGCGTGTATTGTTGGCCAGCGTCCAGAGCAGTTTGTCAGTAGGCCTAAGATACACTGCACAGATCAATGATCTGAATTTTTTCCTCCTTCACTTAACTTTCTGTAAACACTGTTACCTAAATGTGTTCTTTGTTTTTTTGTTTGTTTCTCTTGTCAATGAAAAGACAAGACACATAGATACATCAGATAGTGAACGCACTGAAAATGGGACTATAATTCTGTGTCATGTGCATTCTGCTGCACAGCAAAAAAAGGCTGTCACCAAAGACGGAATATTTTGTTGTTGTTTCACACTCAGATTTTCTGTATGCAGGTGTAATAAATAGCTCACACAATGCATCAATGGGTTTTTGGTGGTTTACCATAAAATAAAAAACACCTGTTGTGTAAGGTTTGTCATATCCAGCTCATCAAGACTCACAGGCTATGACAAAACTTATACAACTCGTTTCTTATTTCACAGTATCCAACTCACTAATGGCACTCAAACCCATTGTGTAAGCTCTATATATTCCACTAGCTGAAAACACTGAATTCTATCAAAATTCACTTACTAAAATTTCATACACCTGACCTGTATACACTAAACTCTAGATAGGCCCTTCAATGCTTTTTATTTTGTTTCTTAGTTCTTGTTTGTTCCAGCATCCAAATCCTTTTACATTGCAATATACACTGTCTGACATACTCATCCTTAAGCTGTTGAATCTGTTGTTCCACCTCCCTCAGCCGTTCTTTCAGATCATCAACCTCCTTCTGCAGTTGGTCAGTGTCCCACAGATTCTGACTGAGGCGCTGACAACTGTTATCATCAGGACACTGAAATGAGGGGGAAAAGAAAACATTGTCTACTGCTAGTTCTTAACACAGAGAGAATACACAGGTCCATAATCATATTCACACACAGGAAAGACTTTGCAAGTTTCTGCTTCTTGTTTTTACTCCTTTCTAATTCTAACCTTGAAAATGGTTCAAGATCACCCAAACTGTAATGCTAGGGAGAGGTTATTATGCAGTGTTTAAAAAAATATCACGTTTGCGATCTCAAAATTAAAACACCTTCAGCTGCAAAAAGCATATCACATGGCTATCACTTGTAAAAAGTAAGTCATTTTCTAGTTCTTTTGTTTACATTTTTTGTTTTTGTTGTTTTCTTCAAAAAGTTGACAGAGCACAATGCCCCTGCAAATCAGAGTTAAACTTAACACTGGCATCACACATCCTTCCAAGTGGTTGTTGCAGTCACCAATTGTTAAAGACTCACTCCCTATGTGCTTTGGACTCACATGCATCCTTCCCAGCTGTTCTTGGTGTCACCAGTCAAAGCCCCTCGCCCTCTAAACACCAGGCCTCACACATGCTTCCAGGCTGTTGCTGCAGTCACTAGTTAAACTTACAGCATCACTCCCTCTGAACTTCAGCCTCATGCATCTGTCCAAGCTGTTGCTGTAGTCATTAGTTAAAGTATCACTCCCTCCAAACTCTGGACTCATACATCTGTCCAAGCTGTTGCTGTAGTCATTAGTTAAAGTATCACTCCCTCCAAACTCTGGACTCATACATCTGTCCAAGCTGTTTCTGTAGTCACTAGTTAAAGTATCATTCCCTCTGAACTTTGGCTTAATAATTATCTGTCCAAGCTGTTGCTGTAGTCACTAGTTAAAGTATCACTCCTTCTGAACTTTGGCCTCATACATCTGTCCAAGCTGTTGCTGTAGTCTCTAAAGTATCACTCCCTCTGAACTTTGGCCTCATACATCTGTCCAAGCTATTGCTGTAGTCTCTAAAGTATCACTCCCTCTGAACTTTGGCCTCATACATCTGTCCAAGCTGTTGCTGTAGTCACTAGTTAAGGTATCACTCCTTCTGAACTTTGGCCTCATACATCTGTCCAAGCTATTGCTGTAGTCTCTAAAGTATCACTCCCTCTGAACTTTGGCCTCATACATATGTCCAAGCTGTTGCCGTAGTCACTAGTTAAAGTATCACTCCCTCTGAACTTTGGCCTCATACATCTGTCCAAGCTGTTGCTGTAGTAATTAGTTAAAGTATGCTGTAGTAATTAGTTAAAGTATCACTCCTGAACTTTGGCCTCACACAGCTTTCCAACCTGTTGCTACAATTAACAATAGTGTAGCAAAATGAGGTCATTTGCCACATTTTCAGTCTCTCAAGTACAGAAGATTTACAATTAAACAGAGACCCAACAACATTAACACAGGGTGTCATAGAACTGACCCTGCTTGAGTCCACACATTGGCAATAACCCCACCACAAAGCATGTGGCTTTAACTTTGCGCGTGCACAGAATTCACTCTAATCATAGCAGAGCAAGTGGAACCTGTTTGTGAGGAAGCTGACCTGAGGATGATGTCAAGGAACTGCCCTGTTAAGAGTCCATGCAATGCAAATAACGCCACTATGATTGTATGAAGCATGTGTGGGTTTTAAGTTAACTTTGCACATGCACAGAGTTCAGTCTAGGTCTGATTAAGGCAAGGAAAGTGAAACCTGCTTGTGAAGAACTTGACCAGAAGATGGTGTAGAGGAGCTGCCCTGTTGAGTTTCTGCTCTTTTCACTATTAGAGGCGACTTAAAGCCCATGTGTACTGATCGGCGCTGTGACTGTCTGAAAAGAAAGGATGGATTTTAAACAGCTAATTTTTCTTGTAACAGTGAGGTGAATACCATTGTTACAATTTAACTAACACAGTTACAGTAGTCGAGTTAATACCATGGACAGCTAAGTACTAGTTACTTGGATTTTAACATCCTGTCAACTGCAATGCGAAGTTACAGTGTCATTTTTAGTTCACAGCCAGATCTCTGAAGGAAGATGTGTCCCTAATGAACAGAATCCTGCTTCACACAAGCCTTTGCTCACTTAATTAATAGAACTGTTTCAATAAGTCAGCTTTTCAGTGTAAATCATTAATGCATTATTATTATAAACACGCACACACACATATGGGTTCTTCTTCAGTGCTGGTCCTAATTGGTAGTCACTCACTTTGCAACAGTTTTGTTGTAAACCAGTTCCTTTTTTTCACACCAAATAGAGAAAATTCCCTTTGTTATACACTCAAGAAGCAATGAGAGCAATATGGTGGGAAAAAAATGTTTTGTTGATTTTTTATTAGCAAAATATACTCCCATGTCACGCAAAAATGGCAGCCAAAAACAGGAATGGCGATACCCTACTGCTCGTGTTGGAAGCTACTTCATACCAGACGAAAATATTCAGACATATCTAATTTGTTTGCAAAGTTGCAACATGCAAAAGCACCAGAAAGCTAATATCAGGCCTGCTGAGTATGTCTGTGTATAATAATGATGGTTGAAAGTGAGCATCACGCATGTTTCATGACCCGTAACGTCATGAAACACGCGTTCACTTCCAACTTGCCATATTATTTCCTAAAATGCATTAAAAGTGCAATGAAAATTTTGCGTCATGGGTGAAACATCCGTAACAGCAAAAACAAAAATTTGCAAAACAAATCCAACAAAGAATTTTTTTTCTTCTAACCGCGATTTTCAAATGTACCATGGGCATCTACACACACACACTGATGACGTCGTGTCATGTGATACGCATGGAATTTGTGAATGGGCACTTTTACCACTGCGTGTCACGCTCTGACGCAGGAGAAACTTGCATCGCTGGGCTGTCATCATTGTCTGCTAGCACACAATTTCACCCAATTTGGAGGCTACCAATGACGCATGTAGGTGAAATTCCAAGCAGTTATAGTTACTTGATCATTTCAGACTAGTATTTTATACAGTAGCACTCTTTATTTATAAATACAGCGTTCAATGTGTTCGATGCATCCTCTTGCAGGATCATCTCCGTTTCATCACATGAAACATACGTCTCTTGCCGAATCATTATTTCATGGTTAGGAAGCACAATTACCAAAAAGCAGGTATACGTAATGATGGTTGAAAGTGAGCATCACGCATGTTTCATGACCCGTAACGTCATGAAACACGCGTTCACTTCCAACTTGCCATATTATTTCCTAAAATGCATTAAAAGTGCAATGAAAATTTTGCGTCATGGGTGAAACATCCGTAACAGCAAAAACAAAAATTTGCAAAACAAATCCAACAAAGAATTTTTTTTCTTCTAACCGCGATTTTCAAATGTACCATGGGCATCTACACACACACACTGATGACGTCGTGTCATGTGATACGCATGGAATTTGTGAATGGGCACTTTTACCACTGCGTGTCACGCTCTGACGCAGGAGAAACTTGCGTCGCTGGGCTGTCATCATTGTCTGCTAGCACACAATTTCACCCAATTTGGAGGCTACCAATGACGCATGTAGGTGAAATTCCAAGCAGTTATAGTTACTTGATCATTTCAGACTAGTATTTTATACAGTAGCACTCTTTATTTATAAATACAGCGTTCAATGTGTTCGATGCATCCTCTTGCAGGATCATCTCCATTTCATCACATGAAACATACGTCTCTTGCCGAATCATTATTTCATGGTTAGGAAGCACAATTACCAAAAAGCAGGTATACGTAGGATCAAAAACAAACATGTTTAGTAATGGTTGCAGTCATTTCAAATTATTTCTCAGTCCATGAACATGGAGAGAAGAATTGGTCAAAACATAATGTTCGTTTCTGGTGACATGGAACCGGAGGGAAGTTGATTCCGTCACACAAAACGTGCGTTGTATCATCGTGTTGCAGAACATGCGTTGAACTAATCTTCCCTACTTTGTTTTGATTTCTGTGTAAAACTGAGATTGTGCTATAGTATTAATGATGATGTAACTTTGAGATTCTTTTGATTTAAATTTACCATCTTCTTTAGGATTAGAAACGATACTAACTTAACGCGACATGGTGTGCTTGCAGAGTTTTTGTTTGGAATTTGTATTGTTGTTTCTTCTGTCCTGTTTTAGTAGTGACATGGTGTGCTTGCAGAAGTTTTTTGTTTTTGTTCTGTTCATTTTCAGTAAACTTTACATGAAAAAAAATATATATATATTATTTAAGCTGGAAACAATTCAACATAATATTAATATACTGAGTAGAACTGTACTATTACCCTGCATTTTATTTTTATTTTTTATTCATGTTTTTTGTTTTGCTTTTGTTTGGTTCCTGGGGTGGGGGTGGGTGGGATGGGGGGGGGGGGGGGGGTGCATTAGCATTCATGAAAAAGACAGGGGTCTGAGGCAGCATACTATTAACTGCATATGTACTAGTTTACTACATCTTGTTTTTCCATTTCCTCCAACTTTGATTGCTGTCTCTGAATGTGATGTGTTGTGGACTGCAACTTGTACTGTGATTTCACTTGTTGGCTCTGTTAAATCTAGGTTCTACTTTTAGACTACAAGGTTTCATCTGGAGGAGTGCAGATAAAGTTCCTGCATGAAAATCAGAGCAGCTTCTCATTCCCTGCAAATGATGACATCCCTTGGGTGCCTGCTGATCAGCTTGCAAAACTAAGCCACTACAGACCGGTGTCAAATGCAGCTGGGGGTTTTGCAGAATAAAAGTTGCTTGAAGTTGTCATTGTTTTGCATGAGAACAGCTGATTGATTAAATTTTCATGTTAAGTTTCAGTCAATACATGTAAACGTTACTAGTACTGCTCATCACTTTTTTTTCTCCTTTTTTTCTTCTTCACATAAGCAAAACTTGTCAAACTGAAAAAAAACACTTGTCAAACTCAAAACAAATGCTTACATACATGTAATGTGTACAAATACTCTGAAAAAAAATAAAAAATCTACATGCTTTTAACAGTTTCCAACCTGAGTGATTATTGAATGTCATGTGAAACATGCGTTACATAATACATGTCACACGAAACATGCGTTACAATTCAAAGAACATCCAAAGTTGATGAAGTGTTCCAATATTACTTCGGAATATGTCCACAGCATCAAAAACTAACAAGCATAAATACTTGTTCATGATCCATGGTGTTTGTTTGATCTTGAAGGAAAAACTTTTCTTTCCATGTCAGTTGTCACACATGTTTCAGTGTCACAATTCTGTGGGTAGGCTGTTCTACTCTCAAGTGGATGAACCCTCTTAAAAATTGCACTTAGTTACTCCTAAGGCTAATGATTGTTATTCAAAACCTTTCTATGAAATAATAAGGTTCTTATTCTAAATATTACATAATGACACTTTTATGTCACACTGAAACATGCATTATGCTCTCCACTTGGACATGTTCGAAGCCACCCTAACTTGCAGTCAGGGTCCTATCTGCTTTTCTTTTAATTGTGCCCTAAAATAGGATGTATGTGGAACACAACAAGCCTAATTGGGATAAGCTGCAAGCTATTTCAGTTTTGACCTCTGATTCCCCCAAACTAGGACCAGCACTGAAGAAGAACCCATATATATATATATATATATACACATAATACATGCATATCTAACACCCTTACCTGGGGCCTGACACATTAAAGTTCTGACCCATGCAATGCACTGAAGGCTGTGTGTTACAGCTCTGGTCATTGCTGCACCAGTAGCATGGTTGTGTTACTGTCAATGTTACTGACTCTCAGTTTTGTCATCTATGTAAATAATGAATGCATACATGTGTGTGCTAAAATTAAACATAGCCTTACTCAGTTATGGTCAATAATGGATGTTTGAGGTGGCACTGTAAGTGTAACCCTCTAAAATTTCAGTAAGTTGAGTAACTAAGCTCATACTTGTAGCATTTAGCAAGTCTGATTCCCCATGGAAGCAAACTGGGAAAATCACTTCAGATTAAAATCCCCACCCCTTGCTCTCTTTTTTTCTTCTCTTTTTTTCACATGGGCAATAATAATAATAATTAAAAACAACAACACTAAGGATATGCACATGGATAAATAAAATGCATGTGTGCTTTTCTCTAAACAAAAAAAACTGGCGC
Source organism: Alviniconcha strummeri (assembly GCA_963584105.1). NCBI lineage: Eukaryota > Metazoa > Mollusca > Gastropoda > Provannidae > Alviniconcha > Alviniconcha strummeri. Next base: position 10,101,144 of record OY757551.1, read on the forward strand.
GCGCACACACACACCCACGCATAAAAAACTCACAGCGACAAAATAACAAGCCAATACCAGTTTGTGATCCTTTGTCTGACCAGTACCCGCCACAAACAATATGCCAATGCGCGTAATAACAAAGCCAAAACTGAGAACAGTGGCCGCCAGGGTAGGATCGTTATACAATTAAAATTAAATCTAGTTTTGAGACAACACATGATGAAATGACGCTCTTCTTTTTTTAAGCATTACTTTCTCAAAATATTGCACTTACTTTCCGTCGGTAGACTTCTTGCTGTTCATGCTGAATACTAAAAATTTGGGGCTGCTCTTTTGTCGTCTGCGTGGGCATCTGCCGCCGAATGGACCCGCCTTTTCCCCGTAGATAAAGGACAAGTAAAGCTAAATGACTGAGTAGGGTGACGTCCCCTAGACTAGTAGCAGACGACAGATTTGTTTGCTATTACTGTTTGCATTTTCTTGTGCTCATCAATCTTTGCTTTGTGGCTTGAATTCAACTTTCGAAGAAAACGACACCAGAAGTAATGCACTTATAAGCACTACGTCACTTCTGGCAATTAAAACTATTTCAATGAGTAGAATAATTATCCCACTGCGGTTCAAACGTCACTGACCAAATTTGACGTCAACATCGACGAAATTGACATGACGACAGTCCAGGACAATAGAGGGAATACTATCTCTGGGAAATTGAGAAAAGAAAACATAGTCTAGAAGCTGAGAGATCAAGATGAGTAACATCGGTACGTCTGTTGTGTTTCACAATTTTGAGTGTTTTGTCACTTAGTCATATAATTATGCTTCAAAGCAGGACAGGGACAGGCTGGAAAAGACTGCCAGAAAGGCTGGGGGAGTGATTGGCAGACACTGAGCAGGAAGCGTTTGACTCAATCTGTCACAGACGACTTACCGACCGACTCAACAAGATTTTGTCTGACGACACATCCCTTGAGACCTGACTCGACTCAGTTTGACTCAGTCTCGACTTATTGACAGGAGTGGCGGTAGGCCGTTGAGAGTACCCTTCACAAAAATAGCACGCCTCAAGCATTCGTTCATTCCTGAAAGCCATGCAGACATTCAACCAGCCACTGTCTATAACCACCAGCAGACCCTGACTGACTCTCCCATCCCGTCTGCTGACAGCCATGCACGTGCTTTGCACGTTTGCGTGTAGCCTGTGTGTTGGTATCAGCCACGGTGTGTATGTCGTGCGTGCGTGCCTCGTGCGTGTGTTTGTGCGTGCGTTTGTGTGTGTGTGGGTGGGTGTGGGTGGGGGGTGGTGGTGGGGGTGGGGGTGGCATGCAGCGATACTGATTACGTTACTGATTTTTGTGATATTGATATTAACGGCTTCATCTGGGGACGCGTGTTATGTTTTGGTAGTGCAATGTGTCTTGAAATCCTTCTCACTGTGACTTTTACGCATAATTTGTTATGATGTATGCGAGGCAGGAGTGTGGATACACAGTGATTTTTAGTGCCTTTTACAGTTTTATCCTGGACTGATTTTTTTTTTTTTTTTTTTTAGAAGAGACGCAAGTGTGTGTGTGTGTGTGTGTGTGTGTGTGTGTGTGTGTGTGTGTGTGTGTGTGTGTGTGTGTGTGTGTGTGTGTGTGTGTGTGTGTGTGTGTGTGTTACTAAACATTAAGTTATGGGTGTGACAACTAGTATTTGTGTGAACGATACTGGCACCATTGTGATTGAAACTTCTTACTGTTTATTTACTTGATTTTATTAAGTTTTTATTCTAAATTAGTGAGTGAAACTGTAAAGTATTTACTTACTTTTATATGTACTTTTTATTATTTGTCAAAGGCAGACAACTGACACACACACACACGCATGCACGCACGCACACGCACGCACACACGCACGGACACTCACACACACACACACACACACACACACACACACACACACACACACACACACACACACACACACACACACACATACACACACACACACACACACACACACACACACACACACACACACACACACACACACACACACACACACACACACACACACACAAGCGCGCGCGCCGGCAGAGCGGGACATACATGAAGATGGGACTTGAAATGACCAGAGAAAGACTTATACCTGTCCTTTTTACTTACTGCGTACCGAAGGAAGTAGTAGCAAAGGAGCGCATGAGCGTATAGCAAGGAGGCGTACAGCAAGAGCGTATAGCAAAGGAGCGTACCGCAAGGGAGCGTACTGCAAGGGAGCGTATAGCAAAGGAGCGTACAGCAAAGGCCCGGAGCATATAGTAAGGGAGTTTTCAGCAAGGGAGCGTGTAGCAAGGGAGCATACAGCAAGGGAGCGTATAGCAAGGGAGTGTATAGCAAGGGAGCGTACAGCAAGGGAGTGTTCAGCAAGGGAGCGTATAACAAGGGAGCGTATAGCAAGGGAGAGTATAGCAAGGGAGCGTACAGCAAATGAGCGTATAGCAAGGGAGAGTACAGCAAGGGAGCGTATAGCAAGAGAGCGTATAGCAAGGCGCGTCAAGGGAGAGAAAACGATGCTTATCCTCCCAATCAGTCCATGTAATAAATTATTTCAAACTAACCCCCCCCAACCGATTTGTATAATAATTAATACGTCTCCCAGACTGATTTGTGTATGTATTTATGTCTCAAACAGGTATTGAAAACTACCTCACCTACGATGAAATCAAGAACATTCTTCATGTTAAAGGTAAACCGGACATGGCTGGACACACATAGACACACACACACACACATACGCGCGCGCGCGCAGGCAAGCTCTCTCTCTCTCTCTCTCTCTCTCTCTCTCTCCTCTCTCTCTCTCTCTCTCTCTCTCTCTCTCTCTCTCTCTCTCTCTCTCTCTCTTCCTCTCTCTCTCTCTCTCTCTCTCTCTCTCTCTCTTGTGCAGAGACATGCAAACTGGCAGTCACTGAACGCAGTGTGCATCACATCACGCATTAGAGTCCGGACTGAATAACAGGTGTACTGAAACCTCTGTAAAGCCTGAGTAACTAACTCATTGCCATGCTGCACGTGTCGCAGAAAAAGAGCGCGATACGTTCGTCCAGGCGACTGCAGAGAAGGAGAAAAAGCTCAGAGAAAAGGTCCACTTTCTGCGAAGCGTCAACGATGACATCCGCAGGGAAATCGCTTTCCCACAAAAGTGTATGTAACAGTCCATGGTTCTTCAAAAGCGTATGTAACTGCATGTCCACGGTTCCACAAAAGTGTATGTAATTGTCCATGGTTCCACAAAACTGTATGTGATTGTCCATGGTCCCACAAAAGTGTATGTAACTGTCCATGGTTCCACAAAAGTGTATGTAATTGTCCACGGTTCCACAAAAGTGTATATAACTGTCCATGGTTTCACAAAATTGTATTTAACTGTTCATGGTTCCACAAAAGTGTATGTAACTGTCCATGGTTCCACAAAAGTGTATGTAACTGTTCATGGTTCCACAAAAGTGTATGTGACTGTTCATGGTTCCACAAAAGTGTATGGAACTGTCCATGGTTCCACAAAAGTGTATGGAACTGTCCATGGTTCCACAACAGTGTATGGAACTGTCCATGGTTCCACAAAAGTGTATGGAACTGTTGATGGCCTTAGGCTGTGCT
>OY757551.1:10117463-10122463 GCA_963584105.1 Alviniconcha strummeri
TACTAAGCTACTGACCCATATATTTATCTACTTACTTACTGTTCTTTTTTTTGGTTTAAACTAAATTTGTTCGTACATCGTAATCATAAGTTCAACAAATAAGTACAGGAAACTACTACTTCTTCTTCTTCTTCTTCTTCTTCTTCTCTGGTTGACTGGGGGGGGGGGGGGGACCAGGTTAGTTCTTCTTCTTCTTCTTCTTCTCTGGTTGACTGGGACGGAAAACCCAGGTTACTTCTTCTTTTTCTCTGGTTGATTGGGAGCAAAACAACCAGGTCACCTCTTCTTCTTCCCTAGTTGATTTGGCGAAAAAATCAAGTTTCTTATTATTATTATTATTATTCTCCTCCTCCTCCTCCTCCTCCTCTTCCTCCTCCTCCTCTTCCTCCTCCTTCTTCTTTGATTGACTGGGCGACAAAAAACGAGTTACTTATTCTTCTTGATGGTGTAGGTCCGCTGTCCGAGAGGAGTCAAACGTGAAAACAAACACGTTTTGTATTCGAGGTAAGTAAGGAAAGGAAAACACGAGTCGTACGACTTCTTGACGGATAGAGGGAGGCGGATCAGTATATGTTCTTTACTTGTAATTTTGGGCCTTAGTCGATGGTGTAGGTCCTGCACACGTGTGTGTAGCTCCATAAGCAACGGCTTGATGTCTAAGCACCATGAGTTTCTTCTTTTTCTCGGGTATTTGTGCAAGCGATGATTTGTGCCAACCACGGTTTAGCGGACAAACAATATCACTGTAACCTATACACCGGACACTCTGCCCGCCTGGACAAACAATGTCATTGTGACCTATACACCGCCCACAACTGCTGCTACAGCCCCAGTGGACACGGCCCGCAGGAGCTGGCCAGCGAGTGGACATGCAAAGCAAACGGTCAGAGTGGACGCAAGTTCAGTTTCGGCGACGCTGTATCTGTTCACAGCTTTCTCACGCGCCTGTCGGGCGCTGTCCTGTTGACTTTTCCTTGAGCGGGGTTGGCGGTGTTGTTGTACTGCGCCGCTTCACGCTTTCTCACTCGGCTTTGTTAGGCTGGCGTTAGGCTGGTAAGCGAGAGGGACCTCGGTTCGAATCTGCTTAGGCTCTCCTGTCTCTTCAAAAGTTGCGGTCTGTGGACACAGTCTTGTTTGTGACTTTGTCCATCACAATTAATGAAACATTTAAATGGCTCCCATCGCTGCCCATTTTAATGCAGGAGTCATTCTGGTGGTGACAGTGTACCAGTATGTATATATATATAATCTCCCTCTTCCCCTGCCTCTGTAGATAAATTAGAACTCAGGAGCTGTGTGAAAGTCGAGGTGGCCGTCCTCGGCTCCCGTCCCTAATAATCCTAAGATTTCTGTTAACGTAAAGCAACACTCAGCCAACCAACGCCTGCATAGCCCCCTTTCCCCTGCCCTTCTTCACGTCCCTAATAAGCTTTATGGTTTCTGTGGACGTTAAGCACCTTGTTTACTTACTATTTTCGACCCACAGTTCAAGGCCATTTTTTATTCGGTGTCACGGGTCTGGAAACCTGTCAGTTTTCACAGTGTTAATGTTGTTCCACTCCTTTTGTCACAGGAAACGTCAGCTAATGTATACTGTGTCGATTTCTTATTTTATTTTTTATACGTTTTCCATGTTGTGGTGATATATGTTAAGTACTTAAACAACAACAACAAAAACCATTCATCAGAATTTTCGATTTACTACGAAAGCTTCTTCAACGAAACGGTGTTCTTCTTGGTAAACTGGTTTGGCCTAGCGGTAAGGCGTTAGGCTGTTAAGCAGAAGGACCTCGGTTTGAATCTGTTTCGGCTCTCCTTTCTCTTCAAAAGTTGTGGTCTGTGGACACAATCTTGTGCCCGTCCCTAATAAGCCTCATGGTTTCCGTGGACGTTAAGCACCATGTTTGCTTTACACAGTCTTGTGACATTGTCCCTCACAATTATGAAACATTAAAATGGCTCTGATCGCTGCCCACCTTAATGCAGAAGTCATTCTGGTGGTGACAGTGTAGCGATAGGTATATAATCTCCCTCTCCCCCACCCCCATACCCCCTTCCCTCCCTTCTCCCCGTCCCTAATAAGCCTCATGGTTTCTGTGGACGTTAAACACCATGTTTACTTACTTACGGTGTTGTTCCTTTCTTCCTACCAGCTGTCTTTGGGATGCGTTCTAGGGGCATTTTCTTATCAAAAATAATCATTGTACTTTGTGGTGACGGAGATCGCCATCATGGCGGACTGGGCGTAAAAATCGGTGACGTTGTTGTCCGTCTGCCCTGTCTTCTGCCATGTTTTCCTTCTTCGTTTCTTCCTTCCTTCATTATTTTTTCCTCATTTTTCCTTCCTTCTTGTTTTTCTTCCTTCTTTTCTTTCTTTTCATTCTTCAGTCTTCCTTCCTTCCTTCCTTCCTTCCTTCCTTCCTTCCTTCCTTCCTTCCTTCATTCATTCATTCCTTATTGTTTTCCTTCCTTCCTTCCTTCCTTCCTTCCTTTATTCATTCCTGCGTTCCTTCCTCACTGTTTTCCTTTCTTCCTGCCTTCCTTTATTCATTCCTGCCTTCCTTCCTTACTGTTTTACTTTCTTCCTGACTGCCTTTCTTCATTCATGGATTCCTTGTTGTTTCCCTTTCTTTCTGCCTTCCTGTCTTCCTTCTTTCCTTTGTTGTTGTTGTCTTCCTTCCAATTTTACCGTTTTCTTCGTCCCGGCCTTCCATCTTTTCTTCCTCTTCTTGCCTTCTTTCCTTCCTTCTTGTCTTCCTTCATCTTCCGCGCGCCATCCTTCGGTGGTAGAACTGACTCAACTGTCAACAGGTCCCAAGCGGAAGGCTGTTCGAGTCCTCCTATTCGCTACGATCCTGGCCACCCTGACCACTCTGCTGTCCAGACATCCCAGCGTCTACACCAGGACCACCCAACACCTGGCCCCCACCCCCACCCCTGCCCCCACCCCTACCCCTACCCCTACCCCCGTGCCCTGCAACCGCTCTCTGACCTTTTCCCGAGTGCCCCTGCCTGTCACGGCGCTGGCCAGTGTCCAGGGGAGCGGCAACACCTGGCTTAGACATCTGCTGCAGCAGCTGACAGGTAGGACCTAGAGCGGCAACACCTGACTTAGACATCTGCTGCAGCAACTGACAGGTAGGACCTAGAAGGCAACATCTGGCTTAGAGCGGCAACACTTGGCTTAGAGCGGCACCCCCTGGCTTAGACATCTGCTGCAGCAGCTGACAGGACCTAGAGCGGCAACACTTGGCTTAGAGCGACAACACCTGGCTTAGACATCTGCTGCAGCAGCTGACAGGTAGGATCTAGAAGGCAACACCTGGCTTAGAGCAGCAACACCTGGCACAGACATCTGCTGCAGCAGCTGACAGGTATGACCTAGCGCGGAAACACCTGGCTTAGAGCGGCAACACCTGGCTTAGAGTGGCAACACCTGGCTCAGACATCTGCTGCAGCAGCTGACAGGGAGGACCTAGAAGGCAACACCTGGCTTAGAACGTCAACACCTGGCTTAGACATCTGCTGAAGCAGCTGACAGGTAGGACCTAGATCGGCAACACCTGGCTTAGACATCTGCTGCAGCAGCTGACAGGTGCTGTTGTCTGTAGAGCGGCAACACCTGGATCAGACGTCTGCTGCAGCAACACCTGGCTTAGAGCGGCAACACCTGGCTCAGACATCTGCTACAAGTAGGACATAGAGCGGCAACACCTGGATTAGACATCGGCTGCAGCAGCTGACAGGTACTGTGGTCTGTAGAGCGGCAACATCTGGCTTAGACATCAGCTGCAGCTGACAGGTAGGACCTAGAGCAGCAACACCTGGCTCAGACATCGGCTGCAGCAGCTGACAGGTAGGACCTAACGCGCCAACACCTGGCTTAGACATCTACTGCAGCAGCTGACAGGTACTGCGGTATGTAGAGCGGCAACAGCTGGTTTAGACATCTACTGCACTACCCCACAGGTCGATTTTTAAATACTTTATTTGAATGAATATATAATAAGTATACCATCTGAACTCGTTTCTTCTACTTTCAGTTTAAGTAACACTCATTTATGTATTGGTGTGAGTCTAGAAATTTGATATTTGGTGATGAACTGCCTTATAAATACAGCGCTATAAGAGCATGACATTTTTTCTTTAAGAGCTGTATAAGAGAAATTCTAATTCTATCTCCCTTGGTCCGGCGGTCAGGGATCTACACGGGATCGAAATATAACGGACGGGCTGACCCCGAGCTGTGGCAGCTGGGTTACTACGGGGAGGGAATCCACAACGGCAGCGTCATTGCCGTCAAGACGCACGGATTGGTGGAGAGAAGATACCGTTACCGGCGTGCCATTGTCGTCATCCGCAACCCCTATGACGCCATGTTTGCCGACTTCAACAGGCGCGCTACCGGAAGTCACACTGGTGTCGCACCTGCGTGGTCCTATGTTAAGTGTGAGTAGGTTCTCGTGTTTATTCTTTTGCCTGTGTGGTCCTATGTTAAGTGTGAGTAGGTTGTTGTGTTTAGTTTTTTTGCCTGTGTGGTCCTATGTTAAGTGTGAGTAGGTTGTTGTGTTTAGTTTTTTTGCCTGTGTGGTCCTATGTTAAGTGTGAGTAGGTTATTGTGTTTAGTTTTTTGCCTGCGTGGTCCTATGTTAAGTGTGAGTAGGTTGTTGTGTTTAGTTTTTTGCCTGTGTGGTCCTATGTTAAGTGTGAGTAGGTTGTTGTGTTTAGTTTTTTGCCTGCGTGGTCCTATGTTAAGTGTGAGTAGGTTGTTGTGTTTAGTTTTTTGCCTGCGTGGTCCTATGTTAAGTGTGAGTAGGTTGTTGTGTTTAGTTTTTTGCCTGCGTGGTCCTATGTTAAGTGTGAGTAGGTTGTTGTGTTTAGTTTTTTGCCTGCGTGGCCCTATGTTAAGTGTGAATAGGTTCTCGTGTTTAGTTTTTTTGCCTGTGTGGTCCTGTGTTAAGTGTGAATAGGTTCTCGTGTTTAGTTTTTTGCCTGTGGTC
>OY757551.1:10124963-10126479 GCA_963584105.1 Alviniconcha strummeri
CGCGTCTCGGCCAATGTGGACGACAACGGCAACTTCCACCCCCACCACCAGCACCACCACCCCATCACCGGCCAGCACTCCTCGGTGGACGGCAACGGCAGCGCCGGCCCGGGGGGGTTCGGACACAACGAGACCTTCAGCAGAGACATCAGGAGAATGGTGGCGGACTTTGAAGGCGGCAGTAACCGCTACGAGCCCCACCGGTTGTACCACCAAATGACCTTTGAGCAGGGCGTCAAGATGGACCCCCGGCGCGGCGGGGGCGGGGCAGGGGGGTCGCCCGGCCGGAGGCGGCTGGAGCGCTCGGCTCACGTGGAGGAGTCGTCGAAGCCCAAGCCCGGGGCGCCCTCGTCGTTGGAGACCAACAACAACAGGAACTCCTACCCGGAGCAGAACACGGGGGGCGGGGGCGAGGCGCCCCAGGCCGGAGGGTCGGACAACGCCGTGGACCCGCACAGCCTGAACTTTGAAACGCTGCTGGAGAGCAAGGAGACGGACATCCTGACGGACAGCTTCCACAGCGACAGCGTGCACAGCGAGGGCAGCAACCACGACCTTAGCGCCATCCTCTCCAACCGCCCCTCCTCCTCCTCGCTGGCCTCCTCCTCCACGGAGTACTCGTTCACCAGCGCCGGCGGCACGCTGACGCCCTCCTCGCCCTACGACTCCTTCCACCGGGTGCTGCAAGGGGACGGCTCGCTGCCCCACCCGGGCTTCCACGCCTCCTTCAGCGAGCCCCAGATCCGCGTGGACCTGGCCTCGCCCGTCGACACGCCCGCCGTGCCCTACGAGCAGCCGCTGCCCCAGGACCAGGTGGTCAAGTACTACATGAACACGCAGGTCAAGCTCCGGACGAGAAAGCCCGGGGAGCCTTCTCCGCCTCCTCCTACGCCACCGCCGCCACCGCCACCGCCGGCCCATGAAGGCAGCAGCAGCAGCAGCAACAACAGCAGCAAGCAGAAACCCGTACCCCCTGCGCGGGCACCGGAGAGTTCGCCCATCTGGAAGCGCAAGGGCGGGGTCGGTGGTGGGAGTGTCGGCGTCGGAGGAAGTGGTGTTGTTGGTGTGGGTGTCGGTGGGGGTGCCGGGACTAGCCCCGTGGTGAACGGCAGCGTGGCGACGGTGAAGGCGGAGGTGAAGCGCATGAGCAACATCTCGGAGACGAGCGAGCCGGACAGCGTGGACGGCGGCCTGTGCTCCAGCTCGCCCAGCTCGGAGAACATCAGCACGGAGAACATCAGCCTCACCGGCGACAGCAGCATCAGCTACCAGCGCAAGCTGCGCATGAGCATCACCCCGGACCAGCACGGCGGCAGCAGCGGCAGCGGCAGCGGCAGCATCCCACGCCCCAGCGACAAGCAGAGGAAGCGGCTGTACCGCATCGGCCTCAACCTCTTCAACAAGTGAGTCTCTGGGTTCTGTCCCGGCCGCTGCTTGGTCCTACTGGTGCTGTACGATGGCCTGATTTCCTCTTCTTTTTTTTCCGGCGTTTTGTTGCCTTTTTTCTTCTTCTTCT
>OY757551.1:10126679-10147761 GCA_963584105.1 Alviniconcha strummeri
AGGTACGGCCGGACAGCGGTCACCGGAGGCATCACGGGACTCGTTGGCAGCTGGGCTGGACGTAACAATTAACCCTCCCTCGGACAAGGAAACGTGCTTCTTTTGATGTTGACTTTGATACAACTAGAGGAGGGCCGCGAATCGTGGCGGCGAGGTAATCCCGGAATTACGGCGAGAGAGGTGAAAGTCGATGCGAACGTCCCTGGGCTTCCGTCGCTAATAAACCTGCGGTTTCAGGGGACGTAAAGCAACACTTCAACAGGGTGGTAGTCCCAACGGCGGAGCTATAACGGACATTGTCTTTGTGACTGTTCCGCATAGCAGACGGGACAGCTAGTTGCTGTGCTTGCAGTGCCGAGCGGACACTGCCTTAACATTCTGTTGTTCTGGCGGCGGTCCGCGACATCCTTGGTCTTCCGGGTTGGCGCCTGTCTCGAGTGTTCTCTCTTCTTCTTCCTCCCATTCCCCTCCTTGTCCCTGTCCCTAATAGGCCACCTGGCCCCCGTGGACGTTAAGCAAAATTATTCATGCAGGGTGTGTGAATAAGAGAAAGAGGAAGAAATGAAGCTCAGGATCGGCATAGATAGAACTGGCTATTTAGAACAGAAGCTATGGACCGGTAGAGGTAGTGAAGGCAGAAGCTAAAACTCAGTGTTTAGAACAGAAGCTACGGACCGGTAGAGGTAGTGAAGGCAGAAGCTAAAACTCAGTGTTTAGAACAGAAGCTACGGACCGGTAGAGGTAGTGAAGGCAGAAGCTAAAACTCAGTGTTTAGAACAGAAGCTACGGACCGGTAGAGGTAGTGAAGGCAGAAGCTAAAACTCAGTGTTCAGAACAGAAGCTGTGGACTGGTAGAGGTAGTGAAGGCAGAAGCTAAAACTCAGTGTTTAGAACAGAAGCTAAGAAGCTAAAACTCAGTGTTTAGAACAGAAGCTATGTAGTGAAGGCAGAAGCTAAAACTCAGTGTTCAGAACAGAAGCTATGGACTGGTAGCGGTAGTGAAGGCAGAAGCTAAAACTCAGTGTTTAGAACAGAAGCTATGTAGTGAAGGCAGAAGGTAAAACTCAGTGTTTAGAACAGAAACTATGTAGTGAAGGCAGAAGCTAAAACTCAGTGTTTAGAACAGAAGCTACGGACTGGTAGCGGTAGTGAAGGCAGAAGCTAAAACTCAGTGTTTAGAACAGAAGCTATGTAGTGAAGGCAGAAGCTAAAACTCAGTGTTCAGAACAGAAGCTATGGACTGGTAGCGGTAGTGAAGGCAGAAGGTAAAACTCAGTGTTCAGAACAGAAGCTATGTAGTGAAGGCAGAAGCTAAAACTCAGTGTTCAGAACAGAAGCTATGTAGTGAAGGCAGAAGCTAAAACTCAGTGTTCAGAACAGAAGCTATGTAGTGAAGGCAGAAGCTAAAACTCAGTGTTCAGAACAGAAGCTATGTAGTGAAGGCAGAAGCTAAAACTCAGTGTTCAGAACAGAAGCTATGGACTGGTAGCGGCAGTGAAGGCAGAAGCGCAAGGGACATGAATAGGACTGCTAGGGATGTTCCTATTCTGTTTGATTGTCTTTGGTTGAAAATGTTAGAACTGTCGACTGTTGACGTTATGTAAGTAGAAACTAAATAAAAGAAGAAGAAAACACACTAGACTATCGTGTTTGACTCATTTTGATTTTGGTGCCGGTAGAGTGCGTGTGTGCGTGTGTGTGTGTGTGTTTGTGTGTGTGTGTGAGTGTGTGTGTGTGAGTGTGTGTGTGCGTGCGTGCGTGCGTGCGTGCGTGCGTGCGTGCGTGCGTGCGTGCGTGCGTGCGTGCGTGCGTGCGTGCGTGTGTGTGTGTGTGTGTGTGTGTGTGTGCTGTTGTTGGACCCAGCTTAGTCTGGTTACACCTGTTTAACGCAGAGTTGTCTCCAAAAATGTAATGGCAGGAACCGAGATCCCAGGAGAGGGGTGGGAGAAGAGGGAGACTATACCTACCGCTACACCGTCACAACCAGAATGACTCCTGCATAAAGATGGGCAGCGGTGAGAGCCATCTAATGTTTAATTAACTGTGAGGGACAAAGCCGCACAGCTGTCCACAGACTACAACTTTTGAAGAGAGAGCTAGAGAGCCAGAGCTGAAGTGAACCGATGTATTTCTGCTTACCAGTCTAACGCCTTGCCAGACATGCTCTGAACTTAGTAAGCTTTGCCAATCGATTGGCCAGCCAGTCCCGGGGTCCGGTAAGCTTGACCTTGTCGGTGGTGGCCGGCCTGGCTCCCAGTTGATGAATGACGACAGAGACACAATCACGAGTGACGTCACGTAGACAATGATGGACGTCAGGGAGACAATGACGAGTGACGTCACGGAGACAATGACGAGTGACATCACGGAGAAAATGATGAGTAACGCCACGGAGACAATGATGAGTTACGTCATGGAGACAATGCTACCGCTCGGACCTGGTTCCCAGTTGATGCGTGACGTCACGGAGGCAGTGCAGCCTGGCTCCCAGTGGAGGAGTGACGTACGTCACGGAGACAACGCTGCCTTTGGCCTGATAACAATCAATCCAGCGACTACTTCGCTCGCCTACCCGACAGCGCGATTAATTGCTGTACAGACAAAGCCCTTATTGAATTATTTAACTGAACCAGATACCGTCGTCTTTGCCTGGTGAGCAAAAGCCTGGATGGAGTTTCAGGTCGCGACTTTCGCTTTTTCGGCTCCCGAACATCCAGTGCCTGCCGTAGTGGAGTATGCTTGCTTCTTTTCCTGTCAGTCTTAACGCAGTATGCTTGTTTCTTTTCCTGTCTTAATGGAGTATGCTTTTTTTCTGTTCCTGTCTTAATGGAATATGCTTGCTTCTTTTCCTGTCGTAATGGAGTATGCTTGCTTCTTTGCCTGTCAGTCTTAATGGAGTATGTTTGCTTCTTTTCCTGTCTTGATGGAGTTTTTTTTATAGTTTTTTTAAAATATGTTTTCTTCTTTTCCTGTCGTAATGGAAAATGCTGCTTCTCTCTCTCTCTCTCTCTCTCTCTCTCTCTCTCTCTCTCTCTCTCTCTCTCTCTCTCTCTCTCTCTCTCTCTCTCGATCACCGACGTGACAAGTCGCACTTTGAATACTCCTGGAAGAAATTAGCGGTTTTTTGTTAATGAAGCCCGACTAACGAAGTAAATCACCACAGAGACACGATGCCGAGCACAAGTGAGGCACACCGCTTCAGAATAGGTAATTTTCATCCAACTCTCCTGCGTATTTTGGCCAGAAAAGCTGCGGCCAGCCCCGGCAAACTACACAGAAAGAACAGGTACACGGCAAACAGTGTAAACCGTGAACTTTCCTCATGGTGCGCGTGCCTTTCACTGTCAGTGCTGTATTGCCTTGCCATACTGCTGTTGACACGGTGCATGGACATCGAACCGAACCCGGGGCCCTGCGGCGGAGATTGCGACACCTTCATGCAGACAGTACAGGAAACTATTGAGAATCGCTTCACGCAAATTCTCCAGTGTCTTCATCTGCAAAATGCGGCACTTTGTAGTCAGCTGGAAGGCAGTTTCCAAAGACTGGACCAGACATTGAAGCGGATTGAAACTGACGTGACCAAGTTGAAACAAGATGTGCAGCAGGACCGAACTGACCTCAGTGAGCTGCTACGGGACAGGGACAACACTCACACTCGACTTGGCCGGCTAGAAAGGGACATGGAAAAAATGGACATCTCTTCAAGACAGCGAAACCAAAGAAAGATTTAGAGAGGCCCTGGATTTTTTGGATACAAACATTGAAAAAGCTTTGATAACTTTTAGTGACACTTTGCTGCACGCTGGCGAATGTATGAGGCGAAAGGTATCGTTCAGTACGGGCGCCGAACGCAGCACATGTAACTGGTTTGACCGTGAATGCATCTAAAAAAAAAGCGTGACGCACGGCGCGCCCTCAATCGTTTTCAGAGAACACAACTAGAGACAGACAAACTAGCCCATAGGCAGAAGAGAACTGAGTACAATACAACAATTGCAGAAAAGAACAAACACTACAAAATGACCGTGCACCAAGCTCTATTTGATAACAAACGAAACAGCTCCAAGTTTTGGGACACAGTTCGAAGAGCGAGACAGAGGAAAACAAAACACCCAGATATAGCTATTACCACATGGCAAGAGCATTTCCAAAATATCTTAGACAAAGGAAGTGAACAAGTGTCAAATGAAGAAAATGGAAAAAGCGAGACAAATTCACCAAATAATCCTGATATCGAAACAAGTGAAACACATATCCCAGAGTTAGACGATCCAATTACGGAGCAGGAAGTTCGTCAAGCCGTTAGAAACATGAAACACGAGAAAGCCTCTGGAATAGATGAAATATGTGGAGAGTTTCTAAAATATGCAGAAAATGTGGTTGTACCTTTTCTCACGCAATTATTCAATAAGCTTTATAATGCAAACCTTTTTCCGGCAGTTTGGAGCAAATCGGTTATTGTACCCATTTTTAAGAAAGGTGACGATGATAATCCAGACAACTATAGGGGAATCTCTTTACTTAGTATCGTTAGCAATGTTTTCACTGCTATTTTGAACAAGAGGCTATACACATGGGCTGAAAAGGAAAATAAAATTAGCAAAGAACAGGCAGGGTTCCGTAAGGGGTATTCAACAATTGACCATATATTCACACTGGTTTCAATGGTGAAAAGGAAATTAAACAGCAGACGTGGCGGGAAAGTTTATGTCGCCTTTGTTGACTATAAGTAAGCCTTCGATACGGTTGATCGGGATAAATTATGGGAAACGTTAGAAAAGCTGAAAACATCGTCTAAAATGATAAACATGATTAAGGCCATATACACCTCAGTCCATTCATGCGTCAGGTGGGGTGCAAAGTTTTCAGAGTTTTTCCCATGCTCGTTGGAGTGAAACAGGGGTGTCTTCTCAGTCCATTGATGTTCTCCCTCTTTATATCTGAAGTTGCAGACTTTGTTCGAGAAAACGGCAAGCATGGTATTCAACTAATCCCTGGGTTTGAGGAAATTTTCTTACTGTTGTTTGCAGATGACATCGTATTAATATCATCCACACCATCAGGCTTACAAAATCAGATAGATAATCTTGAAAAAGCCGCTAAATCGTTGGACTTGACAGTAAATCTTGATAAAACAAAAGTTATGATTTTCAGAAAAGGAGGACATATTGCGGCAGGGGAAAAATGGTTTTATGATGGTAAGGAAATGGAAATAGTAAACAGTTACAAATATTTGGGGTTCACTCTAACAACAAAACTGTGAAACAACTCCGCTTGTGAAGAGTATGCTAGCAAGGCCAAAGGCAAAATTTTAGATTTAATGAAAACTATGTGGTCTCTTGGCAGTCTGGACACGTCTTTGTTTTTCAAACTCTTTGATGCACAGATTAAGCCAATGTTGTTGTATGCATCAGAAATATGGGGAATGTTGAGGTTGACGGCCATCGAGACAGCTCATTTTTTTGCTTGTAAAAGGTTATTATGTGTTAGCAACAAAACACCAAACCAAACGGTGACACTGGACGCTACCCTTTGTACATCGAGAGCACCTTATCTTCCCTCAGATACTGGCTAAAGCTACGGAGAATGCCCACAGAACGATTTCCAAAACAGGCGCTGATTATGATGCAAAATTATATAGACAACAATGGTTCAAGAAACTCTAGGAGTTGGGCAAGCGACATCAAACATTGTCTCGAATCTTACGGTTTCCAAGATGTTGGACTGGCGAGGTAGCCAACGAAACTGCGTTTCTTTCAGCATTCATGTGCAAAATGATAGAACGTTTTCAACAAAAATGGTACTCAAAGGTGTCCAGTAGCGAAAGATTTGCAACATATTGTACTTCCAAATCATCTCACGTGGAAGAAACATATCTAAATGACATAACAATTTAAAAAAAAAAGTTTAGATATGCTTTAGTTAGGTTGCGTTTTGGAATAAATGAGTTAAGGGTGAACAAACGCTACGAATCTGAAAACATTGTTAACAAAGACTGTGCTTTCTGTCCAGGTATTCTCGAAGACGAAATGCACTTCCTATTTCATTGTCTATTGTATTCTTCAATTAGACATAAACAGATATCAGAATTCATGGCCCAGGAAACACTGCCTACTCTCAAAGTTCTGCTGGAGGCTCCATCCGCACTAGTTTCCAGAAAAGTAGCCATGTATGTCTTTTATGCTTTAAAGCTCAGAGAAGAAAAAATTACGTAAGCAAATGAGTACAACCTGGTGTATGCTACTCAAGTTTTGCGGTTGTTAATATGATGATATGTTATGAACGGTTGACGCTTTTTTTTTTCCTTCTTTTTTCTTTCCTGTTTATGTATTATTTTATATCCCCCCCCCCCCCCCCCCCCGCCCCTTCGGTGGCCTTCACAATAAACCATGTGTCAGTGTCAGTGTCTCTCTCTCTCTCTGTTCTTCTCCTTCTCCTTTGTCTTGAGGCTTCGTCCTGATATAACTGTCATGGCTGAAACCAGTTATTTATCTATCGTCATGAGCCGTGACCCAGCCATAGTGACCAGGATGCTAAAATCCATTTTCTGATTCTCCGCATCCTCTTCTTCTTCCGCTCGATGTTTCAGACAATGGTTTCATCATTTCGCTAACGTTTTGTAAAACATTCCCAGCTCGTCACCGCAAGCAGCTCGTCACCGCAAGTTGACCAAGTCCCCGTTTAAAGATCCTAAGTAAACATGGCGCTTAACGTCCACAGAAACCACACGGTTTATTAGGGACGGGATTAAAGATCCTGACACAACAGTGGTTTTTATCTCCCCCTGCTGGACCATGTTCTTTGTGGTACGGATTATTTCCTGTCAGACTGCTCACTGTGTGACGTATACTTCATGGATGCCGGCCATGGCCGGGAACGGTCTACACGGATGGCGCCGTATACACTCTACGTCTTGGTTTCCGGTCCAGGAAGGATACCGGAAACAGAGACAAGAGATGGTATCCATGTACTCTATATCGCCGCTGTAAGTGGCATGGCGGTAACTGCAAGACTGCTGAGTTCACTCTCGAGATGGGGTCTATCAAATCGGAAAAACCCACATGCAGTCCACTCGTCTCTCAGAAGTGGTGGTGGTGAAGTGTTGCTTAATGTCCTCAGATGTCAGTTGACATATTAGGGACAAGTTGTGACCAATGCCAAAGCACGGTTCAATAATTCCTTACGTCCACGGAAACCAGAAGTCTCGTTAGGACAGACAGCTCAGGACGGCCACCTCGACTCTCACACTGCTCCTGAACTATGGCTCTCAGAAGTTTCCCCAACGTTGCCTTAGACTCAGTTCCGGCCAGTCAGTGTTCGTCCGACTGACGGATGGCCTTTCTCGTCCTTTCAGTGGGGACCGTCAAGCGCTTCCTCTTTCCACGCCACTCTCCTGCAGGCGGTTGATGTGATGCTGTGGTGTCCTTGGCTTTGTTCCCGCAGCCTGGCAGACACTGGTTGGTTGAAGTGTTGCTTTATGTCCACAGAACTATAGGTTTATTACGGACGGGAGCCCAGGACGTCCATTTCGACTTTCACACAGCTCCTGAGCTCTGTTACGTCCATAGAAACCGTCGGTTTATTAGGGACGGGAGCCCAGGACGTCCATTTCGACTTTCACACAGCTCCTGACATCTGTTACATCCACAGAAACCGTAGGCTTATTAGGGACGGGAGCCCAGGACGGCCACCTCGACCTTCACACAGCTCCTGACCTCTGTTACGTCCACAGAAACCGTCGGTTTATTAGGGACGGGAGCCCAGGACGTCCACCTCGACTTTTACACAACTCCTGAGCTCTGAAGGTAGTGTCTTAAGCTCCTCAGCACTTCAGATGTTAAATACGTAAAGGCACGTCGTGCTGGTTGCGGACTGCCCAACCAGACGACTCGCATCGGCCCCGTAATGAGCTAGCACGCCTTAAATTCTATCGTGACCATATTGCGAGACTGGGCCGGTCGGACCTGCCCCTGCAGGGACGGAATCTTCTTCCCTGGAGTGCCGACACACCTTGCACGCATCATGAACCGGATACACATGGACTGGTGGAGGGTCATGTTCGTGCCCACACCCTGTGTGTGCGGTGAGTTAGTATCATTTTATCATGTATTATTCAAGTGTAAAAACTGTACAGAACAGGTTAAACCCCTGACTGATAAACTCCTTAGCCTGGGACTCCCCCTTGTGCATCCAAAGCCTGGCAGTGCGTCACCAGCGAGAGGCCTGGAGCCTTCTCCGTGCCGCCGTCAAACTGATCTACAGCCGTCCCATGGCAGCCTGCCTGTAGAATGAGGCACACCCCGTGACGTCCGTATTGCGTCACCTGCCGCTCCCCCGTGACCTTTACCGGGAGTGGGGAAAGCGAAGGGACATAGTTCAGGAGCTGTGTGAGAGTCGAGGTGGACGCCCTGGCCTGTCCGTCCTAACGAGCCTTCTGGTTTCCGTGGACGTAAAGATTTATTGAACCGTGCTTGGCATTTGTTGTTGAAGTGTTGCTTTACGTCCACAGAAACCGTAGGCTTATTAGGGACGGGAGCCCAGAACGTCCACCTCGACTTTCACACAGCTCCTGAGCTCTGGACGGCATTGGTCACAACTTGTCCCTAACATGTCAACTGACATCTGAGGACATTAAAGGGCTTGTAAAGGCAGTTTTTGTTTTGCAACGGAACGTTGAAAATCGACCCAATTATGAAAGTCTAGTGCATAACATGACCTTTAAATCTAATAAAATGTAAATGCCATGAAAGTAAGTATGTTTACGAAGGAAGAAATGCATGACGATCATGCCGAATTTCGTCTGCTTGTTTTAATCTCGAAATACGCGCGAGATCCGTGACGTAGGTCTCTGACGTCACAAACAGACCACTGAGGCGAAAGGCGAATGAGGCGCGTTTTCACCATCAATCGGTCCACAACGAAAACGCCACGCAAATGTGCGGCCGTGGGATGCGCAGAGCGGCAGACCAAAGGGTCGTTGTTTTCCTTTCACACCTTCCCGAAAGATAGCAGTCGAAGGAAGCTTCATCCTTGGAGACTCGAACTGAAAATTGTTCCAAGTCGGTTACCTTGTGGACACCCACACAGACATGATTTTTTTTTTTTTTTTTTTTACTAGAGGGTATCGGTCACGCATCGCCCGGCTTTCGCCAGGCTGATCCTTGGTAGATGGAAGGAAAGGTCTGTTTGGATGAAACCTCCATCCTTGCCAATTCTACAAGGAATATATCCAGACCGACCAAAGGACTCAGAAATACATTGTGACACCTTGGCACCCAGTGCAAAGATTAAAATTTAAAAAGGGGAAAAACCTTTTTCACAAGAAACCCTCCAGAAAAAGAAAGGGAAATCAACAAAAGAGGCAAATGAACACACAAATCCTCAGCAAGAATGAACTCGTAATAAATGCAGAAGAAGAAGAAGGGAGAGAAAGAAAACAAAAAACAAATGGACATGGTAAACACGGAGAAAAGAAAGGAAAAACAGGAGGTACAACTATTGAACTACCAACCAATACCCCTGCCTTGTCTAAGAAACCAAACAAAAGCGAGGCAAAAAATCAATGAAAACAACCGAGAGAAAAGTAAAAGCCGAACAGTAAACAGAAACTCGGCTGGCCTGTGCACCAACGAATAGTACAGGGCTTAGGGGAAAATAGCGGCACACTCGCGGGGCCGCGCCGAAGCCACGGCATCATTCGGTCGACATCGCAGTTTGTCCTTAATATGTTCTTTAGCACGAATGCCTACAGCAGAAATGGCCGTGTAAGTAAGAAACAAATGCCTGTGAAAAAAAGAAAAAGAAAAAAAGACCACAAATGCCTATGGCAAAGAAAGAAAGACCAAACCACAAATGTTGATGGCAAACGAAAAATGGCTGCCCTAATCAGGCAAGCAAACAGCTGACACCAAATGAAACAAACAAAACAGCTGAAACCACCTCAAAAACGCAACCGATGGCCTACCTGCAAACAAGGTGGAAAAAAACACCACCAAATCACAACAGTCTAACAGACTACTGTCTGCAACAAATGAGTGGACGACAACATTGACTACATTTGTTGCAGCCATAAGAGCAAAGATCAAAAATAACTGTGCCGACAAACAGATGGAAAGCCAAATTAACCATAACTAACATGAATCTTAACTAACTCTAACTAACCCCTCACTAACCCGGCTTCCATCTAGAAAAATAAAGGCTGCAGACTGATAAAGCAAATCGCTACTCAGGACTACCGATGACAAACCATCGGGATGTAAACAAATGCAGACAAGAGAAATGCAAAATGGCTGCCCTAATCAGGCAAGCTAACAAGCGGGTACGAAATGGCCAATAAACCAGAGATTAAAAAAAAAAAAAACGCATAGTGGAAAAGAAGAGGAAAAGAGAGAAAAACAAAACAACAACACTTTCTGAAAAGAAAGAGGAGGCAAGAAATGTCAGCGAGCAACCAGACAAAGGCTGGATACACGTAATCCATGTACACGATGCAATCCATTCAGCCAACAACACGGCAGGGCAACAGACGCTCACGAACTACCCCACACAAAGAAAGAATGAGCGGTTCGTTAAACATCGAGACTACCCCCCTCACTCGTACATCGTAAACGAACGATATAACTCGAGAAACAAAAGGGCAAGCCAAGAGAAAAAAACAGTGAATGGCAAGAACCGGCAACTAGCCCAAACCCAAACCCTAACCCAGGGAGGCCACGAAATCGATAGTCTATTGAACTGGAACGAACAAACAGTCTATTGAACTGGAACGAACAAACATTTTTCATCGTTACTCTATGATGAAACAAACAAGGCTAAACTGGGAAAATAAAATAAAACACCCAATAAAAGGCAGGCTCCCTGATGAGGTCTAGCTTGTAGTGAAAGCTAGAGTAAACACAACGAAAAAGACCGAAACGCCACGCACCTAACAAGACTCGAGAACGATGAAATAACAAGGGGGAAATAAACAAAGGCCCAACTACTGAAAAGGAGTTTCATCCCTATATGCTTTGAAATCCTCTTTATATTATTTGAACTGGACATTTTTCCAAGTCTGTTGCCCCGTGGACGCTCACACAGACCCGACTTCCACGTTTGGTTGCTGGTTTGTTTGTGACGTCACTGCCCGACCGTCGACCTTTAGCTTAAAATAGCTCTCGCGGAATCTCGCATTCAAAATGGCGCTGGTTTTTAAACGTTCAGTTGACCGTATTTTCCGACCTTTTTGACAAAATAAACGCATTACAACCTAGTCGAGGCCTGAAAAAGTTTTAAACAAGTGAGTAATAGACTGTTTCTTCTCTTCGAACGTTAGTACGGACCTATGTGTTGTTTGAAACGATTTGGAGTGATTTTGTGGCTCGAAACTGCCTTTACAGGCCCTTTAAGCAACACTTCACCGAAGGGTGAGTCCCATTGATGACAGGGCTCGGTGAAAGAAGCGCTGTGTTCAGCTCCCTGAACACCGCTAACCCACCGCTATGCTTGCCGAGGGTGACCAACGTTCCACCGCGGCAAGTAAGTGCTTTAATTTACTCCTCTCATCTTGATACTAACAAACCCCATAATGTTACTAACCCATCTAAGATTACCATGCGACTTTTGCATAGTATGAATATCCAAATGCCTGCGTTTTAAGGCCACGAGACGTTTTTGTCTCCTTTTACCTGTAAATAGATGTGTATCCAAAACATGGATTTTTAACAGTAGCAGGCGCGTCGTTGACGCCCAGAACATGTTACGCAAGTTGAAACTGGAATGGCGACCGACTGCGGCACTCCCCGGCTGCGTGGCTGGGGAGCAGAATGTCTAAACCATAACCAGCATTTTAAGGTTTTTTCCTTTAACGAAAGCTGGATGGATCAAGAATTTTAAATGTATGCTGCCCTTATTACACGCCCATTTACAGCTGTGAGCTGATGATGATGATGAATTGATGCTTAATGTCCTCAGATGTCAGTTGACATATTAGGGACAAGTTGTGACCAATGCCGAAGCACGGTTCAATAGTTCTTTACGTCCACGGAAACCAGAAGGCTCGTTAGGACGGACAGCCCAGGACGGCCACCTCGACTTTCACACAGCTCCTGAACTATGGGACAGCTGTGAGAGGGTGGTCGTCGTTTTTTATCCGCAGTAAAATGCACTCCCAACGACAAAATGTCTTTTTTATCCAACAGTAGTCGCCTTGCTGCCCTACGGACATGATGACACGTACTGAAGCTGAAGCGACACCCCTCCACCCACCCACCCCACTCATCTTTAGTTTTAAGAGTTTCTTACAGTTTTTTCCCTAATATGTCAACCCGACATCCGAGGACATGAAGCCCCACATCATCATCATCACCGTATTGTTTGACGTCCACAGAAGCGAGGTGGCTTATTAGGGACGGGGGGGGGGACGGGGCGGGGGACGAAAGAGTGAAGGCTCGACCGCGGATACCGCCCGAAAAAGACCGGAGAGACCGTGGACCGCCGCCTGAGCAATGGAAGTGTTAAGGCGGTGTCCCCTCGCCATTGCAGGCGCAGCGACCAGTGCAATGCGCAGTTGCTGTGTCAACTGCCGTGCTTGGGCAGAGTCACAAGGACAATGTCCGTTGCACTGCTGTTGAGGAACAACCCGAAGCGAAAGAAGTCCAACTTTCGCAGCCCAGCTCCAGCTCCCTTCTCATGATCTCTTCTGGGCTAACTTGAGGGTCCAGTAAGTAAGTAAACATGGTGCTTAACGTCCACAGAAACCGTACGGCTTATTAGGGACGGGGAGAAGTTGGGGGGGGGGGGAGAAGGGAGTATGGAGGTGGGGGGAGAGGGAGAGTATATACCTATCGCTACACTGTCACCTACAGAATGACTTACGCACTAAGATGGGCAGCGATGAGAGCCATTTTAACGTTTCAGAAGGAAGTGATGGACAAAGTCACAATTAAGACAGTGTCCACAAACCACAACCTTTTTGAAGAGAAAGGAGAGCTGAAGCGGTATCGAACCGAGGTCCTTCCGCTTACCAGCCTAACGCCTTACCGCTAGGCCAGACTGGCTCACAAAGAGGGTCCAACTCCACCTCCCTCCTCTTGATCTCGCCTGGATCCCTGTGGTAATGACCCTGTGGTGTGTGTGTGTGTGTGTGTGTGTGTGTGTGTGTGTGTGTGTTACGAATCCTACTGTTGCAACGAGGACGGGGATAAGGCGGGAAGTTGTACGTATGCCTGCAACGTTATGTGCTTGTGACACACCATGCATGACCAAACACCGAGGAGCTTCCTTTTCCCTTTTTCCCTCCTCCACTCCCCTGCTCCTCCCCCCGCCCTCCGCCCCTCACAACCCCCTCTCCCCTCTCCCTCCTTGCCCACTAAAACCTATCGTTGCAACGAGAACGGGGAAGTTGTATGTATGCCTGCGACGTTGTGCGCTTGTGTCACGCCAGGACCCACACTCGGAACACCGCTTTCCGGCGCCTTCCTCCAAACTCTGCCAGATTTAGTTATGCCACTGATGTGACTGAAGGGGCACTCTTTATCTCCGCGCATAGGTTCGGGTACTAATATGACTGTAGAAGCAACCTAGCGCCAAAGCACGCACGTAAACATGAGACGCATCCACCCCGGGTGAAATTTCCGTCTCGATTCAAACGGTTGTGATTTTATTTGTGCCGGTGCACGCCTTTTTTTATGTGAGTTGTTTGTAACAAACTTACCACTGTTTGAGCACCAACAAAAAAAATCTGCTCGTTAACTGACAGTTTTCTGGACCTATGGCGTAACTAAATACGGCAGTGGTTGAAGGAAGGAAGGCTGTCGTAAACCAGTGCTTGGAGTTTGGCCAGGATCAAAACACTGACGAGGTTCCCTTTCCCTCCTCCTACACTCCCCCCACCCCCCAACACCCCGCCCTTCACAACCCACCCTCCCCTCTCACTCCTCGCCCACTAAAACCTGGCAGTGTACTCGCCGCGAACTTGGTCACGCGCCGGGCGGGAGTCGATCGTGTTGCGCTGCTGTGTTTGGTTTGCTGAGTGGTATCAGTCGTACCGATACGGTTCACGCTCGGCTGTCCAGTTAAAACAACCTTAGTCTTGCCGTTTCCTTTGTCAAGTCACTCGCTGCCTTCAGGCAGAATGCCGACTCCGCTACACTGTTATGCATACACCATCGGCCAGCTTGGCCAGTCGATTGGCCTGTCAGCACCCAATGTCGTCTTGCAGCAACGCTTCCACCGTTGATCGCAGACTTGTGGTCCTCTAGCTGATGGGCAGACAGGCTGCTGCCGATTGATGTTCATGGTGAATGAGTGAGTGAAGGCCGGCCAGGTAAGGGTACCCCACTTTGAGTCGTGTGCACACATAAGTGATGATGATGATGATAGATAACTTTTGTATATGATGATGATAGCGAAGACAAAGCAGAGCTCAGGAGCTGTGTGAAAGTCGAGGTGGACGTCCAGGGCTCCCGTCCCTAATAAACCTACGGTTTCTGTGGACGTAAAGCAACCCTTCAACCTACAGCGAAGACAAAATTGGACTTGTGTGTTTTTGTTGAACTTGGTTTAAAGCTAAGACTAGTGCAATAGTAGAGACTTTTATTTGCGGGTACCCATGTGTCTAACGATGCTTATAGTGATCAATAGTAAACAATTAGACCCGCATTTCATCCACTGTAGTTGTGTGTGGTGGTGCTTGAGACTGTGTACGCGGACGCCCACGAGAGAAAGAGTGCCACTTTACAAACGAACAAGCGCGCGTGTATGTATAGACAGTGAGAATGTGGGCTGCGGGGCTAGAAACACAATAACAACATCTCTGTCACACCACATAATGAATTCGTTGCCAGTCCAGTTTTTCTGTTCACCGTAAACCTTTTTGTTTTGTTTTTGCAACCAGTGAAATTAAAAAGTTTCTTTTCTGGTTAGGGTTTATGGCTGCAACCTTTTGTAACAAAACACTTTATTAACCCCAGCGGGAAATTAAAGCTGTCGTTCGATCGCACAACGAAAAACATATCTCAATAATTCTAAGTCATGAACCGCACGCACACACTTTTAGACATTCGCCCCTTTTCTCTCAATCTGCATACACTAATAGCAAACCCAAAATTACCTGGAATAATGCTTTTTTCTGTGTCAAAACTCAAACCAAAACTGTTATATATGTTGTCTACTGTTTAATCTGTTTCTTCGTCACTTCTTGTCATTTTGTCTGCAGACTTTCTCGGCTACTTTTGCTCTTCGTCCCTTGAGTCGTGATTTTCCATCAGCTGGTTTTCTGGCCACAGGCACTCTATGAAATATGATAGGCCGCCCTCCAGTTTTGTATTTCAGAATAGATCTGTCCTTGAAAGTATACAGTTTCCTTTTAGCTAACCGTGTAAACAGTTTCTCTGCTTCTCTTGACAACTGGTCAGTGTCTTTCTGTGCGAGACATTTTTCTATGGTTGCTGCTTTGAATGTAGGAAGGCTGCATGAAGTTGTAGAACTAGCCACACTCGAAGCTGACACATTTTCACTAACAGATATTTCAGCGGAATTTTCAAGTTTTCGTCTTTTCTTCGGTGTCTTGAAAGTCTCGATCCTCGATATGCAATTGCATGCTCGGAATATCAGGGTTGCTAGTGGAAATACAGGATGATAATGATCCTGTTTGTGCCAAATGTACGTCAGAAGTACCTGAAGCAGGTAACATTAGACAATGAGCTGACACTGGCATTCCTGTCAGTGATGGGCCATAAACAGCGGATGATGACTGGTCACCTTACACTAAGTTACAGCAACAGTGGACTTGACTCGCATGAAAATTGTTTTGAAGAGCTTTGGTCTCCTAACCCCAAATCACTTGAAACTCTACTTGACTGCTGTGTCCTCTGAGGTGTAGAACACACGTTGGGTTGAAACTCAAGACTTTCTTGGTGTGAAGGGTTTACATCATCTCGTACATTTCTCGCCTTTCTTCTCTTTTAGCTGTTTCGTTTTGTTGTTGTTGTTGCCTGCCACCCTTATTTTGTTCCTTGCAGTGAGAACACACTGAACAACTGTCCTCGTCAACATTTTCATCAAATATTTGCCACAGGAATCTTGATGACGTTACTCTATCACTAAATGTCGTCAACAAGTGCTGTGGCACAGTTTGCTCCTTTGAATGACTGCGAAAATGGCTGCACCGCTCACAAACCTTAGTTGAATGTGTCAACGGGTTGTGACTCTCAGTGTCCATGCAGATTTTGTTCTCCGTAGTTTTTACATTCTTTGGCAGTTTCACGTCTGTAACTGTTTGTCCTGTTACCACATACTCGACAGAGTTTATTCACATTGTCGTAGTTGCTTTCCAAAGGATGAACACCCATTGTGTACTGTTCCCTACATTTTACTTCTGTAAAGGTTTGTCAACAAAACAACTGAAATAGAATTCAAAACATCACACGAGTACTGAACAAACGCAATGCTATGTGTAAGCACATGTATCCATTCCACAGCAGGGCATTGTGCGTCTGTCTGTCTGTCTGTCTGTCTGTCTGTCTGTCTGTCTGTGGGCAAAAGACCAAGTGGAAAGGGACACAGGCACCAGGGTCTTGTTTTACTTCCCACTTCGAACATTAGAACTGATTTGGCCTTATTCTGTGACATGTGGACTTACAACAACTGATGCAATGCAGATTGCAGAGGAAAATACTGCAAAAATCAGGAATAACCTTTGCAAGTGAATGCTCTGAACGAAAAGAACAAGAACATATTGTACAAGACCGTATCGTTGTTGAAGACAGATACTTTTTTCCGGATGAGTCGTCAGCCACAGGGCAATCCCTCAAAGAGACACCAGCTGTGTATGTTATGGATTTGTGCAGTTTTCTGACAGACTTGTTGGACAAGTACAATGAACAACAGCTTTTGGATTTCCATGATGGTAGTATACCAGATGACTAGATTTGGGTGAAAATTGGTGGTGATCATGGTGGCGACAGTTTCAAGTCATGTCTCCAGATTGCAAACGAGAGGGAAATTATATACCTATCGCTTCACTGTCACCACCAGAATGATTCCTGCATTAAGATGGGCAGCGATGAGAGCCATTTTAATGTTTCAGTAGGAAGTGATGGACAATGTCACAGGACAGTATCCACAAACCACAACCTGTTTGAAGAGAAAGGAGAGCCGAAGTGGTATCGAGGCCAAACCAGCCCGCCGAGTGGAGGAAGAAGAGAGAACCTAGCCGCTTTCTCCGTGCGAGGGACAAAGGCTTTAGCTCGAGAACATTGTTCTGTTGATTTACGACTGGCGCGTTACTTCTCACACACCAGTTTCCAGCTCAAGATTGAGTATAATTGTAGAGTAAGATACGTGTCAGCAGTGAGCCGGTTTGGCCTAGCGGTAAGGCGTTAGGCTGGTAAGCGAAAGGACCTCGGTTCGATACCGCTTCGGCTCTCCTTTCTCTTCAAAAAGGTTGTGGTTTGTGGACACTGTCTTGTGACTTTGTCCAGCACTTCCTACTGAAACATTAAAATGGCTCTCATCGCTGCCCATCTTAATGCAGAAGTCATTCTGGTGGTGACAGTGTAGCGATAGGTATATAATCTCCCTCTCCCCCCCCCCCCCCACCTCCATACTCCCTTTTCCCCCTTCTCCCCGTCCCTAATAAGCCGTACGGTTTCTGTGGACGTTAAGCACCATGTTTACGTGTCAGCCCCAGGGTTCCAGGCGAAATCAAGAGGAGGGAGGTGGAACTGGACCCTCAAGTTAGCCCAGAAGAGATCAAGAGGAGGGAGGTGGAACTGGACCCTCAAGTTAGCCCAGAAGAGATCATGAGCAGGGAGGTGGAACTGGACCCTCAAGTTAGCCCAGAAGAGATCAAGAGGAGGGAGGTGGAACTGGACCCTCAAGTTAGCCCAGAAGAGATCAAGAGGAGGGAGGTGGAACTGGACCCTCAAGTTAGCCCAGAAGAGATCAAGAGGAGGGAGGTGGAACTGGACCCTCAAGTTAGCCCAGAAGAGATCAAGAGGAGGGAGGTGGAACTGGACCCTCAAGTTAGCCCAGAAGAGATCATGAGGAGGGAGGTGGAACTGGACCCTCAAGTTAGCCCAGAAGAGATCAAGAGGAGGGAGGTGGAACTGGACCCTCAAGTTAGCCCAGAAGAGATCAAGAGGAGGGAGGTGGAACTGGACCCTCAAGTTAGCCCAGAAGAGATCATGAGCAGGGAGGTGGAGCTGGACCCTCAAGTTAGCCCAGAAGAGATCAAGAGGAGGGAGGTGGAACTGGACCCTCAAGTTAGCCCAGAAGAGATCATGAGCAGGGAGGTGGAGCTGGGCTGTGAAAGTTGGACTTCTTTCGCTTCAGGTTGTTCCTCAACAGCAGTGCAACGGACATTGTCTTTGTGACTCTGCCCAAGCACGGCAGTTGAAACAGCAATTGCGCAGTGCACTAGTCGCACGCACGCACGCGCGCGCGCGCACAGAGAGAGAGAGAGAGGGGGAGAGAGTGGTATATCAGGTCAATAATAAAATTTCTCTACACAGAGACAGTGAAGTTGTATTAACACTTCCATTGTTCTGGCGGCGGTCCACGGTCTCTCCGGTCTTTTTCGGCGGTATCCGCGGTCGAACCTTCACTCTTTCGAGAGAAATTGTGTAGTTTGTGTAAATGCGATAGAGAACGAAGAGCACTTGTTGTTCGCTTGTCCCCTCTATAATAACATTCGGGAGAAACTTCTGAACGATACGTCTCAAAACGCAGTCACGGCTTCACTGGAAAATGTTCTTTCCTGGAAAAGCAAAACAAATATGTTTCGATTGGCCAAGTTTGTTTTCAGTGCGATTAGGAGAAGAAAAGAGTTTACGGGGTCAGACTGGTTTTACGATATAGCATTGTACACAACAGACTGGTTTTACGGTGTCTTTTACTTGTTTAAGTTTTAATATTTTATTTTAAGATTAATGTGTATATGTACTGAGTTTAACTTGTATTGGGGCGTGTCGCCGATTTGCAATTAAAATTACTGATTTCTTTCTCTCTCTCTCTCTCTCTCTCTCTCTCTCTCTCTCTCTCTCTCTCTCTCTCTCTCTCTCTCTCTCTCTCTCTCTCTCTCTCTCTCTCTCTTGTGTCAGGAGGAAAATGTTCAATCACGTGTGCATTGCTGGCGACGAACAGTATTTTACCGCTGGAACCCCGTGGTTTTCAGAAAGCCTGACCACATCCCACTTAAGCCTACGGGATGGATAAATTCAGCTGTCGTCGGGGACAGCTGTGCGCGTGCAGTGCGCGTGAGGAAACGTATGGGCATGCAAGTGACAACATGAAGCTCACAGTTACCACCATACGGAGAAAAAGCTTCTGTAAGTTTCTTCTTTTTTGTGTGTGCATTTGGTCCTTGTTTTGATGTTTAGATTGTAATAATTTCCCATCAGTGTCCGAAGTTATTGCTTTTTTTATTCTTTTTTATATGACGATGGGGATTGGGTGGCTCGATCACATACCGTTTGAAATGCCACTGAGCCGCAGGATGCAATTATTTTTCCATTTCAGAGTAACTTCAGAGTTTTTTCCGTTTCAGATTAACATTCAGAGGTTTTGTTGTTGTTGTTATTTGTTTTCCATTTCAGACGTATTTCTTTAGTCACAAATAGATAAGATCAAAATACTAAAAAAAAAAAAAAAAAATTTTTTTTTTTTTTTTTTTTTTTTTTTAAGAACGCTGATTTTGATAGAACATTAAAAACGTGGGCACTCACATTTAGGGTCATCCCTTTCTCAAGCAACAGACATACAGATAAGCGACAACAAATGACAGGAGCTGTTCTGCTTAGCTGATTTCAGTTGGTGGTGGAGTGTTACAATTGTGCTTGTGTGTGTGTGTGTGTGTGTGTGTGTGTGTGTGTGTGTGTGTGTGTGTGTGTGTGTGTGTGTGTGTTGTGTGAGTGTTGTGTGTGTGTGTGTGTGTGTGTGTGTGTGTGTGTGTGTGTGTGTGTGTGTGTGTGTATCTGTGTGTGTGTGTATATATGTGTGTGTGTGCGTGTGTATGTGTGTGTGTGTGTGTGTGTGTGTGTGTGTGTGTGTGTGTGTGTGTGTGTGTTGTGTGTGTGTTGAATCTTCAAAATATGTATTTTTAATGAATGTGTAAGCGCTCATGGCCTGCGCACGTGCGCATTCTCATACCATTACATTTTGAGGACCGCCAACCGACGGGGCTGTAAGTGGGTATTGCCAATAAATAATGACAAAAGGCAGTTATGTTGGGCCTGGCTTATCAAGAAACCCGACTGCGCTAGGTACTCACACTGACACCACACACACACACACACACACACACACACACACACACACACACACACACACACACACACACACACACACACACACACACACACACACTGACACCACACACACAAACTCTCTCTCTCTCTCACGCACACACACTCTCTCTCTCACACACACACACACACTGACACACACAAACTCTCTCTCTCTCTCTCTCTCTCTCTCTCTCTCTTCTCTCTCTCTCTCTCTCCTCTCTCTCTCTCTCTCTCTCTCTCTCTCTCTCTCTCACACACACACACACACACACACACACACACACACACACACACACACACACACACACTCACTCCACACACACTCACGCACACACACACACACACACCACACACACACACACACACAAACAAACAATCTCTCTCTCTCTCTCTCTCTCTCTCTCTCTCTCTCTCTCTCTCTCTCTCTCTCTCTCTCTCTCTCTCTCTCTCTCTCTCTCTCACACACACACACACACACACACACCACACACACACACACACACACACACACACACACACACACACACACACACAGTGTGTTCGGCGAGTGTCTCAATTAATTACTATGGTGCATTTGGATGGCTTGTGATTTGACCTCTTGCGGCGTTCTTCGCTTGGAGATAAGATGCTGTTGCTACGCTTCTGTGGTATTGCACTCTACGATAAGGGTACCTCACTAACCCTTACTAAAACAATAAGAGTACCTCACTAACCTTACTAAACGTTTGCAGTTGTCGCATAGCATTGGGAGATAAAAGCAAGCCGAACTTAAACTATCGGTTAAAGTTGTAGTCTGTGGACACTGGCTTGTG
>OY757551.1:10147961-10152961 GCA_963584105.1 Alviniconcha strummeri
CATCTGAGAACATTAAGCAACACTACCTACCTACCTACGCTGTTATACATAGTTCAGGAGCTGTGTGAGAGTCGAGGTGGCCGACCTGGGCTGTCCGTCCTAACAAGCCTTCTGGTTTCCGTGGACGTAAAGCTTTACTTGCTTTCATGTTGCTTTACGTCCACGGAAGCGAGATGGCCTATAGGGACGGGGACAGAGTGGGAAGGGGACGAGAGAGTGAAGGCTCGACCGCGGAAACCGCCCGAAAAAGACCGGAGAGACCGTGGACCGCCGCCAGAACAATGGAAGTGTTAAGGCGGTGTCCCCTCGCCATTGCCCAGCGACTTGTGCACTGTGCAATTGCTGTTTCAACTGCTGTGCTGGACAGAGTCACTAAGACAATGTCCGTTGCACCGCTGTTGACGAACAACTTGGACAACTCGAAGCAAAAGACGTCCAACTTGCTCAGCCCAGTTCCACCTCCCTACTCATGATCTCTTCAGGGCAAAGTTGAGGGTCCAGATCCACCTCCCTCCTCTAAGATCTCTTGATCTCGCCTGGAAGCATCACTTCATCATCATCGCTGTTATACTTATAGTTCAGGAGCTGTGTGAGAATCGAGGTGGCCGTCCTGGGCTGTCCGTCCTAACTGATGATGATGAATTGATGCTTAATGTCCTCAGATGTCATGAGACATATTAGGGACAAGTTGTGACCAATGCCGAAGCACGGTGCAATAAATCTTTACGTCCATGGAAACCAGAAGGCTCGTTAGGACGGACAGCACAGGACGTCCACCTCGACTCTCACACAGCTCCTGAACTATGTCCTAACTGGCCTAGCGCTCAAGTTTTAACTCTTTAGATAATTGGGGCCATAAAACCCCCACCCAGTCAAAAAAAGAGAAAGGACAAGAAAGAAAAGGTTAAAGGGTCATGGCCCGGAACACACACAATACACTCGGTTACACTTCATTGTTGCTTAACGTCCACGAAAGCGAGATGACTTATTAGGGACGGGGACAGAGTGGGAAGGGGACGACAGAGTGAAGGCTCGACCGCGGAAACCGCCCGAAAAAGACCGGAGAGACCGTGGACCGCCGCCAGAACAATGGAAGTGTTAAGGCGGTGTCCCCTTGCCATTGCCCAGCGACTTGTGCTTGGACAGAGTCACTAAGACAATGTCCGTTGCACAGCTGTTGATGATCAACTTGGACAATTCGAAGCAAAAGAGGTCCAACTTGCTCAGCCCAGCTCCACCTCCCTACTCATGATCTCCTTTGGGCTACTTTGAAGGTCCAGCACCACCACCCTCCTCTAAGATTTTTTGATCTCGCCTTGACCTTGACTCGGTTACAGTAACAGTAGTAGCAGTATGACCGACTGTGAATGTGATGTTCATCTAGATTCGCAGTTTGTTATTGCTGTTTTGTTTAGTAGGTTCTCAGGGCGTCATCGTTCAACGCATTACAAATGTACACTTTTATTATTATTCATATTATTATTACTACTACTACTAGCAACGCAAACTCCAAGCACTGGTTTACGACATTCTTCCTTGGAGGAAGGTGCCGGAAAGCGATGCTCGGAGTGTGCTAGCAACGGTCTTCTGCTACATATGTACGTCCTCACGCTAAACGAAAAAGTCGTGGCCAGAGGTAGGAAAAAATGAATGAGCATTACAATTTTGAGACGCATAAAAGCTTTCACAGAAGCCCTTGCGTGTTCACAGCTCCAGGTACACAGTGCATACAACACCAGAGCTTTTTTTTTTCATGGTTCTGTAGCCTAGTTGAACACACCAGCTCTAACTACCCCCCATTCGCACCAATATGCTGATGACAAAATAATGGCTTCGAGCGTAATAGCGACGCCGCCGTAGACAGCCACATTGAAAACAGCCACAATGACTATGGAGTCGGAAAAAAACGATGGCATAATTGGTAGCTCGATCCCGCCTCCGTGTGTGCTTTCAGGCGCTTGAACTCCACCAGATCATCGATTCAGTCAGCTCTGTGTGTGTGTGTGTGTGTGTGTGTGTGTGTGTGTGTGTGTGAAAGAGAGAGAATGAGTGTGTGAGAGAGAGAGAGAGAGACAGAGACAGAGACAGAGAGACAGAGACACAGAGAGACAGAGAGAGACACAGAGAGAGTTTCTGTGAGACAGAAGGGGAGAGGGGGAAGACAGAAGGACATAAACAAATAATGATCACTCTCGGTAAGGTCGTCTTAGATTGGCATTCAATTGGCACTGGCACCCGACAGGACACACACACAAATAATTATGCCTGTTTATAGAGCTGTCTTTGGTGTTTTGTTGGCACAGGTGCCAGACAGGAGAACATAAAAAAATAATGATCACTGGCTGGAGAAGCATGTTTGACGCCGTGTGTGTGTGTGTGTGTGTGTGTGTGTGTGTGTGTGTGTGTGTGTGTGTGTGTGTGTGTGTGTGTGTGAAAGAGAGAGAGTGAGTGAGTGTGTGTGTGTGTGTGTGTGTGTGTGTGTGTGTGTGTGTGTGAAAGAGAGAGAATGAGTGTCTGTGTGTGTGTGTGTGTGTGTGTGTGTGTGTGTGTGTGTGTGTGTGTGTGTGTGTGTGTGTGTGTGCGTGCGTGTGAGCGTACGTGCGAGTGTGTGTGTGTGTGTATGTGTGTGTGTGGTGTGTGCGTGCGAGTGCGTGTGTGTGTGTGTGTGTTCCAGGTGAGTGTGCGTGCGAGTGTGTGCGGGGGTTCCCGGTGTGTGTGTGTGTGTGTGTGAGAGAGTGAGTGTGTGTGTGTGTGTGTGTGTGTGTGTGTGTGTGTGTGTGTGTGTGTGTGTGTGTGTGTGTGTGTGTGTGTGTGTGTGTGTCTATGTGTATTTCTGTGGAAGGGGGTGGAGCTGTGTTGATGTGTGCGTGTGGAAGGGGAAGGGGGTGTACAGATGTGGGTATGTCTGTGAAGACATAGGATGAAAAACAGTGATAATAATATTTGTGCCTATTAATGTATTATGTATCAATCAACTGTGTGTGATACTCTTTACAGCGCATTTTCATAAGTAATATATATTAATTTAAATAATGGTTGTGGTATGGCAGCCACTTAGACTGTGACTCTCTTATACATGTACATTTTACTTCTTTGTTTTTGTTAGTCATGTGTGGTCACCCGCATTTTCCTTTGAATGGAATAAAGAAGTGCTTGACTTAATTGGTTGACTTTACTGTCTCCGAAGAGGTACTGGCGGGGACCGAGATCCCAGGAGGTGGGAGAAGACTGAGACTATACCCAACACTACACTGTCACCACCACAATGACTCCTGCATGAAGATGGGCAGCGATGGGAGCCTATGTTAATGTCTTAGTAATTGTGCGGGGCGAAGTCACAAGACAATGTCCACAGACCACAACGTTTGAAGAGAGAGGAGAGCCAAAGCGAAATCGAACCGAGGTCCTTCGGCTTACCATCCTAACGTCTTACTGCTAGGTCATACCGACCCATGAGTAATGACCACGATCGGTAACGTGGGCTTTGATTGGCAAAGGCGCCAGGCTGGAAAAAGTTTAAAAAAAAAAAATCACTGTCGCTGACGTGGTCTTTAATTGGCAAAGGCGCCAGACTGGAGAAGAAAAGAAAAAATCACTGTCGCTAAAGTGGTCTTCGATTGGCAAAGGCGCCAGACTGGAGAAAAAACTACTATCGCTAAAGTGGTCTTTAATTGGCAGAGGCGCCAGACTGGAGAAAATAAAATAATAATCACTGACGCTAACGTCGTCTTTGTGCCGGACAGGGGGAAATTAGAAACCGACAGAGCGACGTACCTGTTTGATAAGTCATTCCTTTTGGGGTCAAAAGAAATTGTCCGCTCTCACCCACGGTTAAAGTAAAAGTCCAAGGTTTTTAAGTGTAACCGAGTGTATTGTATACATGTTCTGGGCCATGACCCTATAACCTTTTCTTTCCGGTCCTTTTCCTTTTTGATTGGGTGGGGGTTTTATGGCCCAATTATCTAAGGTGTTAAAAGTTGTGTGCTGGGCCGGCAGCGTCCCTTTTCCCCCAGTGTCCCTGCAGAGGCAGGTTGTTTGTTTAACTGTTGCGGCCGGTGTTCATGTTTTCATCAGGGGAGAGCCTACACTGTTTCCAGGTTGGTTGGTGTACAAATAAAAGTTATGTTATAACAACCTCTGACTTGTGACTCTTCATCCATGCTTCCAACCTGCTTCCCCTCAACTCCCCATCCCCACTCCCCTACATAAGTATGCTAAATGACCATCGAAATGATTGACAAATGAGTCACTAGTTTCAGATTTAATGATTTTTTTTTTTTAATTGGGTTTTTAAACGATTTTTTTTTTCTGTAGTGACGTCAGTCTGGGGAGTCAGTGCGATTGCCATCTTAGATTCCTCAGTAAACTGTGTATGCGTGTGGTCGACAAAAAAGTTAACTATGCCGGCCTACTGTGTTGCCGCGAACTGTAACAATTCGCAGACGACCCCAGATATAACAATGCACGAGCTCCCGCGCAATCGACCCGCAGTGAGGCGAAAGTGGATTAAGTTTATACAATTCAAACGAGCTGACTTCCTTGCTGCGCCGCATCACGCCCATTTGTGTATCGAGCACTTCAGTGAGTGCGATTTCGCAAACCCCCTGGAATACCGCATGGGGTTTGCATCGAAGCTGACACGATGTTCTGGTACTCTTTCAAAATCCTGCTTGACAGGCTCAAACTGATACGGCTGTATCCTTGTGTGTCTCTCGGGCAAAGTATCAGTTTCGTCTTCGGAGCTCGAGTTGGCCATTTTGCAGCGACTCCCCAGAGTGACGTAGTAGGCATATGGTCACGTGATATGGGCGTCATGGCGACGCTTTCGGTACAACAGAAAATACCTTTTTTCGTGCATTTATAACCCCCAGATCACAGTTTCACCTACATCATCGTTCTCGGCGAGCTTTAACGGAAATCGTGTCAAAAATCACCCCTAACCTTGGACTTGTCCTTTAATCACAACGGTCACGATTCCTTTTTGCAGCTCAAGAAGGTTT
>OY757551.1:10157961-10201085 GCA_963584105.1 Alviniconcha strummeri
ACAGCTCAAAACGGGCAGCAACCGCCCGGGGGACCTGCAATGGATGAAGACATCAGCACGGAACAGAAAACATGGTAGGTCTACAATTTTAGAGGTCCACATAATTACAAATAAAGAACAATCTGATCTCTTTGTCAGGGATCTACACCGGGTCCGTCTACTCCCGAGGAGAGACCCCGAGCTGTGTACAAGTGTTCATGTAAATAAAGACTCTGATCTCTTTGTCAGGGATCTACATCGGGTCCGTCTACCCCAGGAGGAGGACCGCGAGCTGTGTTCATGTAAATAAAGACTCTGATCTCTTTGTCAGGGATCTACATCGGGTCCATCTACCTCAGGAGGGGATCCCCGAGCTGTGTACAAGTGTTCATATAAATAAACACTCTGATCTCTTTGTAAGGGATCTACATCGGGTCTGTCTACCTCAGTAGGGGGACCCAGAGCTGTGTACAATGTTCATGTAAATAAAGACTGATCTCTTTGTCAAGGATCTGCATCGGGTCTGTCTACCCCAGGAGGGGGACCGCGAGTTGTGTTCATGTAAATAAACACTCTGATCTCTGTCAGGGATCTACATCGGGTCCGTCTACCTCAGGAGGGGATCCCCGAGCTGTGTACAAGTGTTCATATAAACAAAGAACACTCTGAATCTGATCTGTTTGTCAACAGAGCTCAGGAGCTGTGTGAAAGTCGAGGTGGCCGTCGTGGGCTCCCTGTCCTTAATAAACCTACGGTTTCTGTAGACGTAAAGCAACTCTGCATCATCTGTTTGTCAACAGAGCTCAGGAGCTGTGTGAAAGTCGAGGTGGCCGTCGTGGGCTCCCCGTCCTTAATAAGCCGACGGTTTCTGTGGACGTAAAGCAACTCTCAACTCAACAACTCTGTCAGTGATTTACACCGGGTCCGTCTACCCGAGGGGCCCAGAGCTGTATACAAGCGTTCATATAAATAAATAACGCTTTGATCTGTTTGTCATCAGAGCTCAGGAGCTGTGTGAAAGTCGAGGTCGCCGTTCTGGGCTCCCTGTCATTTGATAATCCTATGCCGTTTGTGTTGATGTAAAGCAACACTCAACTCAACCACTCTGTTTGTCAGGGATTTACACCGGGTCCGTCTACTCCCGGAGGGGCGACCCGGAGCTGTGGCAGCGGGGGTACTACGGGGAGGGAATCCGCAACGGCAGCGTCATCGCCGTCAAGACGCACGGACCAGTAGGGAGATCTACCCGATTCCAGCGCGCCATCATCGTCATCCGAAACCCCTATGACGCCATGTTTGCCGACTTCAACAGGCGCGCTTCCGGAAGTCACACTGGCATCGCGCCTGCGCGGTCCTTTGTTAAGTGTGAGTGAGTCGTCGTGTAGAGACTGTCTTCTGCCTGTGTTATTCTGTGTTATGTGCGAGTTGGCTGTCGTGTACAGATTGTCTTTTGCCTGCGTGGTCCTTTGTTAAGTGTGAGTAGGTTGTCGTATACAGATTGTCTATTGCCTGCGTGGTCCTTTGTTAAGTGTGAGTAGGTTGTCGTGTACAGATTGTCTTTTGCCTGCGTGGTCCTTTGTTAAGTGTGAGTAGGTTGTCGTGTACAGATTGTCTATTGCCTGCGTGGTCCTTTGTTAAGTGTGAGTAGGTTGTCGTGTACAGATTGTCTTTTGCCTGCGTGGTCCTTTGTTAAGTGTGAGTAGGTTGTCGTGTACAGATTGTCTATTGCCTGCGTGGTCCTTTGTTAAGTGTGAGTAGGTTGTCGTGTACAGATTGTCTTTTGCCTGCGTGGTCCTTCGTTAAGTGTGAGTAGGTTGTCGTGTACAGATTGTCTATTTCCTGCGTGGTCCTTTCTTAAGTGTGAGTAGGTCGTGTAGAGACTGTCTTCTTCCTGCGTTATCCTGTGTTAAGTGTGAGTAGGTTGTCGTGACAGATTGTCTTTCGCCTGCGTCATCCTTTGTTAAGTGTGAGTAGGCTGTCTTGTACAGATTGTCTTCTGCCTGTGTTATCCTGTGTTCAGTGTGAGTAGGTTGTCGTGACAGATTGTCTTTCGCCTGCGTCATCCTTTGTTAAGTGTGAGTAGGCTGTCTTGTACAGATTGTCTTCTGCCTGTGTTATCCTGTGTTAAGTGTGAGTAGGTTATCGTGTACATATTGTCTTTTGCCTGCGTGGTCCTTTGTTAAGTGTGAGAATTAAAGGTCCCTACAAATACAATACAAATACAAAAGAACTTTATTATTCGTAATAAATGCATAAAATGAAAATTACCTTTTGGTCACTCGAATTCCACAATAACAAGAACAAGTAAACAATTCAACACAACAAAGGTGAAAGTATACAAATAAAACTGATTAAAGCGTAGTAAAACCTCATAAAACTTCGCTTCTGAGAGCGATTATGTGCACAGACATTACTCATATTCCTACCCTCCACCGCCTCTACATTCACAGCCAAAACAACGGCCTCATACCTACAAACGCAGTCACACCTACATCCACATTAAAAAACAACACATCGCCCACCTACACCCAAGCGCTCGCTCTCTCTCTCTCTCTCTCTCGCTCTCTCTCTCTCTCTCTCTCTCTCTCTCTCTCTCTCTCTCTCTCTCTCTCTCTCTCTCTCTCTCTCTCTCTCTCTCTCTCTCTCTCTCACACACACACACACACACACACACACACACACACTATCAGTTATTTTATCAAACTAATTTTCCACATACAAAACATTTTTTTCTTTTTGTTCAACCACCGCACGTGCATACTACCACACTGATAATACCCACTTCTGTTCATAGACATACACAAGGAGAGAGAGAGAGAGAACTGTAAAAAGAAGACAAAAAAGCTAGTGGTACTGTATACACATAATAATAATAATAAAAATAATAATAATGGACATTTCTATGGCGCATGATCCCTAGCAAGATCTAGGGCACAATGCGCCGGACAAAAAGCTGCAGAAAAATGTATAAACACATACAATGGACAAAATAAAAAGGTTTTAGGCCATGCGACCGCCAACCACGCAAGAATTTACATACAGCAATTTCAGTAAATAAAGTTGTCAGTAACCAAACATGACCAGACTCTGACTTGAGCACACATGTATGATACAAATAGATATACTGCAAATACAAAACAGTACGGCGCGATTTTGCACACACACACACACACACACACACACACACACACACACACACACACACACACACACACACACACACACACACACACGTACAATATGATACTAATTATAGACACCCACCATCTACCCATACACAAATAGAAAGATTCAAAAAGAAGAACTTTTGGCAGAGTGACCGGGACTTTTACGTGCTAGTGTGGATGGTAACACGGGAGTGGAACGGATACCGAAATGTGAGTCAGCATTCTAGGTCTAACGGCGATTTAAAAGAGAAGCGAACAGAAGAAGAAGCACCACGGGCTCTATCATTAGGGGTGAAATCTAAAACTAAAATGGACGCACAGTAATTGTGAGGAGGGGCAATTGGGCTCAGTGACGTCACAAATAAGGCCGTCATTTGTAGCAGCATAATCAAGCACGTCACAAACCGGTCTTTTTCTGCTCTTCATTGGCAGAGAGCGAACCAACATGGGGAGCTCGAATTCGATGCAAATACCCCCCACCCCCCACCCCCAGAAAGAAAGAAAAAAAAGGGGGGAAAAAGAAGAGAAGACTTCTGTGGAAATTTTGATAGACTATCCAAATAAAACTTGCAGATCGGAAACAAACTTCAGATTTTCCACGTTTAAAAAAATAGTCAAAAGCGTATTTTTTTTTCTTTTTTTCTTCTTTTTTTTAACAAAGAAAAACATCAAAGCAAAAAAGATATTTATATTCCGGAATAAAGTTTGAAAAGGGGGAGGTAAATCTCGTGTGGACAACGGTTTGCCCCAGCGGTGATAATGATGATGATGACGACGACGACATTTTGTAGAGAGTGTGAATATATCAGCTGTTTGCCGTCTGCCCTCCTGTAGTTTGACCCCCCATGTAGAAGTCATCTCGTTGCTCAGCAACGTTAACTGTCGCTAAAAAGACACGCTCGGCACTGAAAAAGAAGTAATTAAGTCAGTAACTTGGTGTTTTACGCCCAGTCAGCCATTACGGTTATATCAAGGCGATACCTATTCTGTTATCACACAGTAAATGATACAAATGTGTACGCGCTAAAACTGATATGACGGTTATATCAAGGCGATACCTATTCTGTTATCACACAGTAAATGATACAAATGTGTACGCGCTAAAACTGATACATAAAATTATACAGATTTGAGAAGAGACTCAAAGTGGTGAAAACACAAACATAACTAAAAAAAATAATCTGAAAAAGCAGAAAGCTCAGCGAGAACGGAAAAGCAAAACAGATTTTGGAGAGGGGAAGCAGCAATTTAGTTAAAGCAATTTAGTTAAAGCAGCAATTTAGCACAGGGCTGAGAAATACAGATGGTGGACTTTTCGTGTGTCCGTTGAAGACCGTAATTTCCACGTTGCGGCGAAGCTACATTTTCTCCTCAACATCTGTTGGAGAGTGTTCCTATGTTTTTCATGCTCTAGATTTTTAACAATAAGCAAGTTTCTGACACAAGTGTCTTGAAAAGGTTGCAGAAGTATGTAACTTTTGGGCCCGATTTTAAATCTTTTCGACGCATTCGCAGAGGTTTGCAACACGTCGCGGTGTTGTCAAACTAAGGAAAAGGTAATGAAATGAGGGTACCGGATTGATAGAAAAATCTTTCATCTATTGCATGGTGTGGTTGTTTTTAATGTAGGTGCTGTAATTTTTTAACGGTAACGTTGTTTCTGACCCAAGGGGAAGGCGACGCGTAGTAATACATTTTGGGGAAAAGTTGCAAACTTCTGCGATCGTGTGAATTACCCACTATCATAGTGAGCCTAGTATGCAGAACCTGTGAAGGCTCTGAATGCAACAAACTGATTTTTCCTATGCCATTCAGCCACACTTTATCTAACTCACTGATAGGTCTACTGACTGACTTATTGATTGATTGACTGACTGCAGACTGGAACGACTTCAGCCATCTGTACGTGGACCGATGGAAACTGTTCCACACCCTGTGGCTCAACTTCAAGGGACCGCTGCTTATCCTTAATTTTGACGATCTCGTTCACTCGTTGGAACATCAAGTTCAATCGGTAAGGCCGTCTTCGTTTCTGCCCGCCTGTCTGTCTCTGCCTGCCTGCCTGCCTGCCTGCCTGTCTGTCTGTCTGTCTGCCTGTCTGTCTGTCTGTCTGTCTGTCTGTCTCTCTCTCTCTCTCTCTCGCGCGCGCGCGCGCCCGCGCGCACACACACACACACACACACACACACACACACACACACACACACACACACACACACACACACACACACACACACACACACACACAGAGAGAGAGAGAGAGAGAGAGAGAGAGAGAGAGAGAGAGAGAGAGAGAGAGAGAGAGATCATGTTACACGTACTTTTTCTGCTTTATTTTATTTGTAGGAATGAAACTTTCTTCGTCCCAGTTACAGCAGGTTTGCATAGCTATTAAGAGTTCTTGTCAGTTTACAACACTGCTGTAGAGATCAGCAGCACATTTCGAGCAAACAACAAAAAATAATAGTATGTTCTTAGTGTGAAGGTTTTCTATTTCACAGTTCATATTTCTGGTGTGTTGCTGAGGCTTTAAAATACGTTAAAATGGACTATTACTACTGCTGCTACTGCTAATGTTGTAGCTACTACGGTTCCTACTACTAACTACTACTGATGCTGCTGCTACTACTGCTCAGCACCACGTGTGTGTGTGTGTGTGTTTTTTTTGTGTGTGTGTGTGTGTGTGTGTGTGTGTGTGTGTGTGTGTGTGTGTGTGTGTGTGTGTGTGTGTTGTGTCTCTGTGTAAATATTTGTGTGGGGGGGGGGTGCAGTGAGGTTGGGGTGGGGGGGGTAAGTGTGTGTAGTGTGGGTATATGTGTGCTTGTGTATATGTGTGTGCGTGTGTGTGTGTGTGTGTGCGTGCATGTGTGCGTGTATGTACATGTGTGTGTGTGGGCGTGCATGTGTGTGCGTGTGCGTCTGTGTGTGTGAGTGTGCGCGTGCGCGCGCGTCTGGGTGCCCCTTCGTAAATGTGAGTGCAGACTAGCTTGCAAATGCATGAAAAGTGAACGCCCTTTAG
Organism: Alviniconcha strummeri; assembly: GCA_963584105.1. Taxonomy (NCBI): domain Eukaryota; kingdom Metazoa; phylum Mollusca; class Gastropoda; family Provannidae; genus Alviniconcha; species Alviniconcha strummeri. Next base: position 10,164,127 of record OY757551.1, read on the forward strand.
TTTTTCTCGTCCCCGCCTTCAGCTTCTCTCTAAACGTGCCCCCTTGCTCATTCCAGATAGCCAACTTTTTGAGTCACCCGTCGCTAAAGATGGACATCCGCTGCGCTCTAGCGGACTCCAGAGGCAGCTCCAAGCGGAGCGAGCCTGCGTTCGACAAGGAGGAGGTGTTCTCCAGGGAGCAGATTCAGCACATCAACAGGAATATCGACAGCGTGCGCTTGGCCCTCAAGGCCAGATTTCCCAACGTCTCGCAGGCAATCTCCTCCTGGAAGAGGAGCGACAAAGGTGTGAAGATGCGGTGGAAGCCCTTGCCTCCCTCTCTGCAGTGACCTTTGCCCCCAGTCTTTGCTCTGACCTCTGCCCCCCGTCTCTGCTCTGACCTTTGCTCCCGTCTCTGCAGTGACTTAACAGGGTGAAGGCCCTTGGCCCCGTCTCTGCAGTGTCTTTTTGCCCCCCGTCTCTGCACTGACCTTTGCCCCCCGTCTCTGCACTGACCTTTGCCCCCGTCTCTGCACTGACCTTTGCCCCCGTCTCTGCAGTGACATAACACGGTGGAGGCACTTGCCCCCGTCTCTGCAGTGACCTTTGCCACAGCGTCTTTGCAGTGACCTTTGCCCCCCCCCCCCCCCCCCCCGTCTCTGCACTGACCTTTGCCCCCGTCTGTCGAGTGACCTTTGCTCCCGTCTCTGCAGTGACTTTTGCCACAGCGTCTCTGCAGTGACCTTTGCCCCCATCTCTACAGTGACCATTGCCCCCGTCTCTGCAGTGACCTTTGCCACAGCGTCTCTGCAGTGACCTATGCCCCCATCTCTGCAGTGACCTTTGCCCCCATCTCTGCAATGACCATTGCCCCCGTCTCTGCAGTGACCTTTGCCACAGCGTCTCTGTGGTGACCTTTGCCCCCATCTATACAGTGACCTTTGCCCCCGTCTGTGGTGACTTAACACGGTTGAGGCCCTTGCCCGCGTCTCTGCAGTGACCTTTGCCCCGTCTCTTCAGTGCCCTTTGCCCTCGTCTCTGCAGTGACGTAATACGGTGGAGGCCCTTGTCCCGGTCTCTACAGCAACTACCAAAGTGCGAGATTTCCGCATTTTCCATTGTTGTTCTTTGTCTGTTTCTGCTGTTGTGTTTGTTGTTGTTGTTTGTTTGTCTGTTTGTTGTTGTTGAGTTGGGTTGGCGTGGGCGTACGTTTGGCTGATGTTGCTTTATGTGCCTGACTGCTGTCATTGCATTGGACTTTGGAGTGTTGCTGCTGTCGTCGACTGCTGTCGTGTTTGGACAACTGCCGTTGTGTTTGGACAGCTGTCGTATTGGACTGCTTACGTTGTGCTGGGCTTTCTGTCATGTTTGGTCAGTTGTTGTGTTTGGTCAGTTGTCGCTGTGTTTGGTCAGCTGTCGTGGTATTTGGTCATCTGTCGTATTGGACTGCTTTCGTTGTGCTGGGCTTTCTGTCGTGTTTGGCAGCTGTTATTGTCTTTGACCAGCTGTTATTGTGTCATTTAGTTTGGCTATTGTCGTTTTCTTTAACCAGCTGCTGTTTTGTCGCTGTATATAGACAGCTGTCATTGTCTTGGACTGTTGTTCTTGTGAGTGCTGTTACTGTCTTTGGCCAGCTTCGTTTCTTTTGGCCAGCTGTCATTGTGTTTGGCTAGCTGTCGCTGTTTTTGGCCAGCTGTCGTTGTATTGTACTGTTGTTCTTGTGATGGAATGCTGTCATTGTGTTTGGCCAGCTGTCATTATCTTGGACTATTGTTCTTGTGATAAAATGCTCTCATTGTGTTTGGCCAGCTGTCGTTAGCTTGGACTATTGTTCTTGTGATGGAATGCTGTCATTGTGTTTGGCCATTATCGTTTCGTTGGGCCAACTGTCGTTGTTTTGAACTATTGTTCTTGTGATGGAGTGCTCTTATCATGTTGGGCCTACTGTCATTGTGTTTGGCAGCTAGCTGTCACTGTGTTTGGCAGCTAGCTGTCACTGTGTTTGGCAGCTAGCTGTCATTGTGTTTGGCAGCTAGCTGTCATTGTGTTTGGCAGCTAGCTGTCATTGTGTTTGGCAAAATTGGTCAGCCATCATTGTGATAGCCCGTTGTTCTTGTGATGGATCGTTGTCGTAACATTTGGCCAGCTGTTGTGTTTGGTAAACTTTCCTTGTGTTGGAAGAATTTTAAGTGCCATGCAGGTGTTGTTTGCTGAACAGCAGCGACAACAAGAAGATGAAATTCCAGCATAACTGTTTTCCCCCCGGAGCTGACCAAGGTAGACAATTCCTGTTGAATCCAGCTTCCAGTCGAGTAAATACTGTCCGTGTAATTTGTGATTATGTCATGCGTGCGTGCGTGCGTGCATGTATGTATGTTTGTGTGTGTCTGTGTGTGTCTGTGTGTGCGCGCGCGCGCGCGCGCGCGCGTGTGTCTGTGTGTGTGTGTGTGTGTGTGTGTGTGTGTGTGTGTGTGTGTGTGTGTGTGTGTGTGTGTGTTAGGGAGAGAGCATAATTATGTGTACATGCATCTGTATTCATACATGCGTGTTGTAACGCTAAAAACCAACCATCAACATCTCTGTCAATGCATCACGGTCAAAAGTCTGCACGATGTAAAAACAAAAACAAAACAAAAACAAAAAACATGGTGCTTAACGTCCACAGAAACCATAAGGCTTATCATGGACGGGGAGAAGGGGGTATGGAGGTTGGGGGGGGGGGGAGAGGGAGATTATATACCTATCGCCACACTGTCACCACCAGAATGACTCCTGGATTAAGATGTGCAGCGATGAAAGCCATTTTAATGTTTCAGTAGGAAGTGATGGACAAAGTCACAGCTAGGAAAGTGTCCACAAACCACAACCAACGATGTGCGACATGGATGTAGCTATAGGTCCATGAAGTGAGATGATTCGCTATGGGAATCTACAGACCGTGGTGTCACCGTCGAGCAACTTGATCGTGTAGTGCATGTAGGCTTAAATTCAGACTCGCTCCGTTCTCCCTCTGATTCGGAAGACCGTGGTGTCATCGTTGAAGAACTGATTGTGTAATCTCTGTATTCAAATTAGAATAGTGCAAGTCTGAAACCTACGTCGCAGAGCCCAAGAGCTGTGTGAAAGTCGAGGTGGACGTCCTGGGCTCCCGTCCCTAATAACCCTACTGTTTCTGTGGGCGTAAGACAACACTTCAAACAACCAACCTACATCCCACGATCAGTCGCTCGACGGTGACATCACGTTCAGGGGTTCCCATAGCAACTGATTGCACACCGTATAGTCACGTGACCGTGATCGAAAGTGGATGATATTAGCCTTAAGGATTAAGGCATAAGACATAGGGATTTAATTCTCCTCAGTTCAAGTTAAAGCACAAGGAATGTTTGCTGGTGCTGGTTCATTAATGAATTCATTCGTTCGTCGTTATCAAACAATACGACACTATTTTCGTGCCGGCATTGAATATATATCTAGTCCTTCGAATAAATAGTCTGTAGCCGACCGCCCGGCTTTGTAGACGGTACTGTGAAAGGCCAAGCAGAATGGAATAAAGGAAGAAACAAGGGAGGTAATTAGCGCTCGAAAGACGTCACACACACAACAAAGACCTGTGTCGCCTACTGGAACTCTCAACTGGCATGCGAGCAAATACAAGTGCTCTGGTGGAGTTTACTTGCGTACCTTGTACTTACTTGCATTCTAGTTGAGAGTTATCGTTCAGGTTCAATGTTGCCTAACGTCCACAGAGACCATAAGGACTACTACTGTACTAGCCCAGGATCAGGACGGCAACAGGGTTCCAGGCGAGATCAAAAGATCAAGAGATCTTAGAGGAGGGAGGTGGAGCTGGACCCTCAAGTTAGCCCAGAAGAGATCACGAGTAGGGAGGTGGAGCTGGGCTGAGCAGGTTGGACCTCTTTTGCTTCGAGTTGTCCAAGTTGTTCGTCAACAGCAGTGCAACGGACATTGTCTTTGTGACTCTGTCCAAGCACAGCAGTTGAAACAGCAATTGCGCAGTGCACAAGTCGCTGGGCAATGGCGAGGGGACACCGCCTTAAAGGACAAGTCCAAGGTTAGGGGTGATTTTTGACACGATTTCCGTTAAAGCTCGCTGAGAACGATAATGTAGGTGAAACTGTGATCTGAGGGTTATAAATGCACGAAAAAAAGGCATTTTCTGTCGTACCGAAAGCGTCGCCATGACGCCCGAGTCACGTGACCATATGCCTACTACGTCACTCTGGGGAGTCGCTGCAAAAAGGCCACCTCGAGCTCCGAAGACGAAACTGATACTTTGCCCGAGAGACCCACAAGGATACAGCCGTATCAGTTTGAGCCTGTCAGGCAGGATTTTGAAAGAGTACCGAAACATCGTGTCAGCTTCGACATGCGGTATTCCATGGGGTTTGCGAAATCGCACTCACTGAAGTGCTCGCTACACAAATGGGCGTGATGCGGCGCAGCAAGAAAGTCAGCTCGTTTGAATTGTATAAACTTAATCCACTTTCGCCTAACTGCGGGTCAATTGCGCGGGAGCTCGTGCATTGTTATACCTAGGGTCGTCTGCGAATTGTTACAGTTCTCGGCAACACAGCAGGCCGGCATAGTTAACTTTTTTGCCGACCACACGCATACACAGTTTACTGAAGAATCTAACATGGCAACGGCACTGATTCCCCAGACTGACGTCACTTCCGAGGAAGCCTACAGAAAATAAAATCGATTAAAAACCCAATAAATTAAACATTTTTTTCATTTTTTTTTCTATTTTTTTTCCATTAAATCTGAAACTAGTGACTCATTTGTCAATCATTTCGATGGTCATTTTGCATACTTAAAAACCTTGGACTTTAACACTTCCATTGTTCTGGCGGCGGTCCACGGTCTTTTTCGGACGGTTTCCGAGGTCGAGCCTTCACTCTCTCGTCCCCTTCCCACTCTGTTCCCGTCCCTAATAAACCCTCTCGCTTCCGTGGACGTTAAGCAACAATGAAGAAGAAGAAGAAGAAGAAATCAGGACGGCCACCTCAACTTTCACACAGCTCCGGTAGCTCTGACAGTCACCAATGGCGACTCCGGTCGTTGTTGCTATGTTTGTGTGAGGTCTCTCTTGCTATGCCTGTGTGAGGTCTTTGTTGTTATGTTTGTGTGAGGGCTTCCTTGCTATGTTTGTGTGAATTGCTATGTTTATGTGGGTCTTGGTTGTTGTGTTTGTGTGAGTTTTTTGTTTTGTTTTTTTTGCCATGTCGGTGTGAGGTCTTTGTTATGTTTGTGTAGGTCTTCCTTGCTATGTTTGTGTGAATTGCTATGTTTATGTGGGTCTTGGTTGTTGTGTTTGTGTGAGGTTTTTCTTGCCATGTCGGTGTGAGGTCTTTGTTGCTATGTTTGTGTGAACTAGGTCTTTGTTGCTACGTTTGTGTGATGTTTTTGTTGTTGTGTCTGTGAGATGTCTTTGTTATGTTTGTGCGAGGTCTTTATGTTTTTGTGAGGTCTTTGTTGCTACGTTTGTGTGATGTCTGTGTTGCTGTGTCTGTGAGATGTCTTTGTTATGTTTGTGCGAGGTCTTTGTTATGTTTGTGTGAAGTCTTTGTTGCTATGTTTGTGTGAGGTCTTTCGAGCGCTAATTTACTCCCTCGTTTGATTAGTCTGCTCAGGCGTTATGTGGGCCTCGATCTGATTCAGACTGGAATAGACGTGTGTTTTTCGTTTTGGTTTCGTTTTGTTTTTATCTTGTACTTTTAAGTTTTGCATTAATCTGGTCAAGCTTTATTTGTATTTTGATGTCCCCCTCGCCACCCCCCCCCCCCCCACACACACACACACACACACACACGCACACACAGGCGCGCGCGCGCGCACACACACACACACACACACACACACACACACACCACAGCACAAATTATCAATGCAAATTCAACAACGGTCATTACATTTTTTATTGAAAACAAAGCGATCTTGAGCAAAACAGTGACAATATTAACGACACAGGACGGAATACATTTTCAGTGATAAAGTATGGAATTAACATTTGACTGCATTCGAATTTAAATGCATGAGAGAGAGAGGTACGGAGACAGAAAACTCGAGCTCCAAAACTTTATTTTAAAGGATTTTAGTGTAGGTCCATTCAGACAAAACAACTACTCTCTGCTAGTCTATGGGGGAGGGAGGGGGGTGGAAGGTAGTGCTGGAGGGAGAGGGGGGAGAGAGGGAGGAAGAGAGAGAGGGAGGGAGGGTGAGAGAGAGAGAGGTAGGAAGAGAGGGAGGGAGGGAGAGAGGGAGGTAGGGAGAGAGGGGGGTATGGAGAGAGAGAGGGGGGGAGGTAGGGGGAAGAGAGAGAGAAGTGAGAGAAACTGGGGAGAGGACAAGACAGGGGAGACAGAGTGGGAGGTGTATACATATATATATATATAATCAAAGAGACAGAAAGAAAGATGCACAGAGAAATCGTACAATTGTGCATGGAATTATTGTACCTCTTTCACAGTCAATCAGTCAACACGGACAGTGCGAGTTGTTGAGCAAACAACATGCATAGCCGTCCAATCATGAAGCAGGGAATTTTTGCAACCCCTGTGTAGTGACCACACTACAGCTCGGATCAAGAAGACAGGTCGGACCTTGCAACGACAGGTGGCGGCTATTCTGATATTTCAACAGCTGGACCATAATCAGATTATTCAAACTTCATGACACCACCACCGACAACATCGGCCGCTACCCAGGACTGCTTAAATCGGGGTTTGCCTCCCAGCTGAAACACTGACCACCATCCCTCCATCTGCCCCCCCCCCCCCCGCCCCCTCCACCCCTCAAACCCCCTCAAAGCGCCCCCCACCTCCCCACCCGCAACCTAGTTCATTTTACCCCCACACTTTGATCCTGGACTGCTTAGGTCGGGGCTGGAAGGCCCCAGCTGAAAAACTGACCGTCACCCATCCATCTGCCCCTCCCCCCCCCCCTGCCACCTGCCTCCTACCCCCTCCAAGCGCACCCCCTCACCCCCCCCCCACCCAAGCCTACTTCATTTTACCCCCACCTTTCCCCCACCGCCTCTGATGCATAGGTCCATGCTTAGGGCCAAATGAGCTTTCCTACAGCAATTAAACCATCTCACACAATGTCAGAATCTTCAACATCTTGAAGTTGGACATTTAATGGGTCGAAGAAAAAGAAGGATGTGTAATTATATATATCGCAGTGAAGGATTCCGAAGGATTTCGAAATCACAGACATTTGGAATTAAAAACGGTATCACTGTCTCAGACAAAAAAAATCACAGCTGGGCACCAAGCCAGTGGGAGGTGAACAGAATTTTTGGCTGAAAGGACATCAGGGTTGTCAACTTTTTTCCCTTCTGATATCATTTGCATTAGAGTTATTGCCATACGAACATGAAAACCAAACAAGCAACAAAGGGAGCAGCAAAGAAAGCAACAAACGACGGAATGAGAAGCCATGAAAAAAAAAGCAACAGGAAGTTTGAACCATAGTAAATATGGCGCCTTGAACTGCATCGTTGTGCAAGGGGAAATATTTACTGCACCAGGAAAGGTACCGTGCCAGCCAAACAGTGGGCTGGAACTCTCAGTCTCAAGCTACTAGACATGAATAGTATAGTCACTAGTCCTATAATGTATGCAACCTCAACATAAGCAACAACAGAACGCCAGCTGCAAAAGGTTTGAAAACAGCAGCACACACAAATAGGTGTAAATTATCACTGATCCAGCTCATAAGGTTTGAGATCAGATTAAACAACATTCCAGATAAATAAACAACAAAATCCAAATGAAAAAAATATAAAGGAAAGAAAGAAGATTTTTTTTTACAGAGGACTGAGTAAGCCAGGGAGATCATGTGTCTTCATTAATAGCCTGAGCCCGACGCCCCGATATATTCTCAAGGAAGAGGCTTAAATAAGGATCACAAAATAATTGTGTGTTTTTTAAATCGACAGCATCTTCATTCTTTTCCCATAACTTGCAGACTATTCACTTTCCCACTACCATGGTGAGCTGTTTGCCCAATGTAGAAATACCCCCCCCCCCCAAACACACACACACACACACACCACACCACACCATGACACAATACACATGCACACAAATGGAGAAAGACAAAGAGATAAAGGCAATTTGGCATCTGTGTAAAAGAGTTGTGGGGAAAAGCAGAGCTGCATAAAAAGGACCTCTTAGCTCATCACAGTGTTGTTTTTAGTGAAAATGATCATTAGGGTGTACAAACACACACAAATAACTCATACAACTAAAAAACGTGACTAATATATTCACATGCACCACTGTACAAAGAGTCCAGTCACAAGACCACAAATTACACAAATCAAGAGACTATAGTTATTGATCGCTTTTATATAGCGCTATTCTCCGCTCGCGAGCAGACTCTCTGCATGTGATTCTACATGAGTGAATAGCTTTTTATAGCGCTTTTTTTGTTGTTGGAATATCCACCGAAGTGGTGTACTTACAGCGCTGGCATGGCTGGTGCCACAAGAATCTGCTGCCAGAGAGAGTCAATCAAACCACTCTAACCACTGAGCTATCCCCGCTCCCCGGTTACATGATGCATAAGTTAGTCATGCTTCATAATCATATGCAAACATGGACAAGTACGTGCAAGACAGTCACTGTGCAGACCCAGTTCAAACCTGCCTTGTCTGGTGAGGCTTCAACAGTTGGGGTTGTGGACAATGTCTTGTGACTAGTTCATTCCCACGATGCCAGACACATCAGTTCCTGCTAGTGCTAGTTCCCTCTCCCCCAGCTCTTGAGATTTTGATACCCACCTCTGCCACAAAACTGGCACCGGATATTAAATACTAAGCCATTTCAATGAAGAAAAACAAACAATACGCCAGTTGCTCATATATGGTAATCAACATGCTCGTCACCATTATACATAAATGCTCTCACACAGTAACTATTATGCAATGCAGAATAAGTATGTACCGTACAACCTCAGTGTTCATTCACAACTGATTATGCAGATTTCTGGCACACCGGATAATACAGCGCACGTGCAGTGTGGTTCAAGACAGGCAGCTATATATACAGACCATGCTTCTTCATGCTTGCAATCAACTTTACCCACCACCATTGCTTATGACCATTAAATATTGATTCACACACAAAAAAAATATGGGTTGCCCAAAACACATCAAAACACAATTGAATGTTGACAGATTTACCTGCCAACCAAAAAAAAAAAAAAAAGGAGACTATTATCACAACCGAGGATTGCTCTGGATGGCAGCAGAAATGCTGGAAGAAGAAGAAGAAGAAGAAGAAGAAGAAGAAGAAGAAGAAGAAGAAGAAGAAGAAGAAGAAGAAGAAGAAGAAGAAGAAGAAGAAGAACAACAACAACAACAACAACAACAACAACAACAACAACAACAACAACAACAACAACAACAACAACAACAACAATGAGGAGAAGAAGAAGAAGAAGAAAGGAAAGGAAAGAGGTAAAGGTGGAGGGCAAAAGATGAACTGGAAAACAACATCTGTCACCTTGTGTGGCAAAATATTCCCCTCTCACCTGCAGAAAGCCAAGGTGTTACTGTCACTTTGTTTACACTTGGTCCAGTGTAACACACCTTGTTTGCTTGCAAAGAGACCAGTGAAAACAGAAAATATAGAACTGACAAATATTCACATAGGGCTGGCAAATATTCAGTGAAGTTTTCAACTTTTGACCTTAACCATTAACCTCAGACACAGCAGTCCAATCTTTTCATGAAACACTCTTAGCTATGAGAATGTGCCATCAAAACTACACTTGATTTAGTTGCCAAAGGTTAGTCAGTTAGGAACTGGATTTTAGGGTCGTGTTAACTACACGGGGCCACCTCAGGATGACCCAACTCTGTTGCAGTCAAATCTACAAAGGTAATTCACACACAAATATAAAACAAAACATGCATTCACAAATATCAAACACAAACTCATATTTTATTATTATTTCAGTTGTCAGAAAGTTGGTCCTTTTAATACTGCTTTTGTTTAAAAAAGATGATGTCCACTAGGACATGCTGGTACCACCAACCTTTCATCTGAAAGGATCAGCAGGTCAGTGGATATGGTTGAAAAGTCATAGTTTGATTATATCAGCAGCATGGACACAGTGATTCCAATACCACCCACCCCCGACTTCCTTACCTGGGGTATAATAAACAAAACTGGTGACAAATACCACCACAAGTAACAGCAGTATCAGTCAGTAGTCAACAAGAAAAACTCCAAAGACAAACCAATAAATACGGCAGGTGACAAATATTAAAACAAATAGCAGTAGTATATCAGTACTGTGCCACTATAATCTCTGTGTACAATCAATGAGGAAACATTTGAAACCTGTCAGACACTGTGACCGCAGAAGAACTGCAAAAGAACACCAATTAACAATACAGTCAATTAGAGATCCATCATTGCACGAAAACAATCCTGTATCACAGATTCAAAATAACGTATCAGGAAGCAACCAAAAATGTAAAGATACAATTTTAAAAAGCATAATAGGCTTATCACTCTGTTCTTTGGTGACTGGATTTTAACATCAAGTTAATCACACAGGGTCACCTCAGACAACCGAACTCTGTCATAAGCAAATGCACAACTCAAAACTATTCTCGTATACATATAAACCCTTTCTATTGTATACATGTAAACCCTTTCTCTAGCCAAATCTACAACAGCAATCCCTACACAAAAGATAAAATGCACGCACACAACCATCAAACACATATTCTTGAAGAGTTAGCCCCTTCTGTATTGCCATTGTTAAAAAGCAAATAGGATAGGACATGATAGTATTGCCAAGAGCTCCATCTGACATACAGATACCAGATTAACCCCTTCGCTGCCATGATGTCACTTGAAAACAACTAATATAAGTGCAATATCTGAAACCTGTAAGCCTTTTTGCCTTCGTTTTGGCACTGGAATGTAAAACGAGTGTCAGCCCAATGCATAGCATTCAAAGTAGCTGTTATAGGACCAGAAAATATACTGTCTGCAGGCATCTTTCAGCCCGGAATTTTTACAGGCTGGGGCAGTGAAGGGGTTAAAGAAAAATGTTAACAAAAGGAATGGACGGAAACAGTTAATGACAACGGTCACTCAGTAATACAGTAATAAAAGCTCTACGCATTCTGCTGAGAAGACAAATGCAAGCTGGAATAGTACCTACAGACAGGAGAGTGAAAATCATGAAATGATTCCACTACCAGGAATGTTCCTTTTAAATCACAACATATCTAGTAGTGCACGTAGAGAACTGATAACAAACTGTATTTCAGTTACAGCACATAAACAAGAACACCAAACCAATGCAAAAATATACAAGTGCACATCCAATCACACACATATAATGTATTCTAGTATGCATTAAAAATAGAATGCACTGTGTATCCGAGCTGTAGTTACATTTACAGATGATATTTATGCTAACAAATTTCATTTTATTATTTTAAAAAAAAGAGAAACATTTACACCAAAATATCAACACACTGTTGTGGGGACTTCAAATCCATCTGTAACTACAGAAAACAATGGCTGAAAGGCAGTTCACAATGTGCTATAACATCACCCTCAAACCATTTTTTAACAATGTTGTATGACTGTAGTGTAGTCACCATCAAACAATATTTATGTGATATGGTATTGTTAACAAGGTAACCAGAAATTTGAGCAAACAGAAGGTTCTGAGCAATTAACAATAGGAATGAGCTAAACTAAACTGAGAAGAAATTAAGGAAGAAATAAGTTAAAAAGAAACAGGCAGAAAGAAGGGAGGAGGTAGGAGTGAAGAATTGAGAGGGGGGAGGGAGACGGGGGGGGGGGGGGGGGGAGAGAAAGATGGGGTATGGGTGAAGAGTTGAGAGAGAGGGAGAGGAGGGGAGAGTGATGGGGGTGATGGAGAGAGAGAGAGAGAGAGAGAGAGAGAGAGAGAGAGAGAGAGAGAGAGAGAGAGAGAGAGAGAGAGAGAGAGAGGGGTAGGGGTGAAGAGTTAGAGAGGGAGAGGGGGAGAGAGAGAGGGACTGGTTGATTGATTGATTGACTGATTAACTATAATATTCAAGGATAAAGCTTTTAAGCAGAAGCCTGTTTGTACAATCTGTCCTCGTTAAATCACAACAATAACAACAAAGAGAACTCAGACTCTTTATGTTAGAAGGATTGTAGCTTGGGTTCAGTCAGAAACATGTCTAACAACTAGTCCTTGCTAAACTACTGATAAGTAGAGACAGACCGACTGACCGACTGACAGAGACAGACAGACAGACAGAGAGTGAGAGACAGAGAGTGAGAGTTCACAAAATGCATTCTGTATACCATGTTAACACTCCACAAGGTAGCAGCTACTGACTACACTACAGTCCCACAACATCATTCATTTATTAATACTATGCTCTCTATATGACACGGAAAACCATGTGCTTTACATTCCAATAATACCTGTTCATTGTTACAACGTATATACACCACCACCTAAACTTGAGCATGTATCAGCTGACAAAAATGACAAAGGCAGACATGATAAAGGCAGAAATGAAAATAGCAGAAATGATAAAGGCAGAAACAAAAATGGTAGAAATAATAAAGGCAGAAATGATAAAGGTAAAACCGATCAAGGCAGAAATGAGAATCGTAGAAATGATAAAGGCAGAAATGATAAAGGTAAAAATGAAATAGGCAGAAATGATAAAGGTAGAAAAGCTAAAGAGAAAAATGATAAAGGTAGAAAAGATAAAGAGAGAAATAATAAAGGCAGAAATGAAAATGGTAGAAATAACAAAGGCAGAAATGAAAATGGCAGAAATGATATATAGGTAGAAATGGTAAAGGCAGAAATAACAAAGGCAGAAATAACAAAGGCAGAAATAATAATGATAAAGGTATAAATGATAAAGGCAGAAATGAAAATGGTAGAAATAACAAAGGCAGAAATGAAAATGGTGGAAATGATAAAGGCAGAAATGATAAAGGTAGAAATGGTAAAGGCAGAAATGATAAAGGTAGAAATGGTAAAGGCAGAAATAATAAAGGCAGAAACAACAAAGGCAGAAATGTTAACAGCACAAATAACAAAGGCAAAAATAATAAAGGCAACATTCCTGGCAGCAGGGAAAGCATAACTGGCTATATTCTGACCTATGCTCTATGCATGGATGAGAGAACCTTTGACAGCTCCAGATTAGATTGAAAAAGGCACTCACTGCTGTAAAAAAATGACAAATTTAATGATGTATACTGAGACATAAATATTTTGTCTACAAACTAAGCCAGATAGCTTTTTTTTTTTTTTTTTTTTTTTGACACTAAAAGATGCACACCAATGAATACATAAAAAGAACTGACATCACATTTATATCACACATCTCTTGAATGAAAGTGACAATTATCAAAAATGTGAAACTTGACAAGGATTCACAAACACAAACTGTGACTATTTCCATCAACAAAAGTTTAAAAAATTTACAAAATACTGATATTTGACATGAAACCACAAACATAATGTCAAAGATTCATGCTATTCATCCCAAGTTGTTTGTTTTTATCAAAATATTAATGTGGACACTTCACATGCTGAGTGGAACTTGTAGTCTAAAGAACACATAACCAAGGAAACACATTACAGACTACATCAAAATATTTTATTTTCCTTGCAGATCAACAAGATACACTGAAAACCAAAGAGTCTGACTATATTTCTTCAAAATGTTACCTCAGGAAAAATATTCTTTCTAAAAATAAAAATAAAGTAATATTTTCAACACACACACACACCAAAATCACAGACATGCAAAAATTAACCGCTGTAATTCCATTGGCATTCAATTTCCATCTGATATTGTGCGCAGGAATAAATTCCATTTGATACTATATGTAGGAATAAATTCCGTTTGATATTATGTGCCGGAATAAAGGTGCCAAATTTCCATTCACTCTCACTAGACAGTTATACTTCAAAAAGTTGCTTTTTCTTCTTATGCTTTTTTCCAAAGGTTGGCTATATAGTCTAGCTACCAGCTAGCTAAACATGTTCCCCATCTCCAATAACTTGCAAGGCACAATCTTTGATATACTGATCATTCTGATTTAATAATAATAGTGATAGTGGGTGTCTCTATAGTGCAGTAGCTCACATAAAAAATGGTAAGCACATCAATCTTTACAAAATAAAAATAAAAATCAGTTTTGAAGACTTAAAAATAAAATCAACATATTCACATTAAAAACAGACAAACAAGAATGAAGCAGGTTCACCACTTGGCTTGCTAATGAAGGTTTCAAAGAAAACCCAAAATTTCAAATAAATGAATTATTGTTGAAAAAATCAATTTGTAAAAATAAAAATTAGTGTTGAGCAGTTTAAAAAATTCACCTTTCAGTGTAAATACTGTAGAGGTTTTGTCCAGGTTTATTTGAAACCAAGGTCTACACAACACCATGCATGTATGTATGTATACTGAGTGGGGTGGGGTTCATTTCAAACTAGAACAGCCCCCAAATAACATTTTGCTTTTCATTATTCTTTCATCTTGTCACTGAAGAATGCCCATGATACCAACAACAATCCCTGCCCCCTCCCCCCTCCCCCCCCCCTCCCCCACCTCCAAAAAACCCCCACCCACCCAACAAACAGCCCAGAAACAGAACAAAAAAAAATCAACTTACTATAAGGTCTACATAAAAATATTATATACATTAAAACATTTTTTTTTTTTTTTTTTTTTTAATGGGTTGCTTGTTAGTGACATTATTTCATCACAAAATATATATGGCATATGTTCTTTCTTTTTGTTCCAATTTTCTGTTTTTAACAAGGAACTAAAGAGAAACACAGCTGAGCATTAACCTGATTTTTGTTTGTGGGAAAAACTGTAAACAGACTTTTTTTTTAAACAAACAACAACAACAAACACTCCATCACAAGCACCAATAACTGAACTTTTGAGTTTAAACTTTAAAAGGGGAATTACAAAGCTTGGCTCTGATGGAAAATTTGAAACAGTGGACAGAAAAGGCTAAAAAAAATCAAAAAATCAAACAGCACTGAAGGCAAAAAGGAGTGTCAGCATCAGACTAGGAGTTTTGGTGTGGAAAGATGGAATTCCCCCAAAAAGACATGCATCAGCAGAAGATGGAAACTGTCAGAAGGGTGTGGTGAAGCATCATACATGGTTCTCCTTCTGAAGCTTTTGATGGGAAGAACCCCACTCCTAACACCTAATACCAACCTCCCACCCTCACCCAGCCAAGTGTTAAACTGATTCCACAATCTCCCACCCTCACCCAGCCAAGTGTTAAACTGATTCCACAATCTCCCACCCTCACCCAGCCAAGTGTTAAACTGATTCCACAATCTCCCACCCTCACCCAGCCAAGTGTTAAACTGATTCCACAATCTCCCACCCTCACCCAGCCAACTGTTAAACTGATTCCACAACCTCCCACCCTCACCCAGCCAAGTGTTAAACTGATTCCACAATAGTAATAAATCAGAAAACTTCAATAATACAGTGGTTTTCTGTTAAATGTTGATCCAGTCCAATCATAGGTTCAGATATTTCAGAACAATAATACTTTACATTTTAGTGCAGGTACTGGGATTTTTGATTTTGTCATTGACTGCTGAATTTCTCAATGTGCAGCAGTCATTTTTAGATTAAAAAAACACACACAAAAACATTCGGCTACTTCTGCTTTATGTGCACACATAAATTGGAACACTGGAAAATGGCATTCTTCAACTGATGTAGTGAACCACAGAATGGGGTTTATGGTAATTAAGAGTGTGCCCTCAATGAAGCTCAGGTCAAGCAGAACACAGAACAGCATTTTTTGGCAATCATAACAAAGACATTTCTCTTCTTCTTTAGTTTCGTATACAATATGTGTAAAACCTGCTATCTGTCTTTTGTTGTCAGTTTACCAGTAAACATGTACAAGACAACTGCCATAATTTGTTAGCATTCCAACAAAACACTTTTCAACATGCACTCACTGACACTGGTGACAGTATATCAGCGTTCACAAGTGAACCGCTTTATTTCATCACTCTCCCACCCCAAAAGACATGCATCAGCAGAAGACGGAAGCTGTCAGGAAGGTGTGGTGAAGCATTGTACATAGTTCTCCTTTTGATGCTTTTGATGAGAACAACCCCACTCCTAACCCCCAACCCCCAAAGTATAAATAAAATATGCCTTACATAACACACATACATAATTATATTTGCATGCTTCAGCAAAAATATCAGACACCATCATGAGCACCAGCTGTTGGATGGTACATAGTGAGTCATTTGCATATATTTGCATATATATATTCTAGGCCTCCCTTTGGCACAGCAAAGTTCATGATTGTACCTCAGCCAAAAAACTCACATCTCCTCTGGCAGGCAGCTGAAGAACTCATTTTTAACACACACTCAAGCATGACACTAACAGCCATATCAAGGTGACTCTGGCGGTCAGGTTGTCACACTGGTCAGGGTTCAAGTCTTCACAACACCAACTGCCGAATGTAATGCTTTTCGAACC
Source organism: Alviniconcha strummeri (assembly GCA_963584105.1). Taxonomy (NCBI): domain Eukaryota; kingdom Metazoa; phylum Mollusca; class Gastropoda; family Provannidae; genus Alviniconcha; species Alviniconcha strummeri. Next base: position 10,180,679 of record OY757551.1, read on the forward strand.
ATACCCTCAAAACCACTGTCATGTTTGTCTCGTTTTTCAAACACACATGTACACCAGGTGTTTCCAAACAAAACAGAGAAATCCTCTTTAACCCTTTTTCTAATCATGTTTGATTCATCTTTTAAAAAATCTTGAAACCATTCTACAGTCTTGCCCAAACATGTCTGGCCAGAAAAAAATCCATTATTGTTGACTAATGTAGTCTAACAAACAAGAGCCAGGTACAATTTAGCTGAGATTCAGAAGCTACTGTGACTTTAAGAAACATTCACAAAAATCTACAAGTTTGCTAAAAATAACACACACACACACACACACACACACACACACACACACACACACACACACACACGCACACACACGCACACACACACACACACACACACACACACAAACTGATTAACTGTCCTCTTTGGCTGATCAGTTGGTCAGGGAATAAGCAGTATACACCAGATTTGTTGTCAGATTCCAACAGATTGCGACAGGTTTTGTCCAACAGAGAGAGTGATTTCAAAATAAAAACTAGGCTGAAGCATCTTGCCATCAAGATGCCTTGTTGGTTTGAAACGGTTTTGGAAAAAAACGATTTCCTTCCTCAGCGCACACAGTGACACAGCGGCCCCATGACCTAACCCAGGTGAAGCATCTTTCTGCAGGTCCAACTAAACATCCAACAGGCAGCAGTATGTTACGGGCCAGCAGTAAAATAATAATATCAGCGTGCAGCGAGTCTCGCTAACGGTCGCTCACCAAAAACTCTGTTTCTAAATGGCATATCAATAAAAACCAACATGAAATTTTGAAAAGCAGCAAACCTAATTTCAAGTTTGTTGTTTTTTTCCTTTTCATTTCAGTCTTTTCTACATGGTGGTAAGTAAGTTAGTGTTTTATGCCCAGTTATATCAGGGCGATCTACGTGGTGGACTCATCGTGTTTCAAGAAGGGTGCAGCTTGCCTGGAGGTCCCACAATACGGTCCACACTGCTGGTCAGCCTGTCCTACAAACTGACTGGCTGCTGTACTCAGTTCTTGCCCTCAAACCATGAGACTGCTAGAAGCCCTTGCCTCCGCTGTCTACTGTCTGCTGAGTGATCCCATGCATCATGCTGTCGGCTGACTGATAGTGATGCCATTACATCATAGTTTTCATACTGTCTGCTGAGTTACACCATGCATCAAACTGTCTGCTGAGCAATGCCATGTGTCATACTGTCTGCTGAGTGATGTCGTACGTCATACTGTCTGCTGGGTGACACCTTGTGTCATACTGTCTGCTAAGTGATGCCACAAGCCATACTGTCTGCTGAGTGATACCATCCGTCAAACCATCTGCTGGGTGATACCATGTGTTATATTGTCTGTTGAGTGACACCATGTCATACTGTCTGCTGAATGATGCCATACGTCATGCTGTCTGCTGACTGGTGCCTGACATCATGCTGTCTGCTGAGTGATGCCATACAGCACAGTTTTAATACTGTCTGCTGACTGACACCATACCTCATGCTGTCTGCTGAGTGACGCCATACGTCATGCTGTCTGCTAAATGACGCCATATGTCATGCTGTCTGCTGAGTGACACCATACGTCATGCTGTCTCTGAGTGACACCATACGTCATGCTGTCTGATAAATGACACCATACGTCATGCTGTCTGCTGAGTGACACCATACGTCATGCTGTCTGCTAAATGACACCATACATCATGCTGTCTGCTGAGTGACGCCATATGTCATGCTGTCTGCTGAGTGACGCCATACGTCATGCTGTCTGCTGAGTGACACCATACATCATGCTGTCTGCTGAGTGATGCCACATACACCACAGTTTTAATAATGCCTGCTGTGTGACGCCATACGTCATGCTGTCTGCCGAGTGACACCATACGTCATGCTGTCTGCTGAGTAATGCCACATACACCACAGTTTTAATAATGCCTGCTGTGTGACGCCATGTGTCACATACTGTCTGCCGAGTGATGCCTCGCATCCTTGCTGGCGTCTGCATGCACCAACAACATCATCTCCCCGCGCAAGGCCTTCCATGAGGACTGCTTCTGTCCACGCCCAGCTCCACCCCCGGAAGCCTGTGCTCGTGGCGTCAGTGACTTATCTCCCCACGGACAACCAGCAGCTGTTGCCCTTTGTTTCAGCGATGCACTGGTTCCCTGAGGCCAGGTGTTCAGGGCCGAGGTCCCTCCCATCCCACAGTCTGCTAACGGGGTCAGGCCCCACAAACCATCCAGTGGAATGTGGAAAAGCTCTCCTCACCTCCATCCAACACTCTCTGTGTGGGATGGCGAGATTGCAAGTGAAACGCCTGGAGCCACAGTGCAGATTGTGAAGTGTGTGTGGCAAGGGGGGGAAGGTGAAGGTGGGGTTGGGGTTGGGGGGGGGAGGTGCGTGGCATTGCTGGGGGCGCAGCACTAGGGAGGACCAGAGGAGAGAACAGGGGGGGCAGGACAGGAAAGAGGCAGCGGGGGTGGGGGTGGGGGGGGGGGGGGATCAGCCGTCACCTCTTATTCACAGCCTTTCACAGGGCAAAAACCTGGTGGCATGGTGGTGATGAAAACAGGTCAGGCCCCAGGAATCATCCAGTGGAATGTGAAAAAGCTCTCCTCACCTGCACTGCACAGTCCTCCACAGGACACAGTGACACCGAAGATATTCCACACCAAGACAGTGCAGTCCACACCACCTGCACCGCACAGCCCTCCACAGGACACCAAAGATAATCTAAACCAAGATAATGCAGTCCACACCACCTGCACTGCACAATCCTCCACAGGACACAGTGACACCAAAGATATTATATACCAAGATGGCACAGTCCACACCACCTGCACTGCACAGTCCTCCATGGGACACCAAAGATATTATATACCAAGATGGCACAGTCCACACCACCTGCACCGCACAGTCCTCCATGGGACACAGTGACACCAAAGATATTCTACACCAGGATAGCACAGTCCACATTCAATGCCAGGATAGGCACAGAGAGTTAACACCCTTTGTAAATGCTCCTGGCTAACTGCAAAGACCATAATAGAGAACAGTATTTGCTAATTTGCATCTAATAGCATGCAGTGAGAGTATAATTCTGGTATCTTTGCTTTGAATGACAAAATCAAAATGGGAAGGGAATGGCATAGGGCATAACTATGATGCATCTTCCATCTGGCAACACTTTGTGGGTCTATATCATTTTCCTGCTCTTGTCAGTGAGGAAGTAATGCTACTCAATCCAGTTGATCAAAAAGCCCGCCTGGTCCAAGGCAGGTCACTGAAATTTGTCCTGGTACAGCATACCTTTGGTGAGACTTTCAGACCCACCTTAGCAGCCAAAGTTCGAGGGAAAGTCAAGTGAGCGCTCCGCACACTGTTCACCCCACGCCTTTCACGGACTAGGTGACACGGTTGGTGAGGAACCGGACAAATCGCTGGGAATAGTAGTGCGGAGGCATGGTCGAGTGCTCGCCACATCCGTACTTTACAACCTTCCACAGTCGCGCAGCCTTCTGCTTCATTGTCCAGCGTGTGAGAAAGTCGACAATGCCAAGGAAGTAGCGGTACTCGGGCCCGTCAATGATGTGCAGAGCATTGGAGCAGTCGGGCAGAAGGCGGCGCCGCTGGCTGGACATAGTTTCAGGCGATTCGGCTGACAAGGAGTGTGGGGAAGTGCATGCTCTTACTCAAAGCCAAAGAGTGCACAAATTGTGACTGAGAACTTGGCTGGCTCTCCACAGTGCCTGGAAGACTGACCCTGTCCTCAGGTGACAAAGAAACTGGCTTCAAGTTCCCACTCGGCTTGGCGGAAGTAGGTGGACTGGTGGGGGGAGTATTTAATTTGGATCTGGAAACACACAGAGCGTGAGAACACATGCAATTTGAATCTGGAAACACACAGAGTGTGAGAACACATGCAATTTGAATCTGGAAACACACAGAGTGTGAAAACACATGCAATTTGAATCTGGAAACACACAGAGTGTGAAAACACATGCAATTTAGATCTGGAAACACACAGAGTGTGAAAACACATGCAATTTGAATCTGGAAACACACAGAGTGTGAAAACACATGCAATTTGAATCTGGAAACACACAGGGTGTGAAAACACATGCAATTTGAATCTGGAAACACACAGGGTGTGAAAACACATGCAATTTGAATCTGGAAACACACAGGGTGTGAAAACACATGCAATTTGGATCTGGAAACACACAGAGGTGATCTAGGAAAACACATGCAGTTTGGATCTGGAAACATACAGAGTGTGAAAACACATGCAATTTTGGATCTGGAAACACACAGAGTGTAAAAACACATGCAATATGTAGACATTCAGCATGAAGATGCACACATTATGGAAACACACTGTATGATGACACCACTCAGTATGGAGACAAAGTATGAAGACATGTAATATCGAGATACACAGTATGAAGATACAGTATCATACAATATCAAGACATATCATATGAAGACACACATAATGCAGAGATATGGAGACAATATAGAGACACACCGTATCAAGACAGACACAGTATGGAGACACAACAGTTTGAAGATCTAATAATATGGAGGCATACAGCACAAAGACACACACCATAAGGACACACACACACACACAACTTACTTAGTTAACTGGCTCACGAAGCAGGCCAGGGAATGTTTAGGTTTACCGGAATAACGCCTTTGACGACCAATCAGAAGACTGTAATCCATGACATTGAGGCTTTCAAGGAAGGAAGCATCTGCAGTGATCTGGTTGATGAACCATTCCTTATCTGACCCTGTAAGAAGAAGAACCATAACAGAACAGGCATGAGGTTCTACACCTAACGAAAAACATTGAAAGCTTTGAATGGAATGACAGGAGAAGGTGGGTGGGGGGGGGGGGGTTTCGGGGGAGGGGGGGCTGTTTGCTGACTGAACCAGAGGTGGGGGGAGGGAGGGGGGGGCAGTTTGTAGGGGGTACTTGCAGCTCGTGTGGAGGGGGGGGTACTTGCAGCTGACTGGGGGGGGAGGGGGGGCAGGGGGGGCAGGGGGGGTACTTGCAGCTGGTGTGGGGGTTACTTGCAGCTGAGGGGGGGGTACTATGCAGCTGATGTGGGGGGGCACTTGCAGCTGATGGGGGGATTTGCAGCTGATGGGGAGTACTTGAAGCTGATGGGGGGGGGGGGGGGTACTTGTAGCTGATGTGGGGGGTACTTGCAGCTGATAATTGTGTGTGTGTGTGTGGGGGGGGTACTTGCAGCTGATGTGGGGGGTTACTTGTAGCTGATGTGGGGGGTACTTGCAGCTGATAATTGTGTGGGGGGGGGGGGTACTTGCAGCTGATGGGGTACTTGCAGCTGGGGGGGGGGTACATGCAGATGATGGGGGTACTTGCAGCTGATTAGGGGAGGTACTTGCAGCTTATGTGGATGTATACTTGCAGCTAATGTGGGGGGTACTTGCAGCTGATATAGCTGATGGGGGGTACTTGCAGCTGATGGGGGGGGGGCTGCTTGCAGCTGATGGGGGGGGTACTTGCAGCTGATGTGGGGGGTACTTGCAGCTGATGTGTGGGGAGGTACTTGCAGCTGATGTGAGGGGTACTTGCAGTTGATGTGGGGGGTACTTGCAGCTGATGTGAGGGGTACTTGCAGCTGATGGGGGGTTGGGGGGGGGAGAGGGAGCAGCCTAATTATTTTCCATTGTTGAGCTTTTTGGGCAACACACTGAACACAATGGGACTGATTTCATTTTACTTCAGCCATCTGTTGGAAATATATCTCGGGGGATGGGTTGGGGTGGGGGGGGGGGGGTACAAACTCTTAAACAAGTAAAGTTAAGGCAGATGAAAAATGCTGATAAACAGGAGAAACAGCCATGCTAATGTGATGGTCTTCTTGGTGAAGTTTACTCGCTTGATGCAACCGTCCTGGCTGACTGGGCATCACAAACAAGTTCCTTGATGAAGTCTGATGCTGGCAGTGCTTGCCTTCACTATGGCGACAGCACAGTACAGGTAGTTACAACCCTCCGCTAACCCCACCACCACCAGCATCTTGACAATAAAAGTATCATCATCACATGACAATATCACCATTGTGACAATTTCATCATCACCACTATCATCACCTTGACATGCCATCATTATCACCATCATCATCATGACGGTAATTTTAGGAATCATCACCATTGTTGCTAAACTGTCATTACCATCACTGTCGTAGCACTATCATCATCACCACCACCACCATCCTCACGACATGACCAACATCACCATCAGTGTCATGACCTTACCAACATCACCATCATCATGACATGACCAACATCACCATCAGTGTCATGACATTACCAACATCACCATCATCATGACATGACCAACATCACCATCAGTGTTATGACATGACCAACATCACCATCAGTGTAATGACTAACATTACCATCAGTGTCATGACATGACCAACATCACCATCATCATGACATGACCAACATCTCCATCAGTGTTATGACATGACCAAGATCACCATCAGTGTCATGACATGACCACCATCACCATCAGTGTCATGACATGACCAACATCACCACCCGTGTCATGACTAACATCATCACCAGTGCCATGACATTACCAACATCAGCATCATCATGACATGACCAACATCACCATCAGTGTCATGACATGACCAACAGCACCATTACTGTCATGACTAACATTACCATCAGTGTCATGAAATGACAAACATCACCATCATCATGACATGACCAACATTTCCATCAGTGTCCTGACATGACCAAGATCCCCATCAGTGTCATGACAATGACCAACATTACCATCAGTGCCACAACATAACCAACATCACCATCAGTGCCATGACAATGCATAATGCAGCCTTACCCAGCAGCAGTTCCTCCTGGAAGAAGTTTTGGTCTTTGAGTACTGTGATGGTGCCAGAGCATGGGGGTTCAGGCTGCACACACACACACACACACACACACACACACACACACACACACACACACACACACACACACACATGCACACAACGCACACAACACACACACACACACACACACACACACAACACACACACATACACATACACACACACACACACACACACACACACACACACACACACACACACACACACAGCTTTTTTAAATGGTATCGTTTTTCCTACTGGATTTAGATCGAGAGTGCTCTACAGAACAACAGAGAGAGAGAGAGAGAGGGACAAACAAATGCAGAGAGACAAGCAGATAATATAGTATATATATATAGTATAAGAGAACTTGACAAATTTAGAAGCTGGCTAGTCTGCACCAACATTTCTTCATCTGGCAAAGAGGTTTTCCGAATGATGAAAGGTTGCTAACCCTTACTGTGACTGACTTGGCGGCTTCTTTCTGATCCGCTGTCAAACCCTTGAGATGAATCCTGGCCTTTCATACAAACTGCTGTCACCCAAAAGACAGTGATCTTGATGGCCCTGGCCCCTTTGCGTTAAGAGGGTGCCACTGCCGCACAATCAGAATTCCCTTCAGTCCATGGGTAAGTGTCTGGGAAAGCCCATGCATGCTCCACCCCTTTCTCAAAAGCACAGGGCAGGAAGCCCTCTGCTACCATGTACAACCCATCGCAACCAGAGAGCTACCTTTTCCTTTTATTCTGCCCTGTACCCCCCCCCCCCCCCCCCCAGTGGATACAGCCCTCACCCACAGAGTACAGGGACTGGAAGAATCCAGTAAGTATGTGCACATACAGGTACAGGATGGGAATTAACACTGGTGGGAGATGCCACAAATAATTTTTTTGTTGCAACAAAAGTTTTTTCGCGACAATCACGTATGCTTGTCGCGACGAAACCTTTGTTGTGACAAACCTTTTGTCGTGACAAACAAAATGTTGTCACAAGTTTTGTCACGACAAGCTTACTTTTGTCACGACAAACACAAACCACATCTTTTGTCACGACAAACATAATTTTGTCATGACAAAAGTTCTGTCAAAGCAAGCATACTTTTGTCGCACCAAAGATGTGTTTTGTCACGACAAACATGTGTTTGTCACAACAAACACATGTTTGTCTTGACAAAACTTTTGTTGCGACAAAAATTAAGACTTGTGGCAGCTCCTGCCAATGACAGTGAATGGCAATCCAAACACAGAAACAGGGGGTCCTCAGAGTGCAGGTGATTTCAGGTTTTATTTGAAAGAAACAGGAATGAGACAATCAGCACTCACCTCCTGGTAGCGACCAGCCGTGCAGCCCTTTACATCAAACCTGTCCTCAATTCCATCCGCTGGGTAAAAGATATTTTGCATCACCAGGAAAAATTTCTGAAATAACAACAAAGCATTAAAAGGCAATCGAACCAGAGAGGCATCATGGGCTGTACTGACAGGAATGGAATTTAAAAAAAGTACACACAGCGGTTTTTCACTTGATTTGTCATCCTTCTCCTTAACAACTGATGTGTGAAAGTTGCAAAAAATTACGTTAGTGCTGCCATTTTTTGCTAACCTGTCTGTCTCAGTGACATAATCAAGGCTGGAGTCGTGACAGTCTCAAATACATCGCAAGCCAGCCTTTTCCTGCTCTTCATTGGTGAAGAGTAAACTAACATGGCTGCATTAACCCCTTCCCTGCCCCAGCCTGTAAAATTTCTGGGCTAAAAAGTATGCACACACACACGCCTGTGAACAGTATATTTTTCGGTCCTGTAACAAATCTAATTTGAATACTATACGTCTTAAGAAAATCCATTTACATGCCAATGCAAAAAAGAAAACAAAAATAGTCTACTGATTTCAGATTTCACACTTTTAGTGGTCACTTTCATGGCAGTGAAAGGGTTAAGAGGAGCTGAAATTGGAAACAAAACAACAATTCTTAAATAGAAAGACAACCTGCAACTAAATGAAGCCAGCAGTCCGAGCTATCTGCACATTTTCTGCATTTTCAGGCTTGTATCTTTCATTCGATTCCACTTTAACAAGCCACTGAAGGAACTAGTAGTACACTTTGTTCAGTGTTTGTGTTCTGCTAACATGCTGACAGAGTGTGAGATTGTGCTCTCTCTCTCTCTCTCTCTCTCTCTCTCTCTCTCTCTCTCTCTCTCTCTCTCTCTGTCTGTCTGTCTCTCTCCCTCTCTCTCTTTGTCTGTCTGTCTGTCTGTCTGTCTGTCTCTCTGTCTCTGTCTCTGTCTCTCTCTCTCTCTCTCTCTCTCTCTCTCTCTCTCTCTCTCTCTGCTGGTCTATTCTGACATTATTTCATTGTGCCACTTGTGAAAGTGAAAGTCATCAGCTTGAATGCCTGTGTTTCCATTCCTTTGGCAGACACTGGCGCTTAGGCCTCCTCTCAAGCATGGAGAAGTGGACATGGGGCGTACACTGTGTGCACAAGGCAAACAGCCAGGCACTGACCAGTCAACAGTGCAAATGTTGGCTCAGACCAACTGGAACCACCCTTCACCTTGCCTCCACTGGCGGTCTAAGTCTAACCGGCACTACTGGGCTACAGTCCTGCAGTTACTAGAACAACTATTCCGTGAAGGTGAAGGTTCATACCAAAAACCACTTTGAAAACCCACCTATTGAAAATCTACTACTGCTAGCAAACTCTCTGTCTCCTCAATATTTCCGTTAACTGCTCTGTGTGTGTGTGTGTGCGTGCGTGCGTGCGTGCGTGCGTGCGTGTGCATGCATGCATGCGTGCGTGCATGCATGAGAGCGCGTGCGTGTGTGTGTGTGTGTTAGTGTGCACGCATGCGTGTGTGCGTGTGTGTGTGTGTGTGTGTGTGTGTGTGCATGAGTGCATGCATGATTGCGTGTGTGTGTGTGTGTTTGCCTTACCTTTTGTTTGCCTGTAAACTTGATAGAGTAACAGCCCACGTATTTCACCAGTAATGAATGGGGGTAGGACAGAAAGTGTCCCAAGTACTTCCTGTTATAAAAAGAGAGAGGGGGGAAAAAATGAAAAAATAAAACAGCAACCATACATATATTCAGTATGATGCTCTGGCTTTTGAGTGACTTGCCAGAATTATGGGAAAGATTCACAAACCATTCCCCATCTACATTCTATTTCAAAATGGAGATCACCTCATATATTAATCAGCCCTGATATAACCCTATGTGGTTGACTGGGTTCAAAGCATCAACTAACTAACTCATAGATTAATGCAAATCATTTTTAGGCCGAGGCTCAGTCAGTGCCCGTGGCTCTGTGAGCTGAGCTGACTGATGACTCAATACATCAAAAGGAGGGTGAGTTGGTGAGCTGACTGATGACTCAATAATAAGACATCAAAAGGAGGGTGAGCTGGTGAGCTGCTGATGACTCAATAAGACATCAAAACAAGGGTGAGCTGATAAGCTGACTGATGACTCAATAAGACATCAAAAAGAGGGTGAGCTGGTGAGCTGACTCAATAAGACATCAAAAGGAGGATGAGCTGGTGAGCTGACTGATGACTCAATAAGACATCAAAACACACTGGTGAGCTGGTGAGCTGACTGATCAGGTAATTAACATTAAGACATCAAGCTGACTGATGACTCAATAAGACATCAAAACACACTGGTGAGCTGGTGAGCTGACTGATCAGGTAATTAACATTAAGACATCAAGCTGACTGATGACTCAATAAGACATCAAAACACACTGGTGAGCTGGTGAGCTGACTGATCATGTAATTAACATTAAGACATCAAGCTGACTGATGACTCAATAAGACAAAATGGCAAAAATTTGCGGAGGTTTTATCGTCTGCACTGTGGCTAGTGCACTCCTAAGCCTCATTTTCAATCTCAGTGACCTTGGTGACCTCACCTGATGAATCTTCCATGTCAGTCCATGTTTGTAACCTGTTTCTATTGGTGGATGGTTGGCAATCAGTTTGGGGAACTGAATGGTTGACTGGGTGGCTAACTGTTTAGTTGGCGGGCTGAGAAATTAGCACCCTATTTTTTTTATACCCCATCCGCACTTTTAATCTTGACTCATTCTCACCTGTTTTTGACACCCCAGCTTCATTTTTAATCTCAACACACTTGCCCTTTTTTTATACCTCATTTTCAACACCCCATCCTCACGTTTAATCTTGACACACTCAAAACATTTTTGGCCAACACCTCAGTCTCAATCTTAATCTTGACACTCTCACTCTTTTTCTTTTTTTTACACACCATCTTTTGATACCCCCAACCTCACTTTTAATCTTGGCAAAGTCTCACAATAAAAAAAATATTACCCCTCATTTTTTGACACCCAAGCCTCACTTTTAATCTCATTGTCTGCCATGACCTGGCTCATCAGTAAGAATAGTCCATCACCACCACCACCTAATGAGCTCAAAGCAAATATCACAGGGAAAAGGACCACCATCACATTACCATCACCACCACCACCTAATGAGCTCAAAGCACATATCACAGGGAAAAGGACCACCATCACATTACCATCACCACCACCACCTAATGAGCTCAAAGCACATATCACAGGGAAAAGGACCACCATCAAATTACCATCACCACCACCACCTGATGAGCTCAAAGCACATATCACAGGGAAAAGGACCACCATCACATTACCATCACCACCACCACCTAATGAGCTCAAAGCACATATCACAGGGAAAAGGATCACCACCACAATATCACTAACACCACCTGATAAGCTCAAAGCACATATTACAGGGAAAAGGATAACCATCGCATTACCATCACCACCACCATCTGATGAGCTCAAAGCACATATTACAGGGAAAAGGATCACCATCACGGTATCACTAACACCACCTAATAAGCTCAAAGCACATATTACAGGGAAAAGGATAACCATCGCATTACCATCACCACCACCATCTGATGAGCTCAAAGCACATACTACAGGGAAAAGGATCACCATCACGGTATCACTAACACCACCTGATAAGCTCAAAGCACACAACACAGGAACACCCAACTGAAGAAGCATTAGTGCCATATCAACAGCAATGGAATAAATAACACACACGGCAACTTTTCACTCGATTTTCCATCCCGTTTGGTAAAAATCAATGTTTGATGTTCGCAAAAACACAACTGCAATGGCTGCCATGTTGTGTCCAGCAGTCTGTATCAGTGACTTCATAATCAAGGCTGGCATGTGTGTCAAAATGATCAAACACGTCACTAGCCAAGCTTTTCTGCTCTTCATTGGAAAAGAGTGAATCAACATGGTGGCTCCCAGAGAAACTAAAGATTTAACGCAAAACAGTACTTCCTTTCTCTAAATACTAACAGAACAAGGAAATGAAGCCTTCAGAAAGGAATATTTGCACACTGTCCATGTTTTGAAGCCAGCCTGTGTCTTCAGTTGGGTTCCCAGTTTAACATCAAAACTCACTCCAGAATTGACAGCAGAAACATCACATCCTTCTTCTTGTTCGTTTTGATGAGGTAACGCATGTCAGAGCTGTAAACAAAAGGGGGAAAACTCATGGCTTTTTGTTGTTGTTTTTATTTATTTTTAATGTAAGCATGGTGTGTTTATGATCCAATGCAACTCAAAGCTTTTTTCTTTCCCTGCAGAAGAGATTTTTTGGGGTCAATATTTTACTAAGGCACATAACACTGATCTTTTGGGGACCACTATGTGATATGCATAGAATCTCTTGTTCTCTCTCTCTCTCTCTCTCTCTCTCTCTCTCTCTCTCTCTCTCTCTCTCTCTCTCTCTCTCTCTTCAATCTGAAAACAGGATTGATTCTCTTCACAAAACCATCAGCTTTCAAGTCTAAATCCACTCGGTGCAATTTTATTGTGAATATTGACTGCAATACAACAGAAACATTTCTTTAAACGTGTTTAAGTCTTTAAACATGTTTAAGGCCAAAAAGGAACCACATTAACAAAAAAGGGGAAAGTCAAACATGCACACCCAAGCATGCACACAGGCACACACACAAAAGGACGGCATGTACACATGCGCATGCACACACACGCATACATACACACATGCACACTCACACATACAGACACACCATATATATATATACATACACCACACACACATACACACACACACATTTACACTCACACACATACACACACACACACACATGTATGCACACACATACACACACAAACATGCACGCACACACGCACACACACACACACACACACACACACACGCACACATGCATGAAGTGAGATACACAATAGAATTTGACAAAATCTCAGCTTCACACCTCAGAAAAAAATCCTGCCCACTGCGTGAGTTGCTGAGGAACTCCAGGAAGGGTTGATTCCGGCTCATGATGGCCTCATTGTAGTTTTTCTCTGACACAGACACTGCTCTGCGAATTGTCGCAAACACCACAGGGGCATAGCTCTCAAACAAAAAGCTCTGAAATGCATAATACCCCTTGTCACTGTGAGTGTATTCAATGTAATTCAAAACAAAATCAACAACAACCAGAACTCCAAAATGCAACATGACAGAGCTCACAACAACAAAAAGAACCAACAACAAGGGAGTTAATCAGCACTCAGAAGACATCAGACAAGCACAAAAACAAAGACCTCAATCACAGTAATTCACACCCGGCATGTGTGTAAATACATGGGACATAAACTCCACCAGAGGTACATCCCCACAATAACAAAAAGTTTAAATGAAAGCTACATACTGAGAACATGCAAATAAAATTAATTACTAGAGAACACACATCCCCCAACCCCTATCCCCACCCCACTCCCAACCATTACCGGCACAGAGTTGGGGCTTTTAACACTAACTTAACAATGACTTAACCTTTACAATAAATTATGTATCAATGAATACATGACAGTAATACAGGCTCTGCCGTTTGCATGTTTCTATTTCAGACAGTTTTAACCGATCAAACTGTAAATATATATTTTGTTAATCTGTTTGTAAACCGAGCAGACTTGTAAATAATGTAAATATGTAAAATATGTGTTTAAACTGACCCCCCCCCCCCCCCCCCCCCAAAAAAAAAAAAAAACACACACACACTAGACCCAAGTAAATACATCGTAGAATCAAAGTAAGAGATTTTTTGTAAAAGTAACTCGCTATACAGCCAATCTGATTTATTAACTTTAGATGATTAAGAGCTTCTTATATCTTGTCCTCAATATGCCATCTGACATCTGAAGACATTAAGAAACAAAGAACAAACACACATTATATATAATATACACACACAAAAAATGCATTATATATATATATGTAATGTATGTTCTTGGCACTTATGTCAATTTCAGTGACACTGACTGTACTTTCAAGGTCATATGTTATGACTTATGCACATCAAAAAGAAAGTGTTTTATATAAACATAAAAACTGTCATTTTGATTTGCATGACATCATCATGACCTTGAAAATACAGTCAAGGTCACTGAAAGTGGTATAACTGTCAAAGTTTCAAAGTAATGATTTTTCTGATTTTTCTTCTTCTTGCTGGTCATACAGTAATATCTTAGTCTTACAAGAGGAATATTCCATGGTGTGCACATGTGAGAGCCAGACAAGATAAAAGCCAACACATCTGTGTGACAAGCAAAAGCTAGTACTGGTAGTCACTCCTGCTAAAAACAAAATTTAAACACACAAAAAACAGACACGCAAGCAGACAACACAAGCAGACAGACAGACGGGCAAGCAGACAACACAAGCAGACAGACAGGCAAGCAGACAACACAAGCAGTCAGGAAAGCAGGCAGGCAGACAGAGCGGTGGAATAACATACAGTTTACTAATACACCAACAGTACGTACAAGACAAAACAGATAAGATGCTTGACAAGTCTTACTGCAGTTTTGTTAGGCCCACTCTCCAGCTGCAATGTTAATTCCCTTCGTATGACAGCCTGGTAGTGTTCCTTCTCAAGTTCCTCCTGAAAACAGATTATCAGCCCCTCCATCATCATCTAAGACAAAGATATACGCTGGATGGCCCTGTCAGCATGCACATTAAGTGCATGATTCACTGAAAATAAGGGGGCTCAGACTGCCAATCATGTCCTAAACATTATTTCAGAGGGACAAAAACATTTATCAGTCCTAAACATTATTTCAGAGGGCCAATAACATTTATCAGTCCTAAACATTATTTCAGAGGGACAATAACATGTATCAGTTCTAAATATCACTTCACAGGGACAATAACATTTATCAACATTATTTCAGAGGGACAATAACATTTACCAGTCCTAAACATTATTTCGGAGGGACAATAACATGTATCAGTCCTAAATATCATTTGAGGGGGCCAATAACATTTATCAGTCTTAAACATTATTTCAGAGGGACAATAACATTTATCAGTCCTAGACATCATTTCAGAGGGACAATAGCATTTATCAACATTATTTCAGAGGGACAATAACATTTATCAGTCCTAAATGTTATTTCAGAGGGACAATAACATTTATCAGTCCTAAATGTTATTTCAGAGGGACAAAGCTACTTCAGTGCCCATCACGGCAGCACCTGTGCACATAATAATGACAATAAATAATTCTTATAAAGCACTGTTCTCTAACTCACTGCACTGGACAAACATCTTATGACAAAAAACAAACAAACATTAACACAGATTTCAAATAAACAGAATCTTAAATATTGTAGTCTACCATCATCACCTATCAAACAATAACCATGTTACACACACACACACACACGCACGCATGCACACACACACACACACACACACACACACACACACACACACACACACACACACACACACACACACACACACACACACACAGAAAGAGAGCGAGAGTGACATGCACACACCAATCTCCGCTGGTCCACTCAGATACAAGAATTAATCAATAATCAATACTCTTTCCAAGATCACCCATGCTCTCTCCTTCCCCCCACCCACATACATTTATCAGTAGCTCCTTCTTCCTCAGCCATGATGGCTCCCATTTAGTAAATTATTTACTAAATACTATACATGTAGTAAGTGCCCACTGGCTTAATCTAAATGAAAATGGTTCACACTTAGTACTAATTTAGAGCTCATTAGCTTGATCATCATGGTTCACATTTAGTATTAATTTCATACTCATTATTTCACATGTAGTCCTAATTTAGTGCTCGTTAGCTTGATCACCATGGTTCAGATTTAGTACTAATTTGATGCTACTGGTGGTGCTCGTTAGCTTGATCACCATGGTTCAGATTTAGTACTAATTTGATGCTACTAGTGGTGCTCATTAGCTTGATCACCATGGTTCAGATTTAGTACTAATTTGATGCTACTAGTGGTGCTCATTATCTTGATCACCACATTCAGATCTGATACCAGTGGTGCTCATTAACTTGATAACCATGGTTCACATTTGGTACTAGTGGTGCTCATTAACTTGAAACCATGGTTCACATTTGGTACTAGTGGTGCTCATTAACTTGATAACCATGGTTCACATTTAGTACTAATTTTGTGCTCATTAGCTTTGACTACCTTGAGCCCTAAGCACTTCACAATGGCAACTACAGCACTGTTCTCTGCTTCCAAGCAGACTCATTGTGCACTCTAGTTGCATGTGACCCTCAATGACTGACATAGCAGACCCACTGTGCACTCTAGTTGTCCGCAACTCTCAATGACTGACATAGCAGACTCACTGTGCACTCTAGTTGTCTGTGGCTCTCAATGACTGACATAGCAGACCCACTGTGCACTCTAGTTGTATGCGACTCTCAATGACTGACATAGCAGACTCACTGTGCACTCTAGTTGTCTGTGGCTCTCAGTGACTGACATAGCAGACTCACTGTGCACTCTAGCTGTCTGTGACTCTCAATGACTGACATAGCAGACCCACTGAGCACTCTAGTTGTCTGTGACTCTCAATCACTGACACAGCAGACCCACTGAGCACTCTAGTTGTCTGTGGCTGTCAATCACTGACATAGCAGACCCACTGTGCACTCTAGTTGTCTGTGACTCTATATGACTCACATAGCAGACCCACTGAGCACTCTAGTTGTCTGTGGCTGTCAATCACTGACATAGCAGACCCACTGTGCACTCTAGTTGTCTGTGACTCTATATGACTCACATAGCAGACCCACTGAGCACTCTAGTTGTCTGTGATTCTGAATGACTGACATATCAGACCCACTGTGAACTCTAGTTGTCTGTGACTCTATATGACTGACATAGCAGACCCACTGTGCACTCTAGTTGTCTGTGGCTCTCAATCACTGACATATCAGACCCACTGTGCACTCTAGTTGTCTGTGGCTCTCAATGACTGACATAGCAGACCCACTGTGCACTCTAGTTGTCTGTGACTCTCAATGACTGACATAGCAGACCCACTGAGCACTCTAGTTGTCTGTGATTCTGAATGACTGACATATCAGACCCACTGTGAACTCTAGTTGTCTGTGACTCTATATGACTGACATAGCAGACCCACTGTGCACTCTAGTTGTCTGTGACTCTATATGACTGACATAGCAGACCCACTGAGCGCTCTAGTTGTCTGTGATTCTGAATGACTGACATATCAGACCCACTGTGAACTCTAGTTGTCTGTGACTCTATATGACTGACATAGCAGACCCACTGAGCACTCTAGTTGTCTGTGATTCTGAATGACTGACATATCAGACCCACTGTGAACTCTAGTTGTCTGTGGCTCTCAATGACTGACACTGCAGACATAGCACAGTTTGAATTTTATCCACTCAAGTTGTTCCATCACTGTTTAGCTGTTACATGGCTGGTGCCACACAAAACTGCTGCCATCTCTGTGCAAGTTCTATGTACACCATACAACAATGCAACAGTTCACAGTGTCGCGTTATTTGAAGCCACATGTATACATAGGGTGCCTATGTGAGCTGTAACCTGCCACCTGCACTTGTGGCATAACTGAACTGAAATAAGACTCTGTGTCAGTACAGAAAGTTGACATTAGAGAAGAACATTTTCCCACTGCTCCCACCAGAACTCAGCCTGAGACCTTTCAACCATGAGTGTGTAGCTCTACCCCTGAGCTATCCCCCCGTTTCCTGGCTAATATCAGTATATTCAATGTCCACCGTCTAATATCAGTGTCCACCATCCACCACTTACTCTAAACTGAATAAACATGCTTAGGGCATTTAGTACAAACAAGAGCAGAGGAGAGAGATGGAGTGAGGAAAGAAGAGGGAGAAAACATATTCTTGTTCTTCAGCACACACAGTTTGAGCAACATTCCACAACTGACGGATAACTCACACATGGGGCAGAACTCTCCAGACTATCATTGAGCACAGCACAAAGGCCGTTGGCAATGGCTTTCAAATGATAGTAGAATGGATGCTGGCTGTTCACCTCCACCACACCCATGTGCATGACGCGATGTCGCAGCCGGTACCAGAGGGAATGCTTCTGGTGCTTGAACTTGCGGTCTTTTACACCTGTATTGCTGGATGAGTCACTGAGTCTGGACGTGCAACTGGTTCCAGCTTCTAGTTTGGAAACGTCTGCCTTGGCACCAAGTGATCTGTCAGATGGGGATTCAGGCGCCTCCTGCTCCTTTTGCACGGTGAGCTGTGCCAGGCTCTTTAAACTCTTTCCTTTTTTCTTCTCACTTTCAGCCGGTGGACTCTCAACCATCTCCCCTGCATTTTGATGTTGCTGGATCTCTGCCTCTCCCCCACCACTCCCAGGGGCATGAGAGTTCATGTTTCTCACTGCAGTCTTGCTCACTGTCTTTTCTTCTTGGCCAACAGCATTTTCCGTTGGTTGCACCGCAACAATATTTGCCTCTCCCCTTGGCCCCCTAAAGCCACGACCATTGGCAACTTTCACTGCAGCCCCACTAGTCATGTCTTCTTCTTGGCCAACTGCACTGTTATATTGTTGGCTTGTGCCAGCATTTGCCTCTCCCTGGCTACTTCTGGAACCGAGGCTGCTGGCAGATTTTGTGTATTTAACGGCAGCCCCACTCGATTTCGTTTCATCGTGACCTCCCAGTTGTGCTTTGTCTGCCTTCAAAATGACAGTGAACAAGCTGGCCTGTGCCTCCTCTGGGGCTGTCATGTCCAGAGCCTGTTGCTGTAGACTAGGATGCCATGCTGCAGTGGTCTTTATTTGTTTAAAGTGGCAAGGTCAGTTCGTTCAGTAGGATCTCCAGCATGCTGTTCATGACCACCACACGCTGACCACAACGCAGCAAGTCTGGAGAGAGAAAATGGGTTGTATTGTCATATTTAACAAATTGATTACACTATCTCAGCTATACTATATATATACAGAGATCTGCCTTTGTGTCTGCATGGCTGAATCATTGTTATGCATGTTTCTGGTCACAATTAGACCACTTGGTCCACTGCAACTCCAAGCAGACTGACAAAAATGGTCTGATTTCCAGACATTCAATGAATGATCATTATGTATTACATCATAATGACATAAAAAAAAACTTCATTATATAAGTAATGCTTGTTTGTTAGTGTTCCTCAGCTTAAAGGTAAAACCCTGAGATTCACCCAATGTTAGGTGAGAAGGTTGAGCGTGCAACCATTTCTAAAGCTGAAACAGTGAAACTCACTGAAAAGCAATCCTGACAATGTGATACCGAAAATTTATCTTCATCCAGAATATGTGTCTGACTCTAAAGCCTTGACATTCTCACGATTCAGGCTAGCTTCAGACAACAAGTTCTATAAAAAGTCTAAGTATTTAAGATAGTACTTAACAAAAAGTTAATTGTTTTTGTTTTTTTAAACTTCACTCATTGTCTTTTAATGCTTTATGGGAAATTCGTGTCACCTTTACCTGGGTAAGGCATAGTAGCTGCAAGAGTACTGCTACCCATTCCTAAGCACAGGTGTGTGTATGGGGGGGGGGGAGAGAGAAATACAGTATGTTACTATGTATGCATGTGTGCCTGTGAGCGCGTGCGTGCACACACACACACACACACACACACACACACACACACATAGAAAGATGAGGAAACTGGATACTGGTTTTACTTTTACTGCAGTTTTAGTTGGGGTAGGAGTATTGTGAAATCAGGAAGGTTTTAATTTCATTTTGAAAGGTGAAAGAGTTCAACAGCACCTGACATCAACTTGATCATGATGAAGCTAGAGCTCCGCAAAGGTGAGGTCCAAAGGAGAAAAAAGGGGAAAAGCCATGGTCTTGCATGGGTATTGTAACACATTGTTGGATATTCATTCATGCAACAATCAGAGGAGGAGTGAAGCATATTAATTATTATGGGATGGAGTATACTTTCTTTGTGCCTGGCCATAACTAGTGCTTTACAATTACAGTAACTACTGTAAGGTGATGCAATCACTTTATTAGTCAGTGTCACTGTCATTGACACCAGATGCTCACAGTAACCTGCACCTTTTAAAAAATTCACTTCTCCC
>OY757551.1:10201285-10213785 GCA_963584105.1 Alviniconcha strummeri
GATTTCTTGGCGACATCGCACAACAGGAAATGTACTTGATGTGGTTTCTTTTTATCACTCTTCTTTGTTTATGCTTTAAGCGGCGATAAAGTGTTTAATCAGAATAAAGCCTAATAACATCAATCTGTTTAAAAATTATATTTCTAACAGAGGATCTGAATGCAGACGGTGATATGTCACAGCAATTCTTTTTAGGTGGTGCAGGTTCTTGTTTTTTGTTGTTGTATGGAGCAAAGAACAGATAACTCTTCTCCCATCGTGCACACTTTCAGTTTGTTCCTTTCGTGGAAGTTGTAAGCAGGTTGAGTTCCGTCTGCTTGTATATTATTCTAACGGGTCTGGGTGCAAAGTGCATATATATAGGAATACTCACACTGATGAAAGTGATTAGATGTAGATATTTAGGGAAAACGCTTGGTAGATTTTAAAGCTAACTGTGCTTGCTAAACATAAAAACAAAAAAGAAGAACAAAAAACAAACAAACACATGAATGCTGTGTTGTATGAAAGTTACAAGTGTACATTACAATTTTGAAAAATAGAACACAAAAATGCTGAAACATTCTATCGTTTGATAAGTCTTAAACACATTAATGACTGATTTTGAACACCCAGTCAACCATGATGGTTGAGAGTTCCCAATGTTTACTCCATAGAACAACCATCATTCTACTTTTTCTAGCAATCTAGGAAAGCCAGCTTTCCTCAGGGAACTGGTCAGCCATGACTGAGTGTACCGATCATGGAGATCATTTGCCTCCAGAGGGCACCACAGGGAGACAACAGCGGGATGAAGAGAAGGTTGCAGGTCGTCTGCGATTTGACCCTCCTGTGTACGTCCAGCGCTACACTCTGGTCCAGAATGTACTTCAGGAACACCAGGTTGAATCAGTACGTCAGGTTGATTTTAAGAGCTGCCCTCTTGTGTTAGACTGATTTTAAATAAGCTCTTTTTCTAATTTTTTACAGTCTGACAAATCTGAGTTTCGTAGTTTCTACTGTCTACATGTATACATGTATTTTAGTTACTGTTTTTGGTAATTGTAGAGAGAAGATCCTTAGGAGAACAGTGTCCATTATAAAAGACAGATATAAGTTACTTAAAAAAGACATGTTGTTATTGATATATATTAGTCTAATTAGATCCATAATCTGGGATTCAAATCTTAACCGTAAGTTCAGCAGCTAGTGTTGGCCCACTCAGTGCACTTCACACAAATGACAAAGAAAATAATATACTGGCAACACACACATGCACACATGCACACACACGACATACATTGTACACACACACACACACACACACACACACACACACACACACACACACACACATGCACACACACATGCACACACAAACATACATGCACACACACGCACACACACATGCATGCACGAGCATGCACGTGCACACACACACATACACACACACACACACACACACACACACACACACACACACACACACACACACACACACACACACACACACACACAGGTTCACTGATATTACATCACAGGGGTGTCCTGCAGTGCCCATAACCTTAACTCATAACACAGTAAGGAAGTAAGTAACTTGGTGTTATAACTTTTATGCCCAGTAACTCATAATACAGACAAATCTATAAAGATGCATAATTTACACAACATTAAATCTACCACAGGTGGTGGACTTTGGCAGTGCCAAGTGCAAGATCGTTCATTGGCTGAAACGTGTGGACTCTGCCCGACGCTTGTTTCTGGTGGACATTGATGAAGAAGTTCTGCTCAGCCACCGAGCTGCCATCAAACATCTCACCTTTGAGTACCCGTTCCGTCGTCTGACCCCACTGACTATATCGGTGCTGCAGGGCAGTGCCGGAGATCTTGACAGACGAGTGGTTGGTTGTCAAGCTGCTTCGCTGGTGGAAATGTAACTAGATGAAGGCTGCTTGTTAATCTAATGTTATTTGTATGGGACAAACATGATGTTTTTTAGTTCTTTTGTCTCTCAACTTTGTTTTTTCCTGCTTTTTTTCTCCCTCTGTCATACTGTGTGTATGTGTGTTTGTTTGTGTGCGTGTGTGTGCGTATGTGTGTGTGTGGGGGGGGGGGGGAGGGGGGTGTATGCATTTAAAATATTTTATTTTATTTTTTAAATTGATTAGGTTATTTTAATCATAGTTATTTGTATATGTGTGGGGGTGGGGGGGTAAGTGTGTATTGTGTGTGTCTTCTTGTTTAGCTTCTTAAAATTGTAACTATTTGTGGTTGTCGTTGTTATTATTATTTCACTTTTCAATTACATTTGAGGTGTCTCAACGTGGATACAGTTTACATTTTAATTCTGTACAGCATACAAAGCTCAATTTTTACTTGAGAAGTTTGTCTTTTATAAATATTTCATTATTATTATGATGATGATAATGATTCTGTTTAAGTAGTTATTGATTTTTTTAATTATTATTCTGAATATGATTTATTTTATATAATTATTCTTTGCAGAATTGAACACCTGGAGCCAGACATGCTGAGACAGGTGACAGATTGTGTGTTTGGACGACTGCGGCCATCTCTGATCATTGTGACCACACCCAATGCTGACTTCAACGTCCTCTTCCCCAACTTCACAGGTTTCCGGCACTGGGACCACAAGTTTGAGTGGACCAGGGAAGAGTTTCACCAATGGTGAGGTCCATGATCATGATCACGATGGTAATGGTGGTGATGATCAGTGGTGTCTTAATTTGCACATACCCTTCCACTGTTCCACTTTCTACCTGTTAAAGAAATTTTTTCTGCACATAAGGAACTTGCACTCAAAATTGGAATGCTGAGCTGGGTGTTGGGAACTCAAAACTGCATGTTATTTAGAATGGTGTAACAGAGTTGCCAACATACAGAACGGTTACAGACACTCGAACAGAATGAGTCCGAAACATGATAGTCTAGTTTTCTTTTTCTGATTTCTTTCCCTTAAATGTATTTCCAGGACACAGTAGCAAAGATCATGTTTAAAATGAAACCCTGAAGAGATGCTGAGCCTGAGCCGACCACCCATCCCATGAAGGTTATTAATTTTGACTCTCTCCTAGAAATGTGTGACTATTATACTGCTTGGTGTGTTTTTCAGGTGTGATGATGTGTGCTTGCAGCATGGTTATTCCGTCCGCTACATGGGTGTTGGAGATCCACCCTCAGATATGACTCACTTGGGATGCTGTTCCCAGGCAGCCATCTTTACTGAAACTGCTGGGAAACCAGGGGAGAGCACTGACAAGGAAGTGTACAGACTGGTGAGTTTGTGACTTGTCAGTAGACTGAGGAAAAACAATGACGCCAGAGCAGCATTACCGTTTTTATTTCTTGCTCTCTCCTTTTTTTCTCAGCCATGTATGTAAGTCACTAAGTGTGTGTGTGTTTGAGCGTATTTTTATATGTGGGTGTGAGTGGGTGTGTGTGGTTTGTGTGTGTGTGTGTGTGTGTGTGTGTGTGTGTGTGTGTGTGTGTGTGTGTGTGTGTGTGGCTGTGTGGGTGGATATGGTTTGTGTGTGCATGTGTGTGTGCGAATGTATCTTTGTATGTGTGTCTGTGTGTGTGGGTTGTTCATGTGTGTGTGCATGTGTGTGTGTGTGCATGTTTGTGTGTGTGTGTGTGTGTGTGTGTGTGTGTGTGTGTGTGTGTGTGTGTGTGTGTGTGTGTGTTTAGTTCACAGACAACAAAAACAAAGGCACACAGAGGCATATGTTATGAATAGTTTATTCAGTTGTCTTACATGTGATACCATAATCAGCACACACAAAAGCTGGAAGCGCACACATCAGTTTGTGCCCCACTGAATATTCGTTTGGTGGGCAGTAAAAACATTGAAAGATGTCTGGCATCAGGGCTGACCTTTATCAATAAAGGCTTCGCTTTATTCAGTATGTGTTTACGTGATTGCTGATAAGTATTGTAAAGTGCTCTGGGCTGCCACCTTGAGTGGAAGATAGGAGCTGTACAAATCCCCTTTATTATTGTTATTATCTTTATTATAGCAAACATGGTGCCTATTTCCACAGAAACCACAAGGCTTATTAGGGATGGGAAAATGGTGGGGAGAAGGTGGTGGGGAAATGGTGGGGAAATGATGGGGAGTGAAAGGGGCTGGGGAAATGGTGGGGAGAAGGGGGTGAAAGGGGTATGGAGGTGGGGGGAGGGGGAGATTATATACCTATCACTACACTGTTACCACCAGAATGACTTCTCCATTAAGATGGGCGGCAATGAGAGCCATTTTAATGTTTGATAATTGTGAGGGACAAAGTCACGAGACAGTGTCCACAGATCACAACTTTTGAAGAGAAAGGAGAGCTGAAGCAGATTCCATCCGAGGTCCCTCAGTTTACCAGCCTAACGCCTTACCGCTAGGCCAAACCAGTCCACTTTTAGTATTATAACTCCAAGCTACCTCTAGAGACTCCTTCCCCCAGGTGCAAGAGGTGGTCTACCCTGTTGACCAGAGAACGCCTGCCCAGCAACTGGCCAACGAGGTGGACTGCCTGGTCAACAGCTTCTGCCAGCTGGACAAGTACCTGCCCACGGAAGACCGCATGCTGGCCGTTATCCCCATTGCTGATGTCGCAGACCGCATGATGTTACCGCCACAAAAGAAGAGCGACCAGTGGACGTCTGCGGAGGTGATGTAAGTGTTGGAACTGAGGGATGGTCTTTTGGGTCTGGCGATCACAAGGTACATGGGTTGCCCAGGTTGACTGGGTTTGTGAGGAAGATGGTTGGGGGGGTGGGGCTGAGGGGTGATTCGTTGACTAGTTTAGTTGGTGGGTGGGTTGATTGAGTTGCTCGGGGTTGGCAAAGATGGGGTGGGGGTGGGGGACAGATTGGTTAATTTGTGTTTTGGTGGGTTGTTTGGCGTGGTGTTTCGTTGTTTGGTCAGGGAGTTCGGTTGGGTAGCTGGTCGGTCAGGTAGTTGGGTTGTCTGGTGCTTGCTGCCAGGGAAGTTTGTTGGATTGGTTTGTTGTTTGGTGTGGTGTTTCGTTGTTTGGTCAGGTAGTCGGGTTGGATTGGTTTGTTGTTTGGTGTGGTGTTTCGTTGTTTGGTCGGGTAGTTGGGTTGTCAGATGGTTCCTACCAGTGGAGTTGGCTGGATTGGTTTGTTGTTTGGCATGGTGTTCCATTGTATGGTCAGGTAATTGGGTTGGATTGGCTCGTTGTTTGGCGTGATGTTTCACTGCTTGGTCAGGCAGTTGGGTTGGATTGGCTGGTTGTTTGGCGTGATGTTTCACTGCTTGGTCAGGCAGTTGGGTTGGATTGGCTTGTTGTTTGGCGTGATGTTTCACTGCTTGGTCAGGCAGTTGGGTTGGATTGGCTTGTTGTTTGGCGTGATGTTTCACTGCTTGGTCAGGCAGTTGGGTTGGATTGGCTTGTTGTTTGGCGTGATGTTTCACTGTTTGGTCAGGCAGTTGGGTTGGATTGGCTCGTTGTTTGGCGTGATGTTTCACTGCTTGGTCAGGCAGTTGGGTTGGATTGGCTCGTTGTTTGGCGTGATGTTTCACTGCTTGGTCAGGCAGTTGGGTTGGATTGGCTCGTTGTTTGGCGTGATGTTTCACTGTTTGGTCAGGCAGTTGGGTTGGATTGGCTCGTTGTTTGGCGTGATGTTTCACTGTTTGGTCAGGCAGTTGGGTTGGATTGGCTTGTTGTTTGGCGTGATGTTTCACTGCTTGGTCAGGCAGTTGGGTTGGATTGGCTTGTTGTTTGGCGTGATGTTTCACTGTTTGGTCAGGCAGTTGGGTTGGATTGGCTTGTTGTTTGGCGTGATGTTTCACTGCTTGGTCAGGCAGTTGGGTTGGATTGGCTTGTTGTTTGGCGTGATGTTTCACTGCTTGGTCAGGCAGTTGGGTTGGATTGGCTTGTTGTTTGGCGTGATGTTTCACTGCTTGGTCAGGCAGTTGGGTTGTCTGATGCTTGCTTGGCATCATGGTAGTTGGTTTGGTGGTTGCTGTCTAGGTAGCTGGTTAGGTGGTTGCTAAGTGGTACTGTCTAGGTGGTTTGAGTGCATGTGTGTGGCTGCTGTTCAGGTGTTTGCTGTGTAGGTGTTGATTTTGTGGTTGCTGTCTAGGACAGACGTTGATTTCATGGTGGCTGTCTGTGGTTGGTTTTGTGGCTGGAGTGATGTGTGGTTGCTGTGTAGGTAGTTGGTTTGTGGCTGGAGTGATGCTGAATGGTTGCAGTCTAGGTGGTTGGTTTGGGGACTGGAATATATGGTTACGTGACTGTTGTCTGGGTAGTTGGTCTTGTGGTTGCAGCATGGCTGTATGCTTTCTGTTTGGGTAGTTGGTTTGGTGGTTGGAGTGTGGTTGTCTGGGTGGTTGGAGTGTAGTTGGAACTGGGACATTTGTGGACCTAAAATCTTTGCTTTTTCTTCTTCTTTCTTTTGCATTTCTCTACAGAGAGTACATCCAGAGTAAGCACACACTATCAGAGGATGGCAGCAGCTTGCTGATTCAGCTTCACAGCAATTCATCTTCTGACTCCCTGGATGAGGAGGACCACCATGAGGACCACGAGGACCAGGATGACGACAGAAGTGCCAAACCTCCAGCCTTGCTGACAGAGGAAGACTGGGGGTGACTTCTGTGGGCACGTCATGCTGACAGAGGAAACTTGGGTGACAGTTCTGTGGGCACATCATGCTGACAGAGGAAGACTGGGCTGACAGTTCTGTGTGCACATCATGGTGACAGAGGAAGACTGGGTGACAATTCTGTGTGCACATCATGCTGACAGAGGAAGACTGGGGTGACAGTTCTGTGGGCACATCATGCTGAAACTGGGTGACAGTTCTGCGGGCACATCATGCTGACAGAGGAAGACTGGGGTGACAGTTCTGTGGGCATGATGAGAGACGCGAGACAGAGTGGCTGAGGGGTTCCGACCCTAACTGTACGTTATCAGCTGGTGGTCTGCACAGAGAGGGTCATGCGTTCAGTCCTATCTCCGACTGGGCTGGGTGCTGGAGCATGGCAAAGGAAGCTGGACTGAGTGTCAGAGCGACTGAGTGTCAGAGCGACTGAGTGTCAGAGCGACTGAGTGTCAGAGCGACTGAGTGTCAGAGCGACTGAGTGTCAGAGCGACAGAGTGTCAGAGCGACTGAGTGTCAGAGCGACTGAGTGTCAGAGCGACTGAGTGTCAGAGCGACTGAGTGTCAGAGCGACAGAGTGTCAGAGCGACTGAGTGTCAGAGCGACTGAGTGTCAGAGCGACTGAGTGTCAGAGCGACAGAGTGTCAGAGCGACTGAGTGTCAGAGCGACTGAGTGTCAGAGCGACTGAGTGTCAGAGCTGCTAGCTTGTGCTTGCACATAAAAAAATCCTTCATCAGTTGGAAATCGAAGAAAAGTAGGGAAGCTTCCACGGCTGCTTGGGCAAATTTAATAGACTCTCTGCATTGCACCGTTTCAGGTAATTGCTCAAACATCAGCTGGATGGTCTGTTTAGCACTGCTCTTGTGGCTTCTGTTGTCTTACTCAGGTACACACTGAAACTGGTAGAAGTTGGTAGTGCTGTTCTTGATCTTGCATCTGCTGTAGCCTTTACCCAGTTACACTAAACATCACCTTAGCTGGTAGAGCCAAATACTGAAACTGGTAAGATTGTCGGGTAGCACCTCTCCTGTAGTTGCTGTAGCATTTATTACCTACGTAAACGCTACAACTGGTCGGACTGTTGCTTTATTACCCAGGTAAACACTGTAACTGGGAGGACTGTTGCCTTTTTTACCCTGGTAAACACTACAACTGGTAGGATTGTGGCCTTTATTACCCAGGTAAAGACTACAAATGGTAGCACTGTAGCTTTTATTACCCAGGTAAACACTACAACTGGTAGGACTGTGGCCTTTATTACCCAGGTAAACACTACAACTGGTAGGACTGTGGCCTTTATTACCCAGGTAAACACTAGAACTGGTAGGACTATAGCCTTTATTACCCAGGTAAACACTACAACTGGTAGAACTGTGGCCTTTATTACACAGGTAAACACTAGAACTGGTAGGACTGTAGCCTTTATTACCCAGGTAAACACTACAACTGGTAGGACTGTGGCTTTTATTATCCAAATATCTATCTACTATATATCTATCTATATATTATCTACATTATTACCCAAATAAACACTACAACTGCTAGCACTGTGGCCTTTATTACCCAGGTAAAGACTACAAATGGTAGCACTGTAGCTTTTATTACCCAGGTAAACAACTGGTAGGACTGTGGCCTTTATTACCCAGGTAAACACTACAACTGGTAGGACTGTAGCTTTTATTACCCAGGTAAACACTACAACTGGTAGGACTGTGGCCTTTATTACCCAGGTAAACACTACAACTGGTAGGACTGTAGCCTTTATTACCCAGGTAAACACTACAACTGGTAGGACTGTAGCCTATATTACCCAGATAATTTCTGTAGTGCAAAGAAGACTGTGAGAATTGGATGACTCACATCAAGGGGTGGTGGTGGTGTGTGTGTGTGTGTGTGTGTGTGTGTGTGTGTGTGTGTGTGTGTGTGTTGTCGGTTTTTGATTATGTTATGCTTTGTGTGTTGTGTGCATGACTGCCTGTAATGATGTAGTGATTAAAAAGCACAAGTAATGTTGACATTTTGCATTGCAGAGGTGGAGCATGAACATGTTTGTGCGTGCCTCTGTGTGTGTGTGTGTGTGTGTGTGTGTGTGTGTGTGTGTGTGTGTGTGTGCGCGCGTGTGTATGTGTGTGTGTGTGTGCACGCGCGGGTACCTGGGTATATTGACGTGTATACGTGCGCGTGTGTGTGCCTGCATGTGTGTGTGTGTGTGTGTGTGTGTGTGTGTGTGTGTGTGTGTGTGTGTGTGTGTAGGCTGGCTAATGCTTAATTTAGAACAAAGATGAACAGCGTTCAATTTTTTTAATTTATTTTTTAAATCAAAGCACACAGAAGATGTATAAGTGATACACACTTTTACTTGTTACACCTGACACGAACGGTTAAATTGAACGGTCTACTGACGGAGAGGCAGACATGCAGACCTAGGTCTCTGTGACCCAGGTGCAATCAATCACGGCAAAACTCGTACGTCAAACATAGAATAAAAAATATTGTATCGGGCTGATATCCTCTCAACATTATGTGCCGGTGGTCACTGGTGACCCCGCCCCCCCCCCCCCCCACCGGTCAAGATTTACTCTGTCTCTAAGGTCTTCCGGGTCTGAATATAACGCCTCAACGATTAACCACTTCCGCATTTATTTATTTTTTCTACATTTCGACCTAAGAAGAGATATAATACTGATGATGCTTTTGTGGAACATTAATTGTTAACTAACCTACAGAGCTTCAAGGTCCGGGTTGGCGCCATCCCCATTTGATCTCAACCCTTTCTTCCCCCCCCCCCCCTCCTCCCTCCCCAATATACAAAGAGGCTACAGGCACGTCAGTCATTATATACGTCAGAATAGTTGATGACGCGATTTGTCAACTATTACGTCACGCCATGCACGAAATCTCGAACTGAGTCTCGGAGGTGTTCTCTGAACAGACCTCAGCCGCGGTGGCGTGGTGTGCAGAACAGCCACCGTGTTGTGGGTTTGTTGAAACTTTGCACGGTGGCGAGGTGTGCGAACTAGCCACCCGTGTTGTGGGTTTGTTCAAACTTTGCATGATTGCGTCAGCCCATGTCGAGTATGAGGCGCTGACCTGCACTCCCACGTGAAAGGTGAGGCATGTTTGACTGCAGAATTCCACCAGTCGTGGAACTGTTGCCCAAACTACTGGGATTGCCACAGTATAATGAAGAAGAAAAGTTATGAGTCTTCTGCAGGTGGTATTTGAAGCTCGTTTTCTTCTTCTTCTACTTTTTGTTGTTGTTGTTGTTGTTGTTGTTGTTGTTCTTCTTCTTCTTCTTCTTCTTCTTCTTCTTCTTCTTCTTCTTCTTCTTCTTCTTCTTCTTCTTCTTCTTCTTCTTCCATTAAATGTCTCACTTCAACATATTAAAAATTCTGACATTCCACTCATTCAGTTTCATCTCATTCATTCCTACGGATGCTGCCAAGACCATGGCACCCTTCCTGGATGTCTTAAAGTCTCGGTTCTCTTCTTCTTCTTTTTCTCTTTTTTTTTTTTTTTTTTGGTAAGCGTTTCACCTTCCCCTACCCGCCTTGTTTTTGCTGAAGACAATTTTGGTGATGGGCTCTGTGTGTGTGTGGGTGGGGGGGGGGGGGGGGGGTTGCGTGCGTCCGTGGGTCCTTCAGTTCTTATGAGACGTCAGAACACCGCTATACAGCACACGTACTGGTTATGCTTCTCGGTGCCCTATCATTACTGTACAGCACACATACTGATTATGTTTCTCAGTGCCCCATCATTACAGAACACATCCTGGTTCCTAGTGCCCCATTATTACTATACAGAACACGTCCTGGTTCTTAATGCGCCATCATTACTGTACAGACCACGCACTGGTTCTTAATGCCCCGTCATTTCTATACAGAACACGTCCTGGTTCTTAATGCCCCATCATTACTGTACAGAATACGTCCTGGTTCTTAATGTCCCATCATTACTGTACAACACACATCCAGGTTCCTAGTGCCCCATCATTACTATACAGAATACGTCCTGGTTCTTAGTGCCCCATCATTACTGTACAGACCACGTACTGATTCTTAATGCCCCACCATTACCATACAGAACACAGAACACGTCCTGGTTCTTAGTGCCCCATCATTTCTGTAGAGACCACCTACTGGTTCTGATTCTCAGTGACCTAACATTACAGCACACGTACTGGTTCTTAGTGCCTCTTCATTACTGTACAGACCACGTACTGGTTCTGTTTCTCAGTGCCCTAACATTACAGCACACGTACTGGTTCTTAGTGCCCTTTCATTACTGTACAGACCACGTCCTGGTTCTTAGTGCCCCATCATTACTATACAGCACACGTACTGGTTCTTAGTGCCCCATCATTGCTGTACAAACCACGTACTGGTTCTTAGTGCCCCATCATTACTGTACAGCATACGTACTGGTTGTCACTGTCCCATCATTACTATACAGCAAACGTGCTGGTTCTATTTCTCAGTGCCCTAACACTACCGTAGAGACCACGTTACTGGTTCTGTTTACCAGTGCCCAACTGGTAATTGTGTCGCAACAAATATTTGTCGTGACAAAAGTTTTGTCGCGACAAAAAAAAAAAAAAAAAAAAAAAATCCAGACAAAACTTTTGTCACAACAAAACCTGCTTTTATTGCGACAAAAGACGTGACAAAAGCTTTGTCGCGAAAAAAGAAAAAAGAAAAGATACTTGTGGCAGCTCCCGCCACTGATGCTCGGTGTCCACCAAGCCATAACTGTCACTCCCAAGGTGTCAGCTGGATCAAGAGGTAGTCGCCGACATGTACCCCGACAACCATGGTGCAGTGGATCCGATCGTCGACGTGTCCTCCAGTGAAGAGTATGCAGCGGGTCAGAGGCTGGACACGTCTTCCTACAGCGACCACCCAGCGCACCAGAAGCTCGTCGACATTCTATCCGACAGCGATCGTCCAGTAAGCCCAGGAGCGGTCGTCATGTCCTCTGACGACGATGAAGCATCGAATCAGGAAGAGGTCGACACGTGGTCCAGCAGCGAAGCTCTCAGTGGTCACGGCATCGTGGACAGGCGGTCTCCCAACACCGATCGCCCCTGGAGTCTGGATGTGGTGGTGGACGCGTCCTCCAACAACGACGACGCGTTGAGTCAGGTGGAGGTCGACGCGTGGTCCAGCGCCGATGACCAAGCGAGTCCGAACGTGGTGGACAAGTCCCCTAACAACGACCGCCCCTGGAGTCTCGAGGTCCTGG
Organism: Alviniconcha strummeri; assembly: GCA_963584105.1. Classification (NCBI taxonomy): domain Eukaryota; kingdom Metazoa; phylum Mollusca; class Gastropoda; family Provannidae; genus Alviniconcha; species Alviniconcha strummeri. Next base: position 10,213,146 of record OY757551.1, read on the forward strand.
ACCTGTCCTCCAACAACGAGAAGGCCTCGAGCCAGGAAGAGTTCGACACCTCGTGCAGCAGCGAGGATCTAACGGGCGACGGGGTGGCGGGTGACGGGGCGGCGTGTGACGAGGTGGCGGGTGACGGGGTGGCAGGTCAATGGATGGCGGACGCGTCTCCCAGCAACGACCAGCCGTGGAGTCCAGAGATGCTGGACATGTCCCCCAACAACGAAACTGCTCCGAGTGAGCACGAGGCCGACACGACGTCCAGCAGGAAGGATCTGGCAGGTCAGGGGGCGGCGGACGCGTCTCTTAGCTACTGCCGCCCGTGGAGCCTACAGCTGCTGGACCTGTCCTCCAACAACGATCGCCCCAAAAGTCCGCGGCCGATGGACGCCAACGACGATGCGTACAGGAGGAGTGCCCTGGCCGCGGCCTTCAGCCTTCGGACGGACTTCTGCAAGAGCAGCCGGCTGTGGCTGCAGATGCAGCGGGACACCGAGTCGCTCCGCCTGCACGGCATCCAGCTCTGCAAGCTGCTGGGCTCCAGCGCCGTGTCCACCGTCTACCAGGGCATCGACACGGAGCGCACCTCGGGCGGCAAACCCACCCAGGTAGGGCCTTAGCTTACAGGTGTCCACGTTTCTGAGGGCAGTTA
>OY757551.1:10218785-10226285 GCA_963584105.1 Alviniconcha strummeri
CTGTATCACCAGGGGTGTGGTTGTGTACGTGATGCTGTGTCTGTATCACCAGGGGTGTGGTTGTGTACGTGATGCTGTGTCTGTATCACCAGGGGTGTGGTTGTGTACGTGATGCTGTGTCTGTATCACCAGGGGTGTGGTTGTGTACGTGATGCTGTGTCTGTACCACCAGGGGTGTGGTTGTGTACGTGATGCTGTGTCTGTATCACCAGGGGTGTGGTTGTGTACGTGATGCTGTGTCTGTACCACCAGGGGTGTGGTTGTGTACGTGATGCTGTGTCTGTACCACCAGGGGTGTGGTTGTGTACGTGATGCTGTGTCTGTACCACCAGGGGTGTGGTTGTGTACGTGATGCTGTGTCTGTATCACCAGGGGTGTGGTTGTGTACGTGATGCTGTGTCTGTATCACCAGGGGTGTGGTTGTGTACGTGATGCTGTGTCTGTATCACCAGGGGTGTGGTTGTGTACGTGATGCTGTGTCTGTACCACCAGGGGTGTGGTTGTGTACGTGATGCTGTGTCTGTATCACCAGGGGTGTGGTTGTGTACGTGATGCTGTGTCTGTATCACCAGGGGTGTGGTTGTGTACGTGATGCTGTGTCTGTATCACCAGGGGTGTGGTTGTGTACGTGATGCTGTGTCTGTATCACCAGGGGTGTGGTTGTGTACGTGATGCTGTGTCTGTATCACCAGGGGTGTGGTTGTGTACGTGATGCTGTGTCTGTACCACCAGGGGTGTGGTTGTGTACGTGATGCTGTGTCTGTACCACCAGGGGTGTGGTTGTGTACGTGATGCTGTGTCTGTACCACCAGGGGTGTGGTTGTGTACGTGATGCTGTGTCTGTACCACCAGGGGTGTGGTTGTGTACGTGATGCTGTGTCTGTACCACCAGGGGTGTGGTTGTGTACGTGATGCTGTGTCTGTACCACCAGGGGTATGGTTGTGTACGTGATGCTGTGTCTGTACCACCAGGGGTGTGGTACTATACGTGATGCTGCACGCTGGCCTGCCCTACGACTCGAAGGATGTTGCCGCCGCTCAGCAATCGATCAACATGCCACCCCTGTACTTCAGAGCCACTGTCTCACTGCGTGAGTTGTTTGGGTCGTTTGCACCACCACACCCGCCCCCACCCATTTCTTTTATTCTTTTATGGAAACTTGGAAAGAGGAAGAGAGAGAGAGAGAGAGAGAGAGAGTGTGTGTGTGTGTGTGTGTGTGTGTGTGTGTGTGTGTGTGTGAGAGAGAGAGAGAGAGAGAGAGAGAGAGATAGTGTGTGTGTGTGTGTGTGTGTGTGAGTGCGTGCGTGCGTGCATGCGTGCGTGTGTGTGTAGGGGTGTGCGTGTGCGCGCGCTCGCGTGTGTGTGTGTGTGTGTGTGTGTGTGTGTGTGTGTGTGTGTGTCTGTGTGTGTGTGTGTGTGTGTGTGCGTGCGTGCGTGTGTCTGTGTGTGCGTGTGTTTGTGTCACAGATGATGATCTGAAGACTGATGGACATGAACCTTGTTACTGACCTAAAGTAAATCTTTGAACCTGAAGACTATGGACATGAGCCTTGTTGCTGACCTAAAGTAAATCTTTGAACCTGAAGACTGGTGGACATGAACCTTGTTTCTGACATGACCTAATGTGAATCTCTGAACCTGAAGACTATGGACATGAGCCTTGTTGCTGACCTAAAGTAAATCTTTGAACCTGAAGACTGGTGGACATGAACCTTGTTGCTGACATGACCTAATGTGAATCTCTGAGCCTGAAGACTATGGACATGAACCTTGTTGCTGACCTAAAGTAAATCTCTGTGCCTGAAGACTATGGACATGAGACTTGTTGCTGACCTAAATAAATCTTTCAACCTGAAGACTATATATGGACATGAACCTTGTTGCTGACCTAAAGTAAATCTCTGAGCCTCAAGACTATGGACATGGACTTTGTTGCTGACCTAAAGTAAAGCTCTGAACCTGAAGATTAAGGACATGAACCTTGTTGCTGACCTAACGCATCGAAAACTTGAAGACTGAGAGACATGGACCCTGTTGCTGACCTAAGGCGATATTTGTTTTCAGTCTGAAGACTGACAGACATAAACCTGATTGCTTATTGCCATGGACTTTGAACCCCGATGGACACGAACATATCTGCTGACCTAAAGTAATGGAAACCGGAAGATTGGATATGAGCCTTGTTGCTGAGCTGACCTAAAGCAATAGCTTTCAGTCTGAAGACTGACAGATGTGATCCTTGTAGCAATGGAATCCTAAAGATTAACATACATGATCCTTGTAGCTGACCTAAAGCAATGGAATCCTAAAGATTGACATACATGATCCTTGTAACTGACCTGAAGCAGTGGAATCCTAAAGACTTGACGGAAATGAACGTTGTTGCTGACCTAAAGCAGTAGGAACATGACTACTGAGGAACTTGAGCCTTGTCGCTGACCTAAAGTGGTAGGAATATGACGACTGAGGAACATGAGCCTTGCTGCTGACCAAAGAAGTAGATACATAACGAATGAGGAACATGAGCCTTGCAGCTGACCTAAAGCAGTGGGAACATGACGACTGGGGAACATGAGGCTTGCTGCTGACCTAAAGCAGTGGGAACAAAATGACTGAGGGACATAAGCCTTGCTGCTGACCTAAAGCAATAGGAACATGACGACTGAGGAAAGGGAGCCTTGCTGCTGACCTAAAGCAGTGGGAACATGACTGAGGGACATGAGCCTTGCTGCTGACCTAAAGCAGTAGGAACATGACGACCGAGGAAAGGGAGCCTTGCTGCTGACCTAAAGCAGTGGGAACATGACGACTGAGGGACATAAGCCTTGCTGCTGACCTAAAGCAGTAGGAACATGACGACCGAGGAAAGGGAGCCTTGCTGCTGACCTAAAGCAGTGGGAACATGACGACTGAGGGACATGAGCCTTGCTGCTGACCTAAAGCAGTAGGAACATGACGACTGAGGGACATGAGCCTTGCTGCTGACCTAAAGCAGTAGGAACATGACGACCGAGGAAAGGGAGCCTTGCTGCTGACCTAAAGCAGTGGGAACATGACGACTGAGGGACATGAGCCTTGCTGCTGACCTAAAGCAGTGGGAACATGACGACTGAGGGACATGAGCCTTGCTGCTGACCTAAAGCAGTAGGAACATGACGACCGAGGAACATGAACGTTGTTGCTGACCACAGCGTGCAGGATGTTCGTGAAGCGGTTGCTGAGCTTTTGCCCCTTGTTCCGCCCCTCGCTGACCGATGTGATGACCGACCCCTGGATGCTGGAGAAACTCAAGAGCTCCGACAAGCACCACCCTTCCTGCTACAACGACCAGGTGTGTGCTGGGGTCCCGGTTGGTGGATGCGGGTCAAAGTGGTGCTGGTTGTTACGGTGGTGGTGATAGTGGTTGTGATGGTGGTGCTGGTGGTGTGGTGGTGGTGGTGGTGGTTATGGTAGTGGTGGTGGTGGTGGTGGTTGTAGTGGTGATGGTGATGGTGGTGTGGTGGTGGTGGTACGTGTGATGGCGAGGCTGACGCTAAGCGGTCATGCGGAGGATGTTTAAGGTGATGACACACCCCATCACAATCAGAAACATTCGTTGTTGTGCTGCTGCTGCTGATGATGATGATGCTTATGGTGGTGGTGGTGATGGTAATTATGATGATGATGCTTATGGTGGTGGTGGTGGTGATGATGGTGGTGGTGGTGGTGGTGGTGGTGGTGGTGGTGGTGGTGGTGGTGGTGGTGGTGGTGGTGGTGGTGGTGGTGGTGGTGGTTACAGACGAAGGGGCAGGAAGGAGGAAGGGGCAGTTTGGAGTGAGTGATGGCAAGGATGCTGATAAGGATGACAAAGCGGCTTCTTGTCTTTATACATGCTAGGAAAACCTACATTATACAATGCCCTGTGCGATTGGTTTCCTGTCAGCATGCTTGTCGGGTGAGGGCTCCAAGTGACTGGCTTCTTGCGGCAACGCAGGGGAAACCCCAGGTGCCCCAGGCGACTGGGTCTTGTGACCACGCAGGGGAAACCCCAGGTGCCCCAGGCGACCGGGTCTGGTGGCCACGCAGGGGAAACCCCAGGTGCCCCGGGCGACCGGGTCTGGTGGCCACGCAGGGGAAACCCCAGGTGCCCCAGGCGACCGGGTCTTGTGGCCACGCAGGGGAAACCCCAGGTGCCCCTGTCGTTACGCAGACCCGAAACATGCCCTGTGTGACTGCTTTCTTAATCATGCAGGGGCATAGCGCTTCCATTTGTGCCCTAAATGGCCGTTTTCTTTGTCATTATGCAAGGGACACCTCAATGTGCCTGTGCCCTTAACAGCTGGGTTCCATTGTATCGCAAGGGAAAGCGACATTCGTTTCTGCCCTAAGCGGTTCGCTTCTTGCCATCATGCAGGGTAGACGCCTCATGCGTGTGTGCCCTAAACGATTGGTTTTATGCTGCCATGCATGGGGCAAAGTCCACGCGAGCGTGTGCCCGAAAAGATCGTGTGTGTTTTTTCCATCGTGCAAGGGGCAAAGTCCACGTACGTGTGCGCCCTGAACGATCGGTTTCTTTCCGTCATGTAAGGGGCAAAGTCCATGTATGCGTGTGCTCTAAGCGGTCGGCTTGTTGCCGTCACGCCATGGGCAACGCCGCCACACGTACGCGCGCGCGTGCCCTAAGCGGTTGGCTTCTTGCTGTCACGCCAAGGGCACCTCTGCCACACGTACGCGCGCGCGTGCCCTAAGCGGTCGGCTTCTTGCCGTCACGCCGAAGGCAACGCCGCCACACGTACGCGCGCGCGTGCCCTAAGCGGTGGGTTTCTTGTCGTTCCGCAGGCTCTGTGTGAGCTGCAGCAGGAACAGATGTCGGGGGTGGGGCCCTCAGAGGACAGCAAAGCCCATGGCCAATGTTTGCTTGCCCCCAACAGCTCCTCTACAACTCCCGCCATCTCTAGCGCCAGCCCCGCCCAGGGGGCACGAACTGTGGCGGTCAGAGAACCGGGGGTTTCCGAGTCGCCCTATTTTGCTGCCCCGCTGTCCTCGCCCATCGCAATCACGTGGAAGATCGCCTACGAGAGGAATCTCTGCGACGAGTGCTTGTTCAAGATGGTAGAGGGCTCTTGGTTGTGTGTTTGTGTGTTTGTTTGTTTGTGTGTGTGTTTGTGTGTGTGTGTTTGTTTGTGTGTTTGTGTGTTTGTGTGTTTGTGTGTGTGTGTGTGTGTGTGTGTGTGTGTGTGTGTGTGTGTGTGTGTGTGTGTGTGTGTGTGTGTGTGTTCTCGTGTGTGTGTGTAGGAGAGAGAGAGAGAGAGAGAGAGAGTGTGTGTGTGTGTGTGTGTGTGTGTGTGTGTGTGTGTGTGTGTGTGTGTGTGTGTGTGTGTGTGTGTGTGTGTGTGTGTGTGTATGTGTGTGTGTGTGTGTGTGTGTGTGTGTGTGTGTGTGTGTGTGTGTATGTGTGCAGGTGTGTGTGTGTGTGAGAGAGAGAGAGAGAGAGAGAGAGAGAGAGTATTTGTGTGTGTCCGTGTGTGTGTGAGAGAGTATGTGTGTGTGTGTGTGTGTGTGTGTGTGTGTGTGTGTGTGTGTGTGTGTGTGTGTGTGTGTGTGTGTGTGTGTGTGTGCAGGTGTGTGTGAGTGAGAGAGAGAGAGAGAGAGTATGTGTGTGTGTCCGTGTGTGTGTGAGAGAGTAGTGTGTGTGTGTGTGTGTGTGTGTGTGTGTGTGTGTGTGTGTGTGTGTGTGTGTGTGTGTGTGTGTGTGTGTGTGTGTGTGTGTAAGAAGTGCGCTCGTTGGTGCGTGCGTGTTTCGCGCGAGTGTGTGTTCGTGCGTGCGTGCGTGTGCGCGCGCGTGTGTGTGTGTGTATGTGTGCGTCCGTGCGTGCATGCATGTGTGTGCGTGCGTGCGTGTGTGTGTTTTGTGTGTGTGTGTGTGTGCGCGCGCGCGCGCGCGCGCCTGTGTGTGTGTGTGTGTGTGTGTGTGTGTGTGTGTGTGTGTGTGTGTGTGTGTGTGTGTGTGTGTGTGTCCCACTGCAGACAGACGATGGGACGGTGATGCCAGAAGCAGGGAGGAAATGAAGGTGTTTTTTTGCGGCAGAGACAAGAGGAGCAGAGACGGGAGTCGGGACCTGGCAAGCTGAAGCGGTTCATTGGACGTAACGGCAGGAAAATGACCCCTCGAGTGTCCGCCATGTTTGAACACTACAACCCCAGCTCGCCCGACAAACTCCACTCCACGGTGAGCAGCAACCTGGTGATGGCCATGATGGTGGTGGTGGTGGTGATGATTTTGATGATGACTTCAAGTACACGGTAAGGAGTAGGAGGAGGATGGTGGTGGTGGTGATGATGATTTTGATGATGACCTCAAGTACACGGTAATGAGTAAGATGATGATGATTTTGATGATGACCTCAGGTACACAGTAAGGAGTAAGAGGATGATGATGATGGTGGTGGTGGTGGTGGTGATGATGATGATTTTTATGATGACTTCAAGTACACGGTAAGGAGTAGGAGGAGGAGGAGGGTGGTGGTGGTGGTGATGATGATTTTGATGATGACTTCAAGTACACGGTAAGGAGTAAGATGATGATGGTGGTGGTGGTGATGATGATGATGATTTTGATGATGACCTCATGTAGAAGGTAAGGAATAGGACGATAATGACCATGATGGCGTGGTGGTGATGATGATGATTTTTATGATGACCTCAAGTACACGGTAAGGAGCAGGATGATGATAATTGTGGTGGTGGTGATGATGATGATTTTGATGATGACCTCCTGTACAAAGTAAGGAGTAGGATGAAGATGATGGTGGTGGCGATGATCAGAATTTTGATGATGACCTCAAGTACACGGTAAGGAATAGGATGAGGAGGAGGACGACGACGACGGCGGCGGCGGCGGCGGCGATGATGAGGGTGGTTGTGGTGGTGGTGGTTGTGGTGGTGGTGGTTTTGGTGGTGGTGGTTGTGGTGGCGATGATGATTGCAATGACGTCAACGACGATGATGAGGTGGAGGAGGAACTCGGGTACCCGCGTAGCCTACAAACCCTGCGTCCCCGACGACGGCGACGACGATAAGGATGATGGTAAAAGGGTTACCTTGCAGGGTGGGTGCCATACTCGCCTGCTTTTTTCTTTTTTCTACTGGCAACATCAAGTGCACGATAATAAAAAACAATAATGATGACGACGATGACGGTGGCGATGACGACGACTATGATGATGGTAGTAGTGAAAATGACTCTAACGATGACGACGAGGACGAGGACGGCGACTATGACAGTAAACCAAACGTCCCAGTAAATTAAAGGTCCTTGCAGTTAAGTACATGGCGATGATGTAGGTCATGATGATGACAGGATAAAGATGATGATAACGACGACGACGGTGGTACATCAAGCTTCCAGTAAACTAAATATTCTTGCGTGTGAGTACATAGCGATGGTGGTCGTGCTGGTGATGATGACGATGTAGGTGATGATGATGATTGTGGTGGTCGTGATGATGATGATGATGATG
>OY757551.1:10231285-10241285 GCA_963584105.1 Alviniconcha strummeri
GTAAGATCCTGACGCGAGGTGCGGTGTGTCAACTCGTAGGTTTCTGCCGTTGTGCGGGTCTTGTGATCGTTGTCGCCGGGTGGTTTCGGCTTTATCATAAACTCTTGAAATGAGTCGTGGTGTGGCCAGGTGTGTGTCACTGTCGTTGATCCGGTCTTACGATCGATGCCGGGTTGCTCGAGGTTCATTTTGTGATGTTTTGGCGAAGACGCCCCGAGCTGTGTCGATTGTGCGTGCTTGTCCGTCGACCATCCTGCCTTAACGGTACTGATGGACAGATTGAATATATCTGGGTGCTCTTGTGGTGGCTGGTGCACCAGTGGTGCTTTCGTCTCCAGCCGTGTTTCCGTCAGGAGGATGTCGCTGGACTGTGCGAGTTGCCTCTGGTGATCTGTTAATGAGTGTTGATGTGTACACAGTTCCTGCGCCTCCATCTTCGGAAACGGTCCGGATGTATCTGCCTCGGTTCTACAACCATTCCGCGAAATGTCTTCAGAACTAGGTTCAGGTTTGCCCGAGTGACTCAGAAACCAGTGACTCTGTACTCCCGTCTGCAAGGTTATCCTCTGCATGTCATTGCTTTGTGAGATCTGCCCTCGCTGGGTCGGAAAAGGGTCGGACTGTAGTCTCACCGCTGATGCCTCGATCCTTGAAACTGCTTTCAGACTGCTGTTTGGTTGTGCTGCACATTCAGAGCGGTCTTGAAACGAGTTCTGTTGCCCCCATGGTGTCTGCGCCTCGTCTCTGGAGTCTGTGTGCTGGCTGTGCCGGTGCGGATCAAAGCCCCACAGAAGCGTGTTCGGGTGTAGCCAGCGTGCGGCCTTTTCTACGTGTACCACTGTCCCTGGGTGTACTTGAGGAATGCCTTCGTGAGGCACTGCGAGGATGCGTGAAGGATCTGGGGAAAGGTTCTGGTGCATCCATCGACCGAGTTCTTCTCTGCCTAATACCGTCCTCGAATCTTCGCGGCGAACGTTTGGGTTCTGAGCCGCGTGTTGTGGGGACAACTCGTTGTCTATCCAGCGATAATGTGCCGGGTCGGGCTCTGCTTTTGTCTGAGACACGTTGGGACTCCGGGTATGTCTTGCTAAATGTTCCGGGGGAATAGGCCTACCTCCACCCGCCAGTGACAAGTCTCCGGGGACACCATCCCGCGCACAAAGCGATCCGTCAGCATGTCCTCCCCCTCCTCCTCCACCTCCTCCTCTTACTCCTCCTCCTCCTCCTCCTCCTCCTCCTCCTCTGTGGCTCTGCTCGGTCCTGCAGTCTACCGAGGGCGGATCCTGTCCACTGTTGAAATCCTTTGGGAGGCGCTGCGAGTTCTCCCTCTCTTGCCTGCGTGAAGCATCACTGCATGGGTCTTCACTCCAGTTCGGGAGAGGCGTGCAGACTTGCCTGTCGCTGCGTTCTGACGGACCCGCCTCCGGTAGAGAACGTGGCCTGAGAGCCATTTTGCAAAGGGTGCGTTTCTCCCCCTCACCTGGATGAGGTCCGCCACGCCTCCACGCACAGTCAACACCAGTCTCATCTCTCCCGATTCCTTCCGTCGTTTCAGCTGCCTCTGCAGAATCACGTAAGTCCAGGTCTAATCCTTGTTGTCCGGCAATCCTCGGAACCGTCTCTGCCCTTTTCAGGTGAGCAAGTCCAGGACGGCTGGCCGTCGTCTGCCCTGTCCGGGTCAGCCTTGTGGCTATGAGGTCTTCTGGACACTCGTCACCTCCCTGAACCCTTCTGCAGGGAGCGTTTGGAACTGAAGGAGTCATAAACTCCTGCTGGATGTCGTCGTTGTCGATGTCGTCGTTGCCGTGTGTGTAAAAGAAGGTCTGGTTCCATGGCGAGTCCTGGAGAAAACGTCCCTTTGAATCTGTTGACGCTGGACGGCTGAAATCATCGCTACGTTTTTCGGTTGTCTGGCCTGCCCGTCGTGTCGTCTTGAGTGTGCAAGTTCCTTGTACCGATGCGGCGCGCTGCTGATGTGCGCAGTAGTGGCCATCGCTGGAGAAGCTCACCACGGACACAGCGTTATTCCGCCTCTCTAGACTCCTGTGAAAGTTCCCGCCGTCTGCGGAACTGAGACAGCGGCTTTCAGCGCTGGAGCGTGTCAGCGCCGTCGGAAGCACAGAATCTGTTTTCCTGCTTCCGTCCTCGGCTCCCGGCCTTTCCAGGATGTCACAGATGCGAAAGGAGGGAAGAGGCATTGATACTCTTGTGTGTACTTCTCACCACAATCCGGAAGATGTAGCATGTATCCCACGTATTTAGCCTGTATCCCACGTAAGTAGCACGTATTCTACGTTCACCGGAAACCCCGACACAAGCCTGTGCTGGCTGCTGTCTTCAGTATTGGCCGGATCTGGACGTGGGAGAAATTTAACCAGCAGTCTGTTTTTATGCCCGCGATAATCTCGTTACGTTTCCATCCCCTTCCGGAGCCGTTTGCTAAATGTTTCGGAAAAAATCGCTGATGGACTTTTAAGTGATTGGTCTTTTCCGCGCCTAAACGTTTTTCACGGTAAGGCATCGCGCCTCGCTGACACCATGCTGGTGACTATAATGCAAAAGCCCCGAGCCGTTCCCACTTTTTCACTGACCGAGGGCGCCAAAAATGGCGGTGCTGTTTTTTTAATCAGTTTACTTGGGAAGGGGTTGGGGGCGGGGGGGGGGGGCGAAATGCTTGCATCCCCACCCCACCCCAGAGTTATGTAATAAATGGTTGGACTAAAAATTAATTGATCGGTTTAGTTATAGGGCGACTCTGATCAACAAAGTCATCGTGGTGTTTGTTTGACGATTTATTCTCAACAAAAATGCCTTTTACTAACCAGCGAACATGCAAACGGTTGTTTCACACAAAATCGGTCAAGAAGGAGAAAAGACAAATCTGTATGACTGTGTTTCGTGCATCTTGTCGACACAGACTTTTAGTTCCGTCAGCCGCACAGTGTCCAAACTCGGTAACAAGCCACGCACGTCACAGAGCTAACACCAAGCAGATTGTGTATGTGGAAGTGCGGATATGGATGGCGACCTTTCGGTACGCCACGCCTACTGGAACCGTTGTGTATCTGTTGAGTTTCATTGTTTAGTCTAGTCGCTTCGACTCTGTATGATTTACACTGAAAACATTATCATAATTAGGAGAATCTTGCCATACAAGCATTACATTAAGCCTTGATGAAGTTATGGCCCGTATATTCATACAGCGCATAAGCAGACCTCACTTCCGGTACAGGTTCGTTTTTGCCGTTTACTGACCCAATGCAAGCTCGAGTGGCGGGACAGTTAGGTGCAGTGCTGCCAAACCCGTCGCAAATACCACCAATGACAATTTCCGGCTTACAGTAGAGCGATCGGCGAAGGCAAATTTAATTTGAAGAAGAAAGTCACTAGAGAATGAATGAATGGCACACATCTACCTCCCCCTTCCCGCCTCCCTCCCCCCCCCCCCCTTCCCCTCCCCGTGGCAAGGAAAAGGTGTGGACAAGACTAACCGCATCGTTCACGATCCAGCAGGAGGCTAACAGCCCGAGTCTCCTCCTCATCTTCCTGTCCAATGTGGCGGAAGTTCTTGCTGGAGTGGGCTCCCTTTTTTTCTCTCCCTCTTTCCCTGCGGTGATTTTTTTTGCTTTGTGTGGTCATGAGACCGCGCTGAGGACGGTGGTGGGGTGTATGTGTGTGTGTGGTGGTGGGGGTGGGGGGTGGGGGTCAGGTTTTTACCCATCCTTTCTTTCCTTTCTTGGCAGGGGTACAGAGAGGTACAGAGGTTGCAGAAATGGATGTCCCTTCTGCAAAATTGACAATGGTTCTCTCTTGATAAGCGCGAGGTGGGCCTTGGTCACACCCACCCACCCACCCACACAGACACAGACACACAGACACAGACACACACACACACACACACACACACACACACACACACTAACATACACACACACACACATACACGCACGCACTCATGCACGCACTCACACACACACACACACACACACACACACACACACACACACACACACACACACACACACACACACCGGGTTAAAACATGCAAACGACCAAAGACGCACACATAAATGTCTATATTCCATGACACAAGCCTCAGTTCGACAAAGGAATTGTCTTTATTCGTTGTACGTTCCTGACCAATACACATTTTTGTAGCTGCACAAATATTTAAAATAAAGCAATCTTTCAGACACTCTGAGTCAGTGACTGCCTTCTCGGCTGTTGACTGAGCAACAGTAAAATGCGGATAGTAGAGTGTAATGCCCTTGAGCCCAAAGTCTAACCAAGGCAGGAGATACTGAAAAACAAAAAAGAATGGTACACTGACGTGAAGGTAACAGAGGACCAGTAACACAGTGAACTGAAACAAATGATTAAAGCTCAGCAGATGTTACACGCATATATTTTATAACGGAAATCGTCTATAGGTCACGCCACTGAAGGGCCACTCGTTATCTCCGCACATCTATCCACCCAAGTCGCCCCTGTACGCCTACCTCTCACGCTGTCTGCGCGCTCCGTAAATCCCCGTCCCCAATAAGCTTTGTGTTTTCTGTGGACGTTAAGCACCATGTTTACTTACTATACCCTCAATAAAATCCGTGAAAAGTTTGAGTACGAAGACAGCACAGAGTCGAAGCACGCACGTAAACACTGTTGGGTGCGTCCGTGCAGGGCTGAACCATAGTTCCGTCTCGACTCCCAGGGTTAGATTAATCCTGTTCGATCCAAGGAAAGTAACTAAAAACTGTCCTCGCTTTGTTTTTCTTTTCTTCCCTTTTTTTTTTTTTTTTTTTTGAGACCGTAAGTAGGACTGTTGTTTTAGTTTATAACATCTTTGGTTATGGTTTCTTTCAGTCGCTTAATAGTCTAGTTTGTTGAAAATCGACGTTTTAAAGTGGCAAAAACGCGGTCGCCAGGGCCGCCATCTGGTGTACCCTCCCTCGGCCCTCACGACCCCCAGACAGAAAGTTAACATGAATTTCCAGTACCTCCTTTAGGAACGAGCAACAAACTCCTTTATGTATCGTGTGTGGAAAGCTGTATAGCTGCAGTATCTTGTGCTCTTGGGCCAAAATTAACAGCAACAACAAAAGCAACAAACACAGAACAAGGGAACCGGTAGTAGATCTGTTTGAAAGTGTATACGTATAACCAACATAGGCCCGTTCAAAGATAAACAACAGGGACGAAGGGCGATAATTATCTCCGTGATTATGAGCCGTCCGGCGACTGTCAGCCGAAGAAGACGAGGAGGAAGGTGGCGGAGAGCGCGAGAGAGATGGACAGCAGGTTGGACACGAGTTTCCAGCGGGGCTTCTGCTTGATGGACACCATGTCCTGCTGCTGCACGCTGTGCGTCGCCGCGCTGCTCGTCCTGCTGCCGCGCTCCACGCCGCAGACCCATTCCAGCGCCCGCCGGCCAAGCGAGGGGCCTGGAAGAGCAGAGAGGCAACAATAATGGAACACAGAGCGGGGGGTAGAGAGAAAGAGAGATAGTGAAAAAGTGTGAGAGAGAGGGGGGAGGGAGGGAGGGAGAGAGAGAGAGAGAGCGAAGGAGGGAGAGACAAAGAGAGAGGAGGATACAGAAAGGGAGAAAGATAGAGGGGGAGAGGCAAAGGGGGAGAACGAGAGGAGAGGGAGAGAGAGAGAGGGAGAGGGAGGGGTGGAGGGCGAGAGAGGAAGAAAGAGTAAAAGGAGAGGGGTGAGAGAGGAAGAGCGGGGGGGGGGGGGGGAGAGTGAGAGAGGGACTGATACATCTTTCTTGTGAAGGCCACCGAAGTAAGGGTGGAGGGGGTGTGGGGGGGGGGAGGAAGAAAGGAGGGAGATTGAAAAGGGAGGCAAAGAGACAGAAAGACAGAGAAGGGAGAGAGGGGGAGAATGTGGCCGACAGGGGGCGGTGATCAGAGGAATATGGCGGAGAATGAACGACAGACGGGGAGAGAGAGGAGGAGGGAGGGATGGGGGGAGGGGGAGGAGGAAGAGAGACACTGTGGCCGACAGAGGCCGGGGTTAGTGAGAGAGAGGAGGAAGGGGAGAGTGAGAGAGACAGACACAGAGACAAAGACACAGAGACACAGAGAGAGAGAGAGACTGATTAAACTTTATTTCTCAACGATGAAGATAATTATTAGCACAAAGGCCGACCCTCCCTCGTTCGCTCGCTCCTCCCCACCCTCCTTCTCCCCCCCCCCCCCCCCCGCCCCGCCCCCCACAAACCCCCCTTCTCTCTGCCCCCATGTCTTTCTCTCCCACCCACCCACCCACCCCTCCCCTTCGATCTGTTTACCTGAGCAACATACCATTGTAACTCTCCTTGTTTTCTTCGATGACAACGACGTTTCCGCTCGCCTGGTCTGCGTTCGTTTGCTTGTCTTTCCACGGATCCTCCATCTCTCCCAAAGAATGGAGTGCAACGAACTCTCCGTCTTCAGCCTTCGTCATCAGTTTCAGCTCCATCGCCTCGCTGTCGCCGCTGGCGAGTTTGACGTCATCGAAACGCCGTGGTTGATGATCGTTACTTCCGGCATCAGCGGAAGTAGCCTCCGTTTGGCGTTCGGTCATTTTGGCTACGTAGGCTTCCGGGTCACGTGACCATTCGTTGATGTCCCAGCACGGGTCCTGACTGTTCCGTGACCACCAAGTCAGTCGCTGAACCTGCATCGTCAGAATTAATTTACACACACACGCACACGCACACGCACGCACGCACGCACGCACGCACGAGCACACGCACGCACGCACACACACACACACACACACACACACACACACACACACACACACACACACACACACACACACACACACACACACAAACTGGCGATTGTTTACGCTTGATCACATTCACAGACATTTAGACATGGTCTGATTCATAAGCATTGAAATATAGTCAAATCCACTAATATGACCACACATTCAAATGCTCATGCATTTGTTAGTTAGTTGGTGCTTTCAGCCCAGTCAGCCACATAAGGTTATATCAGAGCTATGCTCATACATCAACACATCGTTAGTTAGTAACTGGGTATAACACACACACACTCGCGGGTGTTAACACACAGTTCCGTAAGACGCAGAAAGGAAGGGAAATGGTTCTTTAACGCCCAGTCAGCCATGACGGCTTTGTCAGGCCGAACCATAGCGCACAGCCAGATGGGCAATATTTTGTCAGACTTCCTCAAAGATCGACTCAAGGTCAATTTCTTAAACAGCAACACATGGTCACATCAAAGACTTAACAGATTAAACAAAGCAACTAAAAATAGAAGAAAGAAGATGGTCAAATTCGCAACATTAACACTAATTCCATAGTCACATCACGAAATTAACAGATTAAAAAGAGCAAATAAAAAAAGAAGAAAAAACAGTCAAATTCGCAACATTAATATGCGAACAATCTTCCAAACACCAAACAAGCTGTAAAAACTAAACCAAAACAAGATAAGTCTTTTTCTTTCATTTTTCATCGTTTTTGACCGTGTATCTGTTGTTTAAGTGTCGTTTTGTGGCTTGATAAAGGGGATTTTCTCGATAATTTGCATACTGTGTATCCGTGTTAAAATAAATTTGCCTTCGTTTGAACCTTTTTATAAAAAAGAAGATGAGTTTCCTCTTGTGCTGTAACTATCCACTCACACATCGCGGATCCATGGGCTTGGTGAGGAGTGTGACGACGACGCCGATGAGGATGGTGATGCAGAAGAGGATGGCGGAGAAGTAGAGGTAGTGCACGTCCCTGACGATGGCGGGCGTGGGGTCGGACTCCCCGCTGCCGCAGTCGGGCACGCTGTATGAGTACTGGATGGCGAAGCGGATCAGGCCGATCGCCATTCCGATCACCAGCGACACGAACGCCCCCTGGCGGCACACATCTCAACCAGTTTCATTAATTAACCCCTTCACTGCCCCAGCCTGTAAAATTTCCGGACTGAAAATTGTACCCCCCCCCCCCCCCCCCCCAACTCACACACACACACACAAATAGTATATTTTCAGGTCCTATAACCAATCTAATTTCAGTATTGTGCACTTTGGTGAAATTCTTTTACATGCTAATGCGAAAAGAAAAACAAACAGGCTTAAGGATTTAAAATTTCGCGCTTTTGTTGGTTGTTTTTAAATGGCATCATTACAGGCACTCTCCTGCCTTCCCGGGCTGACCGTATCGTGTTCATGGAGCAGGTTAAAACAACATGATCCGCAATAAACGCTTTGCGATTGAACGTGCCGTAGATTTGTTTAGTCGATTTTATAGCGTGACCTTTTGGACACCATCACTAACACTTGTTTCATGGGCTCATTATTACTGCGTTGTGCGCCTGCGTTTCATTTTGACGTCACCAAAATGTCTTTGACGTCACGGATAGAACATCATGAAGCTCTCAGTTATATGGAAACAATGCATGTTGAAGCTGTAGTACTCACCACACAGGAAGCATAGCACTGGCCTTCTCGTTGAAGCTCTAGATCATTTACCACACAGGTACCATAGCACTAACCACACACAGAGCGAAGCACTGGCCTTCTCGCTGAAGCCCTATATCACTCACCACACAGGAACCATAGCACTGACCTTCTCGCTGAAGCTCTATATCACTTACCACACAGGAGCCATAGCACTGACCACACAGAAAGCGAAGCGCTGACCTTCTCGCTGAAGCTCTAGATCACTTAATTACCACACCGGAACCATAGCACTACCCACACGGAGAGCGAAGCGCTGACCTTCTCGCTGAAGCCCTATATCACTTACCACACCGGAACCATAGCACTAACCACACAGACAGCGATGCGCTGACCTTCTCGCTGAAGCCCTATATCAATTACCACACAGGAACCATAGCACTGACCTTCTCGCTGAAGCTCTATATCACTTACCACACAGGAACCATAGCACTGACCTTCTCGACGAAGCTCCATATCACTTACCACACAGGAACCATAGCACTAACCACACAGAGAGCGAAGCATTGGCCTTCTCGCTGAAACTCTGTATGACTCACTACACAGGAACCATTGCACTCAGCACACAGGAATCATAGCACTGACCTTCTCGCTGAAGCTCTATATCACTTAACACACATGAACCATAGTACTAACCACACAGAGAGCGAAGCACTGACCTTCTCGCTGAAGCCCTATATCACTTACCACACAGGAACCATAGCACTGACCTTCTCGACGAAGCTCTATATCACTTACCACACAGGAACCATAGCACTGACCTTTTCGACGAGGCTCCATATCACTTACCACACAGGAACCATAGCACTAACCACACAGAGAGCGAAGCACTGGCCTTCTCGCTGAAACTCTATATGACTCACTACACAGGAACCATTGCACTCACCACACAGGAACCATAGCATTGAACTTCTCACTGAAGCTCTATATCACTTACCATACAGGAACCATAGCACTATAACCACACAGGAATTAAGCGAAGCACTGACCTTCTCGTTGAAACGCTGCCAGAAGATGGCGAGGAGAAAGACGGCACAGATGGGCGGCTGCAGGAAGCTGGACACCTCCTGGATGTAGACGAACAGCTGGCTGCCCTGAGACGCCTTCAGCACTGGGACCCAGATGATGCTGATCACCACCAGGATCAACACGAAGATCCTGAACAGTGAAATCACCACCAAGTTAGTTAGACTGGGCTCAAAGCACTAACTAACTAACTAACTCACCACCAGGAATACCACGGAGATCCTGAACAAACAGCGAGATCACCACCAGGATCACCACGAAGATCCTGAACAAACTGCGAGATCACCTCCAGGATCACCACGAAGATCCTGAACAAACAGCGAGATCACCACCAGGATCACAGCCACGAAGATCCTGAACAGTGAGATCATCACCAGGATCACCACGAAGATCCTGAACAAACAGCAAGATCACCACCAGGATCACAGCCACGAAGATTCTGAACAGTGAGATCACCACCAGGATCACCACGAAGATCCTGAACAAATAGCGAGATCATCACCAG
>OY757551.1:10246285-10247648 GCA_963584105.1 Alviniconcha strummeri
CTGACAGGGCTGAAGGTTAGGAGAACTGTGCTGACAGGGCTGAAGGTGAAGAGAACTGTACTGACAGGACTGAAGGTGAAGAGGACTCTACTGACAGGTTTGAAAGTGAAGAGAACTCTACTGACAGGGCTGAAAGTGAAGAGAACTCTACTGACAGGGCTGAAAGTGAGAACTCTACTGACAGGGCTGAAAGTGAAGAGAAACTCTACTGACAGGGCTGAAAGTGAGAACTCTACTGACAGGGCTGAAGGCAGGACTGACCGGTGAAGAGAATCCTGGCGATCATGCCCGGAAAGACGAGCAGGAAGAGGGGCAGGACCTTGAGGTAGCCGCACAGCACGCAGCCCATCTTGGAGTGGTCGTAGGTCTTACCCGCCAGCGACCTCTGAACGATTACCTGCAAGACCACAGCGACCTCTGAACGATCATCTGCAAGACCACAGAGACCTCTGGACGATCATCTGCAAGACCACAGTGACCTCTGAACGATCATCTGCAAGACCACAGTGATCTCTGAACGATCATCTGCAAGACCACAGTGATCTCTGAACGATCATCTGCAAGACTACAGTGACCCTCTGAACGATCACCTGCAAGACCACAGCGACCTCTGGACGATCACCTGCAAGACCACAGCGACCTCTGAACGATCATCTGCAAGACCACAGCGACCTCTGGACGATCATCTGCAAGACTACAGTGACCTCTGAACGATCACCTGCAAGACCACAGCGACCTCTGGACGATCACCTGCAAGACCACAGCGACCTCTGGACGATCATCTGCAAGACCACAGCGACCTCTGGACGATCATCTGCAAGACCACAGCGACCTCTGGACGATCATCTGCAAGACCACAGCGACCTCTGAACGATCATCTGCAAGACCACAGCGACCTCTGAACGATCATCTGCAAGACCACAGCGACCTCTGAACGATCATCTGCAAGACCACAGCGACCTCTGAACGATCATCTGCAAGACCACAGGAACCTCTGAACGATCATCTGCAAGACCACAGCGACCTCTGAACGATCATCTGCAAGACCACAGCGACCTCTGAACGATCACCTGCAAGACCACAGCGACCTCTGAACGATCACCTGCAAGACCACAGAGACCTCTGAACGATCATCTGCAAGACCACAGAGACCTCTGAACGATCATCTGCAAGACCACAGTGACCTCTGAACGATCATCTGCAAGACCACAGTGATCT
This sequence comes from Alviniconcha strummeri, assembly GCA_963584105.1. Lineage (NCBI taxonomy): Eukaryota > Metazoa > Mollusca > Gastropoda > Provannidae > Alviniconcha > Alviniconcha strummeri. Next base: position 10,247,504 of record OY757551.1, read on the forward strand.
CTGAACGATCATCTGCAAGACCACAGTGACCTCTGAACGATCATCTGCAAGACCACAGCGACCTCTGAACGATCACCTGCAAGACCACAGAGACCTCTGAACGATCATCTGCAAGACCACAGTGACCTCTGAACGATCATCTGCA
>OY757551.1:10247848-10250348 GCA_963584105.1 Alviniconcha strummeri
TGTACATATTTCCAACGTGTGCATATTTTCAACACAAATACACTCACACACACACACACACACACACACACACACACACACACACACACACACACACACACACGCACGCACGCACGCACGCACGCACGCACGCACGCACGCACGCACGCACGCACGCACGCACACACAAAGGGGGGAGAGAGAGAGAGAGAGAGAGAGAGAGAGAGAGAGAGAGAGAGAGAGAGAGAGAGAGAGAGTTTAAATAAACCAGAGAAAGAAGCACACACATACACACACTCACATTTCCCTGGCTTTAAAAACGTGAGACACCCCCACCCCCGTCGCCCTCCCTTCCTGGCTAACCAAGCCGTACCAAAAGATAAGAAGATTGTGTGGCAGTGTTTTTTTTTCCCGCGGGGGGGCGGGATCTTCGCTGGAGTGGAACCTGGAAGGCAAACCCGAGCTCCCGCGCGCACGATAGACCATCTTCCTTTCAAGATCACCTTTATGAAAACCTGGTTTCCCCTCTTTAGTTCAGGGTACCCTGTGTGGATGACCCCGCACTTACCCTGTTACCCACTTACGAGGTTACGCCACTGAAGTGATATAAGCCTTCCGAATGGCTTTGGTATTTGGTAAACCAACAGCGAAACGCAACGAAAAAATAACTATTTAATTTTTGCCCCTTAACTTTACATATATATAACAACTTTGGTTTGTGTGTGAGCATTTATTTTTGTCTTAGGTATGGTAGTTATTTATTAGTAGTACTCGTGTACTTGTTCATAAGGAATGCCTTGCACGAATGTAGCTTCGCGTTCTAGCCCCCAGGGGTAAAAAGCTCAATAAAAGCTTGAATACCTTGAAACCTTGATAAAATCGCGGAAGCATCGTGGCTTCCAAGTACTCACGTAAACAGGTGGCGTGTCCACCCCGGGTTAAAACAACGATACATTAGTTCCTTCTCGATTCAAACGATTTTGGTTTTATTTGTGTTGGCAGAGTAGACGGTTATAAAAGAAACGCCTGATATCGCTTGTCTGTGAGCTGGTGTGCCTAGCGGTAAGCAGAGGGACCTCGCTTCGAATCCGCTTCGGGTCTCTTTTCTCTTCAAAAGTTGTGGTTGTGGACGCTGTCTTGTGACTTTGTCCCTCACAATTAATGAATCATTAAAATGGCTCTCATCTCTGCCCATCTTAATGCAGGAGTCATTCAGGTGGTGACAGTGTAGCGATAGATATATAATCTGCTTCTCCCCCCATCGAAGTACCCCTCCCCCTTCACCCCCCCTCCCCCCCCCCCCCCCTTCTTAATAAGCCTTATGGTTTTTGTGGACGTTAAGCACCATGTTTACTTACTTTCACTTGTCTGTTACCAACGTATTGCCGTTTGATCACCAACGGAAATGTGTCAGTTCGCTGACAATTTTCGAAGACCTGTGGCGTAACGTGGTAGTTCTGGCGGTAGTGGAGGAAGGATCTGCATAACCTGGTAGTTATATCGGTGAGTGGAGGAAGGATTTGCATAACCTGGTATTTATATCGGTGAGTGGAGGAAGGATTTGCATAACCTGGTAGTTATATCGGTGAGTGGAGGAAGGATTTGCATAACCTGGTAGTTATATCGGTGAGTGGAGGAAGGATTTGCATAACCTGGTAGTTATATCGGTGAGTGGAGGAAGGATTTGCATAACCTGGTAGTTATATCGGTGAGTGGAGGAAGGATTTGCATAACCTGGTAGTTATATCGGTGAGTGGAGGAAGGATTTGCATAACCTGGTAGTTATATCAGTGGGTGAGGAAGGATTTGCATAACCTGGTAGTTATATCGGTGAGTGGAGGAAGGATTTGCATAACCTGGTAGTTATATCATTTAGAGAGAAAGGATCTACATAACCTAGCAGTTAATGCGGTGAGTGGAGGAAGGAATTGCATAACCTGGCAATTAAAGCGGTGAGTGGAGGAAGGACTGCATAACCAGTTATAGCAGTGAGTGGAGGAACGATTGCATAACCAGTTATAGCAGTGAGTGGAGGAACGATTGCATAACCAGTTATAGCGGTGAGTGGAGGAACGACTGCATAACCAGTTATAGCGGTGAGTGGAGGAACGATTGCATAACCAGTTATAGCGGTGAGTGGAGGAACGACTGCATAACCAGTTATAGCGGTGAGTGGAGGAACGATTGCATAACAGTTATAGCGGTGAGTGGAGGAACGATTGCATAACCAGTTATAGCGGTGAGTGGAGGAACGATTGCATAACCAGTTACAGCGGTGAGTGAGGAAGGATCTGCGTGTTTCCCTACGGCTTGTGTGTGTACTGGCTATCAGCAGAGGGAGAAATGAAGCACCCCGATATCTATGCTAATAGTCACACCCGTGTTTGTACAGTCCAGAGCCCCCTCTTGCTGAAAGTGGATCACAGAGAAAAGGGCTGTTTGCTGAGGATACCTCCTGGCGTCCTTGCAGCTCTCAGTCGTTCATCAACGTCGTGTCCACGCTCTTAAACCCTGTTCCGGC
>OY757551.1:10255348-10280348 GCA_963584105.1 Alviniconcha strummeri
AAAAAGCAGGTGAGGGTGGGGTGGCTGGGGGTTGGGGGGGTGGGGGGGGAGAGACAATTTCATTCATGTACATTCAACAGCCTTTAACAAATAGCTGGTGTTACAAGCAAAACACCAGTGCATTGATTTAAAAAAATCAACAGTTTGATTATTGAACAAGTGAAAGTCCAACACAACATAATTATGTTTGGTTTAAACCCAAAAAAAAATTCTTCGAGACAAAATAAAGACACAAAGAATCATTATGTGCTCATCAACAAGCTACAGCTACAGCTTGTAGGCGATTTATGTTTGAGCAGCGATCTTATGCACTGCACGCTGAATTACACTGTTTCTCTGAACTGCACAAACAAAACACCCCACCCACCCTTTCTACTGCCCTGCTGGGTATGCTAGCTCACACTGATTACACTATTTCTCTGAACTGCACAAACAAAACACCCCACCCACCCTTTCTACTGCCCTGCTGGGTATGCTAGCTCACACTGATTACACTGTTTCTCTGAACTGCACAAACAAAACACCCCACCCACCCTTTCTACTGCCCTGCTGGGTATGCTAGCTCACACTGATTACACTGTTTCTCTGAACTGCACAAACAAAACACCCCACCCACCCTTTCTACTGCCCTGCTGGGTATGCTAGCTCACACTGATTACACTGTTTCTCTGAACTGCACAAACAAAACACCCCACCCACCCTTTCTACTGCCCTGCTGGGTATGCTAGCTCACACTGATTACATTATTTCTCTGAACTGCACAAACAAAACACCCCACCCACCCTTTCTACTGCCCTGCTGGGTATGCTAGCTCACACTGATTACACTGTTTCTCTGAACTGCACAAACAAAACACCCCACCCACCCTTTCTACTGCCCTGCTGGGTATGCTAGCTCACACTGATTACACTGTTTCTCTGAACTGCACAAACAAAACACCCCACCCACCCTTTCTACTGCCCTGCTGGGTATGCTAGCTCACACTGATTACACTGTTTCTCTGAACTGCACAAACAAAACACCCCACCCACCCTTTCTACTGCCCTGCTGGGTATGCTAGCTCACACTGATTACATTATTTCTCTGAACTGCACAAACAAAACACCCCACCCACCCTTTCTACTGCCCTGCTGGGTATGCTAGCTCACACTGATTACACTGTTTCTCTGAACTGCACAAACAAAACACCCCACCCACCCTTTCTACTGCCCTGCTGGGTATGCTAGCTCACACTGATTACACTGTTGAACTGCACAAACAAAACACCCCACCCACCCTTTCTGCTGCCCTGCTGGGTATGCTAGCTCACACTGATTACACTGTTTCTCTGAACTGCACAAACAAAACACCCCACCCACCCTTTCTGCTGCCCTGCTGGGTATGCTAGCTCACACTGATTACACTGTTTCTCTGAACTGCACAAACAAAACACCCCACCCACCCTTTCTACTGCCCTGCTGGGTATGCTAGCTCACACTGATTACACTGTTTCTCTGAACTGCACAAACAAAACACCCCACCCACCCTTTCTACTGCCCTGCTGGGTATGCTAGCTCACACTGATTACACTGTTTCTCTGAACTGCACAAACAAAACACCCCACCCACCCTTTCTACTGCCCTGCTGGGTATGCTAGCTCACACTGATTACACTGTTTCTCTGAACTGCACAAACAAAACATCCCAGACTGAATTTAATCAGACCAACCGTGGAACTACTCCATGGGCAGCACTGAGGAAACTTCAAAGGGCTGTAGCTTTATATATATTGCTGAAGCCAAGCAAAAATTCTGAATCAAGCTGAAATGGTACTTTACACCTACAATTTAAAAAAAAGGGCAGCATAGCTCTTTTGCAAAACTTGCAGAAGCAAATGCTAGGCAACTGTAACCCAGTTCCAAATGCTAAACCCTCTCTGCAAAAATATTGCAAAGATGACATCACCGTCAATCAGTACATGTGTTGAAAGAAGATACAGAGAGAAAGAACTCCAACTTGAACTCAAAAACTTTATTTCACAAGGATTGTGATACTGAGACAGACAGACAGAGAGAGACAGACAGAGAGAAAGAGAGAATCTGTAAAGAGATAATGCAGTGAAATCTACTGTTGTTACTACAGGTAGCACATCATACATTCCAATGCTTATGACAAATTCATTTCCTAGTTAACAATGGAAATATAACAATACTTCACAATCAAGATTTAGGTGACAAGATAGATATATATATATGCACACAGCTAGAAAGAGGACTATCCTGAAGCACTTCTACACTGAAGGCTACTGTGTTCACTTTACACCTCCCAAGACCTGGAAGCCATAATACATGATTGTTTGGACACATAGAAACAGATTGCTTGGACACAAAGAAACACTGCACACACTGACAGGAATGGGCAGTGTTGCTCATGCAGCTGCTGTGCCTTACCCAGGTAACGCCACCCGAATTTTCCACAAAGGATAATGGAGAAGTAAAAAAAAGGGGTATGTATTCACACCCAGGACATCTGTTGCTACACTCTGTTTACGTAAGCATTAAAAAATGATTAAATTTGCACAAGAAAAAGATAATACCTCTGCGTTCCAACAAGAAAATCATTCTGAGGAGGGCATGCAGAAGAGTGCAACTGTACATTAGCAATAAAATAATGCAATATGGACACCAAGACACCAAGAAAACACAAAAGCACTTATCAGCATAGAAAACAGTTCACAAATTTGATGCAACAGACAATAAACGGGTGACATGAAACAAACGAAAAACTTCTCCAGGAAGCTGAGGTAGGGGTAATCAATGAAGAATCAACAAAGAAAGCAAAAGGACTGAAGTCATTTCCATGAACACAGAAACACGTAAGTAAGTACGTAAGTTGAGTGTTTTATGCCCAGTCAACCGGTGCTGTCATATCAGGGCGACACAGAAACACAAGTGCTTTAAAACAAACGGGAGAAAAAGACTTTTAGGACTTTCAGTTTCACACATTCCAAGGCAGCTGAACACAACAAAACATTCTTGAGCAAAACTCTGTGTAGTGCATGTGACGATCCTACTTCTCTCACTGCACAATTTGCTGCAAGGATAACATGGTCTGGTTTATTATAAACCATGTCTGACTATGACTGGCATGTTAACTTCCATTTCACATCACACTGTGACATCTCTGTCGGAAATACGACAGTCTAGCAACTCTTCTCCACTAGCCTCAACAGCATCCTGATACACAAGCCACAAAGAACGAGGTAAACAAACCAGCCATAAATCGACCCTGGTCAAACCAACAATACGTTACCCTAAGCATCAATGCAAAATGCAGGTTAACAAGAATATGTACAATTAAATGGATGAAGAGCAGATTAAAGCCCCCCCCCCCCCCCCCCCCACTTCCCCCCAGAAAAGTGGAACAAAAAAGCATGCCCCTACAGACAATTGCATAAACAGGACGCCCATCAGATATTTACACAGTTCTAACACGCTCATGGTACACCACAGCAACTTCTCCTGAAAAACTGATAATCAGTTTCCACTGTAAGGCTTACTGGTGCTGCCACAATCTCCCAGGTGACATTTTCAACTCGCAATGCGACATTTTCAACCCACAATGAAATATTTTCAACTCGCCAAGCGATATTTTCAACCCGCAATGAAATATTTTCAAACCACAATGTGATATTTTCATCCCATAAAGGTATTTCCCACTTGGCTGTGTCAACGATCAGCCCCCCTGTATGATACCTTCAACTGGTAAGTGTATCACACTTAGATGTCTTGTCCCATAGGATACCTTCCACTGGCAGGTGTATTTTATGTTTGGGTGTCACGTCAACAGCCACAACGCCCCACAGGATACCTTCAAAAGGTAAGTGCATCACACTTAAGTGTTTTGTCAACAGTCACAATGCCCCACAGGATACCTTCCACTGGCAGATGTATTTTCTGTTTGGGTGTCATGTCAACAGTCACAATGCTCCACTGGATACCTTCAAAAGGTAAGTGTATCGTACTTAGGTGTCTGGTCAACAGTCACAATTCCTTGTAGGATTCCTCTAACTGCCCGTTGTATTTCATGCCTGGGTGTCTCGTCAACATGCAGTCATAATCCCCTACAGTATACAGTCAACTGGCAAGTAAATGTCATGCCTGGGTGTGCATGTCAACAGTCTCTCTCTCTCTCTCTCTCTCTCTCTCTCTCTCTCTCTCTCTCTCTCTCTCTCTCACACACACACACACACACACACACACACACACACACACACACACACACACACACACACACACATATTCACTGGCAAAGTGCAGGCCATGGATGGCTCTGTATGTCAACAGTCACAATCTCTGACCAAATACCTTCAACTGCCAAGTATATTTCATGTTTCAGTGTCATGTCAACAGTCACAGTCTCTAACCTTCAACTGCCAAGTGTATTTCATGTCAACAGCTATAATACAATCCCCAAAATGCACATTTCTTCAACTGCCAAGTGCATTTCATGTTTCAGTGTCAACAGTCACTGTCTCTAACCAAATAACCTCAACTGCCAAGTGTATTTCATGTCTGGGTGTCATGTCAACAGTTATATACAATCCCCAAAATGCACATTTCTTCAACTGCCGGGTGTATTTCATGTCTGGGTGCCATGTCAACAGCTATATGTATATATACAATCCCGGAAATGCACATTCCATTAGCTGGCATGTGTTTCAAGCCTGAGTACACTCATCAACAGTCGCATCAAGCTTGAGTACACTCGTCAACAGTCACAATCTCCCAAACGATACTCTGAACCTTCAGGTTAATTCAGTGCTTGGATGTGCATGTCAAGAGTCACAGTCTACTGTGGTGTACATTTCAAGAGACCCTAACTGGGCAAGAAGTGGTCGAGGAACCCTGGTTTTCGTAGCTACGCTAAAAGGTCAGACTAGCTACCCTGAAAGGACAGAAGGACAGACTAGCTACCCTGAAAGGACAGACTGAACTGGATTTCTTCCTCACAGAAGCTGGTCTCAGCCACTTTAGTGCCCCAGCCTGTCAAACTTGCAGGCTAAAAAGTGCACTCACACGCCTGCCAATGGTGCGTGTTTTCCAGTCCTACGCATAACAAACCTACTTCCAGTACCCTGCGTTTTGACAGAAATCCTTTCGGTGATTTACATGTTAAAGCGAAAGAAAAAAGCAGACTCAAGGATCTCTGATTTCACACTTTTACTGATCGTTTTCAATGTAGATGCAGGTACAGCCAGGAAGTGAAAGCGCTGAAGGAACTTCACTGCAAGGAAGATGTGGGTACTCGTCGCTCTGCTCCAGGAAACTGGGTTTCTCAAAACCAGCTTTGCCAAAAAAGGCCGTCCTTTTTCAACAGGAAAAAAGACCAGTGCAAAGCCTGCCTGTGGATGACTACACAGGCTGCTTAGTTATTGGATTTTACAGTTCTGTCAGTCACGCAAGGTCACCTCAGGACAATCAACCTCCATCTAGTTGACAGAAAATGCACGTTTTAAAATTCTTCTTATGTAGACCTTTCTAAGTCCACAAAATCAATCCCTATGCAAAGTTATGTCTGTGTAATAAATGACGTAACAAAGCTGCTTCATTTTTCAGTCAGGGTTTATCTCTTAACTTCTTGTCGGGAAAATAAAAAGGGAATTCAATTCTAATACCCAGTCAGTGGCGCATTTTATCATGAACAAATAAATACACAAATTAAAAACAAACAAAAAACAACCACTGTCAAACAAACAATGACTACTACATTCCGAGGAACAAATCATGAGTATGTACAGGCAAGGCAAGAACTGGGGTGGGGGGGTAGGGGGAGGGGTTGGGGGGGGGGGGGGGGGGGGGGGAGGGGAGTAAAATAGTTGAGGAAAACAAAACAAAAGGCAAGGAGAAAATTCAGAATTTTACATGTATAAAAATTGCACACAAAAACAACAACAACAAAAAAAAAACATTGCAAACATGGGGAACTCAAAAGGCTAGCTGTCATACAATTTTACACTCCCTGAAAAAAGATCGGCAAACAAAATCAGCACAGTGAAAAAGGTCAGCAAAACAAAACCAGTACAGTGAAACAGCTCCTGAAAGATCCCTCCCCATCGACCCCCCAAAATCAAGACAAAGCACTGCTGAGCAGGGATTGGTGGGCTGTTGGTTTCCATGGTAATATTAATAAGGACAGAACAGTTCACAATCCAACCATCACAAAAAAAAGGGGGGGAGGGGGTGTTACTCAGAAATATGAACAGAATATACAATCGTAACCAATAATTAAAGCCTTGACTAAGGGGCAGTCCAATATTAAGGATTGATTTACAACATGTACATTTGAAAAGAAGGGATTACACAACAAGTATGGTCTTTAAATGGGGTGGGTACCGGTCAGGAGTATAGTCAGGTGTTTAATTCCACAGACACGTGAACCCACAGAAGAGGTGACAGAACCGCAGCCTCACCTGAGGGAAGGTGAACGGTGATCACAGGTACAAAGGATCACAGGTACGGACAAAGGTTCAACCAAAAGAGCTCACAAAACCATGGTTTCAAAAGGGAGGTTGTATATACACTTATAATGCTGGGGTGAATATTTACATGGAGATAAGCACACAAGGATGTTGTGAGGACAGTGTTATAAGAGGGGTGGTTTCTCCCGTTGTCTTTCATCAGTGGTCCTTCTGTAGCCCGGGGGCATCAAGTCACCCTTCACTTGGTAACCAGCCCCCCATCCCCACCCCTTTACATCACATGGCAACCAGCCCCCCACCCCCACCTCTTTACATCACATGGCAACCACCCCCCCACCCCCACCCCTTTACATCACATGACCACCACACCCCCACCCCCACCCCTTTACATCACATGGCAACCAGCCCCCCCCCCCTTTTACATCACATGGCAACCAGCCCCCTACCCTTTTACATCACATGGCAACCAGCCCCCTACCCTTTTACATCACATGGCAACCAGCCCCCTACCTCTTTACATCACATGGCAACCAGCCCCCCACCCCTTTACATCCCAATTCAAAGCAACCCCTACAAGAGGGTAGTTTTCAAGGCGGGTTACCACATGACCAAACAGCATGGAACCGCCAACCCCACATCAGCCAGCGTCCTTCAACCTCCCCAGCCTCCTGCAGTCACGCCATACCAGCCACAGTGCAGCACTTTGGTCAAGTTTTCTGCAGCACACCATACCAGCCACAGGTGCAGCAGCACAACAGTCAGGTTTGCTGCAGTCACGTGATACCAGCCACAGCACTACGGTCACGTTTGTTGCAGTCACATGATACCAGCCACAGCACTACGGTCACGTTTGTTGCAGTCACGTGATACCAGCCACAGCACTACGGTCACGTTTGTTGCAGTCACGTGATACCAGCCACAGCACTACGGTCACGTTTGCTGCAGTCACGTGATACCAGCCACAGGTGCAGCACTGCAGTCAAATGATACCAGCCACAGTGCAGCACTGCAGTCAAATGATACCAGCCACAGTGCAGCACTGCAGTCAAATGATACCAGCCACAGTGCAGCACTGCAGTCAAATGATACCAGCCACAGTGCAGCACTGCAGTCAAATGATACCAGCCACAGTGCAGCACTGCAGTCAAATGATACCAGCCACAGTGCAGCACTGCAGTCAAATGATACCAGCCACAGTGCAGCATTGCAGTCAGGTTTGCTGCAGTCACCAACGCTAGTCTTTCCCTGGTTGGGACAACTTTGTACACGGTTGGGATTGTTCACTATGTCCGCTACACAATGAGCATAATCGAAGTTCCGTAAACAATGAGAGTAATCCATGTTCAGTAAACAATGAGAGTAATCTAGTCCAGTAAACAAGGACCGGTAAACAATGACAAAAATCTACGTCCAATACGCAGTGAGACTAATCTATGTTCAGTAAGCAGTGATCAGTCAGCAACGAGTTAGTTAGTCACTGGATTTTAACGATGACTAACCTATGTTCAGAAACAATGAGAGTAATCCGTGTTCAGTATAACCATGCGAGTAACTTACATTCAATACACAATGAGAGTACATTCAGTGATCTCTTTACTAAGTCCAGTAAACAGTCAGTGTAATCCATCTTCAAATCCCTGAAGTTAGCATTTTGAAGGGTGGAGGACACTGCATATAATTATGCGTACGTTCATGGACATGCAGGAAAAGACGACGTGCATGCAAATGGTCATCAGCTGTAGTTGAATGTTCAGAGTTTTATCAGAGGACTTTGGAACAAACCAAAAAACAGAGCTGCTGGACGTCCAGCAAATGTGGTAATGACCAGCAGAGCTGCTGGACGTCCAGCAAATGCAGTAATGACCAGCAGAGCTGCTGGAGGTCCAACAAATGCGGTAATGACCAGCAGAGCTGCTGGAGGTCCAGCAAATGCAGTAATGACCAGCAGAGCTGCTGGAGGTCCAACAAATGGGGTAATGACCAGCAGAGCTGCTGGAGGTCCAACAAATGGGGTAATGACCAGCAGAGCTGCTGGAGGTCCAGCAAATGGGGTAATGACCAGCAGAGCTGCTGGAGGTCCAGCAAATGCAGTAATGACCAGCAGAGCTGCTGGAGGTCCAGCAAATGCGGTAATGACCAGCAGAGCTGCTGGAGGTCCAGCAAATGCGGTAATGACCAGCAGAGCTGCTGGAGGTCCAGCAAATGCGGTAATGACCAGCAGAGCTGCTGGAGGTCCAACAAATGCAGTAATGACCAGCAGAGCTGCTGGAGGTCCAACAAATGCGGTAATGACCAGCAGAGCTGCTGGAGGTCCAGCAAATGCAGTAATGACCAGCAGAGCTGCTGGAGGTCCAACAAATGCAGTAATGACCAGCAGAGCTGCTGGAGGTCCAACAAATGCAGTAATGACCAGCAGAGCTGCTGGAGGTCCAGCAAATGCAGTAATGACCAGCAGCCTAGTGGCATCAATGGGAGAGAGGAAAACAAATTCAACTGCTGCTCTCTGGCAAAAAGCACTGGGTATTCAAGCACAATGGAACTTTCTTTATGAGATGGAGGGTGGGTCTCTGTTGACAAGGGTGGGATCTCTGTTGACCAGGGTGGGTCTCTGTTGACAAGGGATCATTCTTAATGAAACTGAAAGGGAGGATGGGGTCTCTGTTGACAAGGGGTCATTCTTAATAATGAGACAGGTTGGGGCAGGACATGAAACTGAAAGGGCAGGTGAAACTGTTGACAAAGGATCATTCTTACTGAAATTGGTCAGGGCAGGACATGAAACTGGAAGGGAGGGTGGGGTCTCTGTTGACAAGGGTGGGGTCTCTGTTGACAAAGGATCATTCTTAATGAGATGGGTCGGGGCAGGACATGAAACTGAAAGGGAGGGTGGGGTCTCTGTTGACAAGGGTGGGGTCTCTGTTGACAAGGGGTCATTCTTAATGACAGTTTGGAGCATAACATGAAACTGATAGCGTGGGTTCAAGAGGTTCGCTGACATGGGATCATTCTTAATGAGCACGGTCACAGCGGGTCAGGAGATCGATTGCTATCTTCTCTGAACTGCAGACAACAAAATGATTCAGCAATCATGAATGCAGACAAAAACACAAGAATTACACGTGTGCCATTACTGCTGTGTACAGCTTCATTTAATTCCACAAATTACAACAAAATACTCACTCACAGACTGGCTCTGCTTGGGCAGGAGGAAAAAGGAGTTTTTAATCAAGATTCAGCAAGACAAAGGACCACAGTCCAGAGTGCACAGGGAACAGATCTGACCTCATGACCTGCAGGGATGTGGCTCATTAGCAAAGAGACCCCATGGCAACGCAGAACATAACCTCATCGTTGATTTTGTGACCTGACTTGACCTCCCTCCAGAACACCCTGAACATGAAGCCCCTCCACAACATTCTTAACATAAAGTCTCTCCAGAACATTTCTAACATGAAGTCCCACCAAACACTCTTAACATGAAGTCCCACCAGAACACTCTTAACATGAAGTCCCTCCAGAACACTCTGAACATGAAGTCCCTCTAGAACACTCAGAACATGAAGTCCCTCCAGAACACTCTGAACATGAAGTCCCTCCAGGACACTCTGAACATGAAGTCCCTCCAGAACACTCTGAACATGAAGTCCCTCCAGAACACTCTGAACATGAAGTCCCTCCAGAACACTCTTAACATGAAGTCCCTCCAGAACACTCTTACATGAAGTCCCTCCAGAACACTCTTAACATGAAGTCCCTCCAGAACACTCTTAACATGAAGTCCCTCCAGAACACTCCGAACATGAAGTCCCTCCAGAACACTCCAAACATGAAGTCCCTCCAGAACACTCAGAACATGAAGTCCCTCCAGAACATTCTTAACATGAAGTCCCTCCAGAATTACACTCTTAACATGTTAAGAACACTCTTAATGCTGCAGCATGGATATATCGCGTTCTACAAAAATCAGTAGCAGCAGCTGACAGCTGACAGCTGGGTTTTCCAGTTCCCAGTTTCTAGACTAATCCAAGTAATGGGGCGGAGATAGCTTAGTTGGTACCGCATCCAACTGAAAGGCCTGGCACAATACTGACACAGGTTCGAGTCCCTGGTGCGGCAAGGGATTTTCCCCCCAAGAGTTAATTTCCAGTGCAGGCTCTCTTACGGTGTCCGTACAGCCCCCCCCCACCCCCCGTGTACAGTCACATGCACAACATCTGCGCGCATGTTAAAACGCCCCAAAGCTAGCAGCTGGACCATTGTCTGGACACACGAAAATACTGCAGACTCTGACAGCAATGGATAGCACTACTCTTGCAGCTGCTGGGCCTTACACAGGCAAGGTGACCTAAATTCCCTGCCAGGGACAAAGAAGAACTAAAAACAAACTTTTGTCAAGCAACACAGAGGACTACTGCAGTGTGATTGGTCATTTAGTAAACGATCAGAAGAACATGATCAGGTCAACAAATACCACTTACGTTTCAATCAGAAATGCATTATAAACGATCAGAAGAACATGGTCAGGTCAACCATTACCGCTTACGTTTCAATCAGAAATGCATTCAAACCTTAGAGTTGGCTCATCCAGACTCGGGCTGATTTTTTCGCACTCAAAATCAAACATGGAACTTGTTGCATACTGGAAGATAGGCATGATAAATACAAAAAATATAAAAATACAAAAAAAATATGAAGAAACGGTCTGCCCCCTCATGTCCACTCTTGCTGTATCCATCACATGGGGTATGAAGTCTGTACATGAGATTTTGTATATGAGAGGTGCATGCAAGTCTTTCTTTCTGTGTGCACACACACACACACACACACACACACACACACACACACACACACACACACACACACACACATCTGTGTAACAAAAAACAAAGATTCCAAATGTCTGCACGGAGGGCAGGTGTAAGAATGCTGAGCGATGTGCGATCAGACGGGAACGGGGATGGTGAGTTTGATTCTCTGAGTGATGGCGGCACGACACATGGGGCACTCCGACAGCGGGCCAGAGCACTGCGGGCAGGTGCAGACGTGCCCACAGGGCAGGAAGATTACCTCCGACTGAAACACACAATCCAGTCATGAATACAGACAGCCCCCTCCAACTTCGCTGGCCTAGAGTCACTCTCTTTCAGTCTCACTCACACTGTCTCACGTCTCCCTCCTTCACTCTCTTTCTGTCTCACTCACATTGTCTCATGCCTCCCTCCTTCACTCTCTTTCTGTCTCACTCACACTGTCTCACAACTCCCTCCTTCACTCTCTTTCTGTCTCATTCACATTGTCTCTTGCCTCCCTCCTTCATTCTCTTTCTGCCTTACTCACTCTGTCTCATGCCTCCCTCCTTTATTCTCTTTCTGTCTCACTCACATTGTCTCACACCTCCCTCTTTCACTCTCTTTCTGTCTCACTCACTCTGTCTCACAACTCCCTCCTTCACTCTGTCTTGCTCACCCTGTCTCATGCCTCCCTCTTTCACTCTCTTTCTGTCTCACTCATACTGTCTCACACCTCCCTCCTTCACTCTTTCTGTCTCACTCCCTCTGTCTCATGCCTCCCTCCTCCACTCTCTGTCTCAATCACTCATCCTCTCTCCCTTCCCTCCTTCACTCTCTTTCTGTCTCACTCACTCATCCTCTCCCTGTCTCTCCCCTCCCAGCTGCACTCTCTTTCTGTCTCACTCATCCTCTACCTATCCATCCCCTCCCTCCTTCACTCTCTTTCTGTCTCACTCACTCATCCTTTTTCTGCCTCTCTTTCTCTCCTTCACTCTCAGTCTCACTCACTCATCCTCTCTCCATCTCTCCCCTCCCTCCTTCACTCTCTTTCTGTCTCACTTACTCATCCTCTCTCTGTCTCTCCATCTCTCTCTTTCCATCTCACTCACTCTGTCTCTCCCCTCCCACTTTCCTTCTCTTTCTGTCTCCCTCACTCAGCCTCTCTCTTCCTTCTTTCTGTCTCATTCACTCATCCTCTGTCTCTCCATCTCTCTCTTTCCATCTCACTCATTCTGTCTCTCCCCTCCCACCTTCACTCTGTCTGTCTCACTCACTCATCCTCTCTCTCCCTCCCTGTGTCTCCCTCCCTGTGTCTCCCTCCCCCCCACTTCTCCCCTCTCACACCCAGTATGATTTGGTATGTCAGGTCAAAGGATTTTTTTTTTTAAATTCCATTCCATACACTAGTTCAATGGAAATGACTTACACGTTACATTTGTTTCTGCTGACAGTCATCCCTTTAGTTACAAATCCATTTGATCCATTAAGAAGCAGTGTATAGATATATATAAAATAAATGGGAATAATGTACTGTAAAAAATTGCACATTTTGAAGCTGAAATGGTGTGCGTAAACAGGTTGGTCTGCGAAGTCCAGACTGTTGAAGCCATCATGCTTCCAGGGAACAGCAATCAACATTTTCTGTGCAGAAAATTTCCAGCAATGCAATCATGCATTCAACATAAGAAGAAAAATAGTTGAAAGAAAAACACTCACCGTCCTGTCCAAGCAAACGACACACTCCGAGTTAATTCCCCTTGCGGTGACGGAAATCTGACGAAGGGCCATGGTGGGTGCGGAGGCAGAGGGCGCCTCGGAGGTGGGCGGGGCACTGGGGTCAGGGTGGGGCAGTGGCTCCACCGCTTTCTCCATCAGCTCCATCTGGGGCAGCAGTGAGATCTCCTGCAGGACAAAAAACACCAGTCAGATACTGAAACACAGTCACCAAAACAGGGAGATCTGCAGGACAAAACACACCAGTCAAATTCTGAACCACAGTCACCAAAACAGGGAGATCTCCTGCAGGACAAAAAAACACCAGTCAGATACTGCAACACAGTCACCAAAACAGGGAGATCTGCAGGACAAAACACACCAGTCACATTCTGAACCACAGTCACCAAAACAGGGAGCTCTCCTGCAGGACAAAACACACTGGTCAGATACTTGAAACACTGTCACCAAAACAGGGAGATCTCCTGCAGGACAAAACACACTGGTCAGATACTTGAAACACTGTCACCAAAACAGGGAGATCTCCAGCAGGACAAAACACACTGGTCAGATACTTGAATCACAGTCACCGAAACAGGGAGATCTCCAGCACGCCATAAAATGTGAGTTAAATACTGAACTACAGCCACCAAAACAGCGATATCTCCTGCAGGACAAAACACACCAGTCAGATACTGAACCACAGCCACCATGTGGCTGGAGCATGCCCTGACGTCATCAGGCACATGCCCAAACATCAAACCGACAATACATACGCAACTGCTTCACACGAAAATACGTAGGCAATTGCTTCACACGACAATACATAGGCTAGATTTTGTGTGTAAAGCAATTGCTTATGCACTGTCATGTGAAGCAATTGCTTCACACACAAAATCTAACCCAGTTCACATTCAGCCTCCAAGCTCTGATGGAGGTGGCCGGGGGGGGGGGAACAAACCTAAAAACGAAGGGAGGGAGAGCTGCGTCACTCACCTTCTCTTTCTGTGTCAATTTGTCGGCCTCTGGTCGCTTGATGTCAATTCCTTTCAGGATGGCCTTGCGCAGACCCAGCTCGTGAACTCCCATCTGAACACACACAGTTCACCCATCACCCACAGCTCACCAGTCACCCACAGTTCATCCGTCACCCACAGTTCACCAGTCACCCAGCCACAGAACAGAAAACCATCAACCCCCATCTGAACGCACACAATTCACTAGTCACCAACAGTTCACCAGTCACTCACAGTTCACTAGTCACCCAGCCATGGATCAGACCCCCCCCCCCAACCCCCCATCTGAATGCACACAGTTTACCGGTCACCCCCAGTTCACCCATCACCCAAAGTTCACCAGTCACCAAGCCACAGAACAGAAAACCATCACCCCCCATCTGAACGCACACACAGTTCACCAGTCACCCACCATCACCCAGCCACAGAACAGAAAATCACCAAGGAAAACAATGATTAAAGCATACGAAAGGTTAAAAAAAATCCAGTTTTTTTTTCTTTTCTTTTTTCCCCCTGATAAAAACTGATTTCACAGCAACAGAAACGTGTGCTTTGATGGCCAGTTTTCAGGCCTGATCACCCCATCAGAGGAAGAGACAGATGGAGAGGAGGGGGGAGACAGATGGAGAGGAGAGGGGAGACAGATGGAGAGCAAGGGAGAGACTGATGGAGAAAAGGGAAGAGACAGATGGAGAGGAGACAGATGGAGAGGGAAGAGATGGATGGAGAGAAGGAGAGAGACAGATGGAGAGGGGAGAGACAGATGGAGAGGAAGGGAGAGACAGACAGAGAGGAGGGGAGACAGACGGAGAGGAGGGGAGAAACAGATGGAGAGGGGAGAGACAGAAGGAGAGCAGGGGAGAGACAGATGGAGAGAGAGGGAGAGACAGATGGAGAGACAGATGGAGAAGAGGGGAGAGACAGATGGAGAGGGAGAGACAGATGGAGAGGAGGGGAGACACAGATGGCGAGAGAGGGAGACAGATGGCGAGAAGGGGGGAGACAGATGGCGAGAAGGGGAGAGACGGAGAGAGAGGGAGAGACAGATGGAGAGGAGGGGAGACACAGATGGCGAGAGTGGGAGAGACAGATGGAGAAGAGGGGAGAGATCGATGGAGAGGGAGAGACAGATAGAGAAGAGGGGAGAGACAGATGGAGAGGGAGAGACAGATGGAGAGGGAGAGATAGATGGAGAGGAGGGGAGAGACAGATGGATAGGGAGGGAGAGACAGATGGAGAAGAGGGGAGAGACAGATGGAGAGGGAGAGACAGATGGACAGGACGGGAGAGACAGATGGAGAGGGAGAGACAGATGGAGAGGGAGAGACAGATGGACAGGACGGGAGAGACAGATGGAGAGAAGGGGAGAGACAGATGGAGAAGGGAAGAGACAGGGGAGAAGGGGAGAGACAGATGGAGAAGGGGAGAGAGAGGGGAGAAGGGGTCAGATGCCACAGGGCAGCTCCACGACCCCCAAGCAGGGCAGACCTGTTTGAGGTCAGCATCATCCAGCTGCATCATGGTTTCTATGGTGATACGGTGGCGAGCAAAGACAGGAATGTAGTCCTCAGCCCCAGCGTGAATCAGAATCTTCTTCACCGCAATCTCCAGCTGGCTCTCCTGCAACATGATGCAATGCAATATAGTACAATCAAATACAATGCAATGCAATCTAATACAGTGAAACACAATGCCATGCAGGACAGCAAATTGCAATGCAAGACAAAGCATCAGAGTGCAATGCAATGCATTACAGTGGAATGCAACAGAATACAATGCAATGCAATACAATATTGCAAGGTTAGAGCTGAAAAAATGGTTTGGAGCTGTCATGATTCAACTTCATAAGTTTATAAAACCACCTGGCAACAATGAAGACACCTAAAAGATGTTCACATTGTCCAGTCATGTTTTCATACATATTTAGAAATGCACCCCTCTCCCCCTGCACACACACACACACACACACACACACACACAAACACACACACATATGATACACATGCACACGATCACCACACACACACACACACACACACACACACACACACACACACACACACACACACACATCTGATAACACACACAAACACAACACACATACACTCACACAAACACAACACACACACACACACACACACACACACACACACACACACACACACACACACACACACACACACACATACACACTACCTTGTCAATAAGAGCCTGAGGTTTCTTATCCAGAAGTCGCTGGTACTGAACCAACCAGTAGTCTGTCTGGCCATCCTCCCTCTGTTGCTCCATTTCTCTCTGTCATCAACAAAACACATGTATACTGTACTGTACTGTACGGTGCTGAACCAACAAGTAGTCAGTATGTCCAACCTCTCTGTGTGGGTCTATTTCTTTCTGAGATGAATAAACAATGTTCTGAAATTACATCAGTTCATTGCTCTGTGTGTGTGTGTGTGTGTGTGTGTGTGTGTGTGTGTGTGTGTGTGTGTGTGTGTGTGTGTGTGTGTGTGTGTGTGTGTGTACGTGCATGTGTGCGTGTGTGCGTGTGCATTGTGCATGCTTGGCGAATGTTTCCAAAACTAAACTGCTCACCAGGCGGAGCTGTAACTCATTCTCTCGATGCTGCTGTTCATCCAACAGCTGCGCCAGCATGCCCGTCAGCGCAATACGCTTGTCCGCCAGCATGTTCTGCAACATGGCAAAGCACACCAAGTCCTACACAAAGTACACCAATACTGAGTGCTTTCAGCACCTGACACCTGTCTGCTACCATGCTCTGCAACATGACAAACTACACTGGTACAGTGCATTTCAGTGCAAAAGACTCAAATATGCCCCTTCACCACTTGACTGGGTCCATGCTATTTGGTTTGGTCAGACCCAGAGAGACACACACACATACATGCTTATGCTCTCCCCCCCCCCCCCCCACTCCCCCTCTCTCTCTCTCACACACACACACACACACACACACACGCACGTACATGCACATGTGTACACATACGTGCAGACACACACACACACACGCATGCATGCACACACACACACACACACACACACACACACACACACACACACACACTGAGTGCATTATCTCTTTCACACACATATACACACACACACACACTAATACACTGTCTCTTTCATGCGTGCATGCACACTCACTCACACACACACACACACACACACACACACACACACACACACACACAAACCCAATGCATGCACACACCCTTGCAAGCATCCCCCCCACCCCCACCCCCCATCAAGACATGAAACTGCCTCAGCAGCAACCCCATGCCTCCTCTCACCCATCAAAGGCTGGAACTGCACAGACTCAGCATCCCCCCATCCCTGCCCACATCTCCATCAAAGCACTGATTTTTTTTTTGGGGGGGGGGGAGGGTTGGGTGGCAGCGCAGAAAGCTGAGCACTCACCATTTCCGACTCCAGCCTGAGGGCCCTCTTGTCCATCTCGACGACCGTCAGCTGCGCCAGCTCCGACTCGATGAGGGCGATCTGACTGCTGATGCGTGAGTGCTTGGCATCGCGGGCCAACATCAGCGCCTCCACAGCTTGCTTTTGCAGTGCCTCCTGCAGTCACAGTCCGTTACAGACGCATCATCACAGTCCGTTACAGACACATCACAGTCCATTACAGACACGTCATCACAGTCCGTTACAGACACACCATCACAGTCCGTTACAGACACATCATCACAGTCCGTTACAGACACACCATCACAGTCCGTTACAGACACACTATCACAGTCCGTTACAGACACGTTATCACAGTCCCTTACAGACACATCATCACAGTCCGTTACAGACACGTCATCACAGTCCATTACAGACACGTCATCACAGTTCATTACTGACACACTATCACAGTCTGTTACAGATACATCATCACAGTCCATTACAGACGCACCATCACAGTCCGTCACAGATGCATCATCAAAGTCCGTACCAGACGCATTACAGTCCATTACAGGCACATTATCACAGTCCATTACAGACGCATCATCACAGTCCGTTACAGACGCATTATCACAGCATGTTAGAGACGCATCGTCACAGTGCTACAGACACATCAACTTCACTTCCTCAGGACCTGGCCCCAATCTGAGGCTGCTGGCACGCTCATTACGTGCGGCTTTTTGTCTCTAGCCTGATGGTGGGGGCTACAGCACAGTGTTTGTTGTGTCAAGAGTGCCATGCCGGGACCACTTCCAGCTGTAGAAATCTTCATGTCATGGCAGTCTCTGTCACTGAGATCCTTGAAGTCGGAGTGCAGCTGCCACAGTGGTGGGCAACACTGCACTCGCATGTGTGACTAAGCGCACGTGTGGGGAAGCGGCTGCACACACTACCATCTCACCCAACATCAGGTGAACCTCAGGGTTTTAGCTGAGGAACGCTAACAAACAAACAACTTCATAGTGGCAGGCCAACAGCGGCAGGGCAATGATCTCTGACCCAGGTGGGTCACAGGGTAACAATCTGACTCAGGTGGGTCGCAGGTCATCAATCCCTGGCCCAGGTGGGGTCACAGGGCAACAATCCCTGACCCAGGCAGGTTGCAGGGCAACAATCCCTGACCCAGGTGGGTCGCAGGGCAACAATCCCTGACCAAGACAGGTCACAAGGCAACAATCCCTGACCAAGGCAGGTCGCAGGGCCACAATCCCTGACCCAGGTGGGTCACTGGGCAACATTCCCTGACCCAAACAGGTTTCAGGGGATGGACAGTGTGGGGTCACAGGGCAACAATCCCTGACCCAGGCAGGTTGCAGGGCAACAATCCCTGACCCAGGAAGGTCGCAGGGCAACAATCCCTGACCCAGGTGGGTCACAGGGCAACAATCCCTGACCAAGGCAGGTCGCAGGGCAACAATCTCTGACCCACATGGGTCACAGGGCCACAATCCCTGACCCAGGTGGGCCACAGGGCCACAATCCCTGACCCAGGTGGGTTACTGGGCAACAATCCCTGACCCAAACAGGTTTCAGGGGATGGACAGTGTGCCTGCCATCAGACCTGAAGGCCTGCTGCAAACCAGCTACTTTCTAGCAAATAAGCAGTCCAGGACCAACTGTTTTCATTAAAAACTATACAAAAAACAGTAAGAAGACACACCATTCATGCGCACATATATATGTTGACATGCACACAACCCATGCTCACAGGAATGGTCTACCTAGGTTTGTGAAAAGGCCGGTCTAAACAGGAAAGTATTCAGCGGAGAGATTTCACAGACTGGCAGGCAGTGAATTCCAGACAAATGGGGGAGCGAAGAAACTGACAGAGCACTGACCAAAAGATTTGAATAGCATTTCAGCATTTTCCAAAGCTTCCCTGTTTTAAATGAGGTAATTAAAGCATACCTACCAAATGAGGGTGTCAGCAAACCCCACACAGACGGAGCAATGAAACCCAGAGAATGCCAACCAAAATACAAGCGCCGACCAAAGCGCTCTGTGTGTGTGTGTGTGTGTGTGTGTGTGTGTGTGTGTGTGTGTGTCTGTGTGTGTGTGTGTGTCTGTGTGTGTGTGTGTGTGTGTGTGTGTGTGTGTGCGTGCGTGCGTGCGTGCGTGCGTGCGTGCGTGCGTGCGTGCGTGCGTGCGTTTCCATATACTACCTTATGCAAACTGCTTTGGTAGGACTGTGCTCGATGTGTATAGAATATCATATTTAAGTTAATATGTATCATGTGAGCGCTCAGGGCACTGATGAGCACATGATGAATGTACATTATTATTATTAAAAGATTTCAAATCACGGTGAGGAATTTCCAAAAGCTGCCCTCTTTTAAACTAAGGTGAACATGCTGAGGAGAGGGTGTGGGCAAATTCACAGGCAGATGGGAGAGATAAACTGAAAGAGCAATGATCAAAGGATTTCAAATCACGTTTAGGAACTTTCAAAAGGTGCCCTGTTTGAAGGTGAGTCCGGCCTACCTGCTGGGCGAGGGTGTCCATCATGACACGGTGCTCCTCGTCCCTGTGGTGCAGCAAGCACTCCACCTGACCGCTGCTGATCTCCTCCTCCCTGCAAAGTGAAACACGCAGCCAGTCAGTCTTGATTCATGAGGCTAACAGGCCCAGCACAGGAGCAACCAGCCTCCATCCACTTAAACACACAGCTGATAACTCCAGTCAGCCAGCACAGGAGCAACCAGCCTCCATCCACTTAAACACACAGCCCATAACTCCAGTCAGCCAACACAGCCAGTAACTCTAGTCAGCCAACACATGAACAACCAGCCTCCATCCACTTAAACACACAGCCAGTAACTCCAGTCAGCCAACACAGCCACTAACTCGAGGCAGCCAACACAGGAGCAACCAGCCTCCATCCAGTTAAATACACAGCCAGTAACCGGAGTCAGCCAACACAGGAGCAACCAGCCTCCATCCACTTAAACACACAGCCAGTAACTCCAGTCACACAACACAGCCAGTAACTCCAGTCAGCCAACACAGCCAGTAACTCTAGTCAGCCAACACATGAACAACCAGCCTCCATCCACTTAAACACACAGCCAGTAACTCCAGTCAGACAACACAGCCAGTAACTCCAGTCAGCCAACACAGCCAGTAACTCTAGTCAGCCAACACATAAACAACCAGCCTCCATCCACTTAAACACACAGCCATAACACCAGTCAGCCAGCACAGGAGCAACCAGTGTTCAACAGTCTGTTTCTTTGTTTCTGATATTCTATTTGGCGCAATCTCCAGACCTGCTATCTGTATCAGTGACATCACGAACAAGGCTGACAAATGCAGCAAAAGATGCAACCTGTCACATGCCACGCTTTTTCTGCTCTTCATTAGTAACGAATGAACCAATATGGCTATACCCTAGAGGAGCTCAAATTCTAAGCAACAACACAACAAAACAACACAAAAAAGTACTTCTTTTTGAAAACAACATGGACAGAGCAACCAAAATAATGAAGTGTACCGATAAACATATTTTGCACAGTTTCCATGTTTTTAGACCAATTTGTCTCTGGTTTGGTTCCACAAATTCTAAGCAACAACAAGTACTTCTTTTTGAAAAAATATGGACAGAGCAATCAAATGAAGCATGCTGATGAACATAATTATTTTGCACAGGTTCTGTGTCTTCGGACCAACTTGTCTCTGGTTTGGTTCCACTTTAATCAAAGTCAAGGAAACCCAATAGTCTGCACCCTCCCTTCACTGCCACTGTGGCAGTGCCAGAGGACAAGGGACCCACAGAGAAGAGGGAAGCGGGGATAGCTCAGTGGTTAGAGCGCTGGACTCGTGACTGAAAGGTCGCAGGTTCGAATCCCTGCAGGAGTGGCGGGAGAAGATTCTTCTCTGGGGTCGACTTTCTGTGCTGACTCTTATTTCAGTATCTGTTCCACCCCTGTGTTACTGCAGTAGCATGTAAAAGATACCGGTCACTCTGCCAGAAGTGCAGGTGGCAGGTTACAGCTAAACACGCATACACCTTACATATGTGGCTTTGCATGAAGTGACATGGTGCATGGCTGTATGGTGTACACAGAACATGCCGAGACGGCAGCAGTTTCATGTGGCATCAGCCATGCCGGTGTTGTAAGTACACCACTTCGGTGGGTATTCAAAGCCACGCTATAAAAAGCTAGTCACTCATGTAGAATCACATACAAGCGCAGTGAGTCTGCTCGAGAGCGGAGAATAGCGCTATATAAAAGCAAGCATCATCAGAACAAAGGGCTACTCACAATTGTAAGGCACGCTGACTGCGGAAGTCCCTCTCATTCTCCGACACCAGGCGCTGCTGCTCAAACATACGATATTCGTCCAGCATCTGGTTCATCCCCTCTGAAACAGCACAGTCACCATGTGCTGAAAAGCTCCACTGACAACATGCAGCACTCTTCACAATTAATGCATGTTGTGTATATGACTTAGTGCCAAAAGGTGCGCATGCAAGAGGTTATGCACTTCAGTTGAAAATAAAACATTGTTGAAAACTGTTTTTATTTGAAATGTTGTGTTGTGTACTTGCATGAATGAATGAATATATAGTACAGATAATTTCAGCAACCAGGCTTTGGTTGATTTCAAGATACAGTCATCACACACTGAAAAAGCGCCGAAAAAATGACCACCAAAAACGGACATCCATGTACCGAGTAATTTTCGTCACTTTACTTACAAACAAATCGCAAGCACATGGAGAACCAATCACTGATTTGTATGCGGAAAACATTGTTTTATACGGATAATATAATATCCACACTCACGACAGTTGTATTTTCGATCAGTTGATCATGAATGTTTGCCCTGTATGTACGTCAGATGTGTTGCAAACTCAAACTGAAAACTGAGAACAACCGAAAAACGACAGCATCGCTTCAGAATCACCGGAAACATTGTGTGTGTTCCAATCCACGCATTTGCACTACACAGCGATACTCGGTTTTTTTCAGCGCAGTTTTGCACAAAATCTGAAGAATATTTCCCCGATCGTTTGATATTGTTGTAATATCTGACGTCCCTACAAGATATCTAACATTTTGTACAAAACAAACGAGAAAGCAGTCTCTTTTTTTTATCGACAACATCCGGAACGTCATGTGACCTTTCCCGAGTGCATTCATTTTCCCGGCCGCATGGCATGTCTTTGTTCGGAAACATCGCAAGGTGTGTTGTAGTCTCCTTCAGTGGTGCGATGTTGGTACAGTGGTCTCATGTAGAACATGCACTGTGTGCTTTTTCAGGAGTTTCTTGAGATTATTTTCAAGTTTTCCGCCGATTTGGGTGTGCAAAATGAAAGTACTATGAAAAGTGGCATCTTCCCGCGCCGAAGATTTGAAACCTGTTTTTTATACTTAGCTGAGTACAGCGTGAAGAATTTCATTACGACAAGGCAATATCTTGTAAATCTTACATGCAACTGTTGATTCAGGATGTGTGCTCAGTTTCATCAAAAACTTATCAGTTATAAGTGTATGCTTTTTGTAGACTGTTTAGTGGTGTTGCGAGAATATTTTGTTAACTAAGCGAGAGTGACGAAGTTATAGTTTTTTCCTGGAAGTAATTTTGGTCGTGAAAGTTATGTCAGACGTCATGTTTGCCACACAACTGTTGTTGTAATATGATGTAATACATTAACCTTTTAAAGTTTAAGCCCAGCAGATGTTAGTAATACTAACAGCGGTTCTGAGAACTGAGTACTGATTTGTGTAGAGGTCATGGTGTGTAGGTTTGACATGTTTGTACTGAGCATATCAGTATTGGGACAGTTGCAGGTTATTGGGTTAATAATTTCATATTCATAACACTTGAAATTCATTGAAAAGACCATGGTATGCTGAACTGAGTGTACTCCTGAGCCAAGTGGCACAGCAAGGAGGAAAACATCAAACACAGATAGTTGCAGACGGTACAGAGAGAGGCTGGCCGCAGAGAATCCACACCTCAAAGAGCTGGAGGGGGGGGGTCTGGACTTAATTGTTAATTACCTTGATAAAATCAGGTCATTCTAATTTGTTTTTGTTAGACTGATCTAAGCAAACAGAATGTTTTCTATGCTAAAAATTGGGGAAATGTTATTTTGTTGTAATACTGATGTAATACAGAAATTTGTTTCATTTAATTTTTATGACTTGTTATTAAATGCAAACTGAGAAAAAATCTTCTCACTGTATTTTTGCATACACTTGTATGGTTGATTATAGTGTATTGCATGAAAGGGTGTGTTACTTGTTATATAAAAACAAATTGAGTTATGGTTTTATGTCGCCCATCAGATATTACAACAATCAACATGTCATGTGTAAAATTATATGAGTGTACAAAATTTGGCACAAACATAGTAAGGGAGATGTGCACTAACAGTGTGACTTGATTTTGTGCATACTTGTGCAAAACTGAAGACACAATGAACTATGCATGTTGTAATATCTGATGTACAACATGCAGCCTTTTATGACCTTTGTCAGCAAATATCTCCAAAAGTGCGCAAGTTTTTATCTTTTGCTTTTAAGAAATATTTCCTAGCATTGTGCACATTCTAAAAACACAACTAGTTTCAATGTATCATCAACTTTATTTTCTGTCCCCTTTGTCCTGTTTTCATGCACACCTTTTGGCACTAAGTCATATAGATATAGTGTGTGTGCGTGTGTGCATTTGCATTTGTGTGTGGTTGTGTGCACTCATGTGCATGCATGCATACATTCACAAGAAAGTGTGGACATACATACATGTGTGCATAGGGGTGTGTGTGTGTGTGGATGTGTGTGCACAAGTGCATGTTTGTGGATGTGTGTGTGTGTGTGTGTGTGTGTGTGTGTGTGTGTGTGTGTGTGTGCACAAGCGTGTGTGTGCACAAGCGTGTGTGTGTGTGTGTGTGTGTGTGTGTGTGTGTGTGTGTGTGTGTGTGTGTGTGTGTGTGTGTGTGTGTGTGTGTGTGTGTGTGTGTGTGTGTGTGTGTGTGTGTGTGTGTGTGTGTGTGTGTGTGTGTGTGTGCGTGTGTGTGCGAGCGCACATGCCTGTGCATGCACACATACATACATACATGCATGCGTGTGTGTGTGTACAAGCAGCACAACTCAGGGAACACTCACCCAGCACTTCCTGTTTCCTCAAGTTCATCAGCTCCTCCCACCGCACAGTGAACCAGTCGTCCTCCTCCATCCTGTCAGTACACATCACTATGTCCATCAAACACCGCCACAGACCAGCAACCACTCCCTCATCCCTCTGTCCCTCAAACACCACCACCAGCAACCCCATCCCTCTGTCCATCAAACACCACCACCAGCAACCTCATCCCTCTGTCCATCAAACACCACCACCACTCCCTCATCCCTCTGTCCACCAAACACCACCACCACTCCCTCATCACTCTGTCCCTCAAACACCACCACCAGCAACCTCATCCCTCTGTCCATCAAACACCACCACCACTCCCTCATCACTCTGTCCACCAAACACCACCACCACTCCCTCATCACTCTGTCCACCAAACACCACCTGCAGCAACCTTCCCCT
>OY757551.1:10285348-10290348 GCA_963584105.1 Alviniconcha strummeri
GTTCACAATCACAAAACAGTCCATGGTTCACATTCACAACATGGTTCACAATCACAAAACAGTCCATGGTTCACATTCACAACATGGTTCATAATCACAAAACAATCCATGGTTCATATTCACAAAACAGTCCATGGTTCACATTCACAACATGGTTCACAATCACAAAACAGTCCATGGTTCACATTCACAACATGGTTCACAATCACAAAACAGTCCATGATTCACAAACACAAAACAGTCCATGGTTCACATTCACAACATGGTTCACAATCACAAAACAGTCCATGATTCACAAACACAAAACAGTCCATGGTCCACATTCACAACATGGTTCATAATCACAAAACAGTCCATGGTTCACAACCACAAAACAGTCCATGGTTCACATTCACAAAACAGTCCGTGGTTCACAGTCATGAAACAGTCCATGGTTCACAATCACAAAAAAGAACTAAAAGAAGAAAGCAAATAAAGTGACCACTAAGACAATGACCCCATGAATACCAGACTTGGGAGAAGGATAATTATGTCCTAGGGTTATGCATGAAGTTTGTGGAGCAATAAGTCACTTCTCTGCTTTGCGTCATCATAATCACAAAAACAGACTGGGGCATAGAATTCATCCGTAGAGTCACGCAAAGGGAAGTAATAACATTCAGAATCTCTCACGACAAGAGCACAGCGACCCTGCTCAAGAGTGGAGAATAGCGACAGAAAAAGCGATACAGGACAGTACAGCAAGGGTCAGTGAGCCGGTGTGGCCTAGCGGTAAGGCGTTAGGCTGGTAAGCGGAAGGACCTCGGTTCGATACCGCTTCGGCTCTCCTTTCTCATCAAAAAAGGTTGTGGTTTGTGGACACTGTCTTGTGACTTTGTCCATCACTTCCTACTGAAACATTAAAATGGCTCTCATCGCTGCCCATCTTAATGCATGAATCATTCTGGTGGTGACAGTGTAGCGATAGGTATATAGTCTCCCTCTCCCCCCACCTCCATGCCCCCTTCCCCCCCTTCTCCCCGTCCCTAATAAGCCTTATGGTTTCTGTGGACGTTAAGCACCATGTTTACTTACTTACTTACAGCAAGGGAGGCAACACAAAACATGTCTCACAAGGGAGACAACAACAAAGACTGACAGCTGTGAAGATGGTAAACATTACAATTATGGTTCCAGATAATCCGACTTTGTTACTTAACATCCACGGAGGCGTGAAGGCCTATTAGGGAGGGGCAACGTCAGATAATCGGGTGAGGGCTTTTACTCGTACAGACCGGCTGTGTTTGGAGTGTAGGTGTCCTCCAAACATTGCACACTTGTTTCTTAGAATTCTGATGCAGCCTTTCAGGGAGGGGCAACGTCAGATAATCGGGTGAGGGCTTTTACTCGTACAGACCGGCTGTGTTTGGAGTG
This sequence comes from Alviniconcha strummeri, assembly GCA_963584105.1. Taxonomy (NCBI): domain Eukaryota; kingdom Metazoa; phylum Mollusca; class Gastropoda; family Provannidae; genus Alviniconcha; species Alviniconcha strummeri. The sequence continues at coordinate 10,286,762 of OY757551.1, forward strand.
TAGGTGTCCTCCAAACATTGCACACTTGTTTCTTAGAATTCTGATGCAGCCTTTCATGTAACATCACGCTTACTGTTATTGAAATACCACAGCAAGGTCACATGTGGTATTTTTGGAATACCACTGTAAGATCACACAATTTTTGAAATACTAATGCAACATAACACTATTTTCGGAACACCAATACAATGTCATACTGTTTTTTTAATACTAATGCAAGGTACCAGTATTTTCAGAACACCAATGCAAGGTCACACCAATGCAAGGTCACACTTACAGTATTTGAAATACCAATGGTAATGCAACAACACACTATTTCTGGACTACATAATTCAGTGTCACACTTATTACTGTTGGAATTTACCAATTCAGTGTCACACTTACTATTGTTGGAATGCATAATTTACCAATTCAACATCACACTTACTATTGTTGGAATACATTTACTAATTCAGCATCACACTTACTACTTTGGGGATACTTGAACTTATCAGCATCCAGCTGCAGCGTTTCCAGGGTGCGAACACATGCCAGTCGTCGTGGCAACTCCGTTATTTCATTGTTAGAGATGTCCAGAAGCCGCAGACAGGGGAGGTCACACACACTCTCCGTTAACTCTTTCAGTCTGTTACCTGAAAGTAATAATGGAATGAGCAATTTCCACACACAGCATCAACACAGCATTAAAAACAATGCTCTAACTCAACAATCCACCTCAGCCAGTCCAAATCATTGGATTTTACGTAACTGCTCTTTATCACTCAATGCTTTATTATTATTAAACAATGATGAACAATGTCTGTACACACTGCTCACCACATTATCCCTTCAATCACACAAGTGGCCCACTTAAATGGGACCTCAAGCAAAGCTGTATCTTGGCCCAAAAGCATAGAAATGTGCAAATATTTACATTTGCAGACTTCATACCACTGTTCTATCAATATAATACATAAGAATCCTCCCCCCCCCCCCCCCCCCCCTTTCAGCTGTTGGCTTATCACAGTTTACATGTCCACCACACAAAGTCAAAGATGCCAGACCCATTCATAACATCACAGATGCCAGACCCATTCATAACATCACATATGCCAGACCCATTCATAACATCACAGATGCCAGACCCATCCATAAGACACCAGACCCATTCATAATGTCATAGATGCCAGACCCATTTGTAGCATCACAGATGCCAGACACATTCATAACATCACAGATGCCAGACACATTCATAACATCACAGATGCCAGACCCATTCACGTCACAGATGCCAAACCCATTCACAATGTCACAGATGCCACTCATATAGTCATAATGTCACAGATGCCATTCATAATATCACAGATGCCAGACCCATTCATAATGTCACAGATGCCACTCATATAGTCATAATGTCACAGATGCCATTCATAATATCACAGATGCCAGACCCATTCATAACATCACAGATGCCAGATCCATTCATGACATCACAGATGCCAGACACATTCATAACATCACAGATGCCAGATCCATTAATAACATCACAGATGCCAGACACATTCATAATGTCACAGATGCCAGACACATTCAGAACATCACAGATGCCAGACACATTCATAATGTCACAGATGCCAGACACATTCATAACATCACAGATGCCAGACACATTCATCATGTCACAGATGCCAGACACATTCAGAACATCACAGACTTGGTCAAATCAGCAGTGCTGACAACTGTGAGACATCAATTTTTCTTTGGATCATATTTCCCAAGTATTTATTCATTTATCAGTGACTTTTTATCCCGCTGTTTGCTGTTGTAATTTTGTGTGTTATATTTGTGTGAGTATGTGACGAGTGTACTTGGCACCACAGAACATTCTAGTGCAACTGTATCAACATTTGGCAATAAAGTTGTATTATATTGTGTACTGTACGTCTGTAGTGTTTTCATGATTCAGACATCAATTTTTGCCTTTCACAAGATGTTAGTTGTTGGATTTTTTTTTACATCCTGTCTACAACATTGGGTCAGCTGAGGAAATGTTCTTTTCAAGCTAGGCTGACACTTAAAAAACGGAAGTCCCGCAATAATTCTGCCTCGTACTTAGCCGTAACTTACTTTTGACATTCAGCGTCTGAAGGCTGCGGAGATGTCCAATGCTGTCAGGTAGTTTCTTCAGTTTGTTGTTCTCCAGGTTTAAAACCTGAAGAATACACACAAGGCCAGGATAATGATCATGATATCAGGCAGCAGGTCTTTTGCTGCTCATTATTACACAAGTGAACAGCAGAGCACACCGCTCAAGCAAACGAAGAGATAAAAACACAAAAATATGGGCATGCAGATGTGCAAACACAAAAACAACATCCCTACACCCCCCCCCCCCATCCCACACCCACACACTCCCCAAACCCATGCCTCCATCCACACCAAGTAACAGACCAGTTTACCTGCAAACGCTCGAGGCAGCCAATGTCATCCGGCAAAACCTTCAGCTCATTGTTGTGGAGGTCCAGGACCTGCCAGATCATTACAGACACTGCTGTCAGTCAAATCAACGCACATAATGGCACTGCCATCGGTCAAATCAACGCACATAATGGCACTGCCTTCAGTCAAATCAACGCACAAAATGGCACTGCCTTCAGTCAAATCAATGGCACATAATGGCACTGCCATCAGTAAAATCAATGCACATAATGCCACTGCCATCAGTAAAATTAAGGGCACATAATGACACTGCCATCAGTCAAATCAATGCACATAATGACACTGCTATTACTTGGAGTTAGAGAATAGCACTTTATAACTAATATAAGAATGACCTCCTGACAAGTATTGTTATTACAGTCACTGAACAACTGGGTTTCCTTACCCTCAGCTGCTGCAGATCAGCCACACTGCCCTCTTTGGACAGCGAGGTCAGCCAGTTGTCGTTCAGAAACAGGGCCTGAAAATGTCCACTGACAGAGTGAGACTAAGAGCATGACAAACATACATGACCTGAAAATGTCCACCAACAGTGTGAGAGTGTGGCAAACACACGATATGACCTGAAAATGTCCACTGACAGTGTGAGAGTGTGACAAACACGTGATATGACCTGAAAATGTCCACTGACAGTGTGAGTGTGACAAACACATGATATGACCTGAAAATGTCCACTGACAGTGTGAGTGTGACAAACACACGATATGACCTGAAACTGTCCACTGACAGTGTGAGTGTGACAAACACACGATATGACCTGAAAATGTCCACTGACAGTGTGAGTGTGACAAACACATGATATGACCTGAAAATGTCCACTGACAGTGTGAGAGTGTGACAAACACGTGATATGACCTAAAATGTCCACTGACAGTGTGAGACTAAGAGCATGACAAACATACATGACCTGAAAATGTCCGCTCACAGTGTGACACAAAGCGACAAATAGAACATGACCTGAAAATGTCCACTGACACTGTGACACACATACAACATGACCTGAAAATGTCTGCTGACATTGTGACACACACAGAACATGACCTAAAAATGTCTACTGACAGTGTAACACACACAGAACATGACCTGGAAGTGTCCACCGACAGTGTCAC
>OY757551.1:10294225-10396725 GCA_963584105.1 Alviniconcha strummeri
TGGCTAATGATTTGATTATTATAATTATTATTGACTGAGTGATGATCTGATTTTCATCATTATTATTGACTGACTGATTTGACTTCATCATTGTTAATGACTGAGTGATGATTTGATTATGATCATTATTGTTCACTGACTGATAATGATCATTACTGATAGAACAGATCTAGGAACTACTCACCTATACGACGAAACACAAGAAAACAAGGAAACACAAGCGCTTTCATTCGACAGAAAATTGTCTTCTTCGGACAGACAGACAGAGAGACAGACAGACAGAGAGACAGAGAGATAAAAGAAAAAGGAAGCAAAGAAGGAGCTGATGTAAACTTTTTTCTTTTTTTTTAATTAAGAATGTATACGTAGATTAAAAAGGTAGAATAAAAATTATCCTTATTGTTGACTGACTGATTATGATCATTATTGTTGACTGATTGACTGTTGCAGCAAACACAATGGGAGGCTCAACTATGAAATCCATCTACGTCAGAGTATGAGTGTGACGACAGCAAAGGACAACCCTCCATCTTGTCGGCAGTGTGACGTCAGCCAAACTGTGACGTTTCCACACCACCGCGACGGAAGGGGTAGAACACTGAAGGAAATGACGCCACCTTTGAGGAGGAAGTGACGTTTTCAAAATGGGCGTCATTGTCAAAAAGAGCCTGTTCAGCTGACAATGAATGGTTGATGTTGTCATGTCTGTGTCGCTTCTGTGAACGCTCTGCTGAAAGGTCCAGTGACGTTATTGTCAATGTACTCAACTGTCCATTAATTAAACACTACTTTGCCTTCAGTATTCGCCATTGTGTTCCCCTGCTATTGTCCTCTCCACCCCCCACCCCAGACTCGCTTCTCGATCCCAACCCCCCATCCCCATCCCCTAACCCCTAACCCCGCTTTCCTCTGTGTGAATAAGTGTGTCCGCCAGACAGAATCCTCCTCCTCAGAACTCTTTCCCGCTAGCTGTAGGTGATAGCTGAAGATTCAAAAAAATTCAAAGCAGTGTCGCGAGATCGTAATATTTCCGGGGTATAGCGCTATGTAAGAGATATTATTATTATTATTATTATTATTATTATTATTATTATTATTATTATTATTATTATTATTATTATTATTCATTTATTATTATTATTATTATTATTATAGTAGTATTTTATTAGTAATAGTAGTAGTATTTTATTTATTTATTTATTTATTATTATTATTATTATTATTATTATTATTATTATTATTATTATTATTATTATTATAGTAGTAATAGTAGTATTTTATTAGTAATAGTAGTAGTATTTTATTTATTTATTATTTATTATTATTATTATGCCACATAAGTTGTGTGTTATGTTACACGTGTTGAGAGCTGCATGGGGCACACGACTGAGTTCCCATCCCAAGTGCCCTGACTTTGCTGCGTCCAGACTGGGATAGATGCAGAACCACGCCAGAGTCCACCGACCGATGACACCATAACGCGGTCGCCTGCTTCAGCCATTGAAGCAATATATCACCATTACTGTCTACACAGGGCCACATGACACTCACTGAAGATTTGTGTTAGTTTTGCTGGCGGGAAATCCGGCCGCGGGAATATGTACGGTACTCCAGGATACGGTCTCTTAAACCAGGAGTTGCTTTCAGTTTTCGGGTTGGGGTGGGGTGGGGCTGGAGGGGGGTTCTGAGTCTGCTTGCTCTCTGGATAGGGTCTGCTGTATGCGACGCGATTCTTTATTAAGTTTTTCAGTGAAGGGGCACCAGGCTTACCTTGCCCAACCTCCCTCCCTCCCCCACCCCCGCTTCTTTTACCTTTTACTTAAATGTATGCTACAATACTCTCTCTCTCTGTCTCTCTCTGTCTCTCTCTAAGTCTCTGTCTCTGTCTCTGTCTCTCTCTCTCTGTCTCTCTGTCTCTCTGTCTGTCTGTCTGTCTGTCTGTCTGTCTGTCTGTCTCTGTCTCTGTCTGTCTGTCTGTCTGTCTCTCTCTCTCTCTCTCTCTCTCTCTCTCTCTCTCTCTCTCTCTCTCTCTCTCTCTCTCTCTCTCTCTCTCTCTCTCTCTCTCTCTCTCTCTCCTCTCCGCACACACACACACACACACACACACACACACACACACACACACACACACACACACACACACACACTTAATTCTCATTATCGCAACTTTTCAAACAACTGGCTGGCAAGTCAACGTGTTCCAAAACGAACTCCTGGTGCTCTGACGGTGGAGGCTGCGCAATTGCAGGGAGACAACTCTGTCTCAGATTTTGCCTGAACTTGCGGGTGAGAGTTGCAGCACGTAGATTGGAAATCCTCTGTCTGTCTGTCTGTCTGTCTGTCTGTCTGTCTGTCTGTCTGTCTGTCTGTCTGTCTGTCTGTCTGTCTGTCTGTCTGTCTGTCTGTCTGTCTCTCTCTCTCTCTCTCTCTCTCTCTCTCTCTCTCTCTCTCTCTCTCTCTCTCTCTCTCTCTCTCTCTCTCTCTCTCTCTCCCTCTCTCTCTCTCTCGTAGCGTCCAGCGTCAGCCACTTCTGCTCAGTCATGCAAGTACTCATACCCACCCGCCCCCAATTCACCCCCCCCCCCCCCCCCGACCCTCTTCACACCCCCACCCCACTCCAAATTTTCCTCTCCCCCCCCCCCCTTTATCTCCCCCCCCCCCCCCTTTTTTTTTTTCTTCTTCTTTTTTTTCAAAATATTTTTTGAGGGGAAATCTAAACAAGAAAAGTATTCTTTGTTTACTTCTAGTTAGTTAAACTCCCTTGTCAGTAGTAAGCCAAGCTCATCTCGACCTTAGTTTGCACAAGACAAATTGTTACTGTGTATGCTGACAGTGCTTATAGAACTATTCTCCGAAACAGCCTAGAGTTTGTCAGTTTATATTTGTGCAGCTTGTAGCTTTGTCGATTGTGACTGCTCTCCCTATGAAGATTTTTTTCTTTTGTACTGTCCGTGAATTTTTGATTGGCTGGCTGTGATGGCGTTGATTGACGTGGGCGCATATTTATTTTGACGTCAACATTTATTGCGTTTTCGTGCATTTTTTTTTTTTTTTTTTTTTTAGTATGCAGTATTTTGTGGCGTCATGATTTTATGATGTCGTTAACACTGAAATGTTCTTTGAGGAAAGGATGGATTTCTGCGAACAGCAAGCAGTATGACATGAATTTGGAAGGAGTTCCATTCGTGGTCTCCCTTTGTGATACTCTGATACAAACAAATGGTGAAAGGGGTAGACGAGAGGAAGTCCTTCCGTGAATCTGACTGAGGTTTATGTTGTTGTTTTGTGTGTTTGTAATTAAATTGTATACATATATATATTTAATTGCTGTCGATGAATGAGTATTGGTACGTGTGCGGGCGTAGATTGCATGTGTACATATGTGCGCGCGCACACGTGAATCTGACTGAGGTTTATGTTGTTGTTTTGTGTGTTTGTAATTAAATTGTATACATATATATATTTAATTGCTGTCGATGAATGAGTATTGGTACGTGTGCGGGCGTAGATTGCATGTGTACATATGTGCGCGCGCACACACGCACACACACACACACACACACACACACACACACACACACACACACACACACACACACACACACACACACACACACACACACACACACACACGCACGCACACACACACATTGCCCCCCAACACACACACACACACACACACACACACACACACACACACACACACACGCGCGCGCGCGCGCGCGCGCGTGCGTGCGTGCTTGCGTTCGTGTGTGTGTGTGTGTGTGTGTGTGTGTGTGTGTGTGTGTGTGTGTGTGTGTGTGTGTGTGTGTGTGTGTGTGTGTGTGTGTGTGTGTGTGTGTGTACGTGTGTACGTGTGTGTGCGTGCGTGTGTGTGTGTGTGTGTGTGTGTGTATGTTAGTGTGTGTGTATGTTAGTGTGTGTGTGTGTGTGTGTGTGTGTGTGTGTGTGTGTGTGTGTGTGTGTGTGTGTGTGTATGTGTATGTGGGTGTGGGTGTGGGTGTGGGTGTGTGTGTGAGTTCGTTCGCGCACGCCCCTAGCTATACTAACTACTGAGAAGAAAAGAAAATGTGTGCTCGCTTTCTGAGTATCATACATAGAAACTGGAGAGAAATTAAAACGAAGAAAAAAAAAGAAAAAAAAATTACAGACAGCTATCTTTGGCTGCCAAAAGTGCCCCGTAATAATACCCATTAAACCCAACAGAAATGTTCATTCTGAAAACTGTGCTCTATGCCGCCGGGAACTCAAGCAAGACTTCACTCACAAGCCATGCAGATGGGGCTCACTCCACCACGGACATCTTGTGGTGGACGTCCTCACGGGGACCACTTCACCACGGACATCTTGTGGTGGACGTCCTCACGGGGACCACTTCACCACGGATGTCTTGTGGTGGACGTCCTCACGGGGACCACTTCACCACGGACATCGTATGGTGGACGTACTCACGAGGACCACTTCACCACGGATATCTTGTGGTGGACGTCCTCACGGGTTTCACTTCACCACGGACATCGTATGGTGGACGTCCTCACGGGGACCACTTCACCACGGATATCTTGTGGTGGACGTCCTCACGGCAGGAAAAGGGTTAACGCAGGTCAGGTCCTAAGTAGTACTAAACCCACCTTGGTTTGGGCTGTTTCACAACACACTGTGTTACAACACACTCACACCGGCAAGAACACGCAGGCTTGGGCTGTGTCACAACACACTGACACCAGCAAGAACACCCAGGTTTGCGCTGTGTCACCACACACTGTGTCACAACACACTGACACCAGCAAGAACACCCAGGTTTGGGCTGTGTCACCACACACTGTGTCACAACACACTGACACCAGCAAGAATACCTGGGCTTGGGCTGTGTTACGAAACACTGACACCAATAAGAACACCAAGGCTTGGGCTGTGTCATTACACACTGACACCAGTAAGAACACCAAGGCTTGGGCTGTGTCACAACACACTGACACCAGCAAGAACATCAAGGCTTGGGCTGTGTCACAACACATTGATACCAGCAAGGACACCAAGGCTTGGGCTGTGTCACAACACATTGACACCAGCAAAAACACCAAGGCTTGGGCTGTGTCACAACACACTGACACCAGCAAGAACATCAAGGCTTGGGCTGTGTCAGAACACATTGATACCAGCAAGAACACCAAGGCTTGGGCTGTGTCACAACACACTGACACCAGCAAAAACACCAAGGCTTGGGCTGTGTCACAACACACTGACACCAGCAAGAACACCAAGGCTTGGGCTGTGTCACAACACACTGACACCAATAAGAACACCAAGGCTTGGGCTGTGTCACAACACACTGACACCAGCAAAAACACTAAGGCTTGGGCTGTGTCACAACACACTGACACCAGCAAGAACACCAAGGCTTGGGCTGTGTCACAACACACTGACACCAATAAGAACACCAAGGCTTGGGCTGTGTCACAACACACTGACACCAGCAAAAACACTAAGGCTTGGGCTGTGTCACAACACACTAACACCAGCAAGAACACCAAGGCTTGGGCTGTGTCACAATACACTGACACCAGCAAAAACACCAAGCCTTGGGCTGTGTCACAACACACTGACACCAGCAAGAACACCAAGGCTTGGGCTGTCACAACACACTGACATCATGCAGCAAGAACACCAAGGCTTGGGCTGTGTCACAACAATATATGTACCCGTTAACGACCCTACCTGTTCATTTTTAGACTTTCTTTCAGATTAACCGTTACGATCTACCTGTCAACATTTCCACTGTTCTACATGTCCACAGGTGTACCTGTTCATCAATATACCTGTTCTGTTTATTTATTATTTTTCTGCGTATTCTACGCAATGACCTTTCAACTCATCTACTGGAGTACCTGCCCACAGATCCACCCAAAAATACATTTACCTGTTTAAATTCATGCTTTTCTTTCGTCTAACCATAACGACCTACCTGTCACCACAACTACTTGTGTACCTGCCCATATTTGTACCCGTTCATGGTCCTACCTGTTCATTTTGATACTTTCATTCCGATTAACCGTTTAGATCTACCCGTCAACGTTTCTACTGTTCTACACGTCCACAGATGTACCTGTCCAGCACTATACTGTTCTGCATGTCCACAGATGTACCTGTTCATCACTATACCTGTTCAGTTTATTTCTTCTTTTTCGGCATAACATGCACAATGACCTTTCAACTCATCTCTGGGTACCTACCCGCAGATCCACCCGAAAATATATTTACCTGTTTACCCTCATGCTTCTCCTTTGCCTAAGAACAAAGAACTACCTGTCACCACAACTACTTGTGTACCTGCCAATATATGTACCCGTTCACGACCCTACCTCTTCATTTTCATACTTTCATTCAGATTAGCCGTTAAGAACTACCCGTCAACGTTTCCACTGTTCTACATGTCCACAGACGTACCTTTTCATCAGTATACTTGTTCAGTTCAATTTTTATTTTTCGGCATAACCTGCGCAATGACATTTCAACTCATATACTGGGGTACCTACACACAAATCCACCCGAAAGTAAATTTACCTGTTTACCTTCATGCTTCTCTTCCGTCTAACCACAAAGGCCTACCTGTAACCACCACTACTTGTGTACCTGCCCATAGATGTACCCGTTCATGACCCTATGTGTTCATTTTCAGACTTTCATTCCGATTAACCCTTAAGATCTACCCGTTCACAGTTCTACTGATCTGTATGTCCACAGATGTACCAGTTCAGCATATACAGTATACCTGTTCAATTTGCTTCTTCTTTTTCGGCGTAACCTACACAATCACCTTTCAACTCATCTACTGGGGTACCGACACACAGATCCACCCGAAAATATATTTACCTGTTTACCTTCATGCTTTTCTTTCGTCTAACCACAAAGACCTACCTATCACCACAACAACTTGTGTACATGCACCTAGATGTACCCGTTCATGACCCTACCTGTTCATGTTTATACAGTCATTCCGATTAACCGTTTAGATCTACCCGTCAAGGTTTCTACTGCTCTACATGTAAACAGATACACCTGTTCATCAGTATACCTGTTCAGTTTATTTCTTCATTTTCGACATAACATGCACAGTTACCTTTCCACTCATCTGCTGGGGTATGTACACACACATCCTCATGCTTCTGCTTTGCCTAAGAACAAATACCTACCTGTCACCACAACTACTTGTGTGCCTGCCCCTAAATGTACCCGATGACGACCCTGCCATTTTCATTTTCATACTTTAAATATTCTATATGATTAACAGCTAAGATCTACCCGTCAACGTTCTACTGCTCTACCTGTCCACATGTATATATCCGTTCATGAGTATACCTGTTCAGTATTTCTCCCTGTTCGGCATAACATACACAGTTAAATTTCCGCTCATCTGTCGGGTACTTACACACAGATCCAACCGGAAATAAACGTACCTGTTTATCTTTTCGTACTTCCCCTTTGTCTAACAACAAAGACTTACCTGTCACCCCAAATACGTGTGTACCTGCCCACAGATGTACCCCCTTCCATGACCCTACCTGTTCATTTTCATACTTTATTTCAGATTAAACGCTAAGATCTACCCGTCAACGTTTCTACAGCTCTGCATGAGTCTGTTTATCTGTTTATTTTCATGTTTCTCTTTCGTCTAACCACAAAGACCTACCTGTTACCACATGTACTCGTGTACCTATATATATATATACCCGTTCATGACCCTACCTGTTCATTTTCATATATATACATATACCGTTCATGAGCTACCTGTTCATTTTCATACTTCATTTCAGATAAACCGCTAAGATCTACCCGTCAGCGTTTCTACTGCGCTGCATGACTATGTTTATCATCATGCTTCTCATTCGTCTAACCACAAAGACCTACCCGTCATCACAATTACTTGTGTGCTTTCCCATACATGTACCCGTTCATGACCCTACCTGTTCATTTTCATACTTGAATTCTGATTAACCGCTAAGATCTACCCGTCATTGTTTCTACTGCGCTGCAACACCCGGTTTACCTTCATGCTTCCCTTTCGTCTAACCACCAAGACCTACCTGTCACCACAACTACTTGTGTCCTTACCTGTGGATGTACCGTTCATGACCTTACTTGTTCATTTTCATACTTAAAATCACATTAACTGCTAACCCGTCAACGTTTCTACTGCGCTGCATGTCCACATTTGTACCCGTTCATCAGTATACCTATTCAGTTTATTTCTTATTTTTCGGCATAACCTGCACATTGACCTTTCAACTCATCTAATGGGGTACCTACACACAGATCTACCCGTAGGTAAATTTACCTGTTTGTCTTCATGCTTCTCTTTCGTCTAACCACAAGACCTACCTGTCACCACAACTATTTCTATACCTGCCCACAGATGTACCTGTTCATAACTTTACCTGTTAATTATACTTTTATTCCGATTAACCGCTAAGATCTACCCGTCAACATTTCTACTGCTCTACATGTCCACATGTGTACCTGTTCATCACTATACCTGTTCAGTTTATTTGTTCCTTTTCGGCATAACATCCACAATTAACTTTCAACTCATCTACTGGGGTACGTACACACAGATCTACCCGAAAATAAAGTTACCTGTTTATCTTCATGCTTCTCTTTTGTCTAACCACAAAGACCACCTGCCACCACAACTACTTGTGTACATGCCAATAGATCTACCCGTTCATTACCCTACCTGTTCATTTTGATTATTTCATTCCGACAAACAATTTGTACTTACCTTCCTCTCGCCTGTTGTTCTAAATATTCGGAGATTTACCTTTTCATCAATCAGCCGTTCAATTTGTTTGTGTTTTTCACCTGGCTTTACATGCACACTTATCTGTCAACTCATCTGCTGGTCTGCGTACCGACAGACCCACCCGAAAATGAATGTACCTGCTAATTTTGATGCAACTTGATATGTAAACTTACCTGTCCACTTACAGACCCGTCTATATACCCACCGATCATGTTCATCTTGATCCCTTCTTTCCGGTTAACCACGAAGAGTGTACAGGCATGCGGCTAGCTCGTTATATATTTTTCACACATTAACTGACGGGTAGGTCTGTGGTTTAGGAGACAATACCCTGAATGGGCATGTATGTGGTGCACAGTTGTATTTACTGAACGGGCAAGTCTGTCGGTCTGAAAGCCATACAGGTAGACGCGTCGTAACTTGTCGCAGATCTTTGCAACTCGGTCTGGTGGGATGAAACCGAACGGTAAATAAATCAGTTTGACAATTCATGACGGTACCCTCTGTTGAGAACTTTGCAACTTCCCAAAACTGGCTGTTTGTCGCAGAAGTTTTTCAACACGGTCGGGTGTGGTCAGATTAAAATCCGAATAATCTGAACCAGATAGGAAACATATAGAAGAATCTTTCATCTTTCTGGTGGTACCATTCGCTTAATTTTTAGTGCCCTAGTTATTTAGCAGTAATCCAATTTCTGAAGCAAGTGACGACAAAAAGTTGCAGAAGTATGCAACTTTTGGAGTCGAGTTTGAAATTTCATGACGCCGTCACGCCGGTATGCATCACAGTGCAGTGTGTTTAAAATAAAAGCAAAGTTAACTCACAAAGATATGTGACTGATAGGAAATTTTCTCATCTTTTACATGATACTATTCACTTTACATTCCACTGCATAGTTATTAAGCGGTATGCCCTGAAACAACGACACCATCCAAAAAGTAGTTTGCAACTCTTCGATTTTGGATGTTTGTCGCAGAAGTTTGCAACATGGTTTCGAGTAGTCAAAGTAAACGTGACATAATTTTCAAAATGTAAGGAACAGATAGAACAATCTTTCTTCTTTCACGTGTTACTACTATTGACATTTTTCGTGCTCTAGATTTTTTACAATAAGCAAGTTTCTGACACAAGTGGCTTCAAAAAGTTGCAGAAGTATGCAACTTTTCGGCTCGATTCTCAATCTTTTTGACGCTGTCGCAGAAGTTTGAAACACGTCGTGGTGTTGTCAAACTAAACAAAATGTAATGACATGAGGGTACGGGACCGATAGAAAAATCTTTCATTTATTACATGGTGTGGTTGTTTTTAACATACGTGCTGTGGATTTTTAACGGTAACGTCGTTTCTGACCTAAGGGTAGGCGACGCGTAGTAATACATTTAGGGGAAAAGTTGCAAACTTCTGCGATCGTGTGAACCCACCTTGACACCGGCAGGAACACCCAGGCTCGGGCTGTGTCAGAACACACTGACACCGGCAGGAACACCCAGGCTCGGGCTGAACACACTAACACACTGCGTCAGAACACACTCAGTGACACCGGCAAGAACATCAAGGCTCGGGGCTGTGTCAGAACACACTAACACACTGTTTCAGAACACACTAACACCGGCAAGAACACCTAGGCTTGGGCTGTGTCAGAACACAGTGACACACCGTGTCAGAACACACTGACACACCGTGTCAGAACACAGTTACGTGGGAACTATTTTCAGCCATGATGGTAGGCTCCTCACATAACAGCACCCATCCTGCAAAATGTGGAGGAGTAATAAATAAAAGATTAAAAAAAAAAACAAAAAAAAAACAGACAGGCAAAGCTTTCACCCCATGGGGTGCACATGTGAGTGTACAAGTGCATACCGGCTGACCCCACTCCCAGAGTGTTCGGCTGGGGCTGCTGCAACAATCTCTAAAAAGCAAAACAAAGAATTTAGTTTGTCTGCAGTACATCATGGGGAGGGGTGGGGAGTATTCCCAATATTCGTCCATAAACAAAATAAGGAATTAGTTATTCTCAATGCAAAAGCAAATCGGAGTACTAAGTATTCTCGTGATATATATGTCATATACTGATGTAACCGAGTGTATTGTGTGCGTCAGTCCAGGGCCATGACCCTTTAACCTTTCTTGCCTGTCCTGTTCTATCTTTTTGTTTAATGTCCTCAGATTCTTTCCTGCCGTCCTTTCTCTTTTTTTGACTGGGTGGGAGTTGTACGGCTCCAATTATCTAGTATAGTGTCAGTTAAAACTTGTGCGCTGGGCGGCCCGCCGCGTCCTCTTTCCCCCAGTGTTTTCTTTGCAATAGCAGGTCGGCAGTTAGTTTGAGCTGCTGCCTATGCGTCTGATTCAGGGGTGAGCCTACACCCTTTCCTGGTTGGTTTAAACAGAATTTATTTCCTATATAACAATACATTAACAACATAACAGTTGGGCCGTGCCGCAACAAGCAAAAATATTTATGTTAGTACGGCCCGACTGAATCGTACATAAACTGATGAGGTCACAAAACAACATGGCGATCTTAGTGCATGTCACAACTCACTTGAACGAAACAAGGAATAGTGATGTCTTAGCGCATGTCACGGGACGGGGTGTGTGTGTGTGTGTGTGTGTGTGTGTGTGTGTGTGTGTGTGTGTGTGTGTGTGTGTGTGAGTCAATGTGTGTGCATGCGTGCGTGCGTGCGTGCGTGCGTGAGTGCGTGCGTGCGTGTAGTGTGTGTGTGTGTGTGTGCGTGCGTGCGTGCCGGCGTGCGTGCGTGCGTGCGTGTGTATGTGTTGGTTTTGTTGTTGTACTGACAGTGTTCTTCGCGCAAAACCGCCCTGGATCGGTTTTCCGCCATTGGGTGTCATTCTTTTGCGTTACACCGGTAGACACCGATTGACGAAAATCCTGTTAGGGTTCACGCGTACCCTAAGCGTTAGCGGCCTTGACCCTGCATTGTCAGCTAGGCGAAATCCAGAGAACATTCTACACGAGAGACGCTTCACTCAGCGATTTTCAAACCCGGGTACACATAATTATCGTTATCAGTGCTTGTTAGATTGTTAGAAGCGCTGGCTTCACTCTAGTCCAGAGTAGGCGTGCTTACGAGCTAAGGGACATGAGCACTGTATGGAAACAGGAGCAAATGATGATGAGTTGATGCTTAATGTCCTCACATGTCAGTTGACATATTAGGGACAAGTTGTGACCAGTGCCGAAGCACGGTTCAATAAATCTTTACGTCCACGGAAACCAGAAGGCTCGTTAGGACGGACAGCCCAGGACGGCCACCTCGACTCTCACACAGCTCCTGAACTATGAACAGGAGCAGTAAGTAAGTAGGCATGGTGCTTAACGTCCACACAAACCGTACGGCTTATTAGGGACGGGGATAAGGGGGGAAGGGGTTATGGAGGTGGGGGAAGAGGGATATTATATACCTATCGCTACACTGTCACCACCAGAATGACCGGCTACTGCATTAAGGTGGGCAACGATGAGAGCCATTTTAATGTTTCAGTAGGAAGTGATGGACAAAGTCACAAGACAGTGTCCACAAACCACAACCTTTTTGAAGAGAAAGGAAAGCTGAAGCGGTATCGAACCGAGGTCCTTCCGCTTACCAGCCTAACGCCTTACCGCTAGGCCAAACCGGGTCACTAACAGGAGCAAACTACACGTACGTGTTTATGTAGTAGAATCTTATCGCACGCGCTGCGTTAGCCAATAGACGGTGGAAGCGTTGCACTGACTGAAACTGAACCGGTTAGCGGTGCGTGACTTCAGTGAGGTCGAGTATCATATACGGGGCAAGTACTGGGTGCTGGCAAGTCAAGTTCTTGCATTTGAAAGGGCAGTTGTTTTGCGTGTTGCGAGCTGTATTTTGAAGTTCAGGCAAAGCGGTTTTCACTGCGCGAAAATTCAGTGCTGAGAGCTGTCGGGGTGCACGCATTGCTTTTGTACTGAAACTGACGCGGATCTATATCACATACGGGCCACCGTCTTGCTGCTCCTTGGGTTTTTGCGACGTAGAAATCGTTAAAGACGGTCTCTACAACTGACGATGGCAGCGGTGTCTCTCGACAACCCCGTCTTCAAGGCGTTCGTCACCTACGCCGTCATCGTGGTGGTGAAGACGATGCTGATGAGTTTCGCCACCGCCTTCAGCCGTGTGAAAAACAAGGTAACCGTAAGCGCTTACAGATGCACTCACTGTCCAACAGACCCCCCGCCCACCCCACCCCGCTGTCATTGATGTGTAGCTGTGTTTCAGAATGTCACAGTTGTTACTAACCAACATTTGTGTTTTTGTTTTATTTTTTAATGTGTTCTACCGCCTCAGGTATCACCCCGCCACACTTGTGTAGCCGAACGTTCAGCGAAGATTCTGTCATCACAAGTGCTGTCAGGTGCTGTGAATAGGCCTACTTTTTTTTAAAGCGGTCACGTGAATGTGTTTCGTGTGTGTGTGTGTGTGTGTGTGTGTGTGTGTGTGTGTGTGTGTGTGTGTGTGTGTGTGTGTGTGTGTGTACAATATGGATATATGTGCATGTGTTTATATACAGTATGGAAATTATATATATGTGCAAGAGGAAGTGCCACCAGTCTTCCATGACAGGTCAACAAAGAGTAGTTGCGGTCAGTCTTCCTTGACAGGTCATCAAAGGGTAGTCGTCAATCTTCCTTGACAGGTCAGCAAAGGGTAGTTGTCAATCTTCCTTGACGGGTCAACAAAGCTGGGGTACTTGTGAATCTTCCTTGACAGGCCAACAAAGAGTAGTTGTCAATCTTCCTTGAGAGGTCATCAAAGCTGGGGTAGTTGTAAATCTTCCTTGACAGGTCAGCAAAGGGTAGTTGTCAATCTTCCTTGACAGGTCAGCAAAGGGTAGTTGTCAATCTTCCTTGACAGGTCAGCAAAGGGTAGTTGTCAATCTTCCTTGACAGGTCAGCAAAGGGTAGTTGTCAGTCTTCCTTGACAGGTCAGCAAAGGGTAGTTGTCAGTCTTCCTTGACAGGTCAGCAAAGGGTAGTTGTCAATCTTCCTTGACAGGTCAGCAAAGGGTAGTTGTCAATCTTCCTTGACAGGTCAGCAAAGGGTAGTTGTCAATCTTCCTTGACAGGTCAGCAAAGGGTAGTTGTCAATCTTCCTTGACGGGTCAGCAAAGGGTAGTTGTCAATCTTCCTTGACGGGTCAGCAAAGGGTAGTTGTCAATCTTCCTTGACGGGTCAGCAAAGGGTAGTTGTCAATCTTCCTTGACGGGTCAGCAAAGGGTAGTTGTCAATCTTCCTTGACGGGTCAGCAAAGGGTAGTTGTCAATCTTCCTTGACGGGTCAGCAAAGGGTAGTTGTCAATCTTCCTTGACGGGTCAGCAAAGGGTAGTTGTCAGTCTTCCTTGACGGGTCAGCAAAGGGTAGTTGTCAATCTTCCTTGACAGGTCAGCAAAGGGTAGTTGTCAATCTTCCTTGACAGGTCAGCAAAGGGTAGTTGTCAATCTTCCTTGACAGGTCAGCAAAGGGTAGTTGTCAATCTTCCTTGACAGGTCAGCAAAGGGTAGTTGTCAATCTTCCTTGACAGGTCAGCAAAGGGTAGTTGTCAATCTTCCTTGACAGGTCAGCAAAGGGTAGTTGTCAATCTTCCTTGACAGGTCAGCAAAGGGTAGTTGTCAATCTTCCTTGACGGGTCAGCAAAGGGTAGTTGTCAATCTTCCTTGACAGGTCAGCAAAGGGTAGTTGTCAATCTTCCTTGACAGGTCAGCAAAGGGTAGTTGTCAATCTTCCTTGACAGGTCTGCAAAGGGTAGTTGTCAATCTTCCTTGACGGGTCAGCAAAGGGTAGTTGTCAATCTTCCTTGACAGGTCAGCAAAGGGTAGTTGTCATGCATAGATATGCTCCTGCTTCCCCTGATTGGTTGTAAACAATGTGCATTACACACTTACCTGCTGACCTACTGATGCAAGGGGCTTTGCAAAGGGGAGGGGGGGGGGGGTTGTAGACCTTGAGCGTGCTGCTTTACGTCCACACTGAAGTGAGGTTGCTTATTAGGGACAGGGACAGGGGAGGAAGAGGGCAAGAGAGTGAAGGCTTGACCGCAGATACCGCCCAAAAAAGACCTGAGAGACTGTGGACTGCCACCAGAACAATGGAAGTGTTAAGGCGGTGTCCACTCACCATTGCGCAGCAACTAGTATTATTGATCGCTTTTATATAGCAGGAGAATGTGAAGTCCAGTTTCTCCCCGATTTTCTAATGTGTGTCAGAGAGGCAGATGTATAAATGTGTATTAGAGATGCACCATTCTGATGTGCCATTAACTTGGGTGGGTGGGTGTGTGTGTGTGGGGGGGGGGGGGGGGGGGGCGACACAAGACTATGTGACCATTCACATACTGCACTCGCTTTAAAGAGACCAATGAGCCAAAGCAGATTGGAACCTGGGTCTGTCTGAACAGCTTACTAGCCACACTAGGCCAAACCAGCTGATTTCTGAGTAGGGGACTTGCAAATCAGGTGTTCATATACACAGTATTCAAGTACCTACAAACCCACTTGAGATCAAGAGGAGGGAGGTGGAGCTGGACCCTCAAGTTAGCCCAGAAGAGATCATGAGCAGGGAGGTGGAGCTGGGCTGCGAAAGTTGGACTTCTTTCGCTTCAGGTTGTTCCTCAACAGCAGTGCAGCGGACATTGGGTTTGTGACTCTGCCGAGCACGGCAGTTGAAACAGCACTAGTGCTAACCCAGTGCAGCACATTTTGCAAAACAGGGTGTGACCTCTGAGGTGGCAAATGTGGGTCACAGAAACCAGTAGATCAGCTAGGTCAGATACAAGACTGTCAGTACTACTACTAGTAGTAGCAAACACCCTGCTCCCTTCCCTGTCTAGAACATGCACACGCGTGTGCACGTGCACACACGCACGCGCACACACACACACACACACACACACATACACCATGAACAAACTCTCTCGCTCTCTCCTTTTCATTTCCATTGCAGTTGCTGTCTCTTTTTACATGTGTTATTATTGGTGCTGTATTTGTCTATATCCTTCTGTCATAGTATTTCACTATGAATGTCTTGGATATTAGTGCTACTGTAGCAATTAGATTTTTTTCTCCAGTGTATGCTGATCTTAACCGATAAAATACTGGAAATATCTGGTTAATGCAAAAGCCTGTAACCTAGTGAAACCTACACCATGATCAGTTATTTCATTTAAAAGATCATAGTGTTCAATTGCCAATAATCCATTTTATTGAGAGATAACAACAAAAAAGACCATGCATGCACCCACACACATGCATGCACACGCACACACACACACACACACAAAGACAGTAAAATCAGAGTTACTTAAAGGAGAGAGAAAAACAAGGCGACTAGTGGACCCTAATGACTATACCTGCTGTGGAATGAGCCATACTGGCAAAGGTCGGGGTGAAGAGTCTGTTTAAAAAAAGCTCACACACACACACACACACACACACGCACACGCACACACACACACACATCAACAGCAAACCATGATGGACAAAAGAAAGAGAGAAAAAAGATGGGAAAGTTCTAAGATTATTATGGATTATAATATATATCCTAAAATATGTGTTCTGAATTTTTTTTTTAATAGAGAAATTAAAAACAACATGTTGGCTTAAAAATGTCCCAAATTTTTAGCACAACTGCCTTCCATGGGAGTTATTTCTTACAACTCAGGGTAAAGTCACACTGGGCCACACCAGCTGACCAGCTAGCTATTGTCTGCTTCTGATAGACCATGCCTACTTTTGGGTCTTAGCCCAGTGTCATGTTGACTTAAAAAAAGAGCACTGTAAAGACTCACTTGTTGGCATTGTTCAAAAAACTGTGGCTTGATGAAAACATTTAATGCAGGAACATTGAAGGGTTGGTTTCAGCGGGCCTGGGAGTTTATTTTGAATGCTTGTGAGTTGTTTTTGTTGCTAAATGGCCTTCTGTGGCTGAACTTGGTGTGGTGATGCATCCTTGTGAGCCAGAGTGTGAATGCAGAAAGATTGTTTTTAACTTTTAACTATTGAACATATTTTACACTACTTGTTCAGATCTTATTGAAATAAGAGAGAGCCACTTTACAGCTCAATCACTGCATGTGTTGTTTCAGGAGATTTCACCTGAGAAGAATTTTTTTTTTTGGAAAGAAAATCAGTATTTTGGGAAAAATTAAACTTGATATCACTTTTGGTTATGTTTGTGTCTTACTTCCCTTTTAAATATGGTTTTAAAATTGTAAATGTACCAGTTTTAACACATATACACTTCTAAAAATTAATATTTGATGTCAAAATGTGTATTGCCCTGATATAACTGCACTGGTTGACTGGGTGTAAAACATCAGTTTACTTACTATCTTCTAGGTCAAGGTCACAGTAGGAGATCATATGATCAGAATATGACAATTTGTGGTATATTTTGTCAGTGGGTCACCCTGATATAACCGCATTGGTTGACTGGGCGTAAAACACCAACTTACTTACTTGTCAGTGGGATACCATCTACAGAAATGACTGTTATTGTTATTATTATCATCAGAATAAGGTCTGAAAATTGTATCCAAACTTAGATTTGATTGTATATCATCGCACGTTTGATAGTAGAGCATCACATCTTTCAGATCATCTTTCAAATCTCAACTCTTCAAGCTGTCCTGTTGACTCTGTGTGTGTGTGTGCTCTCTTGTGTGCGCACATGTGCAAGTTTGTTTAGACTATTTTGGTTCTTTGTGTTCTAGTGGGCTATGTGCTCCAGTTTGGAGATATAGCACATAAAAGACTGTGTTATTGTTATCATTTGGACAACGTTCTTTCAGTTTCATGGCACCATCTCTCTGGAATTCTCTGCCAGCCACTCTAAGAAAATTAAATGTACCAACGCTGTCTCAGTTCCAATTGCAGCTAAAAACCTTGTTTGCCCAGGCCTTCCTGTAGAATCTGAAGAAATCTGTGTGTGTGGCAGTTGAATGTAGATGGATGCAGAGGGGGAAGGGAAGGGGGGGAGGGAGAGAGCATGAGAGATCTAGGCAAGAGAAGGAGGCACGGGTTGGGTGGGTGATAAGACAGATTCAAATTGGTGTTGTTTGAGATCATTAATATTTTGTTAATTGTTGTATGAGTGGACGAGCGGAGACAGGTGTGCGCATGTCATTATGTGTGTGTGTGTGTGTTGTTGTGTGTGTGTGTGTGTCTATTGTTCGATAGGTGATAACGGTAATTTAAGCTACAATAATTAAGGTTTTGTTTGCTGAAATGTATGTTAATGTAGTTTTTATGATGTTTATTATTATTATTTGTTTATGACTATTATAAGCCAGTCGAGTGCCTTGTGAAAAGATTAGATTGCTGTGTGCAGGGTCAAGGTCACAGTTTTGGTTCACTGAAGCTACTTCCTTGAATGTTTGTCAGTACTTGATTTTCTGTACCCTTACTATCTATCCAACCAAACTAGGTGTGTTGAATGTACAGTTACAAATAACCAGACCAAGTGCAAACAAAGTGGGCATATCATAGTATGTTGACAATGACAGCGACTTACAGTGTCTAGGCAAAGGGGTTTGGTTGGGGGGGGGGGGGGGGGATACATCTTTTTTTACCTGAGTGTTTGTGGAAGGGTGGCGGCCTTCCTATACAAAACAGGTTTTGAAAATGATACTAGATTTTACTTCCCATTGCCTTTGTTTGTTTTGTTGTTCTATAATGATAATTATAAGAGGCTTTTGAGATCACCCATCTGCCTCATAAGGTGGGTAAAGCAGGGTGCTTTACAATATCACTAACAACACACACACACACACACACACACACACACACACACACACACACACACACACACATGTCAGATGGGGGATAGGAATAGCTGTGAAAAAGACAGTTTACAAATAGTTATTGAACAGGTGCACCTTAAGGGCAGCTTCAAAAGAGGAGGCAGAATCAGAGTGGCAATTGAGGTAAATTGTTCCCAACTGATGAACCAGCGTAAGAAAATGATCTTTCACCAAACGTTTTTGTTTACACAAGGGGGTTTGTGTGTCAGATGCGGATCATAATTGTCTTGCTGGAGTATAAGGTCGAAGGAGATCAGACAGATAATGAAGGGCTGTTCCAGAGATGTACTTGAAGCAGATAGTTGAAATTTTGTATTGAATGCAATGTGTTCTTGAGAGCCAATGCAAAGTTTCAAGAGTAGGGTGGCGGATGTGGTAAGATTTGTTAGCTTTACACACAAGCCTTGCTGCTGCATTCTGACCTTTTGCAAGTTTGTGTAATAAATCATGAAGGCAACCTGCATGTAAAAATGTAAATAATGACTTAGGCACCAGGATTGCACGCTTCACTGAACTCGTGCTTCATGCTTGATTGCCTGCAGGCATTCGCCAACCCGGAGGACACAGCCCGCTTAAAGGACAAGGAGGGGGGCAAGCTGAAGCCCGTCACTGACCCCAACGTGGAGAGAGTGCGAAGGTGAAGGACGAGCTAGCGTGACAGACTCCCAAGTCCGAGTATCGGTAACGGCGACGACACCCTTTCCTCCAACGGAAAGGAGCTGCCGGAGAGTGAGGCATGGACACGCACCGAGCTTCACTTTCCGACACTCTTCCTCCAAGGGGGGTGTTGGAGGAAGGAGTACAATGGGGTAGGGTGTTGGGGGGGGGGGGAGGGGGGTTGGGTGTATGACAGTGATTATTCATCTGACCGGCCGCCAGTTCACCACGCAAAGCAGAAGAAGTATGTGTTGCTGTGTGCCATTTTTTTGTGTGTGTGTGTGATGAATATCACACACACACACACACACACACACTCTCTCTCTCTCTCTCTCTCTCTCTCTCTCTCTCTCTCTCTCTCTCTCTCTCTCTCTCTCTCTCTCACGCATGCACACACACACGGACACACGCTCAGACACACACGCACACACCGTAGGCTGCTAACAGCACAAAGGAAGGAAGGAAGATAGTAACGTGGTACTTTATGCCCAGTCAGTCAGCCATTTACGGTTATGTCAGGGTGATAGATAGGAAGGCAGTGGGAAGACACAGCATGTGCATACACTGACAACATTGCAGTGGCGTGACACAGTGATGTCACTTGCGCAGGGGCCGTAACTATGAATCACACCAAAAGCCCGTCTAGTTAAAACCAGGGCATGTTGCAAAACGCAGGGCTGTTTGAGGTGCACATGTACCAACTGTCAGCACTACTGTACCGATGCGATGGGTGGACATGCACCGAATTGCGCAGTGGATATTCTCAGAGCACCGACAGGTTCACACAAAATACAATGGGGTTCGGACCTGTCTAGTTGCTGAGGCTGTCACTGTACCTGCGATTCACACACACACACACACACACACACACACACACACACACACACACACACACACTACACATTACTCACGCTCACAGTCACATACACACACACTACACTACTCACACTACACTCACACACACACTCACGCACATTGATTTGCGATTTGATCATCTGTCCTACTGCTCTGTGTGTGTGTGTGAGCTGTATATGTTAATGTGGTGTGTGTGTGCGCGCACATTTATGTGTGTGTGAGCTGTATAGTTAATGTGTGTGTGTGTGTGTGTGTGTGTGTGTGTTGTTGGATCATCTTTCACTGAGCAGTTTAAAAAAGATAATTAAAGTGTTAATGTTAGGTTGTTTTTGCTTTCATGTAATGAGCTGTGTGCTCCACAGGAGATATGGTACAACCAAATTTCCTTTTTAAGGATTAATAAAATAGCATATTTTATCAGTAAAAAGAACACATCATTAATGTTGTTGATAAATTGGTGAGTTTACCTCATCGGTGAGTTTACCTCATTTACCTAAGAGTAAAGTTTTGAAATGTGTATTTGCTTACGACAGTTTGATCATCACAAGGTGATAGGGTGTTGAAATCCACTTACATAGTTTTACCTCAAGGATGACCTGGGTTGACTGTATGTCACTTTAGTAATGTTGAACCAACCTGTGTTGCAGATGCCACCTGAATGACCTGGAGAACGTGATCCCTTTCATCCTGATCAGCCTGCTGTATGTGACCACTTCACCAACTCTGTCCACCGCCGTCCTGCACTTCCGCATCTTCACCGTCTCCAGGCTCTTCCACTCAGTGGCCTACCTCCTGCCGCTGCCGCAACCGGCACGTGGGCTCAGCTTCTTCATCGGCTTCCTCACCACCCTGTCCATGGCCTACTCCACCGTGTCGGCTGTTGGCTTTGCTCTGTAGGCCCTGCTGCTGGCAGTGCAAGAGTCTGTGTGCGTGTTGTTGATGTTGATCATTTTTATGTACTTCTTTGTCCCTCACTTGTGGGAAATTCAGGACACCATACCTGGGTAAAGCGCAACAGCTACAAGAGCATCGCTACCCATTCCTACCAGTGCATGCAGTATTTTTGGTTGTCCAAACAATGGTATGGCTGCCAGCGTTAAGCATTTTTAACGTGCAGAGTTGTTGATATATGTGATTGCCATTCTTTTGATAGTTGTCCGACATTATACTATGCAAAACATTCCGTTTTAGTGTGGCATGAAAGGATTTCAGACTATTTAATGCTATCGCAGTTTCCTGTCTCATTGTGACAAGTGACCACCAATAAAAATAAAAAAAGCTAGAGAAGTAAGTAAGTTGGTATTTTTTTTATTGGTGGTCACTTGTCACAATGAAACTTGGAATGAAACAAATAAAAATATTTTGTTTCATTCCAAGTGTTCATGCATGTTCTCATTACTCTTAATGTCTTATCCAGATTCAGTATCTTTCTGCAGTGGCGGAGTTGTGTGTGTGTATGTGTGTGAATCAACATAAGCTTGCACATAAAATTGTCACCAAGGCATGTCGGAGTTGGGTGGATTATGAAAACATTACAAGGTATTGTTAGGCTGGTTTGGCTAGATGGGCTTGTATTCAAGGGAGACAATTGATACATTTGCTCTGCTTCCATAGCAGTGGCCCCTGTGCAATGTGTCATCACAACCGTTAACTGCCAGCTGGCATTGTGCATGACCCAGAATTGTGCTGAAGCATTTGCATCTCTGGAATTGTCAATCAGCATGTTTTCATGAAACTCCAGAAAACCTGTAAGTACTGTAATAAAAATTTTTTGCTGAACCAGTTTCATTTGGTTACGTTGGCAAATAATAATGCCATTGAGCTTACACAGTTCGGATGTCTACAACCCACACTTTTTTCTGTTTTTTTAAAGAGCCCAGTCCTGATCATAAGTATTCCAATGGCATGGGCTGTGTACAAACATGCTTTTCACAGAGCAGTGAAAGTGTTTACTACTAACCTGACATGGGTTTGTCTTGTCATACCTGTACAGTGTGCCAGTGCTTTATTAGAGGTGGTGCAGCCATGGAGTACAGACTCTGTACAGGCATTTTAATCCATTTCAATGCCATCAACCCTAAACCCTAAAATGCAAAACGCAGCAAAACACACTTGGGCCTTTCACACACTCACACACACAAGTTTAATACTGTTCATATTTATTGAACTGCAAAGTAACAAAAATAGTGCCCCCTACACAAAGAGCCAATCCTTGGACAAGCAGCAAAGTGGTCAACCGACAGGATCCCACCTGGCCATATGAACACGTGGTATGGAACCCAAGGTACAAACATACAAACTCGCTTATAAACTGAAGGTACAAACACGCACACATTCACTTACAACAGGCCTACGTACGCACAAAATGGTGGTGACCCACAACATACCATTCAGCTTCAGTTAAAATTTGGAGAGGACACCAAAAAACACAAATTACTGCTTACAGCATCAGCTGATTGACGGAACAAAGGGGGGATGTTGGGGTTATGGGGGGGGAGGGGGGGGGGGGGGGGGCTTGAATCATGGATATGTAAGTATAGACAAACTGACAGTTAAAAATGACTTGATGATAAAGCGTAGGATTGACCAAGTTTGACTGAATGATGGATGAATTGGATGAGATGAGCGAGTTTCTCCAAAGGGTAACATAAATCTGGTACATGTATACATGACTCCTTTGCCCCTCACAGGTGAACATGAAGAAGTAATTCACAATGATGATGGGTTTACAGTTTACATAATACAGTGCAGCAATGATTAACGTTCTCTTCTCACAGAGGGGCGGGCAGTACACTAAAAGGAGGACTAATTCAGAACCAAAAACATAACAATGAAAAATGAGAATTTCTCTTGTACACTGCAAGTGTTTAGAAATGATGATACATTATGTGAATCTACAACACACATAAATGGTAGGCAAGACGAAAAGGAACGAAAAGAGAATGAAGGGAAAGAAACAGCTGACCAATCCACCAGGGTAACAAACGGGATAGAAACCAGCCACTCAAAGCCAGCTTGGTGAGGTTTCTGAGCTGGCCTCTGCAGGACATGGTATCACACAAACTCTACTCAAACCACAAAGTAGATGCACAGCACGGAACACATCAGTTGGGCTGGAAGAAAACCTTCCATCAACACAAGCATCAACCCCGCCCATCAACAAAACAAAAAGTGCAAACCCCTCTTCTGTCTCTTCCTATCACAATACAGAAAACCGAGAACCATCTGCAACAATAATGAGCCCAAGAAGTTTCTACAAAACTACAGACATTTACAAGCATTTAACTTAGCATTTTTGCTGTACTAACTCAAAAGCATCTGCAAGTTACAGACATTTACAGCCTCCAGTATTTATCTGCTATACCAATTCAAAAGCAGGCCAAAACAGAAAATGGCAAACCGCTAAAGTCTGGCAAAACAAACCTTGCAGACATTACAATGAAACATTTTTCTTACAATCCTGAAACAGAAATAATGTATTTCAAAAATGGCCCAACTGGTTTAGGACAGTAAACCAGACTGCCAGATCAGGAAGAGGTCACATGACTGAAACCAGCCAATGCCAGGTAAGACGGGTAGGTCACATGACTGAAACCAGCCAAAGCCAGATCAAGAAGGGTAGATCACATGACTGAAATCAGCCAGAGTCAGGCCAGAAAGGTGGGTCAGATGACCACACCAGAAAGGTTAGGTTACAGTTACTTGTGATGGGGGAAGAGGGGTATCATTTAGTCGTCAATGTGGTAACCAGAGTATTCTTGTGGCTATTGACCCAGTGTGTGATCGTACCAGGAGTGCTGTTCATTCAGCCACACTGCCAGATGTAACCATGGTTACATATGCTGTAACTGGCCAACACTGCCACAGCCATCTTATCACTGGGACTAAACTGATTTCTCTGAATCCTGTGCTTAATGATACCCAAGGTCAATCAAATCAAACTTAAACTGTCGTTCTCAACCTAAGTGAGAACAGTTAAAATGTTCACATGAAGTTGGACAACTGACCCATCATCATCTGGGGTGGGAAAAGAGACGGGTGTATTGATCCCTCTAAAACAATCCACACAACATAATATATTAATTCAAATATGCTGCATAATTTAATCCAAAGTCGTGTGGTTTATAAAATATACTGAACACAAACTGTTTTCCTTTTTGCACGCATTCATTATAAACACACTAATTACGCTGTAAATAATGCTACACCATTGACAAAGCATCTAAAAAGTACATGCAGCTGGGGATAAATGTCCTGCACATGCACAACACTGAACAGCAGAAATTTTAGCATTGATTTTTGTTCAAGTAACAACTGCGTAGCTATCATGCAGATTCTTTAAACAGATATCAACAAATCTCATCTACACAGTCTCAGAAATGTAGGTCTGCCTTGGACCTAATTTGGCATTAGCATGTACGTGCCTAATTTGACTTCAAACCGCCAGGGGCAGTGTGTCAAGCTTCCTCCCCTTTGTATACAGCATGGAAGTGTGCACAGGAGGACCCTAGTTTTCACCTCGCTCATCTGAAGATTTAGACTTGCCTAATTCTACATCTGACACACTGTCACAGTGCTGGACTCCACCGATTAGGTCCAACTCCACAGGAGAAAAACAGGACAGCTGGAGAAGTGGGGAGGGTTCTTTATTCTAATCCTCGGGGAGAAAATGAGAGTGGATAAAATGGCCTACAACAACATTACTGAGCACGCAGCAGTTTACCCACATTCTCCCCTCATTCCCCCCATTGTCATCACCCTGATATAACCACCCTGGTTGACTGGGCGTAAAACACCAATTTACTTACTCACCCCAATGTCAACCACACAGGGTCACCTCAGTCCTAAGACAAACTGTAAAACAACTAGGAGGGATTTGTGCTACAGCAGAACTAAAGCACTGTCTGTCATAATTATTGGAACACTCAATTTCAAATCCTGGTGGAGTTTTGCCCTTCTTTTTTTCTTTTCTTCTTCTTTCTCATGTGTTTTTGCTCTTGAAAAATACATTCTTTACCCCTCCTGTAGGAAATAATACACAATGTTTTGCATTACATGCCTTTCTTTTAACTATCAACTTTTTCCTAAAAATATTTTTAGTTCTTCCCCATATAAAAATTATTTACACTTTTTTCCCCCTTTTTTTTAAACTGCAATCAACACTACAGCCCACACACAAAAATGACCATCATGATGATACACAACAGAAGTTCCAAACACAAACACCATGAATTGCTTCAAAAATAACTAAAAGCTACACACTTTCTATCAAAATAATGAGATTACACAGAAGAGATAATTCCCAGACTATATGTATAAACCTGTGTACCATGCACATTGATCAAGGATCGGTGTGGGAATGTGGGGTGCACAATCTGGAAAGCTCAGAAGAAACGTTCCATTTACCACCACAAATCCTGCTATCTAGATTGTGTCCAACTGATCCACTGCTTTATCATGGCATAAACTGTTGTCTAGCTGGTGTCCAACTGATTCACAGGTTTACCATGGCATGAACTGCTGTCTAGCTGGTGTCCAACAGGTTTATCATGTTTAATGAACTATTGTCTATCTGGTGTCCAATGGATCCACAGGTTTATCATGGCATGAACTATCTAGCAATGGATCCACAGGTTTATCATGGCATGAACTATCTAGCTGGTGTCCAACGGATCCACTGGTTTATCATGGCATGAACTGTTGTCTAGCTGGAGTCCAACTGATCCACAGGTTTACCATGGCCATGAACTGCTGTCTAGCTGATGTCGGTTCAGTTGTGTTGCTTTATGTCCTCAGATGTCGGTTGACATATTAGGGACAAGCTGAGACCAACGCCAAAGCATGGTTCAATATTGCTTTATGTCCACGGAAACCATAGGGCTCCATAAGGCTCGTTTGGACGGACAGCCCAGGATGGCCACGTTGATTTTCACACAGCTCCTGAACTCTGAGTAGCTGGTGTCCAACGGATCCACAGGTTTATCATGTTTAATGAACTGCTGTCCAGCTGGTGTCCCACTGATCCACAGGTTTATCATGGTTTAAACTTCTATCTAGCTGGTGTCCAACGGATCCACAGGTTTACCATGTTCAATGAAATGCTGTGTAGCTGGTGTCCAACAGGGCATGAATCAAAGCCTTGCCTGCATCCAACTGACACACAGAGGTATACAAATTTAACAAAACCTCTTCACCTACACACCCACTGTCTTTTGTTTTATCCATTCTCATGATATGGCCTCTAAATAAATGAAGACAAGAACAAAGCCACAAGGTCACATGAACAGCACCAAAACAACACGTCTGTACAAAATAAGAGGGGGTGGGGAAAGAAGAAAAAAACAAAAAGGTGTGGCTGAGAGTGAGAATCTTAAGTCTGGGCTTTCATGAACAAGCCCCACCCCATGAATGTAGGAGAGCAGGTTATACATCTGTACACTTTGCTGAACATCTTTACAACTACACACTGGAACAAGTTAGCAGATCTTGCGGGTTTTTTCCATTTTTTCTCTCCAACCAGCCAAGCACGATTGTATAACAATCAGAATTGCCAAAATACATCACAAAACACATGACTAAAGTGAACAGTGTTTGGGAGAAAGAGAATCAAGTATGGACGTGGTCCAGTGGTAGGGGCGGTATAAAAAACACACCCACAGAGCAAGTTGGAGGAAGGAGAAAAAAAAGAGAACGATGTTAAGGCAAGACACTGTCCAAGTGCTAAAAGACGCCCAGACAAAACTGGGCAATGCTGGGGCACTGACACTAATGCATCTCCTGTCCAATCCTCACCCCATCTCTGGCAGGAATCAGTCCCACACGGTGCCAGTCCAGTTCACAGGTCTAAGAAGGTTTAGGTTTCTGCATTATTTCTATTCATGGTCCCCCACTTTTTCAATATGATTGCTGGGGGCTGGTGGAGGCATCTAACTGTGGCTGTGTTATCGCTGATAAAACCCACTGAGTGATGCCGGCATGCTGTACAAAGGGCTAGGGGTGGGGTGGGGTGGGGCGTATAGTGTGTGTGATACCCCCACTGGTTACTGGAGTTGCAGATGGTGCAAGCAAAATATTGGTCACCACCAGTTAGTTTCAACACATCCATTTACATGTTGCACATGGGTGTGACCCCCACTGTGGTCCTTTTTGTCAATCACACAGGAAGCTGAGCACTCTGAGCCACACACAGGGTCAGCTACACATCCCAGACAGGAAGCTGAGCACTCTGATGAGCCATGCATGAACTGATCCAAGCTACTGAGGCCACAAATCCCAGACTCCTTGTAATCTTGACCTCCAGTGCCAAGATGTGGATGAAAAACAAAACAGCTTTGTGCATTCAGTCATGTGTGTCAAGTGAAGATGTGTACTGGCGTTCAATGGGTGATGGCTCTGCTGGTCTCCTTGTGGCACCTTCTTATTTTTGTTGACCGCTCTCTGGTCTAAGCAAGCATCACACATTGCTTTTGTCAACACCGTTCAGTTTGTGCCTTCAATGGCAGCTTTCAAATCTGTGTGCAAAGCACACTAACAGCACCTTGCCCTTGTCAGTCAATTTCAGGTCTGAGTTCAGTGTCCAAACTGCACCTTGTCCCTGTCAGTCAATTTCAGGTCTGAGTTCAGTGTCCAAACTGCACCTTGCCCCTGTCAGTCACTCTCAGGTCTGTGCCAAAGTGTCCAAACTGCACCTTGCCCTTAGCTCTGAATTCTATGCAAAGTGTCACAACTGCATTTTACTCTTATCAACACATCTCAGCTCTGGGCGAAGTGTCCTTGTTAACAGTTTCCAGTCTGTGCCAAGTCCCAATTATATTTGGCACTTGCTAACAGTTTTCCCATCTGTGATGCCAAGAATCCGAGCTGCACCTTGTTTTTGTGCACAGTTTCCAGTTTTGTTAACATGTCACAACCACACCCCACATCTGTTGACACATTCCAGTTCTGTGTATCATGTCACATCCACACCCCACACCTGTTGACTCATTCCAGTTCTGCGTAACATGTCACAACCACCCCTGCCTGTTGACACGTTCCAGTTCAGTTCTGTGTAACATGTTCCAGTTCTGTGTAATGTGTCACAACCACACCTCGCACCTTTTGACAGCTTCCAGTTCTGTGTAACATGTCACAACCGCACCTCGCATCCATCAACAGCCTCCAGTTTTGTGGCAAGTGTCACAATTGCACCCTGCCCTTGTAGACAGCTTTCCCATCTGTGCAAAGTGTTGAAACGGATTGCACCTTGCCTTCAAGTTCACTTACAGCCCCCAAGTGTTGAGCTTGTGACAGGGTGGAGCAGCCTAGCCCCAAGCTGCAGCCGGCCCTGCAAGTCAGTCACGCTGCTGCTGTACACAGCCAGGAGCAGGACAACGCTAGCTCCACCTCCCTCTTTGGTCCTCATGGTCCTTGTCTCTCTCTTCACTGTCTGTATCCGCCGTGTGGTGAGTCAAACCCAGGCCTGGCCAATCGGGGTACAAGATCGGCTGCCACAGAAACAGCCAAGCATTTGTTCTCCCTCGACTCACTTCCAGGCTCAAGTCTGACAATGTATCCCAGTGCATTGCAACTGTTCCACTGGGGGAAGACACTCAGGCTGGTCTTCTCTGTGCAGTAGACCACAGTGGTCTCCATGCAGACAAGTGGCGCAGTGAAGATGGATCCTTCCTGCTGCTGAAGTTTCCTCCATGCGAGAGCTCCGCCTTGCAGTCCTTCACATCATTTCTTCAAAGTGGGCCATCAGCTCGCTCTGGGCGTTCATGTCAATGGCGTTTGAAATCATCTGAAGACAGAAAAGTCATTGCTTATTACATCTATTTTGGCCAAAAACATGGCACCTCTACGAAGGAAACAAAAGGATTTCTATGATATCCCCCCACCCACCCGCCCCACACCTAAAATACATACAAAAGGAGTTCTATGATCCCCTCCCTCCCCAACACACAAACCTAAAATACAATATATACAAAATCTAGTCATCAGATGCAAGTTGACAAATTATATGACTTGCATCTGTTCTTTTGAGCCATCTTTCATAGTACAAAAATGAACAACTGAACCACAAAGAGTAAAATCACGAGTTTGTCTGTTAATGAAAAAGCACCAGGCCTTTGTAGAGTTCTTCGCACTGGTAGAAGGAACCAGCGGCAGCAGCAGAAATGATGACTCACACGCACATAGTAATGACAAGACACAACAAAAACAATGACGGATAAACACCTGAAAGTGACGACAGAAACACAGGTAGAAGTGAGGACTAAAAAGAGGCAGGGGATGACAATAAGACAGAAATGACCATAGAAACACAGGTGGCACAGTGTGGACTAAAAGGGGTAGAGGGTGACAATAAGACAGAAATGATACTGAAACACAGGTAGAAGTGTGGTCTAAAAGAGGTAGGGGATGACAGTAAGACAGAAGTGATACAGAAACACAGGTGGAACGAAGGACTAAAGGAGGCAGGAGGTGGCAATAAGACAGAAGTGATACAGAAACGCAGGTAGAACAAAGGACTAAAAGAGGTAGAGGATGGCAATAAGACAGAAGTGACCACAGAAACACAGGTAAAAATGAGGACTACAAGAGGCAGGGGGTAGCAATAAGACAGAAATGATACAGAAACACAGGTAGAAGTGTGGTCTAAAAGAGGTAGGGGATGACAATAAGACAGAAGGGATACAGAAACACAGGTAGATTGAAGGACTAAAAGAGGTAGGGGATAGCAATAAGACAGAAATGACACAGAAACACAGGTAGAAGTGAGGACTAA
The DNA here is from genome assembly GCA_963584105.1 of Alviniconcha strummeri. Taxonomy (NCBI): domain Eukaryota; kingdom Metazoa; phylum Mollusca; class Gastropoda; family Provannidae; genus Alviniconcha; species Alviniconcha strummeri. The sequence continues at coordinate 10,324,139 of OY757551.1, forward strand.
AAGAGGTAGGGGATAGCAATAAGACAGAAATGATACAGAAACACAGGTAGAAGTGAGGACTAAGACATAGGGGATGGCAATAAGACAGAAGTGACCGTAGAAACACAGGTAAAAGTGAGGACTAAAAGAGGTAGGGGATAGCAATAAGACAGAAATGATGACAGAGACACAGGTAGAAGTGAGGATTAAAAGAGGTAGGGGATAGCAATAAGACAGAAACACAGGTAGAAGTGAGGACTAAAAAGATGTAAGGGATGGCAATAAGACAGAAATGCAGGTAGAAGTCAGGACTAAGAGGTAGGTGATGACACAAATACAGAAGTGAATGCAGGTAAAAGTGATGACTGAAAGAGAGGTAGGTGACAACACAGAATTGAAAACAGAAACACCGGTAGAAGTCAAGGCAGAAATATGTGCATAAGTGGCACGAAAACACAAGTAGGAGCAATGACACAAACACAAGTGGCAGTGATGACAGAAACAATCAGTCACTGAAAGCACACCTCTGCTCTGCGGCGACGCTCCAGTTCACGACTGCGCCTGATGGCATCTCTGTTTGAGGCAGCAGCCACAGGTTGTTCTGTTGGCTTGATGACAGGTGGGGCCTGCATCTTGATGTCATCCAGAGGCAGCTGAGGCGCCGCCTGGAAGGGGTCCTGCTGGTGACGCTGGTGCACCACTCGGTTCAGGGCCTCATTCTCCTCTCGCTCCCTGCACCCACACAATGCCCCTCTTAGCAAACTTGTTCAATCATCAGCCACGTTATTTTCTCCATCTCTGCACCCACACAATGCCCCTCTAAGCACTCATTCATCAGCCATGCTCCTATCTCCCTCTCTACACCCACACAGTGCCCCTCTTAGCAAACTCATTCATCAGCCATGCTCCCCTCTCCCTCTCTACACCCACTCAATGCCCCTCTTAGCAAACTCATTCATCAGCCATGCTCCTATCTCCCTCTCTACACCCACACAATGCCCCTCTTAGCAAACTCATTCATCAGCCATGCTCTTCTCTCCCTCTCTACACCCACTCAATGCCCCTCTTAGCAAACTCATTCATCAGCCATGCTCCCCTCTCCCTCTCTACACCCACTCAATGCCCCTCTTAGCAAACTCATTCATCAGCCACATTCTTCTGTCCCTCTCTGCACCCACACAATGCCCCTATCAGCAAATGCACTCATTCATCAGCCATGATCTTCTCTCCCTCTCTGCATCCATACAAATGTTGCTGTCTTAGATAAAGAGAACAAAAACAAAAAAAAGTCATTGGGTTTTTGTGCCTCTCACTGTCACACATGACCACATCTGTTTGACGCACCTGTCACACATGACCACGTCTGCCAATTCAAGCATTATGCTGATGGTGATCTACATGAGCAGCCCTAGAGACTGACGATAAAGTGTATCCAGTATGCTGAGACTTACTTCTGCCTCTCCTGCTCACGGCGCAAGCGTTCTTTCTCTGCCTGCTCTCTCTGTTGTTTGCGGTAGGCCTCCTGCCTTTGCATGGCCTTCTCCTGAAACGCAACACAGAGCACAGGCTGGTCAAAACACATAAACTGTCCTGAAACACATCAAAACCTACACATTGTCTGAAACACAACACAGAGCATAGGCTGGTCAAAAAATACACATTGTCTGAGACACAACACAGAGCACAGGTTGGTCAAAACTATTACACTGTCCTGAAACACAACACAGAGCACAGGCTGGTCAAAACATACAAACTGTCCATAAACACAACAAAACCTGCACACTGTCTGAAACAACACAGCACAGGCTGGTCAAAACCGACACATTGTCCTAAAACACAACACAGAGCACAGGCTGGTCAAAACTTACACACTACTGAAACACAACACAGAGCACAGGCTGGTCAAAACCTTCACACTGTCCTGAAACACAACACAGAGTACATACTGGTCAAAACTTACACACTATCCTGAAACACAACACAGCACAGGCTGGTCAAAACCGACACATTGTCCTGAAACAACACAGAGCACAGGCTGGTCAAAACCTTCACACTGTCCTGAAACACAACACAGAGTACAGGCTGGTCAAAACTTACACACTATCCTGAAACACAACACAGCACAGGCTGGTCAAAACCGACACACTGTCCTGAAACAACACAGAGCACAGGCTGGTCAAAACCTACATACTGTCCTGAAACACAACACAGCACAGGCTGGTCAAAACTAACACACTGGCCTGAAACAACACAGAGCACAGACTGATCAAAGTTTACACAACGTCCTGAAATACAACAGAGAGTACAGGCTGGTCAAAACCTACACACTGTCCTAAAACACAACACAGAGCACAGGATGGTACACAACACACCACCAGTGGGCAGGTCAAAGCCTAGACACCATTTGAAACACCACAGTGGGCAGGTCAAAACTTAGACACCATCTGAAACACCACCAGTGGGAAGGTCAAAACCTAGACACCAACTAAACCTAGACACCTAGATGCCAGTGGGCATGTCAAAACCTAGACATCATCTGAAACACCACAGTGGGCATGTCAAAACCTAGACATCTGAAACACCACAGTGGGCAGGTCAAAACCTAGACACCATCTGAAACAACACAGTAGGCAGGTCAAAACCTAGACACCATCTAAAACATCACCACTGGGCAGGTCAAAACCTAGACACCATCTAAAACAACACAGTGGGCTGGTCAAAACCTAGACACCATCTGAACAACACAGTGGGCAGGTCAAAACCTAGACACCATCTGAAACACCACCAGTGGGGAGGTCATACCTAGGCACCATCTGAAACACCACCAGTGGGCAGGTCATACCTAGACACCATCTGAAACACCACCAGTGGGGAGGTCAAAACTTAGACACCATCTAAAACACCACCAGTGGGCAGGTCAAAACCTAGACACCATCTGAAACAACACAGTGGGCAGGTCAAAACCTACACACCATCTGAAACACCACCAGTGGGCAGATCAAAACCTACAGTCTCAGGGCAGGTCAAAACCTAGACACCATCTGAAACACCACCAGTGGGCAGGTCAAAACCTAGACACAGAGCAGCAGGCTGGTCAAAACCTACACACCATCTGAAACAACACAGTGGAGTGAGCTGGTCAAAACCTACACACCATGAAACACAACCATTGCAACTGAATGAAACAGGTTAGTCAAGAAAGCCAGTCAAGAGCATCACCCAGGGATCCCCAAACACCAGACCGAATGGCACTGTACTCTGCGTTTATGCCCAAGAGGAAAAGCCTGTGTGCTGCGTGCACATTGTGCTCCATGTCCATGCAGAAGAGAGAGAGGGAGGACAGTGCAAGAGCATTCCCAGAGTTACTGACCCTTTCCTCCTTCTCCTTGGCTTGCTTGCGGAACTGAGCAAAGGTGTCGTTGGGGTTGGGGATGGGTCGGGCAGCAGTGGAGGTGGTGTTGGTGGAGAGGCTGCCCCAGGACTCGGCGTTCTTCAGCTGCACTCCCTTTGGCTGCACACAGCAATACCATCAGCACACTGTGACAGTCATCCCTTCCCCTCTCCCTAAGCCACAGCAACACGAGACAGTCATCCCTTCCCCTATGCCTCAGCCACAGCAACACGAGACAGTCATCCCTTCCCCTCTCCTCAGCCACAGCAACACTATCAGCACACTGAGGGTTTGAGGTACAGAGAGCAACAGTATCAGCACACTGAGGGTCAGAGGTACACAGGGCACCACTATCAGAACACTGAGGGTCAGCGATACAGACAGTAACACCATCAGTGCATTAAGGGTCAGAGGTATAGAGCAACACTACCAGCACACTGAGGGTCAGAGGTATAGAAGGTAACACCATCAGCACACTGAGGGTCAGAGGTATAGAGCAACACTATCTGCACATTAAGGGTCAGAGATACAGACAGTAACACCATCAGCACATTGAGGGTCAGAGGTACAGAGGGTAACACCATCAGCACACTGAGGGTCAGAGGTACAGAACAACACTATCAGCACATTTAAGGGTCAGAGGTACAGACAGTAGCACCATCAGCACACTAAGGGTCAGAGGTACAGAGGGTAACACCATCAGCACAATGAAGGTCAGAGGTACAGACAGTAACACCATCAGCACACTGAGGGTCAGGGGTACAAAGGGTAACCCCATCAGCACACTGAAGGTCAGAGGTACAGACAGTAACACCATCAGCACACTGAGGGTCAGAGGTACAGACAGTAACACTATCAGCACACTGAGGGTCAGAGGTATGGATAGACAGTCGTCCCTTCTCCTCTCCCTCCCCCTTCTCCTGACAGGCCCCAACAGTCAGGGTCCATACACAACTTTTGTCACAAACTGCCAGGACTTTTTCAGGACATAATATGGTACATGTACACACACATAACAAAGCGTATAATGCAACTTAACTGATTATTCCCAGTCAGGGAATCACTGGCTTTTCTGTTTGACAGGAGACTCAAAGACCTTAGCTGAACTGCTAATTTTTCAGACTTTTTAAGGCTGCCCTGCTCCCCCCCCACCCTCCCCAACTTTAAAAGACTGCAAGCACCCTGCATATACCATGCCTTAGTTATCAATGCAGTCACTGCAGATAATGCTCACACTTAGTGCTTTATTTCAGGATTTTTGTGTTCTGGGGGTAAGCATCATGAGTGCATGTTACATTAAGACAGTATTTTGTAGCCCAACAGTTAGGGTATGCAAATTTGTCTGGCGCCATATTTCTGCCACTGAACAAGATACATTATCAGGGCACAATTTACATTCAGTAGTAGTGCTCCTTAATCACGGCAAGTCTACAGTGCAGTATACACTGTATTGTGCAAAGGGTCTATACCCTATGCTTTGTATTTTGCAGTTTCAGCTGTTCAGAAGTCCTTGTTACTATCATTATTGATATCTTAACACCGATCAGGTTTTGTACTGGGTCATTTGTAGCACCATGTCATGTGAACACAGTGTCACTTGTAGCGCAATAAAAGTAATGGCAAGATGCCACTGCGTAACTCATTGTGTCCAATCAATGAGAAACCCGTTTTAGTCATCATTTTATCCGAGATCAGGAAAACGTTCATCTCCAACATTATGCTTCTTTATTCCCCCCACTCTGGACTTTCAAAACTGTACAAACACCACGTGTAATTTTTTTTGTCTAAGTGAGCTGTATTCCAATGATCGACAGCATGGCACATTAATCACCTTGGGCTTTGGCTGCTGGCCAGCAGACACCGGCACCTTGGCCGGGGGTTTCTTGGGCTCCATCACAGACGTTGCTGGGGGACCAGCCGTGGCACCAGAGCCAACTCCATAAGAGATTCCTACGCCATGGGCAGCTGGAGAGAAAATAAGAGAAAGAAGATCCAAACAATGTCTTATTTCATTGTGCATTACAGTTTCTGCTCACACTTTCCATTTTCAGGCTGTCACTTTTTTTTTCTTTTTTGCTTTTCTTTTTATAAACCAGACCATTTGAAATTCACAGTACCCAGATGTCCAAGTAGAAATAAAAGTGAAGTGTTCCAAGTGTCTATGAGGAGTCAGTCCCACGGTCATCAACAGGAAAACCAGCGAGCTCATCAACAACACAGTTGCCACTTTGAAGGGGTCCAACACATAAACTGCAGGCCATGGCAACACAAGGGACAGCAGCAGTAGCACACATCATTGCTGAAGAAGAGGAAGCTAAAGAAAAAGTGGTAGTGGTAGTGCAGCAACTGGAGAAGACCACAAAAAAAGACAACTCTAAACTGAGAGAGAGAGAGAGAGAGAGAGAGAGAGAGAGAGAGAGAGAGAGAGAGAGAGAGAGAGAGAGAGAGAGAGAAAGGATCAATGGCCTAGTGCAATGATGGGAAGAGCACTCACAGACAGTAGCACCAGGAGGGGCGGGAGGGGCCTGCTTGGCAGGACTGGAAGTTGCAGGAGGGGGGCTGTTGGACTCGTCACCGAGGAGGAAGCTGAGATCGGTGCTCAAAGGGTCAGTGTCCAGCTGCGAGGCGCCAACGCCTGGAGCACCTAGAGAGCCCGCAGAGGCTGAAGTGGGCAAGGATCGCGACGTCACGTTGGTCAGAAAGTTGTCGGGTTCATGAGTGCGAGACAGCTCAGCCTCCAGGCGAGAAGCGGGCATGCCCATGCCCATGGCACTGGAGTTGGGTGGAGACACCTTGTTGTTGTTGCTGCCCAGGGCTGGAGTGACCGCTGGAGAACAGACAAAACACTACCATCACCACTGAGGGGGTTGGACGAGTGCACTCACCTTTGCTGGGACCCTTCACCACACAATCACGGATGAACATCACTTCAACAAACAATCATCTCTTTGTCCGGTTACTGGACATTTAACGCTCAACCAACTGTATCCTATAAAATCAAGTCAAACACAGACAAGTTCCTCTGACCACCTAATCCACTGTGCAGGATACATCAGGAAGCACAGCATGAACCAAAATGTCCACAGTATCGTTATTATTTAAACACAATGAAGTCAGAGATGCATAACAGATTTTTTAACAATCAGTCAACCATGACGGTTATGTAAGGATGAAACGCATTTTGCTAGAACACAATACATGCTAAAAAATATATATCTGCATATTACAATTAGCACATCAGCAATTAAATCACAGGTAAGAAGTAGGTAAAAAAAAATAATCTTCCAAAATGTAACAAAAACATGTATCTGCAAAATGTTTATCCCTTTCCAACAGGCAAAATTACAATCAAAAGATACATCTTTTACCGCTTTCCAACAGGCAAAGATACAATCCCACTTTCCAACAGGCAAAGTGACAATCCAAAGATATATCTTTTCCCACTTTCCAACAGGCAAAAATACAGTCCAAAGACACATCTTTTCCCTCATTCCAACAGGTACTGGTACAACCCGAAGGTATAGCTTTCTTTCCAACAGGCAAAAATATTGCTTTTACCCCTTTCCAATAGACAAAGATACAGCCCAAAGATACAGCTCTAGCCTCTTTTAAACAGGCAAAGATACAACCCAAAGAGACATTTTCAACACCTCCCTCAATGTCCAAGTGGTAAAATGCTGCTCCCTTCATAAAGTAACTTCAAGCCATCTAATGGCATTCCCGAGGACTTGCAAAAAATCTGTAGTTTCTTGGTGTTCTACATGCAATCAAAATATGACAAGAGTACAGTTTTCAGAATTATCTGGTTGCATGTACAACAACAACAAGAAACTATAGATTTCAGGAATGCCATTAGATGGTTTCTCTCTTCCTTTTTCCCTCCGCATTGATGACTTTATTTTTTTTAATATATATACAGAAAATCCCCACCCACCCACTTTTTTTCTTTTTTTTTTTTTTAAAGCAGGAAAGTGTTGAACCAATCCTTTCCATGGCCAGTGTTGAGAAAGCAGTGCTGGGAAAATTGAGGACAGATCAAGATGAAAGTCATACTGAGGAAAAACCCTGGCAGCAGGCCTAGCAGGCCCTGTTGGCAGCATCAGCTACACTGCAGACACCAACCGGGTCTTGCTCAGAGAAATCAGCCACACCAGATGCTGAGCTCATTCTATGCTACTGTTACACAGAAGATGCTGAAACTCATTCTACTCTACATTCTATTACATATGGCCATTCGGTTTTAAAAGAACAACTCATCAATTAAAAACAGTTCATTGTGAACTCCATGTACTTTGGACACACTTCAGCTAAAGCCCAACAGGCTGTGTAGCTGCATGGTCGCACATGCTGGACCATCCAGTGAAGCAGGGAAGAGCACTTTCCAATTCCACTTCTTCCCAGTCAACACTTGAGCAGACGAATGTTGCTCTTGCCTTCATGTCAACAGCACACACAAAATAAATGTGCATGTCAAAAAAAAACAATCTGAGTCAAACTTTTAAACAACAAGGCTTATGAAGCCAACGGTACAGAAACACTCAGATGCTACAAAATCCGCAGCAGAATAATCAAAACAACAATGGCTACTCCCAAAGGAAAGAAGACTATCACCAGGAGGCTCCGACCTCCAACCCAAACCCTACCTCATTACTTTTACTTTCCACTTCCAGCACACTACTGCTCTTCCACTACGAGCACGTGAAGGTCCAAAGCACACATGTTGGTTTGAATTAGACAGCACACAACCAAAGATGTTGGTTAGAGTTAGATAGCACACAACCAAGGATGTTGGTTAGAATTAGACAGCACACAACCAAGGATGTTGATTAGAATGTTCAGCATAGTAAGGCAGCCAAACATGTTAGCCTCATGTCTGGCGATTTTATAACAGCACTCGCACCATCACCATACAAATAAATTGGAAAGGAGAAGACTGTGGAAAAACAGCCACCCCAGTACTAGAAACCGCCGTGGTTTGTTTCTGGGGGTTTTACTACTCAGCAACAGGGGCAATAAATAAAACAAACAAATGAACAAGAGGTAAAATAATACCCCCAAAAAAGTACAGAATGAAGGAGAAATGAACTGCAAACAAGAAAGAAATAGTGGAGAAAATAAGGAGGGGAAAAAAAAAGGGGGGGGGGGGGTTTACAGGTGGAAGAAGCAAGAAAAAAAAAGGAGCTGCAACGCATGAAATGAATTTAAAGTGAATAAGAGAACTGTTACAGATGCTAGGTGAAGGCAGGTTGCAAGTGAGAACGGCTACATGATACAGTGATGAAAGCTGAGAGCGGAGGCGCAGGACAAGGACAGAGAACCAGACCCAGCAAGCAGATAAAGAGGGAGGAAGCCAAGGTGAAGGAAGGGAAAGCGGCGACACCCACCAGCGGGCAGTTTGGCACCAGGAGGTGGTAGCGGTTTGGCGGTGGCGGTGGCCGAGGGGCGAGCTGGTTGTGGCGGTAAACTGGTGTGCGTGCTGGGCCGAGTAGTCTTCAGCCCTGCCCCCACCCCTGTCATCGACAGACACCCGGCATTAGCCATCAAGTGTATCATCCAAAACCTGGCTTTTAGTCTGAACCGCTCTGCTGCAATCTTCTCCATTCAGTACTTCGGTCACACTGTAAGACTTGCTGGGCTGGCATAACAGGTCCATGTGTGTTTGCCTTCAGCCACACTCCTATACAATTATGATGCAATGTGAATGATGTTCACTTTTGCCTTTAGTCAGTCTTGTGCAGCTACCGCGGCCTGCGCATGTTCGTCTTTGTCTTGAGTCTCCTACATCTACAGTGGGTTGTGGATCATGCTCACCTTGGTCAGCCTCCAGCCACTTTGGGCAACTACACCAACTTGTCTTCAGCCAATCTCATGCTGGACGGAACCACAGTGGCCTGTGGACAATGCTCGCCTGTCTTCAGTCAGTCTTGTGCAACTACAGTGGCCTGTGGACAATGCTCACCTAGTGGCCTGTGGATAATGCTCACCTGTCTTCAGTCAGTCCTGTACAGCTACAGTGGCCTGTGGACAATGCTCCCCTGTCTTCAGTCAGTCTTGTGCAGCCACAGTGGCCTGTGGACAATGCTCACCTGTCTTCAGTCAGTCTTGTGCAGCTACAGTGGCCTGTGGACAATGCTCACCTGTCTCCAGTCAATCTTGTACAACTACAGCTCACCTTTGCATCCTCAGTCATGTTACACAAAAATCTACTTCTGCAAGTGAATAGTGGTGGAACTGTTTCTCTGTTTCTTCCCCAAGGCGATAGCAGTATCCATCATGCCCATGAAAAGTGCTGCAAACAACTGGATCCACTGACAAACTTTCCTGACAACACGCCCTATATCTATGGATTTGCTTTCGAAAGTTAGTCTGCCGTCTTTTCCAGCCAACACCACAGTTTGCATGATGACATGCAACCTCTTGCTGTGTGGAAACTGAGGCAGGAGTTTGTCTGGTACAAGATCACCAACACACATGTTCTGGGACCAGGCTAGCCCAGTAAAGATGGTCAAAAGTAAAGACGCTTAGCCCCCCCCCCCCCCCCCAAGAAAAGCTTTAACATTTTTTTGCACACAAGTAAGATTTCATTATCATCATCAATTTCAAGTACCCATTTCAGGAGAGAAGCTGCTGTCGAAGTTGGATGATTCCGACTCTGTCCCTGACTGACCCCTGGGTGGAGACAGTGGAGCACCCAGTCCAGCATCCATGATGGTCGGGTAGGATGGAGGGTAGTTTGAAGCAGCTGCGGAACTGGGTGGCACTCGAGGTGAGGAGCGCGTGGCAGGCTGCGGAGGCAGTGGGGTGGTGGTGGTGGCAGGGTTGGAGGCCTTGCTGCTTGGGGCTGGGTGGCTGTGGGTCACTGCTGCTGAGGAGGATGCAGGGGCCGTCACAGCCGTGCCATTTTTGCCGCCAGCCTGTGCAAAATAATTCCACTTTTGGAAACAAGCCATGTCAAATCAGGCAGCTGTAATCATCAAAGCAGAGATTTAAGTTTTATAACTGGACAGGAATTATCTTAACCTGTCCCATTTCCCAATGCCCCTTGCCAGGGTTTCACAAAGTGATCATCATGTCCCATTTCCCAATGCCTCTTGCTGATTGGACAGGGTTTCGGACAGTGATTATTATATGTTCCATTTCGCGAAAAATGCTGCTAACTTCACAGAGAATATGATCAGTACTGTTTCCAAAAGCATGCTGCCAACTTCAATAGGAACATTATCAGTTCTACTCTTCAAAGCATGTTGCCAACTTATAGGGATTATCACTATCAGCCATACACCCCACGGTATGCTGCTGACTTCACAGTGATCACTATTCCTACTCCCCACATCATGTTGCTGACTTCAGTGATCACTATTCCTACTCCCCACATCATGTTGCTGACTTCAAATTGATCATTATTCCTACTCCCCAAAGCATGTTGCCAACTTCACAGTGATCATTATTCCTACCCCCCCTACAGCATGTTGCTGCCTTGACCATTACAAGTGGTACCCCTCAAAGCATGTTCCGAACTTCACATTTCGGAGCAGTCATATAATAAAATAGCCCAACTCCCCAAAACGTGTTGCCAACTGCACAGAGATCCAGGTCAGCGATTTAATGCACAGAGATCTTGGTCAGCGATTTAAGGTACAGAGATCCCAGTCCATGATTTAATAATTGTCGGCCAATTTCACAGTGTCTGCTTCGCCACACACCAAACGCTCATCCAAAAAGTAAGACATGCTGTGGCAGGTTGAAGACACTTACCCAGGGCTTGCCGTCAACAGCAAGGGAAGTGTTCTTCTTCTTCTTGGGTGTCGGGTTATCTGAAAATCACATTTGTTGGTATTGTCAACCCTTGGTCTGACTGTGAGTGATTAGTCCATCAATGGTCTGACTGAGTGTAGTGTCAAAACAGAACCACTGTTGGTAAAAAGTGGTTTTGTTGATTTCTGGCACAATTAACAACCTTCCAGTTTAACCCTTTCCCTGCCACGGTGTCACTTGAAAACGACCAATAAAGTGTGAAATTGGATTTTGTTTTAACTGAGCATCTTAGCATTAGCATGTGAAAGGGCTTCATCAAAACTGACGCACAGTACTGAAAATGATTTGTCATAGGACAGGAAAATATACTGTTTGCAGGTGCTTGCCAGCATATTTCAGCCCGGAAATTTTACAGGCTGTGGCAGTGAAAGGGTTAATCACAACTGGATTTGTCAATCTTCACTACAATTATATCAACCTTTAAAAACACGTGGATTTCTTGATCTTTGAATTGAAAGTGGATTTTAAACCCTTTAACAGCCACAACCAAGTCATTTTAAAAATGACCAATAAAGTATGAAATTTTCAATACACAAGTCTGTTTTTTTAAACCATGCATTAACATGCGAAAGTGAAAGTGGCATCAAAATGCACAGTACTGAAAACAGGTGTGTTATAGGACCAAAAGCTATTCAGTTTGCAGGTGTATGTGTGCACTTTTCAGCCTGAAAAAGTTTACAGGCTGGGGTAGTGAAGGGCTTAAAGTAATCCTTTGGCGACTCCGAATGGATTTCTGACAACAGCTGACATCATAAATTCATTGATACTGGATACTTTTTACATAGCATGCATAAATTCACATCCGCTGGATACTTTTACACAGGAAAAGCATTCTCCTTCTCTTGCTTTAAGTGCTGTTCCAACCATTACCAGTGCATTCAGGTACCGCAGTGGGGGCAGGGCCCTGAGCTGTGAAATCACAGCTTTCAACACACCCCAGATCCATGAAAACCTCTGTCCTCAATGCCAGTCTGCTTCAGTATTGACGAGAAACAGGTTGTATGGGAACAAGTGTGCACTTCAGGGGTGTGTGGGTGAGAACATGGGCAGACAGCTTCTCTAGGCAGGAAACAGCAACACTGGCTTTGTGAGGGCTGGCCTTATGAAAAAGTTGCATTTCTAAGGTACCAGTGGTAGGGTGCCTTATCACCAGCAGATTATATATCAACTATCATTTTATGAAAAATGGTTCTCGCACAATATGTGGCAGCAAGCATAAATTTTCATCTGTACAAGGTCTATGGTTACTGGGCCGCAAGAGCTGAAATACATGGGATGGGACAAAAGACATTTGCAACTCCAGAAACCTATCTTTCATCCATCAACATCTGTCTTGGCTCGTTTTGGGTCCCATAAAAGGTCAAATGGTGACCACATTCCATGTTCTGCAACATCTTTGCAAAGGGAGCCACAGGGTTAAAATATTTTGTGCAATTCCTTCAGCACAACTTGTTTCTTCTGGTCCTTCTCCATCAGGCAAATACCATTTGCAGGTGCAGGTCATGTACAATTGTTTCCATCATTCCTCTGGATAGGTTTAACATTGAACTGATTTTTGATAGAGGTGTGTTGATTTTCTACAGTACCTTTGTGTAAACAGAGCACAGCAGTTTGTTCCAAACAAATACCGAAAGGCAGAAGCAATGCTCATGTACAATTTTTTTCATCATTCCTCTGGATAGGTTTAACACTGAACTGATTTTTGATAGAGGTGTGTTGATTTTCTACAGTACTTTTGTGTAAACAGAGCACAGCAAAAAAAATTTCAAACAAATACCGAAAGGCAGAAGCAATGCTCATGTGAATTTTCCCACATGATCTACATGTAGGCAATGTGAAACAAGACTCTGTAAACCTCTATCAAATCTGCATAAATATGAATAAAGATCATCTCCAAGGTTGAACCTCATGAAAATGTAGGAATGATCATGGCTCCACTTTCAAGGCACATGTCTGGACATTACAAAATGAATGACATCACATATCCAGTGGCTGTTTCTCATTAGTTGTTTTAGCTTGAAACTGTGCATTTTTAAAACCCAAGTTCAGCTTTTCATTCACAGATCTGCCAAACTGTCATCAGAAAAAGGCACCCCTGGTATCAACTTTGGGTCAATTTGTGTTGATTCAGCAACCTTTGGTCCGACCGCAAGCAGATCTTAACCTTTTGGTCTCCCCTGACTGACTGCTGGTCTGACTGGAACTGGTTTATTGCCCTTTGCTTTGATGATCAACTTTTGGTCTAGTTTAATTCTGAGTGCATCACAAACCTTCAGTCTGGCAGCAAGTCCCTGATCAGTCTTTGGTCTGACTGCAAGTGCTAAATCAACCGTTTGTCCGATTGCAAATGGATTAACAATCTTTTTGTCAGACTGCAAGAGGATTATCAACCTTCCAAATGCGAGTGGCTTATCAACCTTCTGACCAAGTGGATTATCAACCTTACTTGTGGCTGTGAGTGAATTATTAACTTTCTGACCAAAGTCGATTACCAACCTTAGTTGTGGCTGCGAGTGGATTACCAACCTTAGTTGTGTCTGTGAGTGGATTATTGACCTTCCGTATGACTGTGAGTGCATTATCAACACCAGTCTATGTGATCCTGGTTACCCCCTGCCCCCAATACAGTTGCAACACTCCTGCTATGCAGCTACAAACCCCATATGTCACCTACAATCTTGTATCATTCAGAATTCAAATTCCCTACAACTAATTTTTTTAACTTTTCCTGCTACCTACAACTCTGATGGACCAAATGTTGGTGTAAAACAATCACTGAGAGGTCAAGCTTTAAATATTTTGATGCTGTAATGTAAACACTCAAAGAAAGGCATTTCAGTTTCTCTCTCACTTCATTAAATATTTCATGGTTGCCTTAACTTGTAGCATCTTCACAGGCCCACTTTTGGGGGCGTTTCCCCCAAAGCTGTGCTGTAATATCAAATGTTAACCCATTTCGTGAGAGGGAAAAGATCTCTCCCATCTGTATCAACTATCTTTTTTTAATATATTATTACTGTTCTGCATCCAACAGTCCAAGTTTCCCTGCAGTCTACGGTTTTACACCCAAACTTGGGCAAGCACACTTGTATGTAGCTCAATGACCTCGGATCCTGGGATAACAGTGGGCAGAAGTGAGGGCATCTTCTTGCTGATCTCAGCCAACTTGCTGACATTCTCAGCGTGGTTACAACTTGTCCACTTAACTTACCAACATCTGTTTGTTTGCCATGTGCCAGGTGTGTTGTGGGTATGACTCGTGAGTGGATGTCAAGTTCTCCCTCAACCTTCACAGTGCTTTCATGGGTGAAAAAACAAACAAAAACATAGTCTTCACAGCTATGAGCTGAATATCTCTTTCAGTTATTGCAATTTTGTCCACGAAGTGTTCCTCAAGTATCGTAATTCATATACACTAATATGTACATAATGGCATGAATGTTGTCCACCTTTAACAACATGCAAATGCCAAATATTTTTTATTCAAATGCCATCAACTCCCTCAGCCACATAAATTTCCCATGAAAATCAACGACCACCCATGATGTATAAACAGTAACAGCCAGTGTCCTCCACCAAAAATGTGTAGACATCACAGGCACCCACAACATACAGACAGCGCAACCCAAAGTACTGTGAAGGTTTTGAAAGAGAGGACATCTTTGCCTCCTGTATGGAACGCCCTGGCCCTGCTGGAAATATATTGCAATGATTGTATGACCCATCCTGGCCCACTGGGAATGTGTTTTGGGGAGTAGGGAGTAGCTCAGTGGTTAGAGTGCCGGGCTCATGATCGAAAGGTCACGGGTTTGAATCCCTGCTGGAGTGGCAAGAGAATTTTATTCTCCAGGGTCAACTTTCTGTGCTGACTCTTATTTCGGTATCCGTTCCACCCCCAGTGTTACCACAGTAGCACATAAAAGACCCCAGTCATTCTGCCCAAAGCGCAGGTGGCAGGTTACAGCTACACACATACACCTTACGTATGTGGCTTTGCATGAAGTGACATGGTGCATGGTTGTATGGCTTACACAGAATGCGCCGAGATGGCAGCAGTTTCATGTGGCACCAGCCATGCCAGCGCTTAAGTACACCACTTCAGTGGATATTAAGAAACACGCTATAAAAAGCTATTTACTCATGTAGAATCACATGCAAGCACAGTGAGTCTGCTCAAGAGCGGAGAATAGCGCTATATAAAAGCGATCAATAATAATGACTGCGTAACCAGTCCTGGCCCACTGGGAATGTCTTGCAATGATTTTATGGCCCATCTTGGCCCACTGGAAATGTCTTGCAATGATCGTATGGCCCATCCTGGCCCACTGGAAATGTCTTGCAACAATTGTATGGCCAATCCTGGCCCACTGGAAATGTCTTGCAATGATTCTATGGCCCATCCTGGCCCACTGGAAATGTCTTGCAACGTTTGTATGGCCCATTTTGGCCCAGTGGAAATGTCTTGCAATGATTGTATGGCCCATCCTGGCCCAGTGGAAATGTCTTGCAATGATTGTATGGCCCACTGGAAATGTCTTGCAATGATTGTATGGCCCATTTTGGCCCACTGGAAATGTCTTGCAATGATTGTATGGCCCATCCTGGCCCACTGGAAATGTCTTGCGATAGTACGGCCCTCCTGGCCTGCAGGAAATGTGTCTTTCAATGACTGCATGGCCTGCAGACTGCATAGTCACGTTGTTGTATTTTCACTTTTGCCCTACTCACAATACATTTTACTGACAGATTTCAGTTTCCTGGTTAAACTGGTGCTTTTACAGACATGCAATGGCTTCAGTAGTTTTTGAACAATGATTTTTGAAAGCAAGTTTACCCATTTTTACACAAATTTTCCTGAAAAATGGCTGATGACAGAGGGCATCTGGGTTTTCAGTGATAACAATGATGAAATATTGGAAGCTTTTACACTGCAGATGGTAAAGGGAGAGGAAATGGACACCGATCTCAACAATTCATGGAAAATGAAGGTTGGGGGAGGTGGGTGGGAAGAAAGAAGAAAAACTACAACCCTCAACAGTCTTTGTTTGTACACATGTTCAAAGGCACCCCTGCCCCCCACCCCGTTTCAACAGGTTCTACAGAGGACTGGCAAGGCAGTAGTACCCATCACTCAGCAGTACCACCCCCCAGTGCAAACTGTACAGTTCTACAAACTGTGATAGCTAAACACTGATTTTAGTGCAACTGCATTCTTGATTGTTTACTGCTGCTTTTGGGGGTATGGGGAAAGTTTAAAAATGCCAGAAAGGAGATACTCTTTCATTTGCAGTCAATACCTGCAAAAAACACACACCACCTTAACCAAAATAGTTTCCTGAACTTGACTACAAACCACGAAGATGTTCTGGCGGGCATGACAATTCGTATTTCTGGTAAAACAAATATCTGAGCAGAGATCGGTTTGTTTTGTGAAAATCTACAGGATAATTTTTTTCCCTCTCCATCAGTGCAACTATATTCAAGCTGTGATTTGATGAAATTATGTGTCACAAATTATTTCATTCATCTGCCAAACAAAAACTGTACAGCTTGATTGTACACAATTTGTTTTGTACATGTTCAGGGCTTACAGTCATTTCCCATTTGCTCATCATTTTGAAAGTCATGTCGATCACTGGGGCCAGTAGGCGCTGGGTCAACTTCTGTCTCACCAGGTCAGTCACTGAGAGCACAAGCCACTTGTTTTTCACAGGTTTAAAATGAAGGAACCTGCCATGGGTTCTCCACTGGCTGTCTCCATCTGCTTTTGTTTCACCACCACCAAAATGGTCACTTTCTTGCGACAATACTTGTGTAGGTACGACTGTAGGTGTAAACAGTTGATATTATTCAAGTTGCACAAATGGCATTTTTGATATGCTAATGTGAGGCATTGAAAAGAACATGTTGCTGTAAAGTCTTGATAGTGGTGACTCAAGCCAAATAGTTGCATGTGTGCAAGAGAGGGAGGAATGTGTATGAAAGAGATCCATCCAGAGAAAGGACAGAAAGCAACAGACCCAAAGAGAGCAAAAAGAACAGAAAACAAAAGACACAGAGAGTGAGAGAGTGCTAGAGACAGAGAGAGAGAGAGAGAGATCCCAAGTCCACCCAGACAATGAATGCTCACTGTATGAACTGCTGTGGGGTTGTGGAATGCTGAATGCACCTATTCTTCGTCAAGATTTGTTTTGCTTTTTCCTCACTAAATTAAATTCTATACCCTTTCTATTCTATACCTATACTAGAAAACTGGAATGTTATTTATGTTTCTACTGCAGATCCAGATTGCAGTAGATGAAAATGCTATGCTGCTTAGTCAGCAAACAATTCATCTTTGGTCCCAAGTAAATTGGTGTGCTCAATGCACTGAATGTAGCCACAGAAAGAAGACAGTCCTGGGCGATGAAAAATGCAATTCAGTTTGGCTTTCTGCCACAGTAGCTCCTGCTCCTGGCATCTGTTCTGTACCTTCTGTAAACTGGCACTGGATAAGATTAAATTATGGCCTCTTGTTGCTTTCTCTCCTCCTCTGCTACAACTCAGCCAGAGCCTAGAGAGACTGCAAGTTTGCAATTGTTTCCAAACACAGATGCAATGTCCACTTGCAGCTTTGTGCAGTCACATTTGGACTTCAAGGAGGAAAGAACTAAATCACAATTATCGTGGAAAATGAAAATCAAACATAAATTACTTTTTTCACCCCTTAATACCACGCTAACCACTATCAATATTATGCTTACTTCCAAATGGTCTCTCACTAAACAGCTTTGTACCTGGGGCAGCTAATCTTGACAAGATGACTTTCTAACCGCATTAATCACCCCATCCTCCAACACACTGTGGTACAAACACAACATCAAAAGCAGCCTTTCACAACAGATAGCGTTCCTTTCAGCCACAAGTGCATGACACGTCAAAGTAGAGGCCAGCCAAACTACAAATTATTGTACAGTATAGCTTTTTTATTTATTGGATGATAAAAAATGATATTCTACCAGTAACAAATGCCAAATCTACAGTATGATGCAATACAAATGGACAAAAATGACAACACACTAAAAGTTATCCATAATAATTACAGGTACACAAAGTTTGCATAAAAACCGTAGAAAATGTTATCTTTATTCTTTTTAAAGAAAAGTACCAAAAAAAAGTTGTCATTTTTAAATTCTGTTATATAAAAAGAAAGCATGCCTAAACTTAAGAGTACATTTTGATCATCAGATACCATTTGCCACAAAAAGGCAGCAAAGTCAATAACTTTGCAAACGACACACAACTTTTCAGTGGGATGGATTGATGAAGTGGTTGTGAGTGTTCAAGTTTAACACAATAGTCCATCACTTCAGAAGATGGATGTGAACAGTTTCTCTTCAAAGGAATGTCGAGCGCTTTACAGACTTCACTAGAAAGTAAGGGCAAGCCTGCGAGTGCATTGATGTGTGGAAGCGGAGGCCAGTCAACGTTAATGTCACGCATAATGTACGTGACCCAAAGACGAAGACAAAACACACTCGGAAGCACAGCAAGCTGTGAACCATCTATCTTTTCATCTTCATTATATCACACTGGACAAACACCAACAGACTACACAGCTCTTCAAAAACAAAGGGCTCAACCAAAGAAAACAAATCCAACTTTCATCAACCTGCAACTAAACAGATGTGTTTAAAAAAGCTACCAATTTGGTTTGGTTTACAAAAAGGGACTGTAGCACAGCATGAGGTGGGGAGGGATTGGAAGAGGGTAAAAATTAAATGCTGTCATGTAAAGCATGATTTATGCAGATGAATATTCTAGCACCATTGTTTTGAATAAAAATATGCATGATAATGTTTAAAAATGTATATTATGCCCTAGCGACAAGTAAAACGGTTGAACTTCAAGGTATTCCATCCATCCATCCCACGGAGAAGTCTCCCATCTGGTCGGTGATGAGCAAGATGCGATGGGTGTAGGCAACATAACTTAGCACTCGTCAGAGACTAGACCCGATGGGGGAGGAAAAAAAATAAAACCAGAAAAAAGAAAAAACAAAGAACCAAATGGCTGGCCGGCCTCTACTTAGCACACACAGTCTGCACTCTTGGCTGAAGTCACACTTACCGTTGACCTACAAAAAGAGATCTTTTCTTCAGTAGGTAAAACGCACAACCACACTTCAACCATCCTCTGAGACAGTCTCAATGACAACCAGTCTACATACAGTACATGTTCACAACTGCATCATTTGCTCCTCTTCACACACACACACAAACTGCCAACCCATCGGTTACAATCAATGAAACTGTCACAAAAAAAGGATTTCCATCATCAAAGAAACTGTCAATCAGAAATTGCATTTCTAATGCACAACTGACCAACTGTCTTTAGACAATATGGGGGGGAGGGGGGGCAGATCTATAGTAAATTTGGGTTTAAGTATGCTCTGCCTGACTACGGGCAGCAGAGCCGACAGTCTTATGCTACACAAGCATCATGACTGCCTGTGTAGAACTGTCAGGCTCTTTACAATACTGTTCACTTGATAAAATACACTCCTTTCAGCCCACCAGCGCTTTCACCACCTAGCACTGGGGCCAGCCCCTAGCTCTGTAAGCATCCGTCTTCTGCCCATCAAAGCTCCCGGCTTTTTCTGCCACCACTCTCAATGTCACTACCATGCAAGACCAAAATGCTGCCTGCTGGACGTATGTAAGCACAGTTGTGGTTCAGTTCAACATCCTGTACGGAGCAGACTAGTTAACAGAGACACAAACCACATCCTATTTTTCCAGACAACACCGGAGGAGGGGCCAAGACTGTGTAGAGCAGCATCAGCAGCTGGGTTGTCCATTCCTTGGCAAGAGACAACACAGTGCGTGTGATCAAGTCCTTCCTTTCCAAAGCTTATCCTACAGCCCAGCAACACGACAATAATCCTGCACCATGCTCTGTGCCAGCAAAGCCCAGTGGGCATGCAACATGCAACCCTTCTACTCTCTCAATCCCGGCTCCAGCTCTTTCAAATCCTGAAGACACAAGTCCTGAAGACATAGGGATGTAATCTAACCTGTTTCGCTCTCTGATTCACTGGACTCGGAGGAACTGCTAGCGGAACTGGAGTCACTGCCAGAGCTGCTACTAGAGCTTGCAGAGAGTCGACCACCTGCCCCAACATCGCCACCATCACCTGCACAAACAGCCAAATAACACCATGTCAAATCACAAGTTGAAAAGACAAGTCCTGAAGACACAGGGATGTAATCTAACCCATTTCCATCATCTGCACAGCATTTAATAGCCATGAATGCTCAGGCAGAGCTAAAATAGCCCAGAGCAAATGTTGCTAAAGCATAAAGCAGTCTTGACAAAAATAATAATCTAAAAACAAAACAAAAACGCACGTGGGTGACACTTCTCTACTAGTCTAGTCTCTGCTCTCTCCAAGAACTGTACCAATGGAGGTGGTAATGTTAAACTCCGAGAAAAATGTGTCAGAGAGAGAGAGAGATATGAACGGAATATGAAACCTCAGGCTTACCTTTCTTGTTGGGCTTTTTCACAGTTTGACCTAACTGTTCCTGAACCCCCCGAAGACGATTTTCCAACTCTTGTTTCTTCTCCTGCTGAGCAAGTTCCTTTGGCTTGTTCGATGATTGCCTTTTTGCTGAAACACATGCAATACTATCTCAGTGAAAGAACAGGCTTTATTCTCCGAAGCTAGCCAAATAACACCACCACCAGAATCTTACACATGGTATGATGTGACAGCAAACAGAGTTCAACATCCTGTCAATGGCACATCATTACCAAATACTCTCTGAAGTCATTATATTTTCCAAAGCTCTTCTCACATCTCAAAGTCAAATCAACACTATCAATGGTCTAAAAAGATATCCTAGGAAATGCAACAAGCCAGAAAGCCTATTCTCCTTTACCAAGCAAAAGGAAAACCAAAAACTAAAATGATAAAATGACCCATCCTTAGATGGAAAAAAGACAAGAACTGAAGCTGGAACAGAACAGAAGTGTACTAAACAAATCTACCATCTAAGCACCCAGCCAGTAACCTGCCACTCCAACCCACACAGCAATCGCATTACCATCTCTTCTCCAAGTTGATCATTAATACAACAGCAGTCAAGGAGTACTCACTGTAGGGTTTTCTTGGTTTTTTCTTTAAACACGACATCACATATTTTTCAAGTTCTCGCAGGGTGGAGGGTTTGAGAGTTTCAAAGTCTATTTCAATTTCATCTGGATTTGAGTTGCGTAAAGATGCTTCTCTCGTCTGGATGATGTGCACAACCCTTCCCAGCTTGTCACCTGCACACAAAGTTCACCATGATCAATCAACAATTTGAACAAAACCACCCTAGTTTACTAAAATATAAACCAACTCCTGTGCAGAGGCAATTGCATTCAAAAAGGTAAAACAAGCCACTCAACATTTTCTGCCCAAACTGGCCAATTTCAGTGGGACTTTCAGCATGAGAACACATTTTATTATGTCATTTTGTTGTTTTTTCTGGCGGGTACCCAAGGTAGTATGTGATTGCTCTCAGGCAAACCAGAGATAAACCAAAAATACCCACAGGTTGTGTTTACCAAGTTTAAGTGCACATCAAGGTAAATGGCAATACCGTGAAGTAACAACTTTTCATTTACTGTCGCTGTGACCTTGAAACAGGCAAGATCAGTGAAAGTGGTATGGAAAGGCCATTCTTAGATTTCAACATCCTACCAGCCACATATGGTCACCCTATGACAAATCATATATATTCAAAAGCTTCTTACACCATTTCACATGTCCAAAGCCGATTCACAGTTCTGGACACAACATGCTCAACAGCGAACGCAACCAAGTCAAAAACCAATCTGTCAACACATCTCAATATTTGCTTTTTAGCAAACTACAACTAACCCAAGTATCACATTTCCATGAAGAAATCTTAAATAATATGCACCATGTGGACTCAACAGAGGTGAACACAATCTCTCGTATCAAAACCACATCTGATTCACTGGTACATTATCTCATAAGCGTGCACTTAATGGGAACCTGCATCAACTGGTTGTGACGATGAGCAAGGTGACCCATTTCATTCAGCGGGCCAACATGGGGGAAAATGTGGTCCCCAAAACTAATGCACTCAAAATGTAAGGATGCAGTTTGGAAAAACAACAAAGGCAAATGGACCAATAAGGCAGAAAGTAGACAAGAAATTCCTGACAGCAGACAAAGCCATTTTAACAACCATGTCCATTTTTTGTAAACAAAAAAAACAAAAACAAAAAACATATACTGAAAGCAAACAGAAAATAAAATGAGATTTCTGGTCTTCGTTTTTCCCTTTTTTCACTGGCCGATAACATCTGGACCTGAACAAACATCAGCTCGTGTTGATTCAACAAACAATTTAAACATTTAGGCTCCCAACAGAATCTCACATAACCAACTGTGTCCTTGTATTTTGTCATTTCCCTTCCTGCAACCTTCGACAGAACATGCGAGTTAAATTACTGACACCATGCACTACAACTCTTATTAGGCTAGGGTAAACTGTTCAAATTAACTACTAAGACCAAATTCACATAGCAATCTTTAATTTAAATCTCAGGCTTAAATACTGTCACAAAGTACAACTGACCAACATACACACAGCAGTTTCTGAAAGTGCTGGGGAAAAGATTTTATTCCTATGATCAAAATGGGATCTTTTAATAATAATAAAATCTTCACATTCATAACAATGGACTATTTCTAACAAGCAAACACAACTCCTCAGTTTGGAAGATCTGCATTTGTGTTACACTGCACACACAAATATTACTTTGTCACTAGCAGTAAGAAATTTTGACTTTAATTCGCTAATAATTAAAACAGGGCTTCAGTACTCATTAATCTCATGCTGTTTGATGAAAATAGAAACAGCTAAAAGAAAGTTTTCAAATGGCCGTGTTCTGTCCCACACTGATTCAGGAAGCAGCAGGAGTAATAAAAAGAAGACGAGTGTGATTATATTTTTGTTATTTTAAATTAACTGTGTGTCATGCAAAAATGGCCGTCAAGAATGGACTTCCACACTTGGTCTCTCCAACAGACTCTAAATACAGCAAAACTTCTGAGATAAAGTTTGTACATGAAGGGTTTTATGTTTACACTTTTAGAGGACTCGTCTGGATATGATGTTTGAGCCAGATACACCTGGGTCAATGTGTCACACCCTGCCCAGTTCTGTAGCCAACATTTATTTAAAAAGATAAACTGCCTTCAGCTTACTGGTAAAACTTGCAAGCCTGCTTCACACACCCCAAAAAATATATCAAGTACTGTACCCAACAGTGCCATTCAATTACTATACAGTCCACATACTATTGAATATACCAGAAATTGTATCCCAAGTCGTGTAACTTTCATTTGATCTTAAAACCTCAGTCCTTACTGAGAAAAACAAGAATCATTTCATGACATTTTGATTTTGCACTGGACTTCCCACATTCTGTCACCAGCCCTGAAGAACAAGGTTTCACAAGTATTTGTTCCTTGTAATAAATAGTCCCTGAATACACTGAATATTTAAAAGCACAGATCATCATTTTGTGTGTGTGTGCACATCATTGCATGCTTGTGGTGGCCATGCTGTGCAAACAATTCTGTGGTAATCACCATTATAATTCTCTCTGTGTAGGCCTCCTAAGGCGCCCACTCTCACAAACTTGCTGATTTTGTGTCACGTTCA
Source organism: Alviniconcha strummeri (assembly GCA_963584105.1). NCBI lineage: Eukaryota > Metazoa > Mollusca > Gastropoda > Provannidae > Alviniconcha > Alviniconcha strummeri. Next base: position 10,348,052 of record OY757551.1, read on the forward strand.
GTTTTATCAGTTTTCATGATTTAATCTCTCTCTTTCGTATAAGCACATTAAAAAGGAACAAATAATAAAACCCATAGCACTGTTTTAGGGTGACAAGTCCTGTCTTCATATACCAAACTAATTCACTCAACATCTTGCTGTTACAAACATAATGTCACGTTTTTCAGCACACAAAATCTCTTACATTTTCCTGTGATGTATCCTAAGCAGTTTTAAAGGGTAAACACAAATTACACGTTTTTATAGAGGTGAAATGATGCAATTAATGAACTTTACAGGAGATTCCATGCTGAAGGGCATGAAATATACAGACAAAATAATGCCCCAGCAGGCTGCAGCTGTACGAGCATAAATTGAAACAATCAACAAATCTGACTTCACACCTGGATTACCTATCTCATTATTCAACAATTTACACCAACTCAAGCATTTTTATTAAAATTACACTGAAAAAGAGTGCTGCAACAAGATGTTACTGCTATGCCAGGTGCCGATTTCCCATCATGGAACGTTTGGCAAGAGGCAAGGTAGGACAGGCTCCAAGAGCCAGTCAGGCTTTTGGAACTGTATCTGGATATAATCTAATTCTGCCTGTTTTCATCAAAACCTGGCTTCAAACAACATGAAAGTTTGCTGATTTTTCATAGCTTAACCCTTTATTAACCCACTTGGCCCCAGACCAGCCACTGCCCTTTCTTTACGAAATCCCATGTGAAGGGAAGTAACAGTGTCAAATGATCCTGGCGTACAACATTAAAAATCAATAATGTCAGACAGGGTTCACTGTGCTCTTGGTGTGTGTGTGCATCTTGCACATGTTATGCCTGCACATTTGTTGAGGTATACATGTTAGTTTTTGTTAAATTGTTGACAACATTTTCCATCTTGACATACATTATGTGTGTTAGTGCTCTGAGATGCAGGGAAGGCGCTTTACAAATTTCCATCCTTATTATTAGAAATGAAGTGTGAGCTCACTTTGTATTCTTCCCAGTTTGCAAACGCAATCACTGTTCTTGTACCTCCAACAGGTTTTTCGCTCAAAAATATATAAGCATAATAGTTTTATTTAAATCCTAAATCAGAAATGTCCTCATCTGGACATCAGTTTTGCTAGGGTAACCAACTCAGCAAAATCTCCAAAGTTGAAGCTCTGTAAGTTTGTTTGGGTGCCCAGGGTAAGCTACTAAGCAAAATCTGCCATTCAAATCTCGAAGGATGAAGCTCCAACACCATTGCAGAGCCTCTGCTAGACTGTTGTGACTGTCAGTACCAGCAATAAAAAAAAATTCTGGCATCAACTCTCAGACATTACCTAGGCCTAATAATGTCCCGGGTTTCCGCACCTCATCCCCTATTACAGAGGTCATGCTTCTTCCAGTTAAAAAAAAAAAAAAAAATCTGTTCACCATTCATCTCCACCCTGGGAAAATGGGGCCTGCAAAACAAAGGCCACGCCACTGAGATGCCAGACTTTTCACTGTCAATGTTGTCTTCATGCCTGTGCTACAGAAAATCCATTATCCAAGCAATGTTGCACTACTTCATCTTCTGTCGCTTAACAGCTGGTGATTGATGGTTGATTCAGACATTTTCTCTCTCATTTGAAGCAGACGATAAGACAATTTGGTCGGTGCTGGGTGTAAAGAGAAGCGGAGAGGCAAAAATTATACAGCAAAGCTGATTTATGCAAACAGAAATAGAATGGTCTGTATCTTGCAAACAGCACTCATACTATCCGTTTGTCTGAAGGGGGGATGGGGGTTGCTGGTAGCATATTTTGCTTCTAGCATGCAACATGTACCGTACATTGTTACAGCGAGCATTTATTGTTTTGCTTGCTAATCAACACCTGCAGCAGTCTTGCTTAGCTGGAGTTTGCACTTGCTTCTAGAATCAGGGGCAGAGAGAATCTCCAGGAAGTCACACAAAGCATTCAGTTTCAGCTGGTACATAACACCAGCAACTTTATTTTTTTACCAAACAAGGGGAACATTTACTAGCAAAAACCAGCATATACTTGTCTAACAGAGGCTCTCCACTGCTAACTGTAGGGCTTTTGTCCATTTTCCTGCATCTATAGCGTGTCTATCTTGCAACTTTGAAAATTCACAACACCTCTCCAACAAACCTTGAACAAAGGACATTGTCGGAAGTAGTGCAAGATAGCAGAAACAAGGCTACAATTCTCGTGATAATCCCATTCCTATTTGTTAAGCTGAGAAGCCAGTATGAAGTGTGGTTACCAGCAACTACCAGACAGTCTAGGATTGCACAGTAAGAAAAAAGAGCAGTAACAGGCGGTCTGGGGCAAAATGGGTTAATATCAGTTACCTTCCTGCTATTAAACTTTTTATTCTTGACAACTGTTAAAAAGCAAAGGGAGGGAAATAGACCTAAATTGACCACATGGATTAGGACCAAAAATGACTTAGTTTCAGATCATCCTTTTTGCTGAACTTCTCTGCAATTATCTCGTTTTATGAACTGGCAGCCATCATCCATCTAACTAGAAGGGGGAAAAAAGTCTTCACAGATCGGAGTGCAGTCCCTTCTTTTTATTGTAACTATGGCACTTACCTTCAAAGTCTGTTAAAATAAGTACAGCCAACTGATCCATTACTGTGTGTCCCAACAAATGTAATCAGACTTCAAATCTCAAGTCATTTTCATCCCAGAATCCCAGCCCACTTGTCCAATGCCAGCAGAACACCAGCAGCAGACTAGTCAAAGCTGCAATTGCCAGGAAGCTCAAATGACACGCATGATGTCATCATCTTACCATGGTTTCACACTCTGGCTGGAGGGGACTGGGGGTTGTTACAGAGCTGGGTATTTTTCCAACTATCATGGATCAGAAGTGTCTCTAGGTCTTAATCAGTATTCAGCTTGGTACAGATTTAGTTATCAGTATTCAGCTTGGTACAAATTTAGTTATCAACCAGTTTCTTATAAGCTGAAGCATTTTGGGTGTTACTATACATCCACATAAGCAGGATACTCAAAAGCTGGACGGACAAAGTGTAAAAAAAGATTTGTTTAGGCAATGATTTTTGTGCGAATACATGTGCACACTATTTAGCAAGGGCAGTGTACTGAAATCTGTATGTACAGCCAACTTTAATTTTCTAATCAAACACCTGGACCGATGCAGAAGTACCAGAGAGAACCTCCATGCAAATTATCTCCCCATCTGTTTAACTTCAAGCTAAGTTTGTTCTTGGGCTTTGTTCCCACAGTCTATAGTATTTTGCTTTAATCTGGTAACATTATCTTATGAAGACACTGACGCATTTGTGAAGATGTCAACTTCATTCTTATTTAGCTCACCCAATTCCAGTTTGCAATGGACATAACACAAACCAAACCATGCCGCAAAATCCACGAGAAACGATGCTGCAGAGCGAAGATGGCATATCCAGAGCCAGAATGTTTTACCCACAGACACATGGGCTCCACAACACAACACCACTTTTCCTCTCTCAATCACCAGCCAAACTTCACTAGCACTTAGCACACACACGCTAGGAAGACAGGCAAGTGCAGTGCAGTGGAGAGAGTGCCCTACCACCAGCCCACACAGCAGGTTGATGGAGAAGAAAGACAAGCCGCAGAGTGACAGCCTAGCACAACGGCCAGAGCCCTTACCTGGCAGCTTGTTGATATCCAGACTCAGCTGTCTCTTTTCATCATACGTCATGGGTTTCACATTGTCTTCGTCTTCACTGTCAAAAGGGGGCAGCACAGGTGGAAGCTGGTTCGCTGTTGTTGACATTTTCCGTTTCGACACCCTGCCAGTTCCTCGTGAACGTTTGGAACCAGGTGACTTCTGTTTCTTATTTTTCTTTGGCTTGAGAGTGTCCGTGAGGGCTCCTGAGGATGGAGCATTCACCACAGCACTACTGGGAAGAGACGGCATGATGGGGGGAGGAGGCACCACTTCCACTGTCTCTTTCTTCAAGTCTACCACCTCCTTCTTCTCTTTCTTCTTTCTCTTCTTTGTTTTAGTCTGTCTTTCACGCCTCTCCTTCATTTTCTCTAAATGTTCTTTTGTAAGAGCTGCAAGCTCCTCCTGTGTGGCTGACAACTGGAACACAAAGGGGGAAAAAAAACATGAAAACTTTTGGCAATGACAAACACCACATCAGGTTACTAGGACACAAGTGGAAGTGCCACAGCCTGCAGAACAGAATCAGAAAACAATGTGCAACAGCAGGAACAGTACTCGAATAAAATGCTCTCCAAACATGTCTCCTCATCACAAGACATGCACTGCAAAACATCAGGTACCAGTAACCGTGTTCATCCGCAAGAGATTCACCTGAAGCTACCGCGAGATTTTGCACCTGCAACTTTTTTGTGCACATTCTCCATTCAGGCAGCTGTACAAGTGCTCCAGCATCCAGCTCGTCCACTTCTCTCTTCAAAATGTCACTGCATAACACATTCTCACACAACCAGCAGAATGAACTACACTGTAAATCCCTTTGGCACACCACCACCAAAGTTTGAAGAACAGCCCTACACAAAACATTACCAGGCTCATGTCTGTCTACATGTTGTAATGAAACGTACCTTCACTCTGCTTTCAAACCAGTCAGCAAACAAAACTATGCACACAAATAGTCGTCACAAAAATAGTTGCCTACCAGTTGCTGCAACTCCTTGATCCGCTTTTCCCGCTCCTCCTCACTCATTGTTCCATCATCCTGGTCGTCTGATTCTTCATCTGAGGTTAGTATGGATCTCTCCACTTCCTCCGATTTGACAGTGCCAGAAACACTAGGTGGAGGTGTGGGGTCAGCCTGGGGAGGTTCTTCAGGCATCTTGGCAAACTTGAGCTCGAACACATCCTGCAAACACATACCATATTTCACTCACACCACTGGGATAATATCTGTAACCTGCCTGCCCCTTTGACCCCCATCTTTCTGATTAATATGCAGCTGTGGCCTACAATTCCACACAGAGACCGTCCAACCACTGCAGCATCAGACAACGGCGTGCAACATTTTTTATTTTTTTTCACTCACAGCTCAAGTTGGCCTGACCAAATTTCCTCCTTTTTATCTGGCAATGTCAGCTAGTTCTTACACAAGGCTTACCTAGATAACTGCTAAGAATTATGTCACAAGTAGCAGTAGCTTGTTTTTTATGCCTGGTCAACCCGTAGTTACATCAGGACAAAATCATGTTGCAAAGTCATGGCACAATCTCTCTGCTTTTAATCTTAGCTGAACTACATGTGGAATCAAGTTCCAGTATTACCGTGCTGTGTAATCAGACGTCAGAACGTAAATCATGTTCAACCTGCAATCCCAGCCCACTTGTCCACATGCTGGCAGAACGCAAGCAGGGACTTGTGAAGCCACGACTAACAGGAAGCTCAAATGACACGCATGATGTCATCATTTTACCCACACTTTCCCAGCTCACAATAGGAAATCAAAACTCAGAAGGCCGAGTGATATATTGCTGGACTGACCTGCAATTTCCTGGCCATGGCAACAACGTCCGTATCTGGAGAGTTGTAGCGATAACAGTTAGAGAAGATGAGGCGCATATCCTGTTCAAATTCTTTAGGCGATTTGTACTCCCGGTTGTCCATCTTGACCTGCCACAAGAAGTCAACAGTCAAAGGAGGGACAGAGAAGTAGATGGAGGGGAAGGACTTGGAGATGGCGGAGAGCGATGGGGGGGGGAGCCCCCCTGAATAAGGGACACATTCTGTACGATAGAAAAAATATGGACCTAACAGATAAAATAAAGATTTGTCTGCTACCCCAAGAAACAAAAGTGGGTTTTTCTAAAATGCCCTACCAGCAATGCAAGGTTGAGCTCCGAAAAATATGACAAGTAATACAGATCTACACCAGAGCGTCTGCCTCATATTCCAACCTGCATTTGTCCAATTTATGGAACACTGCCTATCTACTTTTTATCTTTTTTTATAAAGCTGTCAAGATTCAAGTTCCAAAAAAGCTAACACTGTTTTTGTTACATTAGTTTTACAGCTACCAAACCCTCTTTCATATTAAATATGAAAATGAGGGGGCTACAGCAAACGAGAGGGTTACTTAATTTAATGCTACCCAGCTGTATAGAACTCAGACCACCTGTGCACACATGAGCTAGTACTCATGTACACAACGAAACACAATATCTTTGTGTATAAAAAAATATGCACACACCTGTTGTAAGAACGCACAGGAATCGACTAAAGCTCCCAAACAAGTCTGAGCCCAACGAGAATGCTCCCTTGATCACTTTCATGGTATGAACATAGCCCCAACTAGTCAACAACAGCTGGCTTATTGTAAACCTGTTTTGAGAAGCTGGGGCAGCATTAGACAATTGATAGCAATACCTTGACAGTGCCCAGGTCCATGGGTTTCTTGATGACGTTGTGATAGTCATGCAGACCAAGCTCCTTGGCATCCACCGGCTTCAAGAAAGGCCATGCAAAAGTCTGAAACCACATACCAGCTGTGAACTACACAACACATCACTAACATGTTCCAGCATAGATTTCTGAACTGCCTGCGTTACTGTAAAGTGCACTAGGCTTCCACCTTATATCAAGATGGGCAATACATACATCTCCTTTACTATTATATATAACCTGTTTGAAATCATGTCCAGCACCTAGAAAAACAGCAAACTGTCCTCCACTGTACACTTGGAGTGAAAACTGACATCCATGTCTGTGGTTCAGGTTGCAACTGTCACCAAGCCATGAATCAGGCATCTCTATAAAGAGAGCTGGGATTAAAACTTGGTATTAATTTGACCTCCACTGATTATGGATCAACTCACAGTCCCCTTGGAGACCAGCTGCCCTTGCCCAGGAGGTAAAAACACACAGACCCCCACCCCGACCAACAACCATTCACTGCTGCTTGGGAGCATGGCACCCCCAGCTCAACCACGATTTCTATCTTTTTGTCTTTAAAAATATCCCAACAGAACCCACTCCAAGTCAAGATCAATGTGGCGCTCATTGTTCCCTGCTGTTTTATAGACTAGACAGTTCCCATACATAGGCCCCATTGCTTGTCATTTTTCATTCACCTGCCATACATACCAGACAACACAATCCACATGTCCAAAACTAATGTTGTATCTTTATAAAGGTGTTGCCCTGTATACACTGCTTGCAGCCAATTGAAAAACTATTTCATGGATAAAAAACACCATTTTTAACAAAAAGCTGATCAGGAACCTGCTTCACAACTTTCTACTGCAAGATGCTCTGAGAAGACTTCAGATGTGTGCAGGTCACCTGTCTGTAAACATCTGCTGTAAACCAGTTTTTGCTGCATGCATCAGCATGCCACCAGACAGCTTTCCACACAGCAATGACAACTGTTCTATCCCTGGCTTTCCACACAGCAATGAACTGTTCTATCCCTGACTTTCCAGACAGCAATGACAACCGTTCTATCCCTGACTTTTCACACAGCAATGACAACTGTTCTATCCATGGCTTTCCACGCAGCAATGAACTGTTCTATCCCTGACTTTCCACACAGCAATGACAACTGTTCTATCCTTGGCTTTCCACACAGCAATAACACCTGTTCTATCCCTGGCCTTCCACACTGCAATGACAACTGTTGTATCCCCAGTTTCCACACTGTTCTATCACTTTAGCTTTCCACATGGCAATGTCAACTGTTCTATCACCAGCTTTCCACACAGCAATGACAACTGTTCTATATCACTGGCTTTCCACACAGCAATGACAACTGTTCTATATCACTGGCTTTCCACACAGCAATGACAACAGTTCTATGACCAGCTTTCCACACAGCACAACTCCCTGGCTTTCAGCAATGACATTTATATCACCAGCTTTCCACACAGCAATAACAACTGTTCTATCACTAGCTTTCCATACAGCAATGACAACCATTCTATCACCAGCTGTATGGGCAATTGTTCTATCACCAGCTTTCCACACAGCAATGACAACTGTTCCATCACTTTCAACAGTCCATCTCACACAAAACAACTCACCTGGTGCTCACTTTCAACAGTCCATCTCACACAAAACAACTTACCTGGTGCTTCTTTGTGTGCAGTTCTTTGACAATTTGTGCGCAATACTTGAGCTGCTCAGACAACTTTCCCTTCTGTTTCTTGGAAGTGCCCTGTGTCTGAAAAAGCCACAAACTGGTTTGTTAAGTGCTGGGTAACACCAAGGTCAACACAGCTAGCACATCAAGCACTAGGCACTAATGCAGAAAGCAAAGGAAAAGCAGCAGCACATATACCAGAAAGGGTTTATTACCAGCAAGGGTCGCACTCCATGGAAAAAGTTCTGTGTACACTGCATTTTTGGTGTAGTTCTTGTAATCTTACAATGGTCCCTACAAACACAGCTGTGTCCCATCTTACCATGCCATTACGAAGGTGGAGACCTCATGCAGACCAGAGTTTCAGCACTTCTGCAAATATCCACAATTCCTCATGTTCAGTGAATCAACAAGTGGGGGTTGGTATGAAAATGTGTGCTTAACCCAATGACTGGTCATTATCTGGTACTTTGTGGCATGACGGGCCCATCAGCTTTTTTATTTTATTTTGACAACTGTGAAAACAGTGAATACCCTTTATTTATTAGATGGCCTGGACTTGCTCAATGAATACATTATCAGACGGTATGTTTCAACAAAGCAATATAGCACTGAATTTGGCAAAGGATTTTTTCCCCTGGCAACTTTCAGTGCAGACTCTCAGTGTTTTACATTTACAGCCCCTGTGCAATCACATGGATCAACAACTGTGCACTTGTTAAAAATCCCAAACACTGGTAGCTGTACCGGTGTTTGAACACATGAAAATACTGCAAACACTGGTAGAAATGGGTACTGCTACTCTTGTGGCTGTTGCAGCTTTACCCAGATAAGGTGACCAAATTTCCCGCAAAGGATAATGAAGTACTAAAATTTACACACAAAAATACGCAAGTGCGACCCCTGGTAACAGTCAAGGTTCCTTCTTACTCTAACCAAGGCTGTTAGTTCATGAACCAAAGAAAAATGCAACCCAGCTTAGATAACTTTTTTTTTTTTAAAGAAAAACAAAAGACAAAAATACTGAGAAACCTTCACTCTAATTACATCTACCAAATACCAGGGCTATGGTAATTTTAGAGACAAATTGAGAAATTTCAACTGATCTTCAACAGTGCAAGGTGAAGTTACTAGAGAGAAAAGAGATGTCCCACAACCAGCTGTGCAAAGCCTCACACAGACGTAGCTACATCCGCTCCCAACTCCATGGAAAGCAAGCCTCTCAAGTGCAGGACAGAAGTGGTGAAGATTTAGAGCAGAGTAGATAGGATACGGTAGAGTACATGCAGCAACCATGCAAGTTTTTATAAGATCAATTCACCTCTGAAGGTGTCAAAAGATGGCTATTTACCATCGTGGATACTGCAGCTCCCTGTTCTTCCGGCAAGTCACGTTTAGGTTTCTTGATCTGACGCACACTTTCCCGGCGAGTTGGGGCTGGATGGGCATTCATCTTCTCTGCTTCATAGGAAGGGTCGCCGTACTCCATAGGGGCCATCTCATTGGCATAGCCGCTGGGGGTTGTTGTGTCTGCTTTTCTTTTCACTCCCTTTCGCAGCTACAATAGTCACAAAAAGAAAAAAATGTTTCAGCTGAAATGCCAAGAAGCACAACTGCAAGTATGTGGAACCTATTATGAGCCACTTCTGACAAAACCACCAACCACTAAGACATCTACACAGCCCAAATGTTTATAAATCCACCAATGGGTACATTTCAATCATCATGCAATAAATTATGTTTAAAGACCTATAGGCTGATCACTCATTGCAGATTCCACTACAGACTCCCCCAAGCCTTAGGTTCCAGAGCCAAATGCAGCATATTTGACTGTACACATACAACTACAGATACAGTTAATGCAGCATCACACTGAACGAGGAGTCCTGACAGCTGCACCAACATCTGCCTCAGCTTGGGACAGGGAAAGCAACCAAGATAACTAGCATGCATGAACTAGCATGCATGGTCAAGCAATCCTTTTGACTCACAGGATGGGTGTGTGTACCAAAGCCTTACTTACTCTGGCTACTTCATCAAGTCTGGCCACCATGTATGGTACCACCACCCAAAACCATGTAGTGACACTAAACTCAAGCAACCATACCACCCAGTAAACCCAAGTCCTTTTTTTCCTGGGCATATCAAAACAAGTCTGGAACAGCACTCTGTACGATGGCCAAGTTGCCCACTGGTGCCATGTACCCATGAAGAGTTAAGGTTTCTGCAAGCAGCATAGCTAACCCTGGCTGAAACACTGAAGACAGTGCGACAAATAGATATGTATGCTCATACCTTTGTGGGCTGGGCAGGAGGAACAACCTGGGTCTGGTGTTCCGTGATGGCAGGTGGCACAGAGAGGTCCACAGAGGGATTCATGGAGACGGACGAACCACTGGTTGCAAAACTACTTCCACCAACAGGGCCAGATGACAATGATGATGGCGGCGAGTAGGTGGTCTACAACATACATATTAAACCATGGTACAAGATCATACTCAGCAGCACAGAAAACTCTACTGGCTAGGACCTTGCCCTGAAGATCCACCAAGCACCCCCACACACACCCAAACTTTTAATGAATGCATAAAATGAAGCAAACAATGGTTAGGATTGTGACCAAGCCATGAATCAGACATCTCTATGTAGAGAGCTGGGATTAAAACTTGGTTTTAATATGACCTCCTCTGATTATGGATCAACTCAGTGTCTCAGAGACCAGTTACCCTTGCCCTGGAGGTTCAAACTGCAAAACCAGCTGGATTCTTCTCTCAAAAGGAAAAGGGTAAGGATGCATCTGCACTTCTCATCCAGTAGCTGGACAAAATAGTTCTGCTAGCGTGCAAGTCACCAACGGGGCAAGAGGAACAGTGTACACTACCTGGGTCTGTGAGGTGCTGTTGGAGGCCAGTTTCCCCCCAGTGATGGCCGAGGTCAGACTAGGTGGAGATGACGACTCCCCAGCACTTTCCACATTATTGGCAAACGACTCCAGAGCTGGTGGAGCAGCCAAACCAGGTGATGTGCCCGGCGTGGTGATGGAGGTAGAGCGACGCAACTTGGAGGCAGCAGCTGCCCGTGCTGCAGCAGCTCCCTTCGCTGCTTTCTTTGCCCCCTTCTGCTTGCCACTTTTCGTAATCTCAACCTCCTGCAACACGGCAAAAGGATTTGTAATCACAACCAGTTCTTCTGCCGAGATCACAACATTTTGCAGGCTAAAAAAGGCTGTGGAATTGGCGGTACTGCTCTCTATAGCTCCTTGTCTTTGTGAAAAAACATCTCATTCTTCAAGCCAGGGGTCAAAGGAGAGATGACACAAAAGGCTATTCTAACAAATTTTATTCAGTTATTTCTCACGGATTTTCAACTCTTAGTTACATGAAAACTTAATTCTGTGATACCAACAATCAGCAATGGTTTGCAAGGCACAGTATTTCTGAACAAGCACAGGGAAAGACGACACAAAAGACTATTCCAACAATTTTATGCAATTATTTCCCATGGATTTTGAACTCTTTCAGCTATACCAAAACTTCATTCTGTGATCCCAACAATCAACAATGGTTTGCAAGGAAAACAGTATTTCTGAACAAGAACACCCCCAGCTTTCCCAACCCCCATCAGGCAGGTCCACAGGTGGCAGATAATGGGAAGACTCCTAGATACTGATGGTTAGCTGCAAAAGAAGCCAGCTCACTGGATGAATAAGCAGTCATGGACCAAAGTGGTGATGCTCCTACCAGGATGGGGTGGGGTAGTAGGTGGCTCTGCTACAATTAAAAAAATGCACAGGCTGCTATAAGCCCTAGCTATGGGGTGGGATCCCCGAACCCCTCACTCCTTTTGCAGGATGTCCGGGCCAGGAGCTATGGGCGAAGTAACCCTGACAGAAAACTAGAGGGCTGAAGACAGATGTACTGAGCCACTGGCGCTCTCAAAAAAAGCATGGTACCATGTCTATATGCACACAAAAATGCCATGAGGTGGCGATCAAGAAGAAGTGGGGGTGAGGATGAGTATACAAGGACTACAAACCTCTGGAGGCATCTTGGCAACCTTGAGCAGGAAGAGTTTTTCCAGCTCCTGTGCCATGACAGTGATATCATCGCCTTGCTGGTTGTAGACATAGCAGTTTGTAAACATTGTGTTGAAATCTTGCACACAGTCCTTAGCAGACCAGTACTGGCACGTCTCCAGCTTCTTTTTTATTGTGCCAAGGTCCATTGGATGCTTGATAATCTTGTGGTAATCCTGAAAATGACACCTCCTTGCTTTAATGCACTGCATTCCATGGCACATTTACACATCAATAATCCAAACCTGTTGCCATTAATTACTCCCTAAACTGATTTTCCAACAAATCCAACTTCAAGGCATGGCTCATGACCCTGATGGTCAGCCTAGCTTCATCCTCAGGGTTCTTTTTGAATAAAGACCATAAATGTCCCCTTTTTTTACCCATGTTACATACTGCACTCCCAGACTTCTCCTCACACACAGAAGGGACTGATTGGGCACTGCCTCAGAGCAAACCAGCAGTTTAAATGCAATGCAAATTTTCCACACAATCTCTGCAAAAGACGCAACGGGAGTAAGTAACTTTGGTGTTTTATGCCCAGTCAACCATTGCGGTTATATCTGGGTCAAACATATTCCGTTTTCATATAGCAATTGTTAAAAATGTGAACACACTAAAACTAGTATATGTACAATCTTAAAACAAGACTTAAAAGATGAGTAAAACATAGACATACCCAATAGTTATCTCAATTTTTTTTCTTTTTCCAAAATACTAATTTCTTGCAAAAAGTTCAATATCTCTGGTGAAATAGCACACACAGTGATTGAGCCTCTTTCTTATTATGGGAACACACACATTTTATCATGAAACATCAAAATATTCTTGGAATCAAATCCATTTCTATGAAAGTATCACAGAAGGAAAAAACAACAACTGCATATCACAATCATACACACTGACGTGAGGTTTGTGGAAGATGTGGACAAAACAGCAAACTACTGACCTTGAGGTTGAGCTTTTCAGCATCTACTGGCACATGGAAAGGCCAGGCATAGTGATGCTTCCAGAGTGGCAACAGCACCTTCTTTAGCAGGTAGCTGAGCTGGTTGGTCATCCTTCCTCGCCGTGGCTGCTGCGATGATGTACCGGGTCCTGCAGACACCGGTTTGGCAGCCGGCTCATCCTCCTCACTAGCGTGGTTATCAAAGTCGTACACCTGACAAGGAGAAAATCCTCAGTTTGATTTGTGACAAACCAACCAGTAGGTCATCTTCACACACACTCAGGGACCACAAATCGTTGCCCAGTAAAAATTACTCTGTGGTTTTTCATGCTGAACTACTGGTACTGGATTTATTAGCAGTTACCCTTCTAAAGCCTGGTCATGACCAGAGCATTGATGAAAGTGTACCTGACCATATATTTTTATCTTTGACAACACATCACTAGTCTGATTTACTCACATTTCAGTTTTTGTTTTTGTGAATGCTTTTTAACTAGACAGATACCACTCAGAATTTAGATACATACACAATTTTCAATACTTACAGAGTTGTCCATTTTTGGTGGGCTTTTCATATCGCCGTTAGACCTGCAAGATGGAAACAATGTTGTATCATCAAACAAAGCAACATCGAACATTTTGATGCTGGATTTATAACCTTACTTAGGGCTCCCCATCCTTCATGTTCTAGGTGGCAGGCTCGCCTCTGTCTGGCAATTTAAAAGGATACTTTCACCTTCTACAAACAATCCTAAAGCATATCTTTCTTTTTTGTTTGGAGGGAAAACTGCAGGACAGACAGACAGAGAGACACAGCAATCAAGACAAGATTTCTGCATGTGAACTCAGTGCTGCTCTGACTGTAGAGCATCCTAGTGGTCTGCTTTTTTCACATCCTCAGCACTGAATGCTTAAGTTTACTGAACCCTGTGCAAATTTGTTTTTCATACACTTAACTGTTGGAGCATAACTGCAGATCACTTCTGTGTAAACACAGGTCAGCACTTGTGTGTTAGACTGTCCTTGTGTAGATTAGCCAAGTCAAATTCACTTACTTATGCACTCCTGCAACACTGTGAACGAATTTTACTTTTTGTTATAGGCCTACTGAATTTGGGTTTGCTGGCTGAGTCAACACACTGGCTGAGTTGTCAGGGTGGTTGTGTTTTCATTTTGGTGTGCCAATTAGCTTTCAAGCACCATTGTGATAAACAAGCATGTAACGTTAACAGTCCCGCAATTGGATGAAGTGGAAGGCAACAGCCTGTGTGAACACTGAGAATACATTTTTAGTCACCAATTTACAACGTATCTGATACGGCACATGACCTATTTGTGCCACTGCAGCTTCGAAGACTTTTAAAAAGAGTATACTTTATCAGTAATTTCATCCCAACCTTTCAAAAATGTTCCATACTGAAACTGTACTTTTTCAACCCCCGATCGGTTTAGCCCACTGCCATACTTTTCCTAGATTTGAAAAATCAGAATTCAAAAACCATCTAAGACTTATCTGGAACGAATTGTGTTTTCAAACAAGAACTCCTGAACACTACCTATAATCCTTGCAAACTATTTATTATCAGCGTGGAAACTTTCCCCCTGTACAATAATGATTACTGGCTGCAATTTTAATTATAAGTAACTTGGTTTCTTTACACTAAGTCAACCAGGGTAATAATGATAATAATATACTCTTTTATGTGCTATTTCTCCCAATTAGAGCACATAGCTCATTACAACACAAAGAACCAAAACACAGTTAAAGCAAACTTACACAAGCACACACACCAAACAGTCAACAGGACAGCTTGAAGATGCAAGATTTGCCCATGTTGTGCCAAATCTCAACTTTCCAAGTGTATATTACACTTTATATAAAAAGTAGCATAAATTCCCCCCCCCCCCCCCCCAAAAAAAAAAAAAAAACTGACAAAACTTTAATTCAGCCAAGGACAATGAACTGCAGACCAAATAAACTGGTCAGCATTACCTGCTGCCAATTCCCATCACCACAAATCTTTAGAAATCCACCATCTTCAAAGAATGCAGTGTCTCCGTAACCTCCCATCATGCCACCAACTACTGATGAACATACTACTGAACTAATGGGACTAAAATGCAAGCATACATGGAGAAGATTCAGAAGCTGTTTAAGGTTCATAGACCTCTATGCAACTGTTTTACAGAAGTACAGAAAAGTAAACTCAGATAGTATTTTATGATGGAAAAGGAAGAAAATGACATGCCAGAAAAACAAAGATGCAGACACAAATATGACTGAATTTGTTTGAGGCCAGATCCATTAATTTCCAAGTCTGTACATGATAGTTATGAAATAAGCAGCAATGCCAAGGTTTGCAAATGTGCACAGAAACACACTTGATTTTAACACAAAATAATCACTCACAAATTGCCCAAACCCCGTGTGTTTACTATTGGGCGATTCAGCGAAGCTGGTTTGCTAGAGTGAATGCGCTCTGTAATCTTTCCCGAAAGAAGTCGCGAGAGGTCGCAGTGTACTTCCGGGCCAATTTCTGAGTAGGCGTTGCTTCACGCTGTATATAACAGTGGAAGTTGAAACTAGAATTGCAAAGCAGTACAAATGCCAATACTGTTGCAGTTGCAAAAATTACCATGGAAAGGGGATGGAGGGTGAAAACAAAAAGTCTTTGTATCATTTTTTGGCTGATCAGAAGATCGCGAGTTCATAGAAAAAAATGCCTTTTTGGGCATCCTAAAGTATGAGCAGCAAGTTACTGCTTATTTCCAGACACATTCTGATTACGGGCCTCAGAAAATGCCTTCAACGTTGGCAGTGTAAAATTCGCAAATTCACTGTCACCGCCTTCCATTGTGAAGAAAGTACGCACCGGAAGTAAAAGCAGCCAAGGGACTTAAGCGATGCCGCGCAAAAGTCAGGGTAGTTAACAACCCCGCCTGAATCACCCAATAAGCAAAGAAGTCCAGGTCTGTATAACAGAATGCATTTTAAAGGCTTTAAGCAATCTCACTCAGTGTCTGTCTTACTGATGTCATGGTATAAAGTCAGTTGTCAGAACACACAACTTCGATAGCTGCCAGGCCAGAGTGGTGTCAAACATGGTCAGGTTGTACACTGCCTATGCCAGTTTCCACCCGCATTACTAGTTTCCCACCATGCATCTGCATGTGGGGCTATCACATTTCACAGCTCAGCCTAATGTTGGAAAAGTGCCTTCCATCCTGTATCCCACCCCCCACCCCAAGAAAAATACTTTGTGTAAAAAAAACAAGTCCCCCCCCCCTTCTCAATTTTGTCCTGATATTTACTATGAACACAGCTATTGTGCAGCACATTGTGCTCATTGCACTTGCAGTTAATGTACTGTAAAAATCTCCACCATTATTAGAAAGACAAGGTAACGGGAAAGTATTTCTACTAAAAAGATACCTCAACATAAATGTAAACAGTTGAATGGTATCCCAGTCCTTGGCCGCCCAACTAGGCAACTGTCACTAAGATTTGCGTCTAGTCAACAGTTGTTTTAAATTATCGATAACACATGTGACAAGATCTCTGCAAAACAAGATCCCAAAAACTTCTACAAATGGCATTCACTCAGACACATGAAAAACATTAATTTGCTTTGGATTACCATAAAAAAGACTAATATTTGTAATATTGGTTGTACTCAGTCATACCCTCAAAAAGCCTGGTGTGGAAGCACAGCTACCTCTTAGACTAAGGTCAGATGGGGAACCTTGGTTTAATGAATATGAAGAATTAAGTTGTTTTCCTTTTTTTTAATGCAACTGCCAGTCTAATATGTAAGGATGCAACTAAAACATGACCAACTGAAAACACCAACAAGATCAACTTTTCACAATGCTGAGACATACACTGGTTACTGGTAAGAGACGTCAAATCAAGCTCCAAACCAACAATGGCACAGTCTACAACACGCTGCAATCTTTCTGCATTATAAACATCAACCACCTTTAACATTTCTGTCAAATTTTCTCTTGTGTTCTTATAATGGCACACAAATAAGTCACTCCATTCATATGCATGCAAAACCACTCACAATGATTCACAAAATAATAAAGATCGCGCTCCATAACCCATGCCAACTGAATGAACCATTTTTACATTTAACGTAACCCCAATTAAGTTTATCGAGGTGAAAATCAATCACCGCTACATTAGTACACCTACTTCCACTGTAACAAAGTGCACGAGTCAAGCTGAAGAAAACATTAATATTCACGGAGGAAACAAACAAATTCACTGCGCAAGCACTGCCTGTGCACGTCCCACCCATGCTTGAAATACAGTAGTAGCTGGCAGACCCTTTGTTTATCCACGCTCGTCTACCGAGCTTTTCGAGTTACTTTCTTAAATGTCGCTATCGGCTTCTTTTCATTTTTTTTCTTCTGACCCTACCTGTTCACTTACTTGGTATTTCGTCGAGTAATAACAAGCCGAAAACCGGATTTTCTTAGAAAATAATCGCTACGTGGTCAGTGACTCATTTTGCATGTGACCGACAGAAAAAATGGCGGACACAAAGAGGTTCAATGAAACGCAAAGAGGTCAACGCGAAGAAACTAAAATGCAGGTTTTGGCAGCTAGACCAGTTGGCAAGGGTAATTTCTCAGGGCGAAAAATGCAATATGGGAGGTTTTACACACAACAGATTACACGTAACTAAGTCACATTAGACATGGAAACGATACATAGACAATGTCGTGGTTCGACCTGATGCAAGGAGAGGTTGTTTATTGTCTGAAAGCGTCTGGACGTTCGTCCGCGCCGTGAGTAGCTAAGAAACGATTTCAATTTTGATAATAACATAGCACAATAAGTTCCTCGACTAAAATTGCATACCTTCAATAAATTTTGGTGTAAAAGTGCACCAAATGGTCCAAATATATCAGGAACGACTTTCTGCACTCAGAGCGAGAGACCGTCCAGACATGGCGGCTGACTAGAAAGGCACTCGGTTACGTTTCCACAAATAACCAGCCACACAATGCTCATACAGCAAAAATTACAACATAGTACCCTGCATTGACGTTTGGGACATTCTGCTGGTACCCTTGCAGCGCCGGATGGCTCTTCGGGTCCATTGTTTTCGCTAGATTCTCCAATACACCATTAGCATCGGTCAACAGCATCCCACTCTAGCGCATTGGATTTTCGGCCTATTTATACCTTAGTTTAAAAACGGCGGTTTTGATTGGTCAGTTTCATCACATGATGGGAAAGAGATGTTTTCTCAATCAAAATACACCTTATTTTGGTACATTTTATAAACTGTGATGTTGTGTTTCATCTATGTAAACACAAAATGAACCGCATCCATGCATTCAAAAACTTGAGGAAGAAGTATTGTGCTATGTTTCATCGACAACGTCTCAACCACAACTGACTCCGACAACCGGGTTGTGGTTGTGCAATGTGCTCTCTGAAATGATTGGTACACTTTCGTCACGTGATATTGAAAAATTGCAAATACACAAAACAACAGGGTAATTTCACAACAGTTACCAACCGATTATAACGCATTGTATATCACAATGTAAAACTGCACATATTCAACACCCAGTCCTTTTGAACAACTTTTAATCGCGTTAGTCCTGCTGGCGCGAACAGATACTGCAACACTTCCGTCATAATGTCATTACGCATGCGCACTCGCTTCACATGTGCTTCCGCAGTTTTCTAAGATTATTCTCAGACGCAAGCTACAATTACCCTGTTGTTTAGAACTGCCTACAGTACAGTAGTCAGGTAAGGCTTACTTGTTTTTGTTGTTCTGTTGCTTTAATATTTTCCTGTTTGCTTAACTTGAGAGATGAAGTTATGGGCTTCGTATGGCTGCTACATTATTTGGTCTGTACATGGTCAGATCGTGCTCTCAGCCTCACAAATTAAATTGATGTCATTGATGCTCTTTTCTTCTTCTTCGTAGGCGACCCACTTCAATAGAATTATAAGTTCACACTGAGCATGTAACGGGAGAATAAACGAGATGCAATAAATTGAAATAATGAATGAATGAACTGCAATAAAATAGGATAAAATGCTATCATTATTCGGTAAAAAAAAAAAAAAAAAATCCTGGCTGTGTAAACTGAAGATGGAAAAAATCCCTGCAATAGAATTATTCTTTTCCGGTCTCAGACTGGGCCAATCCGGCTAGCGAAGCGCTCCCTAGGTATGGACCCCGACCAGCACAGCCCTAGCCCCTCACCATTCCTACTTTGAATATTGCTGGCAAAGAGAAGTGTAACATAATAAAAACCAAAGAAGACAATTTTACAGGGGTATCTCTGAACTCTGGCCTAGAACTAGAAGGCCAGAGATGGGGCTGTGGCAACAGCTTCAGGAAGGCAGCTCCACTCAGGGATGGTGCAGGGGAAACCAGTCTGTTGCCAGTACTGGGTCCTGTGGAATGGTATGTGAAACTGAAAGGAACAGGAGTTGGTCTGGCAGTGACTTTTCTTCTGGTCCCCAAATGTTGGGGAATGCTTTCGAGTTAATATTTAGCAGACCATTTCTGGATTTGTGCAGCATTGTGGGTCTGGCCTTATTTCTTGTTTAAGTTTTTGACTGCAGCAACTTTAAGTTCAAGCGTAGCAGTCACACTTGTGACTTGATGCCGGCTTGTAGTCCTACATGGCCCACCTTGCTGCACAGTGCACACCTCTGGACTTTCTCAATCAGATGCAGCTGATGGTGCAGGGGTCCCATACAGGACTGGCATACTCCAGGGGTGGTCGCTCATTACAGCTTTGTAGGCTGTCTCCTTCACCTTGTGGCTGTAGTTATGTAGATTGCACCTGACAAAGTCCAAGGCCCTGTTTAAGGGCAGTCACTCTCAAAAGCCAAAGTTAAGCATGATCAAGTGTGGTCACCAAATGGATGGGTGTCCATTACATGCCAGGCTTTGCGCCCGTCCTGAGACTTTTAATAAGTTTTATGGAGTCAAATTCTGTGCAAACTCTTACAAAAGTCCTGCGGATGAGACTGTAAACCAAGGTCTCCAGTGTGTATACACATGCAAAAAGATCCTGTAGTCCATGTCAGAGTTCGGTGACTATGGAAACAACATCAACAAAAAAACAGTATGCACTAAAAGTGCAGCATAATCTCCAAGCAGTTTCTGCTCAGTGGAAAGTGGCTGCCAAATCCAAAGGAGAAGAAGAATGTGGAGTTTATAGTTTCCATCTTCCTGCACTGTATCAAACACTTTGGGGATCTATGGAAGGACAGCTTCCATTTTTTCCTCCCAGATGGCAAGTCTGTTGAGATCCTGCTGTAGTTGATGATCTGACATTAAAACCATAGTTATTATAGCATACATCATTACACGATCTTGCTGTTCATGGAAAGGTGGGGACCAGCAGCAGGGAGTGGAGTCCGCTCTTGAAGAGCTCAAGTGAAGGGGCTGAACAAATAGAGGTTGGTAGGCGGGACTCACTCAAACTGTCAAGGAGGTTTCATTCTTCAGTGACTGACCGGGGCCAGAAGCTGTGAAAAAGGACAGGGTGTTGAGTCTGTTCCTTCTCTTTCTTCCTTCTGTCAAGGACTGGGCTCTGTCAGCGTGTTGCAAGGCCTGCAGTGATGTGTGTTTTTAACCCCTTCACTGCCATGACGCGACTTGAAAACAAGCAATAAAAGCACAAAGTTTGAAACCCAAACTGTTTCTGTCTTATTTTTCACACTGTCACGTGAAAGGATTTTCATTGAAACACATACTGTGTGACAACTGACATAGCATTAAAAGTAGATCTTAATTGTTATAGGAGCAGAAAATATACTGTTTGCAGGCGCATCCGTGCATCTTTCAGCCCAGACATTTTCCAGGCTGGGGCAGTGAAAGGGTTAAAAGGTGGTCACACTCACAGTCATAGCCAGTGCCTTGGGTGTTAACTGTGTAGTGTTATTAAAATTTAAACTAATGAAAGATAACTAATAACAGATAGTTGATTTAGACATTCTAACATTAATTGATTAAACCTCAGTATATGTGATCCTGATGCTCATGAAGAGGCAGGGACTGGCTGCAGGTTACGGAGACTGCAGCCTAGTTGGCTGGAAGGACTCTAGTGAAGGGGCTGAAAAAACAGTGGTAGGGAGGAGGTTCCATTCAGAGACTGCAGGGGAAGGAGGTGTTGGGTCTGTTCCTTCTTCTTTTTGATTATAATGTCGCTGTGGAAACATTCCACAACTGGTGGTGCATATAAAAGAGAAGAAAATTAAGACCTAGGGATGGTACATGCATACACATGGAAAACCTGTGGACACATGGGTGCTGTGTTCACTTTACTCTCGGGTGGGGGGGGTGGGGGGGGGGAGTACTGCTACTACTAGTACTGATGTTTTTGTTGTTTTTATGAAACCTGGTGCCAGACACAGGCTGGCTGACAAAAACTTAAGATCCAAACACATAAAAGGTTCAGAAGACAGCTATGTATAGTATTACTATTAGAACAAGACAAAACCAGCAAATAGGGGAGTGGGAGGGGGGCCACTGTTGATTTCACTGATGTGTTGCTGTTTCAGAAAGGTAACCAAAGCTGCAGAAGTCAGTTGTTGTTGTTTTTTTGTTTTCGGGGGGGTGCAGTGATAGTTGATGTACTAATTTCATGTACTGGTGTTTTTTACTTTGGTTAGTTTTAGAGAGTGAGCTAAGGTGATCATGTATGCTGAGTGGTTGAGGGGTGGGGGGTGGGGGTGTCCACAGTTTTGAGCAAGAGGAGCATGTCCCATATCTGCAGAACACAGTCATGGTGACCATGCTGCAGTGTTAATACAATCTTTGACTGGTTGATTGATTTACTCAGTGTCTGTGTATTGCTGCTTCAGAGAGTTGATTTACTCAGTGTCTGTGTATTGTTGTTTCAGAGAGTTGATTTATTCAGTGTCTGTATATTGTTGTTTCAGAGAGTTGATTTATTCAGGGTCTGCGTATTGCTGTTTCAGGGAGCTAATTTACTCAGTGTCTGTATATTGCTGTTTTAGTGTATTGATTTATAATAATAATAATAATAACTCTTATATAGCGCTATACCCCGTAAAAATTTACAAGCTCGCGGCGCTGTACATCAAAATCCGCTAGACAATCAAAAAGGTACAAGTACTATAAATACATACATCAATATCAAAATGACAAAAAAGCCAGGATGAGCAAAGTACCGTAAATGCGTACATCGATATTAAAGCATTTCACATACACTGAAATAATCACAAGTCCTATAAAATATATTACTATCAACATGACAATCAGAAAGCACAAGTACTTTCATGACAATCAGAAAAGCACAAAAGTAATACTGTAAATACATACATCAACACTAAAAACAATTTCACACACATCCACCTACTATATAAATGCACACAGACACCTGAACACTCAGTCACCCCCTCACAAGCACTCGAGCGCGCGCGCACACACTCACCCATGCACACACGCACACACACACACACATGCACGCACACACACACACACACACACACACACACACACACACACACACGCACACACACACACACATAGTAAGACACACCACACACACACACACAAACACACACGCCCAGCAGATGAAAGAGTGGCGGCAACAGCAGGCTCTCCTGTTAGTCCCATGCTTTGCAGCGCCCCCCCCCCCCCACCACCACCACCCCTCCACCAACCCATGCCTAAGGTGACAATTTCAGAAACTCAGGTGAAGGCATTGCGGAAGAGGTGCGTTTTGAGGCTGGATTTAAAAGATGTGAGAGATGGAGACAATCGGGTTTGTATTGGGACAGAGTTCCACACACAAGGCGCCTGATATTGGAAAGACCTTGCACCGGCGTTTTTCAAGTTAACACGTGGGACACAGAGCAGTTTGTCAGAAGATGATCGAAGTGATCTGTGGGGGGTGTACGAGGAGAGACAGTGTGAGAGGTACGGGGGCAATGTACCATCAAAGTAGCGGAAAGCCAGTGTCGCTAGTTTGTATTCAATACGCTGTTTGATAGGAAGCCAATGAAGTGATATCAGCATAGGTGTTACATGCTCACTACGCTTTTTACGAAAGATCAGCCGAGCTGAGTTGTTTAGTATTCTTTGAAGTCGGGCTATCTGATCTGAAGTGATACCTGCCAGTAGGGAATTGCAGTAATCAATCCGAGATAGGACTCGAGAACAAACAAGAGTTGCGGTCGCGCTTGTAGTCAGGAATGGACGGATGGCACTGATTCTACGCAGTTCAAGGTAGGCAGAACGACAGACAAAGCTAATGTGATGAGACATGGTGAGGCTAGAGTCTAAGACAACTCCCAGACTTTTAACCTTGGGCTGAAAAGGAATCGGACTACCACCAATGTTGAGATGCTCACTGTAGCAGACACCTGTTCTGGAGCGAGTACCGACAACCAGTGCCTCAGTTTTGTCATCGTTAAGTTTGAGTTTGTTGGAATCCATCCAAGCCTTGACATGTTCGACACACGTCTCTGTCTGTTTGATAAGGGTACCAAAATCAACGGGAAGGGCAGAACTGAAAAGCTGTGTATCGTCCGAAAACTTGTGGAGGTCAGAACCGGACTGGCGGACAATGCGTGAAACGGGCTGTGTATAGAGAACAAAGAGCAATGGTCCCAACACTGATCCCTGAGGGACCCCAAAGTCCAGGCGCTGTGGGGTGGATGAGATGCTGTTTACAACAACGACCTGAAATCTGTCCAGGATGTATGAACGAAGCCACTGAAGGGCTGAACCTGAGATTCCAAAAGTCGTATGCAGTCTCTCTAGAAGAATGTTATGGTCAATTGTGTCGAAGGCAGCAGATAAGTCCAACAGGGAGAGAATGGAGACACGTCCCTGATCAGTGCTCTCAAGCAGGCAGTTAGTGATGTGAAGAAGTGCAGTTTCAGTACTGTGATTCTGGCGGTAGGCAGACTGATTCCTCTCGAGGAGGTCGTTCCTCGAGACATGATCAGTTAACTGTAAGAGCACAACTCTTTCCAGAAGCTTTGACAGAAACGAAAGATTGGACACTGGTCTGTAGTTCTTTAACATATTCTGGTCAAGACTGGGCTTCTTCAAAAGAGGTCGTACCAATGCCTGCTTGAAGCACTGGGGGACGGAGCCTGACAGCAGGGAGTAGTTTACAATTTTGGTGATGACGGGAACGAGGTCCTCATAGCATGTTTTGAGCAATGCAGTAGGTATGGGATCAAGGGCACAACATTTTGGTGGTGCATCATTGATGAGTTTTCTTATCAAATCCTCAGAAACAGGTGCGAAAGTACACAACCCGGTGCCCGCAAATGGTTCAAAAGATGCTGGAACAGGACATGAGTCCAGCACTCGGCGAATGTTTGCAATCTTTTCATGCATGAAATCGGAGAACGTGTTGGGTAGGTCCCAGAGAGGAATGTTGGTGGGCAGCTTCGGCTCCGTCGTTCTTCCCATGAGCTCATCGGTGACGCTGTACAGGAGCCTAATGGACGAGCAGTGACGTATCTTGTCGCACAGATAGTCATGTTTGGCGGCTCGGTGAAGCGCCTTCAAGGCGTTGCGCTGCTTCACAAAAATCTCCCTGTGAACAGTGAATCTGGTGCGATGCGCAGTTCTCTCAGCACGTCGCAGTTCCCTTTTGGCTGCACGGATGTTGTCGTTGATCCATGGAGCAGAGCGGCGCTCAGTGACACACCTGGTCTTGAGTGGGGCATGACGGTCGAGGAGCTGCTGCATAGAATCGTTGTACTTCTCAGCCAGTTCTTCCTCCGGGCAGTCACCCAGTACCGTGCTGCACATGGCCTTCACCTCAGACTGGAACTTCTCAAGGTTGATACGCCGGATGTTCCGGGAGGTCACAGAGCGCTTCTTCCTCAGAGGTCTCGACAGGCTCAGCGAGAAAAAGAGCGACTTGTGGTCAGACAGAAGGTTCTCTGATACGGACACGTCGTGGATGAGTGTAGAGTCTTCAGCGGTGACAAGCCAGTCAAGAATATGACCGCGCTTGTGAGTTGGCTCGTCGACGATCTGGGTAAAGCTCTGATCAGAGAGCAGGGAGCAGAGTTTCTGGACATCAGGGTTGGTTTGTACATCAAAGTGGAGGTTGAAATCCCCAATGACAACAGTCTTGTCCCTCTCTGTGAGTCGTTCGTCTAGAAACAACTCGAAGTCCTGTAGAAACATTTTTGTCGTGAGCTTTTTTTCTGGTCTCTCTCTCTCTTTACTCAATGTCTGTGTATTTCTGTTTCTTAGACTTGATTTATTCAGTGTTTGTGTATTGCTGTTTCACTTTCAGAGAGCTGATTTACTCAATCAGTCAATGTCTGCATGTTGCTGTTTCAGAAAGCTGATTTACTCTGTCTGTGTATTGCTGTTTCAGAGAGTTGATTTATTCAGTGTCTGTGTATTGCTGTTTCAGAGACATGATTTACACAGCATCTATGTATTGCTGTTTCAAAGAGTTGATTTACTTAATGTCTGTGTATTGCTGTTTTAGAGAGTGAGCTGAGAAGGTGACCATGTCCACAGAAGATGGGAAGGGGGCAGGAGATGCCACAGAGTCCAAACACACTCCCTCTGCTTCCTCCACAGGGGGCAAGTCATCCTCTGCACAGGTGGATATATACCCCCATCTCTCTCTCTCTCTCTCTCTCTCTCTCTCTCTCTCTCTCTCTCTCTCTCTCTCTCTCTCTCTCTCTCTCACACACACACACACACACACACACACACACACATACACACACACACACACCTCTGTCTCCCACCCCACTTTTCTCTGATATGGTTATGAACTTGAAAATCAGTTGGGATTTTAATTTATTATTAATATTATACCACCCACAGCAAGAGGTGGGAGTGGGTAGGTATCAAATCACCATGTCTGTACCCGTCCAAGGGCCAGTCCAGCACCCAAGCATCAGTGTTGGCAGTCTGGACAAGTTGTGGACTTTTTTTTGTAGGGGCCAGCAACCAAGTATCAGGGTTGGCAGTCTGGACAAGTTGTGGACTTTCGTAGGGGCCAGCAACCAAGTATCAGGGTTGGCAGTCTGGACAAGTTGTGGACTTTTGTAGGGTCCTTCAACCAAGCATCAGGGTTGGTGGTCTGGACAAGTTGTGGGCTTTTGTAGGGGCCAGCAACCAAGCATCAGGGTTGGCAGTCTGGACAAGTTGTGGGCTTTTGTAGGGGCCAGCAACCAAGTATCAGGGCTGGCATCTGGACAAGTTGTGGACTTTTGTAGGGGCCTTCTCTGGTCTGGATAAACAGGGTTCATGTTAACTGGTAAATGCCAGTATTTTACTGGTTATGCCAGGATCAGCATATACGGGGAGGGGGGGGGGGATCAGCAATCATGCAGATGTACTGGCTGTTATTTTATTTGTTCTAGACAGGAAAAGGAGCTGGGTGTTTGCAGTTCCAGTAGAAGCATAGACGGCCATATATCTGACTGTTTACAGTGATTGACCATGAACCACTTTCACTACCTTATACATGTCATGTCACACCACTGTGAAAAATGTCTAGTGCAAGCATCATCACAAATAAAGTGTGGAAAATGGGCTGCACCCTTCATCTCGGTCTGCAGAAAGTGCAGGATTTTTCAAAATCATACCCTTTTTCCGTTTTTGGAAGGTACTGTTGAAGAAATTATAACACACACACACAGCACAAATGCAAAACAAAAGTCAGATTAGTATTGATCTCAGAAATGCAGCTTGGTAATTATGCTCTGGATCATCATTAGCCAAACTTATGGAAAAAGTTATCATCTTAAAGATCATGTTCATAGTTCAGAGCTATAGTGTCTTCAAGGTCAAGATCACAGAATTAAAGTCCACAGAAATTTCAGTTTGACCTGTATCTTCTGAACCATTGAACCTGTTCGCCTTTACCCGATGTGGTGGTGTATCTGTCATCACTGTACAGACTGACCTGGAAAGAGACTTGGTTGCTTTCAACATGTCACAGTCACAGGGTGGTTCAGATCTTCAGAGACAGTTTGCCCCTCACAAGTCACATACCCTCTGAACTGCACATGCTTCTGCAGCCAGACATGGTATGCTGACTGCCTTTCTCTCTTTGTTTGCAGAAATAACATGCCACAGTCACAGGGTGGTTCAGAATCAGATCCTCTGAGAAAGTTTGCTTCTCACAAGTCACATATCCTCTGAACTGAACAAGCGTCTGCAGACAGACATGGTATGCTGACTGCCTTTCTCTGTTTGCAGAAATAACATGCCACAGTCACAGGGTGGTTCAGAATCAGATCTTCAGAGAAAGTTTGCTTCTCACAAGTCACATATCCTCTGAATTGCACAAGCTTCTGCAGCCAGACTTGGTATGCTGACTGCCTTTCTCTCTTTGTTTGCAGAAACCCAACTACACACTGAAATTCACACTTGCTGGACACACAAAGGCGCTGTCATCAGTCAAGTTCAGTCCCAGCGGAGAGTGGCTGGCCAGTTCATGTAAGTCTTCCAGGGAACAATACGCTGTCAGTGGATAATCACCATTTGTTTGCATCAGAATACAGAATCTTTGTTGTCTGTGTGTGTAGACATACAAATTTGCCTATCAGCTGCATAAAAAATTGAAGATGCCCAGCAAAGGATCCAGGTATTTGCGAAATGTTTGTGGACACTTACTTTCATGCTTACAGTTTTAAATGTATGGAGTACTTGTGCACCAACTCAGTCATGCATGCTTTCATACATGAGACCTGTACAAATGAATGCATAGGCTGACTGTCTCTCCCTTGTTCTCTCTCACAGTCTCCAGCTCCAGCTCTCTTTCCACATACACACAGCACTCGCAATAGTCATAATAATAATAATAACGAAATGTTCATAAAGCACAAATCTGCAGCATAAAACCAGAGTTTAACATGGTGTACAAAATTCACATAAAAACTGTACACACTGAGTCACCTCAAGCAGAAAATAACAATAGCAGTGGCTATGAGTGCAAGCAATTCAAATCACAAGAAACTAAACAGGCAAGACCTACATGTATGCACGTGCTCACACACACACACACACATCAGTCAGCTAAAATAATTCAGAATGATGGGAAGGGGGGTTGCTAGCAGTAGTACTAGTATGTTTTAAACAGATGGGTCTTCAGGACATTTTTAAAATGCAGTGGTTGACTTTAATTTCATGAGGCAGTGGATTTATTATGTACAGTCTTACAGAGACCTATCTACCCCACCACCTCCCTGCCCAAGTTGTATGACCTTCAGAACAGAAAAGATGTGGGATGTGAAGACAAATGCTGGTAACTGGTATGCTCTGATGACAGCCGTTAAGCTTGGTCATCTGTATGCTGAGTAGGTCTCACTGGGTTCATTGTCTCTGTGGTTAAAAGCTCCCATCTCCTTAGGTAAAATGCCCCCATATTGCCGTTAGTTAAATGACCGTCACATTACCTTAGGTTAAATTCCCCCCAGATTGTCAGGGGTTAAAATAAATTACCCTCAGATTGCCTCTTTTGTTAAATGACCCTCAGATTGCCTCTCAGGTTAAATGACCCTCAGATTGCCTCAGGTTAAATGACCCTCAGATTGCCTCAGGTTAAATGGCCCACAGATTGCCCTAGGTTAAATTACTCTCAGACTGCCACAGGTTAAATGACCCTCAGATTGCCCTAGGTTAAATTGATTGATGATCGCTTATATAGCGCTATTCTCTGCTCTCTTGAGCAGACTCACTGCTCTTGCATGTGGTTCTACATGAGTGACTAGCTTTATAGCGTGTTTTTTGAATATCCACCGAAGTGGTGTACTTACAGCGCTGGCATGGCTGGTGCCACATGAAACTGCAGCCGTCTCGGCGCAAGTCTTGTGTATACCATACAACCATGTTCCATATCACTTCATGCAAAGCCACATACGTAAGGTGTATGTGTGTTTAGCTGTAACCTGCCACCTGCACTTTTGGCAGAATGACTGGGATCTTTTACGTGCTACTGCAGTAACACGGGGGTGGAACGGATACCAAAATAAGAGTCAGCACAGAAAGTTGACACTGGAGAAGAAAATTCTCGCGCCGCTCCTTCAGGGATTCGAACCCGTGACCTTTCAATCACGAGTCCGGCATTCTAACCACTGAGCTATCCCCTCATATTGCCTCTCAGGTTAGATGGCCCTCAGTTTGCCCTAGGTTAAATGACCCTCAGATTGTACTTAGGTTAAATAACCCAGAGATTACCTCTCAGCCTTAATTGTTTTTCAGTTTAAAAAGAAGTAATGATATGTAAGTGCATGTTACTTGTTAGGGTAAAACAGTGGACGAGCTTTGATCATATTATGATGCCATCTACTGTTGTTGTGTGTGGTTTGTCTTTGCAGCGGCAGACAAGCT
Organism: Alviniconcha strummeri; assembly: GCA_963584105.1. Lineage (NCBI taxonomy): Eukaryota > Metazoa > Mollusca > Gastropoda > Provannidae > Alviniconcha > Alviniconcha strummeri. The sequence continues at coordinate 10,377,506 of OY757551.1, forward strand.
GATCAAGATCTGGGGGGCATACGATGGGAAGTTTGAAAAAACAATCAGCGGACACAAGCTGGTGAGGTTTCCACCTGTCTCCCTAGTGATACCCTCTCACAGCCCGTTCGTTGCTCCTGTCTCTCCACTGATACACTCTCACAGCCTCTTATTGCACCTTTCTCTCCACCTTTGCATTCTCGTAGCCTGTCGTTGCACCTGTCTCCCCACCTTTACATTCTCATAGCCTGTTATCGCACCTGTCTCCCCACTGATACACTCTCACAGCCTGTTATTGCACCTGTCTCTCCAGCTTGCATTCTCATAGCCTGCCATTGCACCTGCCTCCCCACTGATACACTCACAGCCTGTTATTGTACCTGTCTCCCCACTGATACACTCACAGCCTGCCACTGCACCTGCCTCCCCACTGATACACTCACAGCCTGTTATTGTACCTGTCTCCCCACTGATACACTCACAGCCTGCCACTGCACCTGCCTCCCCACTGATACACTCACAGCCTGTTATTGTACCTGTCTCCCCGCTGATACACTCAGCCTGTTATTGTACCTGTCTCCCCACTGATACACTCACAGCCTGACATTGCACCTGCCTCCCCACTGATACACCCACAGCCTGTTATTGCACCTGTCTCCCCACTGATACACTCACAGCCTGTTATTGCACCTGTCTCCCCTCTGATATACTCACAGCCTGTCATTGCACCCGTCTCTCCACTTTGCATTCTCATAGCCTGTCGTTGCACCTGTCTCTCCACTGGTACACTTACAACCTGGTAATGCACCCGTCTCCCCACTGGTACACTCTCATAGCCTGTTCATTGCACCTGTCTCCCAACTGGTACACTCTCACAGCCTGTTCATTGCACAGGTCTGTCTACCCACTGAGACATTCATAGCTTGTTAATGTTATTGCACCTGTCTCCCCTCTGATACACTCTCATAGCCTGTTCATTGCACCTGTCTATCCACTGATACACTCACACTCTTCTGCATTTGTATGGCTTCCTGCCACCTTTAATTGAGAATCTACAAGGTGGGGCTGTATGTTTCCACCTGCAAAATTTCAGAGAAACATAATCAGTATGACTATTCTGTCAAAGCTGTTCTGAAATGGACAAAAAGAATCAGACTATCAGTTCTTGATTTTCCCAACCAGTCATGTTCCTCAGCTAGTTGCATATCATACATGCGTGTATATATACTGTATGTTGATTTGTGTGCTATACTGTATGTTGATCTGTGTGCTAAATGTTGCAGGGGTTGTCAGATGTGGCTTGGTCAACAGACAGCAAACTTCTGTGCAGTGCTTCTGATGACAAAACACTCAAGATTTGGGAGTTCTCCTCAGTAAGTATTCCTGACAACCAAACACTTCCAAGATTTGGGAGTTCTCAGTGTGCCTGGTGACAAAATGCTCATGATTTGGGAGTTCTTAGTAAGTTTGCCTGTTTGGGCTAGGGGTAGGCATGAATAGGCTTTTTCTCCCATTTGTACTTCCAATGTTTATGTTTGTAACTGAAGAAGGAACACTTGTGCATGCATGTACACATGTTTAGTGACATTATCTCTCTCCGCCTCTCTCTCTCTCTCTTTCTTTCCCTGCTGTCCCTGTCTATCTCTCCTCCTCTCTTTCCCCCCCACCCCCCCCCCACCCCCACCCTTCAGTCCTGTCTGTGGGACAGTGTATGATTGCAGGTTATGTGTGTTTGACAGGGTAAGTGCCTGAAGACATTGAAGGGCCACAGTAACTACGTCTTCTGCTGCAACTTCAACCCCCAGTCCAACCTCATTGTCTCAGGATCGGTAAGTGGATAGCCCTTTTTCCTGTGCAAGTCCAGTTTCATTACGTTAGGAGTTTCTCAGCCCTTGGGCTTGGGGAAAATTCCCAGTTGGACAGCAGAGTTTATATACAAAGAGGCAAAATTTTGTTATTGTTGTTTAAGGCTGATGAATGTCGTCTCTCTTTGAACCCTTCATCGTTTTGTTGTTGTTTGTTTTTTGCCCTGTGAAGTCAGGTTGTCTCTGAGTATGAAGGGAAACAGTGCGGAGGGTGGGGGGATAGCTAGCATGTATTGTTATGGAAGCTCTTATTCTCAAGGGGTGAAACCAACAAAGAAGTGTGGAAATGCATGTTCTGAGCACCCAAAAGTATGTCAAGTTAGGGATAGTAATTGTAATATTAGTGGTCATTTCAATATCTCATGGACAAGGGTGAGCTAACCATGACAAGATCAACAGAAATGTACAGTAAGGAATCAAAATAATATATAAACATAAAATTGTACACCTTGTACACACACACACACACACACACACACTCCTCCTGCACACATGCACAAGTGCACAGAAGGGATGTAATGGGGGGGGGGGGGGGGGGGGGGGGGGCAAAAGGAACAAGAATTTGTGTACCAAGCAAAGCTAGCAGTTTAACAAACAGTTTCTTGTCTTGCTTGCTCATTTTGTTGCCGAAGATATATATATAATTATATGCATACTGAAAATAATTTGTTTATCACTAATCATTTGCAAATTTAAGAGCAATATACTGAACTATGCAACACAGAATCATTAAAGGAAAAACTGGAAGGCAAATTCTCAGACATGCTAATGAATGCATACTTGCATTTTTGTTGCTGTTGTTTTTTGGGGTTTTTTGCTTTCAGGTGGAGATTTTGTTCCTAGAAATACTAAGTAAATTGTGACTCAGTTTGGACACTGTTTTTGTGGCTTTCAGTTTGACGAGAGTGTGCGTATATGGGACGTGAAGACTGGAAAGTGTCTGAAAACTCTACCTGCGCACTCTGACCCTGTCACAGCAGTAAGTTCAGTACCTCTCACTGTCAGTCGTCTGCTCAAACCTGAGTTTTATTTCTGTGCTCCATGCTCAGCCTGTGTTCTGTTGGTGGTCTGTTAGTCTTCTAAAGACATCTGAATCTGTATTCATATGAGAGTAGCGCAAGTTTTATATGAGAATAGCACAAGTTTGAAACCTGCATTATAATTATTATAATAATGTACATTTATCATGCGCTTATCAATGCCCTGAGCGCTCACATGATACATATTAACCTAAATATGATATTCTATACACATGTAGAGTATAGTCCTACCAAAACAATTTACATAAAGTATTATTTTAAAAAATAAAAAAAGCACTACAAACACACACACACACACACACACACTTTACACATTACATGTTCAGTTGTTCAACGTTGACAACACGGGTCTGTGTTTCCCTTAGCAGCTGACCATACATCATGTCATGTAACCATGGTTGAAAGTGGATGAGAGTCTTCAAGGATATAGGCTTCTCAGTTGCAGTATAAAAAAAAATTACATTTAAAAAAGAAGAAGATTTTTCTAAGATCCAGCTAATAAAACATTTTGGCATGAGTTTTTGTTATTTAGCAATTATTGTAGCATTATTTTCTCCACCTGCTTACAACTATGCTAGTATTATCAAAAAAGGATCAAGTACAGTTAGCTAAAAAAAAAAAAAAAAAAAAGATAGTTCCTTAAAAGACACATTTTATGATAGTTCAGACTAATGTATGACCATTTCGGGTTCCTAAAATTGTTTTCCCCATTCCACAGGTCCACTTCAACAGAGATGGCTCCCTCATCGTCTCCAGCAGTTATGACGGTTTATGGTCAGTCTGGTTCTGCTCTTCTTCTTTTTTCTTCATTGTATAGTTTTGCTGGTTCCCTGTGTAAAGGCACTTTGTGTGAATAACTTCTCTGATATCAGAAATGTGTTTTTTTATAACTGTTGGGTCTTGCAAGTGGGAAAGGGGTAACTTCTGTGTTGATGCACCAGAGAATGGAGACCACATGTGCTTTGTGGTAGTACATTCAGTCCACTGGTCTGAATAATCCTCTTGTAAGACCCTCAGACTGTAATTTTCAGACTTGACTAAGCCTTTGTTGGCCCGTCCAACTACGCATTTCGCTGAGTTGACCCAAGTCCTTGGTCCTGTGTATTTCACTGACTTGGCTTTGTCCTTGTTGGTCCTTCTGTGTATTTCACCAACTTGGCTTTGTCCTTGTTGGTCCTTCTGTGTATTTCACCAACTTGGCTTTGTCCCTGTTGGTCCTTCTGTGTATTTCACCGACTTGGCTTTGCCCTTGTTGGTCCTTCTGTGTATTTCACTGACTTGGTTTTGCCCTTGTTGGTCCTTCTGTGTATTTCACTGACTTGGCTTTGCCCTTGTTGGTCCTTCTGTGTATTTCACTGACTTGGCTTTGCCCTTGTTGGTCCTTCTGTGTATTTCACTGACTTGGCCTTGTCCTTGTTGGTCCTTCTGTGTATTCCACTTACTTGACTTTGTCCTTGTTGGTCCTTCTGTGTATTTCACTCACTTGGCTTTGCCCTTGTTGGTCCTTCTGTGTATTCCACTTACTTTCTTTGTCCTTGTTGGTCCTTCTGTGTATTCCACTTACTTTCTTTGTCCTTGTTGGTCCTTCTGTGTATTTCACTCACTTGGCCTTGTCCTTGTTATTCCTTCTGTGTAGTCCACTGACTTCGCTTAGTCTCTGTTAACGCATCTGTAAATTCCACTGACTTGGCCTTATTGGCCCTTCCGTGAATTCCACAGTCTGAATTCTATTGACTTGACTAAGTCCTTGTTGGTCTTTCAGGCTGAATTTTGCTGGCTGTTCAGACTGAATTTTGCTGGCTTGATTAACTCCTTACCACTCCTGTGAATTTCTCTGATGAATCCTACAGACTGAGTATCCCTGACTTGAGTTGGTGTTCCTTCAGACTGAGTAGTACACACTTGACAGGCTTTTTGCTAGTTTTGCTGACTGCTGGCTCCGCTTGCTTGATTTTGTACCTTTCTTGTCCATTTGTTTGAATCACCATGATTTTCAAAGTTACATGTTTTTTTCCAGTCACGTATTGGACTGTTTGAATCATCATGATTTTCAAAGTCACTTCTTTTTTTCCAGTCGCATATGGGACACAGCTTCAGGACAGTGTTTGAAAACATTAATAGGTAAGTGATGCAGAAATGACAAAGCACTGCAACTAGTGATAGCAAGAAAAGTTAAATTTTCTATTTTAAAAAAAAAAGAGCAAACTTATAGAAGAAGAAGAAGCCATAGCTTTGATAGATTATTGTGCAGAACAAAAGATGTAAAATGGTTTAGCTTCTTATGAAGTTAACCTGGGTAATATAAATAGTTCTACGTTCCATCTTGAGCAGTAGGATGCCAGGATTTCCTAAATTTGTTCTGCAGAAATTAAAATCACAGCAGGAAATAACTGGGATCATCTGTGTAAAAAACAAAACAAAATACTGTAAACTTGTAACCCTCTGGGTGAATTTTGCTTCTTCTCGATTGCTTTTTTATATAGCGCTGTTCTCTGCTGTCGAGCAGATTCACTGTGCTTACATTTGATTGTACATGGTTGACTAGCTTTTTATAGCTCATTTTTGAATATCCACCAAAGTGGTTTACTTACAGCATTGGCATGGCTGCTGCCACATAAAACTGCTGCCATCTTGATGCAAGTTCTGTGTACACCATACAACCAAATCCATGTCCACAGCTGGTTAAAAATGGGATGATACAGACCAACATACAGATTGGACAATAGAAAACATGCCCAACATACAAATGGAACAATAGAAAACATACCCAACATACAAATGGGACAATACAAAACATGCTCAACATACAAATGGGACAATCTAAAACAGGACCAACATACAAATGGGACAATCTAAAACAGGACCAACATACAAATGGGACAATCTAAAACAGGACCAACATACAAATGGAACAATAGAAAACATACCCAACATACAAATGGGACAATCTAAAACAGGACCAACATACAAATGGAACAATAGAAAACATACCCAACATACAAATGGGACAATACAAAACATGTTCAACATACAAATGGGACAATCTAAAACAGGACCAACATACAAATGGGACAATACAAAACATGCCTACATACAAACAGTTAAAAATAATGCTAATTTTAATGGGCAATACAAAAAGTGTGTCTACACCAGGTGTGCATTTTGAAAGTTGTGAGCAGTACTGTTGGGGGCAGGGAAATGAACAGATAATGGTGCAGCTGCTTAAACTGGTTACTGACAACATATTGATATTAATGGAAACTTGGGGGGGGGGGGGGGGGGGAAATGATTTTCCTGAAACAGAAATTGGTCGCAGCTGCTTAAACTGGTTACTGACAACATATTGATATTAATGGAAACTTGGGGGGGGGGGGGGGGGGGGGGGGATGATTTTCCTGAAACAGAAAATGGTCACAGCTGCTTAAACTGGTTATTGACAACATACTGATATCAATGGAAACTTGTGTAAGTGTCGCTATATTAAGATTGTTGAGTATATGTGACAGACATGACTGTTGAACTTAGTCAAGTATAGTATGCATGTGGCTTATTAAAATGTACATTGTTTATCACATCTTCTTGTGCAGATGATGACAACCCCCCTGTTTCATTCGTCAAGTTTTCTCCCAATGGAAAATACATCCTGGCTGCAACACTTGACAAGTGGGTCACAAACACTGTGTGTGTTTGGGGGGAGGGGGGGGGGTCGTGTGTGTGTGTTTCCCCTGTGTTTGTGTGCCCAGTGTATGTTTGTCCCATGGGGGAGGGGGGGGGTCCTGTGTGTGTGTGTTTGTGTGCATTTCCCCTGTGTATGTGTGCCCTGTATGTTTGTCCCGTGTGTGGGTGGGGGGGGGGGTCCTGTCTGTGTTACTGTGTGCCAGACTATCCATATGTCAGTGTGAATATTTGCCTGTCTTGAAGTCAAACCCGAAAACTTTATTTTACAAGGATTGTAGTTTAGATTCAGGCTAACAACTTCTCCTTGCTGAGCTACTGTCTCTGCTTGTGTGCGTCATCTTTTGTCAGTTTGTCTGCCTGTGACCCTGTTAGGCTGTTTCCGTTGGGGTGCAAGTTTGTGATCATCATTTGTATGTTTGACACCGACCATGAGAATTTTCATGCTATTTCCCTCACATTATAAACATGGAGTCGCAACACCTGTCTGTTGCTGAGAATTTTCATGCTGTGTATTTCTGTGTTTCCCTCACATTATAAAAATGGAGTTGCAACGCCTGTCTGTTGCTGAGAACTTTCATGCTGCATGTTTCTGCGTCTTGCTCACAAAGTGTCATAAATATGGAGTTACGTCTGTCTGTTGCAGCACACTGAAACTGTGGGATTACTCCAAAGGAAAGGTAAAGGCCACTCTTCCTTTTTGTGTGTGTGTGTTCTTCTTTTTTTAACCTTTCACAACCAGTGGATTTTGTTAAGCCTGTCAAACCTGGTGAGGTTTGTCACTTACATGCCCAGTAAAGTTTGTGTGCACAGCTATTTTTGCTGCACAGCTTCAAACCCTTTTTTGTATGTTTGTTTTGTTTTGTCTAGTTTCCTTTGGGTTTGTATTTGGTGGTGTTTTCTGGGACCAATGTCCTTGGGTTGAATCCAGGACCTGCATAGAACAGGTGCATCTGATGTGGCCTAACACTGAGTCTGTTTGTTTCAGTGTCTAAAGACATACGTTGGTCACAGGAATGAGAAATACTGCATCTTCGCCAACTTCTCCGTCACAGGGGGCAAGGTAGGGCCTTCACGTGACTGTTTCTGTGTGTTTGTTGTGTTGCCATGTGTCTGTTATGTTGCTATGTCTCTGTGTGTCCATCATGTCGTCTCTGTGTATGTCCAGTGTGTTGCCATGTCACTGTGTGTGTCCAGTGTGTTACCATGTCTCTGTGTGTGTCCATTGTGTTGCCGTGTCTGTGTGTCTGTCCAATATGTTGCCATGTCTCTGTGTGTGTCCAATGTGTTGCCATGTTTCTGTGTAACCTTCCTGTGTGCCCAATGTGTTGCTGTGTTTCTGTATGTATTTCCTTCAACAATGAACAAGCCCTATTGCTCTGTGTGGTCCTGGTCAGCATGTATTTCCCACAAGAGCCCTGTTGCTCTGTGTGGTCCTGGTCAGCATATATTTCCCACAAGAGCCCTGTTGCTCTGTGTGGTACTGGTCTGCTTGTATTTCCCACAACAAGCCCTGTTGCTCTGTGTGGTACTGGTCTGCTTATATTTCCCACAAGACCTGTTGCTTTGTGTGGTGCTGATCTGCTTGTATTTCCTACAACAGAACTGTTGCTTTCTGTGGTACTGATCTGCTTGCATTTCCCACAACAAGCCATGTTGCTATTTGTGGTACAGGTCAGTTTGTATTTCCCACAACAGCCCTGTTGCTTTGGGTGGTACTGGTCTGCCTGTATTTCCCACAATAGTCCTGTTGCTCTGTGTGGCACTGGTCTGCCTGTATTTCCCACAATAGTCCTGAAACTCTGTGTGGCACTGGTCTGCTTGTATTTCCCACAATAGTCCTGTTGCTCTGTGTGGCACTGGTCTGCCTGTATTTCCCACAATAGTCCTGTTGCTCTGTGTGGTACTGGTCTGCTTGTATTTCCCACAATAGTCCTGTTGCTCTGTGTGGCACTGGTCTGCCTGTATTTCCCACAACAGCCCTGAATTGCTCTGTGTGGCACTGATCTGCTTTTGTTTGGCATTGGGACCTGACGGAAGATGTTTTGTTAATTTTTCAGTGGATTGTATCTGGATCTGAAGACAACATGGTGTACATCTGGAACTTGCAGACCAAGGAGATTGTACAGAAACTGCAGGGTCACACAGGTAGGTACACACCTGTGTGTGTTGGTGGGAAGGAGGAGAATTGTTAGCACTTTCTCTCGCTTGCAGATGCAGTAGAGGAGGGGAGCAGGTGACGCGCTTTGATCACCCAGTGACATAGTCACGGCAGAATACACATTTGTTCTGAACTGAGAAATTATTTACGCACCAAACCTAAGCATCCATATGCCATATGGTCTTTGCTTGCTTTTTGTATGTGATAGATATTAGAACATGTTCCTTATGAGCATAGGTCTCACATCCGATGCCATGAGATTTAGAACATGCATTGTGCTTATCGGCATAGGTCTCATCCCAGGACTGGCACAGAGGATGCGTGTGTGCATCAGTTTCCGGGACATATTGTACCTCATGTTTTAACTGAAATGAAAGGGTGTTTTCTGTGCTTTTTTTTTTATATTTTATTTTACAAATAATCATCATTTCTCTTATTCAGTGCGATTCTTTTTTGGGGGGAGTAACCATTTGCGAGACATCCATTTTCTTGTCTTTACTGTGACTGAGTTTTTGGACAAACATTGTACGCACAGACATTTTCCTCTGTTTAATACAGTTTATGAGCAGTCAGCACATGTTCTTGTCTTTCAGATGTGGTTCTGTGCTGCGCTTGCCACCCAACAGAAAACATCATTGCCTCCGCCGCATTGGAAAACGACAAAACGATCAAATTGTGGCGGAGCGACATCTAGCGACGGCTGATGGACCCCACCTCATCTCATCTTCACCTGGCCACCTCACCCCTGACTGACGCACTTCACCCCTCATCAACATTCTCATTATTCATTGCATCAACTTGGGAACCACAGGTATTCACACCGCTGAGAAAGACAGAGCCTGGTAGGCCAAGTTCTTCAAGCAAGCTGGAAGAAGAGTTGTTTTTGCAAGGATCTGCAGGTGTAATGATGATTCTGGGCCATAGTTCCAGAATACTTCCTAATTGAAAATGCCGCCATTAAACTCATTTTTATTTATTTATTTAGAAGGGACAGGGCTAATACTCTGGCTAAATACGAACACAGAATGTTTTTCTTCTTTACTGCACAGTCATTTTGCACAATAACTTGAGTGGAGGTGTGCATGGTGAAAATTGGATCTTAACCATTGACTGAATTTTTATGATGCAATTGCTCCAAGGTATGCCTGAGCAAGACTGATTATCCTGTGGCAAATGAACAGGAAAGGTTTGCATTGCCGATGTCAGCTGTAGTAACTTTATCCAGTATTTTTCCATAGACAAGATCCATAGAACTCAGAGAAACCAATGGGCTGTTCGGATACATCACCTCTACAAAATGAGCCAGACCTTTGATTCAGAATTGAAGAAAAAAGGGGGACGTCTGACTTGATGGTGTAAAAAAAGAAATATAAAACCTAAGGTCATGTGAAGCTATGTGGTGGGATCAAGAAACTATGGTGATGTGACTGCCCAGTTAGGAAGTTATGTAGTGTTCCGGTCCTATTTTTTTAAAGATTGAGAACATGTGTCAAAATCTGTGCTGCAGTTATTGGTTCATTGTTGTAGAGAATGGCATACAAATGTGTGTGCAGTGGTGAGATGTTTACCCCACAGAAGTGAAGTGTTTACCCTTCAGTGATGATGTCTTTACCCTGTAGTGATGAGATGCTTACCATGCAGCAGTGAAGTCATTACCCTGCAGTGGTGATGTCTTTACCCTGCAGTGGTGATATGTTTACCCTGCAGCAGCAGTGAAGTGTTTACCCTGCACTGGTGATGTCTTTACCCTGCACTGGTGATATGTTTACCCAGCAGCAGTGAAGTGTTTACCCTGCAGTGGTGAGGTGGTTACCCTCATGTGGTGATATGTTTACCCTGCAGCAGTGAAGTGCTTACCCTGCAGTGGTGAACATGTTTTACCACACAGTGGTGAAGTGTTTACACACCCAAAGTGGTGAGGTGTGTACCCTGCTTTGGTGAAGTGCTTACTCTGTGCCATAGCAGTGAGGTGTTTTACCAGTTTACCCTGCAGTGGTAAAGTAGTTGCCCTGCAGTGGTTAGGTGTTTACCCTGTGGCAGTGGTATGTTTACTTTGTGGCAGCAACACGTTTACCAAACAGCAGTGAGGCATGTGACACACTCTACAGCAGTGAGGTGTTTAACCAGGAGCAGTGGTGTTTAAGCCAGCGGTGATGACACCCTGTGGATGTGAGGTGTTGAACCTGCAGCTGACACCCTGTGGGTGCGAGGTGTTGAAACTGCAGCTGTGAGTTGTTTACCTGCATAGGTAACACGTTTACCATTCCACGGTGACAGGTTTTCCCAGCCATGGTGACCCGTTTACCCTGCATGGGCAAGGTGTTTACCTGGAGCATTGGTGACGCATTAACCCTGCAGGGGTGAGGTGTTAAACCTGCAGCTGTGAGTCATTTACCCTGCATAGATGATGCAGTTACCCTACCATGGTGACATGTTTGCCCTGCCATGGTAACCTGTTTTCCCTGCAGGGTCAAGGCGTGTACCTGGAGCAGTGGTGACTTGTTAACCCTGTGGGTGTGAGGTGTTGAACCTGCCGCTTTAAGGTGATTACCCTGCACAGGTGACACATTTTCCCTACCATGGTGACATATTTACAATGCCATGGTGACTTTTCACCCTGCAGGGGCAAGGTGTTGACCTGGAGAAATGGCGTTTAACCAGCAGTGATGACTTGTTAACCCTGCAGTAGTGAGGTGTTCACCTTGCGAGATGCTTCATCAGCTTACCCTGCAGTAGTGAGGCACTTACCCTGTGGCATCAAGGTATTTCTCCTCCAGTAGAGGCACTTGCCCTGTGGCATCGAGGAATTTCTCCTGCAGTAGTGAGGCATTTACGCTGTGGCATTAATGTATTTTTTCCTGCAGTGGTGAGACACTTACCCTGTGGCACTGAGGTATTTCTTCTGCAATAGTGAGGCACTTACCCTGTGGCAGCGAGGTATTTCTCCTGCAGTGGTGAGGCACTTACCCTATGGCAGTGAGGTACTTCTCCTGCAGTGGTGGTATTCTGTAGACTGTAGCACTAGCAATGAAATGTTTATTCTGCATGTGGTTCCCATTTATGTGAAAATGTATCAGGATGATGCAATAAATATTTTACATTTGTAAGCTTGCCTTTGTGTCATGTGTGAAACTGTCTACCAGATGAAAGAAGCTTATAATGTTTAGCAAGTTCATGGCTGCTGTCACCTGTAATCACCCCAGCCTTCTGTACCACACGATGTTCATACAACTGACTTGAACGTTCTTGTTTTTCACCCACAACCTTGCCACACACATTCACCACTGTGCTCAGGACATTCTTGCTTTTCACACTTGAGTCACCAAACCAACACAGGAACAAAAATGTTAAAACTGATTCAACACAACTCTGATAGAAAGTGCATAAAACAGCAGCATTAACATGAAGAGCCCTTCGCTTTTGAAGGCAAATTATTCTCAGCTGGCATCTTTGTGAATAACATGCATGTTTTTGTCAAACCTTAGCTCATTACAAATCTGAAACAGAACAAGGCCCTGAGTGCTCATGCAGAATCAACACACAAGAGAGTTCATTTGAGGATGTACCTCTGGTGGAGTTTATATACCTTGTACTTACATGCCAGGAGAGAGTTATTGTAAGCAACTCGGGTCTTGATGATGATGAGTTGATGCTTAATGTCCTCAGATGTCATTTGACATATTAGGGACAAGTTGTGACCAATGCCGAAGCATGGTTCAATAAAATCCACATACGTAAGGTGTATGCGTGTTTAGCTGTAACCTGCCACCTGCACTTTTTGGCAGAACGACCGGGATTTTTTACGTGCTACTGTGGTAACACGGGGGTGGAACGGATACCGAAATAAGAGTCAGCACAGAAAGTCGACCCTGGAGAAGAAAATTCTCCCGCCGTTCCAGCAGGGATTCGAACCCGCAACCTTTCAATCACGAGTCCGGTGCTCTAACCACTGAGCTATCCCCGCCCCCACTCAGGTCTTTGTTGTTGTATTTGTGTTATGTATATTGAGTGCTAATTAACTCCCTGGTGTGTTCATTCCTCAGCTCGTTGGCTTTGCCCAAGACTGTTCCCAGATATTTGTACTCAGCCACTCTTTCAACTTTCACTACATCGATAAACAGATCTGGAATGGCAGAACTTTTCTGAAACCACTGAATATTACCTTTGTTTTCTTTACATTCAGATCAAGGGAATGACCCCTGCACCAGTTACTGAACTTTTCAACTTCAGCAAAATTAAGAGAGTCTGAGTTGGAAAGATCATCCATTGCAGAATCATCAGAGTATTTTTTTGTGTGTGGTGTCAGTGCCTGTGCAGTCATTTATATAGAATGTGAAAAGAATAGGAGATAGGACAGTGCCTTGTGGAGAGCTGGTGGAAATGGAGAGGGAAGACAAGATACTGTACAGCCTGCATCAAATCCAGCAGAGGAAGACTTAGAGGTCATTTTGGGACACAGACTCGGGCACAATCAAGTTTCATATTCCTCCCTCTGACGGTGATTTTGAAACCGAAGCATGCGCACATCAAAATTTCACATCAACACTGACTTCGTGTGTGTCTGTGGCTCGTTATTTATTCACAAACAGTACATTAGCAGATATATATACCTATTCATTGCCCCGTCCCCCCAGTCTCCCTTTCCACATGCATACATAATTTACCACATACAAGTATGGCCAATTGGGGAGAAGTGGGGAAGGAAAGGGTGCTGTCCTGTCTTCAAATTTCTGCACCACTGAAGCATTTTGATCAAGGCCAGTATTGGGCATACATCCAAATCACCTGTTTATAGATTTTTAAGTTCATCTCCTGCTGCTGATGTGGAAATACTGCAGATTTGGGACCCCCACCCCTTTTTCAGACTTGTTGAAAAGCACTCATCACTACACAAACAGGAAGATGTAACCATTTTTACCACTGAAGCACATGTATTGCAATCCCCCCTCCCCCCCCCCCCCCCCCCAACATACACAATTATGTGTTCACCTCTCCCCCCACATCAGGGATGAAGACATCCAGTCACCCAAGATGGGTAGAAAACTGAAAAGCCGCACAGCAGGCCACAACAGAAAACCTGTCCCTAAAAACAAACGTAAGCAACTTCTGTGGACATTACGCCCTGACAGTCAGTCAAGACCAAAAAGCACCAGCCCATCAGACGTACTAATGTGTTCTATGATGATGATTCCTTTCATGTAAAACTTTGATCATCAGAGAAATCGGAGCTGTGTCTGCAATGCAATGTTGCCACAATTCTAACACAAGGCCAAGGGTTAAATGTGGAGGGGGGGGGGGGGAATCTTGGAGTAATAATAATTAACTCCTTCACACTAGCAGATATTTACAGTCATCAGCCCAGTGGACTAGCACAACATTTGCAGGCCACACAAACCATGCCTGTGCTGTATGCACACCGAACACATGTAGATGCATGCAGACAGTTCTGTGAAAGAGTTCAAAGCCACAGCCTGGTGTTACAAGCGGGTCAGGGTTTTGGAGGCACTGCTACTTCAGGCTTGGTGTCCCTTATGCACACACATACACACAGGCAGTTCTCGAGAAGAGTTCAAAGCCACAGCCAGGTGTTGCAAGTGGGTCAAGGTTTTGGAGGCACTGCTGCTTCAGGCCTGGTGTCTCTTACACACACACATACACACAGGCAGTTCTGGAAAAGAGTTCAAAGCCACAGCCAGGTGTTGCAAGTGGGTCGAGGTTTTGGAGGCACTGCTGCTTCAGGCTTGGTGTCTCTTACACACACACATACGCATAGGCAGTTCTGGAGAAGAGTTCAAAGCCACAGCCAGGTGTTGCAAGCGGGTCGAGGTTTTGGAGGCACTGCTGCTTCAGGCTTTGTGTCTCTTTTGGAGTCCTGTGCATTATCTTTCTCAGGGTCTGGGTGCCACAGTCGGTGAATGACGCGCTCAACCGCCGGTGCGTACACACTGTGAGCAGGAATCAGGCTGCGGTTCAACTGTGAAACGACAAAAGCAGCAGAAGACAGTATAAAAATACTGTACAGACCAACCGCAGCAGCTATTCACATGCACAATCTCAATCTATTCATAAAACAGATCATAAGATACTCCAAGCTGATGCTGACTCACTTGTAGTGTTTCCAGAAGGTCAAACATGGAGATGGGAGGACGGTAGGTGGGCGGCATGTCTGCAAGCGACAGCTCGTGGGCGGCGGACTGCTCGGCCACGTCCACAGAGGGCTTGAGGCTGGGGGTGTGGTAGCCACTGTTGGTGATGGTGGTTGCCTCACTGAAAACCGCAGACACCATGCTCAAGATAACCTACGCCAAATGTCATCACATGGGTGAGAAATCACCCATATTTTCATGTATGGGTTCATAACTTGCTGACACAGTTCTCACACTGCTTCCATGAAATTTCTGACCTTGTCAGCAAAGCAACACCACACAGGTTCACCAAAAATGGTGCGTTTTTGTTGAGACTTTATTTTAAAGTATATGAAAAAGAAAGTTGTGTTTCTTGAGCTAGTGCATCAAGGAAAACTGTCCATTTCTATGCAAATGTGGTCCGTACGGATTTATTTGATGTGATATCTTCTCCATCATCATTTGCTGAGACAGGAACTTCAGCAGCTCATAAGTATGCAACTGTATGCTGGTGGTTCTGCATAAGGTGATTTAAAAACCAAGATTCTAATTAAAGGAGTGGCCTCAGTGACATCTGCTTCAGGTAACCAACCGTAAGGGGTCTCTCAACCTGTTGTGGGTGATGGATGTCTGTCTCAGGTAGCGCATCTCCTTACCTGTTCAAGGAACTGGTGTTACTGACAGATGTCTGTCTCAGGTCCGGTATCTCCTTACCTGTTCAAGGAGCTGTCATTAGTGATGGATGTCTGTCTCAGGTAGCGCTGTTCAAGGAACTGGTGTTAGTGATGGATGTCTGTCTCAGGTACAGTATCTCCTTACCTGTTCAAGGAACTGGTGTTAGTGATGGATGTCTTGTCTTAGATAGGGCATGTCCTTACCTGTTCAAGGAGCTGTCGCGAGTGATGGACGTATGTCTCAGGTAGGGCATCTCCTTACCTGTTCAAGGAGCTGTCGTGGGTGATGGATGTCTGTCTCAGGTAGGGGTTCTTCACCTGGCAGCCCATGGAGAACCGAAAACGTTTTTCTCGCAGTTTGTATCCGCTGCGTTTCTGCATCACCGCCGACAGGATTTTCTTCAGCTGGATCTGCAGCAACAGCAGCACAGGGTGATCATCATCACACAAACTTTGGTAAAGTGCTTTAGATCGCTGCAGTCTTCTTCAGCTGAATCTTTTTTTGTGTGGAAATGCCAACTGCTTTGGACCAGTGGACTTTTCTTCATCTACACCAACAGAACTGACAAGACCATGAAAGCAAATCACTAGGGTGCAGCAACAATTAGCATAATTACAATGGTGAAAGTTGACAACTGCAGACATTGTGAAATGACACCAGGGAACCATGTGGCCGCACAGGCAGTCAGGGTCAGCACCGAGCAGGTCATTGGGACAAAGTGCTCACATACAGACTCAGTCAGTCAGTCCCTCACCACCAAACGGGTCATTGGGACAAAGTGCTCACTTACTGACTCAGTCAGTCAGTCCCTCACCACCAAACAGGTCATTGGGACAAAGTGCTCACTTACTGACTCAGTCAGTCAGTCCCTCACCACCAAACAGGTCATTGGGACAAAGTGCTCACTTACTGACTCAGTCAGTCGGTCCCTCACCACCAAACGGGTCATTGGGACAAAGTGCTCACTTACTGACTCAGTCAGTCAAGTGCTCACTTACTTCATCAGTCAGTCCCTCACCACCAAACAGGTCATTGGGACAAAGTGCTCACTTACTGACTCAGTCAGTCAGTCCCTCACCACCAAACGGGTCATTGGGACAAAGTGCTCACTTACTGACGGAGTCAGTCAAGTGCTCACTTACTTAGTCAGTCAGTCCCTCACCACCAAACAGGTCATTGGGACAAAGTGCTCACTTATTGACTCAGTCAGTCAGTCCCTCACTACCAAATGGGTCATTGGGACAAAATGCTCACTTACTGACTGAGTCAGTCAAGTGCTCACTTACTTAGTCAGTCCATCACCACCAAACAGGTCAGTGGGACAAAGTGCTCACTTACTAAGTCAGTCCCTCAGCACCAAACAGGTCATAGGGACAAAGTTCTCACAGTGACTTACTTAGTCCCTTAGCACCAAAGGTGTCACTGGGCCAAAGTGCTCAAACTGACTTAATTAGTCCATCAGCACCAAACTGGTCATTGGGACAAAGTGCTTACACTGACTTACTTACTTAGTCCCTCAGCACCAAACGGCTCACAGGGACAAAGTGACTTAGTCAGTCCCTCAGCACCAAACAGGTCATTGGGACAAAGTGCTCACTTACTGAATTAGTCAGTTAGTCAGTCACTGGATTTTAATGCCCTGTCAACCACACAGGGTTACCTCATGACAAGCAAAGGGCTCTGAAAATCCAAGAGCTTTAGAGTGCTGATGAACAAACCTTCTTAGAAAGTAGATGTGAAAAATACATGATGTAAAAAAGGTGCATAAGAGAGAATGGGATGAGGTGGGGAGCCTCAGGTGAGACTTTTTCATCATCTACCGTCCACATGCTTCTCATATCCATCTAGGACCCACAAAAGATATGTCCAGTCACTGAAGTAAGTGTCTTTCTGTCTGCTGTTTGTGAACACAAACCACTGTGGACTGTTACTAGAGAGGCTGCAAACAGCTGGTTGCTATGACTGTACAAGGTAACGCTGATGAGGAGCTGACCTCCAGAGCCAGGATGATGAGCTTGACGACGTTGTCCTGGACGTCCTGAAGACCCATCTCCCAGGCACACACCAGGGCCCGGCCATGGATCAGAGCTGCGTCAGGCAGTAACATGTCTCTGGACACAAAACCTGCACAAGGCACATCAGTCTTCATTAAATCATGGTCCACTGACACAACACACAACTGTCTTCATGATCACACTTACACAGCTGTCTTCATGGTCATACTTACACAAAACACAGCTATCTTCATGGTCACACTTACACAAAACACAGCTGTCTTCATGGTCACGCTTGCACAAATCACAGCTGTCTTCATGGTCACACTTACACAACACACAGCTGTATTCATGGTTCACTTACAGAATATACAGCTATCTTCATGGTCACACTCACACAACACACAGCTGTCTTCATGGTCACATTTACCCAACACAGCTGTCTTCATGGTTCACTTACACAAAACATAGTTGTCTTCACAATCACACTTACACAACACACAGCTGTCTGCATGGTCACACTTACACAACACACAGCTGTCTTCACGGTCACACTTACACAAAACACAGCTGTCTTCATGGTCACACTTGCACCAAGGTTTCTCAATAAGCCAAGAATGCATCCCTTTACCCCCACCCCCTCCACCCACCACAGCCCAACTTAATCAAACAGTGGTAAATGCAATGAAGCAGATCTCCTCACCAAGAGAACTTGTTCCTTCCTCCACCGGTTTGGAGGTGACCTTGGGAGCGTACTCCAGAGGGTTGACCGCCACAAATCGTTGCTGCAACATCCAACCATCCCAGTGTATAACTGTGACAATGACAGAGTGAATAACCATGATCATGACAGAATAACCATGGTAATGACAGAGTAACCATCACATTGACAAAATGGATAATCATGATCACGACAGAATAACCATTACACCGACAAAGCGAATAACCATGATAAATTGACAGAATAGCCATTACACTGACAAAGTGAATAACCATGACCATGACAGAATGACAATGACAAAGTGAATAACTGACAATGGCCGAATAAACATGACAGTGACCAAGTGAATAACTGTGACAATGACAGAATAACCATCACATGACAAAGTGAATAACTGTGACAATGACAGATCAACCATGACCATGACAGAGTAAATAACGATGACATTGACCAAATAACCGTGACAATGACAAAGTAAATAACTGTTATAATGACTGAAAATAACCACAACAAAGTGAAAAACTGTGACAAAGACAGAATAACCATGACAAGACAGATATAACAGCAAATCTTAAGACACAGTGTAACAAACAAAAATTGAATCTATCCATAGTGGTGTGTGAGTGCAGAAGTACCAGTGTGAAGGTTCACTGCTTGAGCTGTGTCAGGTGGGATAAAAGTGATCATCTCAATGCACAATAACATACACATGTCTCCCTACTCTCTTGCCACCCCCACCCGCAATCCCCCTGTTCCTTTTCTGTCCGCCCTTTCTAGTCCCCTCTTGTTCTCCCCCTTTTCTCATCACCCCCCCCACACACACACACACACAAACACACATCTCCCATTCTTTTTCTCTCCCCCCTTCTCCTCCTCTCTCCCTCCCTCCTCTTGTTCTTCATCTTCTCCCCCCCACCTTTCTCCTCCCATCTCTCTCCCTCCCTCCCCTTTCTTGTTCTCCACCTTCTCTCTTTGCTCCAAAATT
>OY757551.1:10399225-10474225 GCA_963584105.1 Alviniconcha strummeri
GCACTTTAGAAACCAGTATTGATCATCACTACCGTATATTATAACATGCATGTAAAAGCAAAAAACCTGGAACATACCCATGGAGGAACTGACACTCTGGCATTTGGCTATGATGGCCAGCAGAAACTCATTGTGCAAATGAACTGTGGAAAAACAGAACAAGAAAGCTACCATATTCAATATAAGTTATAATGCCTAAAATGTCAACCTGGTATGACACAAGTATCAACGTGCAGATAAACTGAAAATTATCCTATTCAACACAACACTGTGCACACATATATTACACATATGTCTACACACATGCACACACTCACACACACATACACATGCACACACACACAGACACACACATGCATGCACGCACACATATACACACATGCACACACACCTACACACACTCACATGCATGCACACACACACACACACAAGATACAGAGTTAGCTAGTTCTTGGATTTTAACATCCTGTCAATCATACAGGGTCATCTCAGGACAACACAACATCCACAGCAGTTGGCTTGTGAATGGTGCATAAAGACATGCGATGCATGGCCATGGGTATGATGTTGATCCAGCAGACCCTATTCATATAATGATGCTGATCCAACAGGCCCTATTCATACAGTGACGTTGATCCAACAGGCCCTATTCATACAATGACACTGATCCAACTGGCCCTATTCATACAGTGACGTTGATCCAACAGGCCCTATTCATACAATGACGTTGATCCAACTGGCCCTATTCATACAATGATGCTGATCCAGCAGGCCCTATTCATACAATGATGTTGATCCAACAGGCTGTATTCATACCAGGACGTTGATCCAACAGGCCCTATTCATACAAATCGTCTTGAAGAGAGGAAAAATACATTTGACAACACAAACAAAGAAAATTGTTTAGAGCAAATAAAAACAACAGTAAAGCCACACTGTGTTCAGAATGTTACATTTTCTTGAAACCTTTCTCAAAGAAAGAAAAATGTTGCACTAAATACTGACCTGCATCTGATTTGAGCAGTTTTCTAGCTTCCATGTCAAAATCCTCCTTTGAAGTCTGCAAACACACCACACCACCACACAGCATTAATCATTAGTACATTACACACAAACACACCACACAGCACATTACACACAAACACACCACACAGTGTTAATCATCAACACATTACACAAACACACCACACAGCATTAACCATTAGTACATTACATGTACACAAACACACCACACAGTGTTAATCATTAGTACATTACACACAAACACATCACACAGTGTTAATCATTAGTACATCACACAGAACACACCAAACAGCACTAACCATTAGTACATCACACACACACACACACACACACACACACACACACACACACACACACACACACACACACACACACCAGCACTACATTACACACAAACACACCACGGAGTGTTACTCATTAGTACATTATGCACAAACACACCACACAGTGCTACATTACACACAAACATACCAGACAGTGTTAATCATTAGTACATTATGCACAAAAACACCACACAGTGTTACATTACACACAAACACACCACAAAGTGTTAATCATTAGTACATTACACACAACATACAAACACACACCCTGACACTCTCATCCAGGGCCTGCTGTAACTAACTTCCAACACACAAATCACTCATCCACATAGAATAATAATAATAATGTACTCTTTTATGTGCTATTTCTCCAAATTAGAGCACATGTATAGCCTATTACAAAGCAAAGAACCAAAACATAATCAAAACAGACACACAAAACAAATATGTGTGTGTGTGTGTGTGTGTATGCACCTGTCCAAACATGTACATGAGCACATACCTTTTTCTTGAACCATGATGCTAAATTCTGGAAATATCTGTAACAAACAGATAACAATATTAACATGGATGCAGTCTATTAATCTTACTCTTTTTATAACTAACTTACATCCCAGGATAGTCTCTCTCTCTCTCTCTCTCTCTCTCTCTCTCTCTCTCTCTCTCTCTCTCTCTCTCATATTTGAGGAGCAAATGGACTGAAGAGAAAGGGATGCAGGGAGGGGACTGTACAAGCACTCCTCCTTCCTACCCAGAACAATCAAGGATTGGAACTGCCTTCCCAAGGAAGAAGTTGAGGCTGCCATGCTTGACACTTTTGAGTCAAGGGCCTCCTCCCTGTAAACCCTTGCAACTCTCCCCCCCCCCCCCCCCCCATGCCTGACCTCCACCCCCCCACCCCCCCATGAATTGACAGTGAACATACAAGCTGAGCTCTAGGGCAACCCCCCCCCCCCCCCCCCACCAAGTGTCCAGGCGCCACAATGATCAGAAATTTGATCATGCCCTCAATGTGAAAAAGAAAAAGTGAAGAAGAAAGGGATGCAGGAAGTTTCAAGAGTTACTCATGGTATCCAACTGAAAAAGTCACCCTGTCTAATATAAAATCACTTGCACGTTCAGTGAAAACACTTTTACTGCATATCAGTTATCATAATCATGTAACCTGCTCCAAGCACACGAGACGTTTAGCCTCCGAGGGAGAGTTCCCTTAAAACCTTCAAGTTCAACCACCTCTTCACCCACCGACGTACGCCGGGTTTTCTCGATTTGTCAGCTGTTGTTGGCGCTGAAATTACAATAATGTTCAAATGAATTGTCTGTATAATTTGCATCACACATGAAACACTCACACTGTTGAAGACTCCCCTAGTTCATCGATTAAACTTTTCCGTGCTGAAATCAAATCTAAGGGCGCCGCCATGTTGTTTATTTTCGGAAGTTTCCGAACGTTTCCGATGAATCACGAAGGAAGACGGAGGTGCTTGTGTACGTGGCAGCGATGTAGTTTGCTGAGCACACTCCCGGCAATAACTATCCCGAAACGATCGGTCTTCAATTTACTACGTTGCATACTCAATATGTGACCTTATCCTTAAACTAGTAGAAATATCTTACTTCTTCTGCATTTATCTTTGGTGCAATTGTCATGCTGTTTATCTATTTTATTGGAAGCATTTGATCTTTGACGATTAATGAGTCGGCTGTTACGTGACATTGCTTCCGGTACTTCCGCTGTAGGATTGCAGACAGTACGTGGCTGGATTTGCCGGTAGTTTTTCGGCTAGATCTTCAAAATGCCGAAGCAAAACGAATTAATGGATAAAGCTGAGGATATTGCAGATCAGGTAGACTGACGCTGGATCTCATTCATTTGTCTGTGTTGCGCCAGGAAGTTTCTTTGCACTTGTGACATGTCTTATACTGCCACAAGCCCTCATTTTCACACATCATCACTCCCAGTAGAACATGTGTCATGTAATGATACATACGTACTACGTACACGTGTTCTCTGTTGCTGTACAGCCATCAACCAGCTGTTTTGAAGGAATGGGTACAGCTGAGTGTTGTGCTGATCTGTGTTCATAACGTTTCTTGATAGGCTGCAAATCTTCAGATTATTTGTCAACTGTGAGAACCAGCACGTAATTCGGTTGCCACCTGGCTTCTTGGTATTCCAACCATGCTTCCACTTCCAGATTTTGATTTGTAAAAAAAGAGAGATCAGGATATTTTGTAGACGTCAGTAATATGAAGAAGGACACTTTAGAGAGAAAAAAAAGCTACCAGTAACTAAGTGAGTAAGTCTACCTAGTCAGTAGTGCTACTATCAAAGTTCTGTGAGTCTATGTAGCATATACTGGTACTACTACTTCTACTACAGCTGCTACAGTGCTAGGACTACTACTACTACTACTCGCTCTCGCTCTCTGAGTGTTTATCACTGTTAACTGTATAATATACATCATAACATGTATGGATATATATATATATATATCTATGTACATATATATGTACACATACACAGGTTATCCAACAGCCCAAGAATACTTGCTTCTTTTTTCTTTTTCTTCCCCCCCCCCCCCCCCCCCCCCAACTGCTGAAAGTGAAAATAGTGAACTGCATATAATATAAAATTAATGAAACTTGTTTTAATTTATTTACTTAATACAGTTGAATGCCAAATAAAGTGTGTGTCAACATGTAATAAATATATGCACTCAAATGCCAATGGTGTGTGCTACAGCACTGAGTTTTTGTTTTGCAAAAAGATTTATGCTCTATTTAGTTTTAAGACTATAACTTAGTATAAGATTAAAAGTTATCCATTGTTATTAGTATAAGATTAAAAGTTATCCATTGTTATTATTATTGTCACTATCAGTATCACTGTCAGATTTCATATTTTGGGGGAAGACTGGCGAATGACAAATGACTGCGCTGACTGAGTCAGATAAATTTTGCTGCAAGGTCAATTCAGCAACTGTTTTGTCATGGTCACTGCAGGTTCTGAGGCATTCAAAGCATGTGCTTCCCCACGTGGCACGGTTCTGCCTCATCAGCACTTTCTTTGAGGATGGCATTCGCATGTACATGCAGTGGAATGAGCAGCGCGACTACATGAATGCCTCGTGGGGCTGTGGCTACTTCCTGGCCACCCTCTTCGTCCTTATAAACCTCATCGGACAGCTCGTCGGCTGCGTCATGGTGCTAAGTCGCCAGAAAGTGCCCATTGCTTGCGGACTTCTTTTTGGCATCATTGCTCTGCAGGTCATTATCATTGTGTGTTGTTTGTTTGGGGTTTGTTTTTGTTTTTTTGGGGGGTGTATTTTTTGTTTTTTTACTGGGAAATCCAAGCACATGTGCAGGTTAGCCTGACATGTCAGAAAATTGCAAAATATTTTCATTTGCAGGCTTTATAAACTTTAAAAAATGTATATGGTTGCTCCTTCAAAATGCATGTCATTTTTAAGAGAAGTACTTCTTTGAGCACTCCCACTGCCCCAGTTTGAGCTCCTCAGGGCACATCGATGTTTGTTTGCTCTTTAACTATAAATTACTAAAGAAGAGCAGAGAAACTCTGAAAGGTTGACTCCTGACGTAAACTAAGGCACACTTTGACTCTTTAAACTTACAGCACTAACAGTAACACACATGCTGGCCTTATTCATAACATCACAGGCACAGAATGCCAGACATGAAAATGGCAGGCTCTGTCGTGCCCATTTTCCCTGACTTTCACACCGCCATTTTTTGACAAACTAGACTATACTGTAAATTGACTGCAGTTGGTGTGGGGGAAACAAGTCTGAAACAAGATGACTGCTAGCATTCTAAAACAAGATCCAAACACATAAAAGGTTAAAAACAATGGTAATTTAATATGGCAATACAAAATGTGCAAAGTTTTAAGGTAGGCTCCTTTTTCAAATGACAGAAAAACAGTAAAAAGTGAAAATATTCAGTTTCCATTTTGGTGTCTTTCATTAGTTTCAAGAGTTCAGAAAAATGGAAAAGTCTTGTTGTATTGTCATATTAAATTAGCATTCATTTTAACCTTTATGTATTTGGATCTTGCATTTGCAGTGATTGTGATTCTGTGAATGTATAATTTGTTATTACAGGGGTTGTGCTTGTAAAATATTGCATAAATATTCCATTCTTTGAGTGCTGTACACATTTGAGCCACATTTGCTGTGTCACAGTAGGCAAAATGATTGAACGGCAATTTAACAAGTTATGTCTCACTGGCTGCTGCCACGTTGCTCAACTGAGTGGACTAACACAGTAACAGCGATTCAGCAAATTGTGTCTCACTGGCTGAGCACTGCCATGTCATCACAGCCATGGTCCCACACTCTTCTCCAGCATGCACTGCAAATTCGTTCATTGAAGGGTGGAATCTGGACAATGACAAAATTAACACACAAGCTACTGTAATTTTTTGACTGCAAAGTGCAAGGCAAAGCCCACCCCACCCCACCCCTCACATCTGATCTGATGTCTGTGTTTGTGTGATTGCAGATGGTAGAATATGATGTCCATGTTTGTGCCATTGCCTATGGTAGAGTGTGATGTCTGTGTTTGTGTCATTGCAGATGGTAGCAAGTGATGTCTGCGTTTGCATCATTGCAGATGGTAGAATGTAATGTCTGTGTTTGTGTCATTGCAGATGGTAGAATGTGATGTCTGCATTTGTGCCACTGCAGATAGTAGAGTGTGACGTCTGTGTTTGTGTCATTGCAGATGGTAGGATGTGATGTCTGTGTTTGTGCCACTGCAGATAGTAGAGTGTGACATCTGTGTTTGTGTCATTGCAGATGGTAGAATGTGATGTCTGTGTTTGTGTCATTGCAGATGGTAGAATGTGATGTCTGCGTTTGTGCCACTGCAGATAGTAGAGTGTGACATCTGTGTTTGTGTCTTTGCAGACGGTGGCCTACAGCATCCTGTGGGACCTCAAGTTCCTGATGCGGAACCTGGCCCTGGCTGGTGGCGTCCTGCTGCTGCTGGCCGAGAACAAAGCGGAAGGGAAAAGTCTGTTTGCCGGTCTGCCCTCCATGGGCGAGAACAACCCCAAACAGTACATGCAGCTCAGCGGTCGCATTCTCCTCGTCCTCATGTTCCTGACGCTGGTCAGGCTGGAAACCAGCTTCCTCCAGATCATCATGAACCTGGTGGGCACCGCTCTCATCATCCTGATTGCCATCGGCTACAAGACCAAACTGTCGGCGCTGGTGCTTGTTATCTGGCTCACCAGCCTTAACCTGTACTTCAACGCCTGGTGGAACATCCCTGACTACCGCCCCATGCGGGACTTTTTGAAATATGACTTTTTCCAAACCTTGTCAGTGATTGGGGGGTTGCTTCTGGTGGTGGCCTATGGCCCTGGTGGGGTCAGCATGGATGAGCACAAGAAGAAGTGGTAACAGGACTTAGCTGGGCAACTTCTCTGGGCTTCAAACAAAACAAGAAATGGTCAGAACGATTTGAATGAATAGGCTTGTGGCATTTTTTATTTTTTTTACCTCTTACACCAACATCTCCCCAAACCCCCCCCCCCCCCCCCTCCCCCCCACCCCCCTTTCCTTATCCCACCCTGTAACTAGGTTGGGGGGTTTGTTGGAATCGCCCTGTCCGTCATTCCTTCCCATCCCCAGGTGTGCTTGCCCCTTCTCCTGGTCCAGTCTGACTTGCACTCCGGAGCATGCATGGAAGTTTGCAGTCTGTAGAAATCAGGAATTGCCAAGCACTCAGAGGGTGTGTTAGTGTCCGAATGCACTTTAGAAATGATAGAGGGTGTGCGTTGTATGACGGCTTTATTGTTGCTGATCCATGATAGAAGGTGTGCTGTGTTGCAGCTTTGTTGTTGTTGCCTGTCTTTAGAAAGTGGGGACTTTGTGGGTGCTGGGGTTTTTTTTGTCTGCGACTGGCGATGGCACCTTCTGGTTTGTCATGTTTTCTGATAAGTGACCATTTAGAATTGTGTCTGGGCTTGATGCAGTTGTTGACATATTAGGCTGTAAATTTCAAGTACAGTATCAGCCTTCAAAGGTAGTGGTGTTTTTCTGCATAGAAGCACTGAGTATATATTTCAGAAATTGACATATTTGAAGGCAGAGCATTGATTAGATGATGAAATGGTGGTAACCTTCTGCAGATGATGCAAAAGGTTGTTTTCATCTTCCGCTCAAGGCCACTTTTGCAAATTTCAGCAAAAGCAGCAAATGTGCAAAACTAGCAGGGTAGTGGGTACAGCAGAAGAACTCTGGCACAAACTTGAACCGATCATTGCAGACAGGGCTCCACTTGTCTTTGGCTGCACGCACAGCGCCAGAGGTCGGCAAGTAACAAACACTGCTGACCAGCAGATAAGCGATGCAAATCCTTCAAGACTAAAGCATGGTTTGTATCTTCTTTTTCTCTCCACAAAATGAGAGTTGTAACGAAGTCAGATCAAAAAAGCAGACGAGAGCCCTCAGGGAATAATATTCTTGTCTTTGGTTTTATGGGTGAGCATGTGCAGTATAAGTTCAGATGACGGAAATGACACCAGAATGAAGATGTAGACAAGATCCTCCGGGGAATATCTCAACTGTTGGACCACCTTGATATAACCACCAGTAACTCAACTGTTGGACCACCTTGATAAACCACCAAGGTCGACTGGGTGTTAAGCATCGGTTATCTGTCTCTTCCCAATAACGTACAACTGCAGGTCTGTTATGAAGAGATTTCAATTTTAGCACACAGATGTGAGGTCTGTGTGTCATGTTGATTGATTTTCAAAGCAATCTAGATGCTCACCTGTGAGTTGGAGTAAGATCCACAAAGTTCAAAAGCAAATGGTGAAATGCCTATTTGCCTGATCAGATTCCCCGAGACCAAAGACAGCATCTAGTCTGACGCAGGCTGTGTGTTGAGTGTTGGCATCTTTTATGGCACAGGGTGTATGGTGGTTTTTCTTTCCTCCATGTCATAGTTGCCACTGTGAATGGGCAACCCCTCTCTTTGTGCAACTCTAATTGTTCAGGGACTCTGACACTTACCTGCAAAGTACAGTTACCCAGACTGCCAGTACAGTTACCCGGACTGCCAGTACAGTTACCCGGACTGCCAGTTGGGGGAGTTGTCAACATGGGCCAGTCTTGCTTCTAGTCAGTCAGTCGAAAGGAAACCCCAGCTTTTCTGCATGTGCGCTGCAGGTGGCCTAGGCTGCCGACAAAGCTTTCTCACCAGCTGAGTCTCCACCAGCCACACTGACGCCTGAGGTTGTCGTGCAGTAGCCCTGCCTGCAGTTTACAGAATACAGAGTCTTTATTGTCTATGAATAACATAGAAATTTGCCTTACGACTGCATAAAAGATACCAGTAAAATAACACACAGTATAATACTTGAACATGAGTACACGTAAAGCACAGAGTACTTTATCTTAGAGTCTGGAGGGCACACACACATCCATTATGTTCTTTTGTCACTGTCACCGTGACAGGGGCTGTGTTCTGAGTAACCAGGTCCAAACTTGGTGAAGAGGCCTGCAGTTTATGTTCCTTTGTCAACCGGTCGCTGTGACAGGGGCAGTATTCTGAGTAACCAGGTCTAAACTTTGTGAAGAGGCCTACAGTTTATATTCCTTTGTCACTCTGTTACTGTGACAGGGGCAGTATTCTGAGTAACCAAGTATAAACTTGGTGAAGAGCCTGCAGCATATGTTCCTTTGTCACTCTGCCAGCCACCATGACAGGGGCAGTATTCTGAGTAGCCAGGTCTAAACTCGGTGAAGTGATTCAGGTTGACAGTTGCGGTCTGTTCACAGCCATGGAGACAGTTTGCTACAGTGGTACAGATCGGAATGTAACCTGGGGGCTGTTGCATCTGCTTGCCCTCTTGCCCTGATGATGGTCCAGGCATCTTAGGTCAATGAGTGGTTTGCAACCCTTGATTTATTCCTAAACTTTTTCAGATAATCTTGTACTGTCCACCTCCCCCCCCCCCCCCCCCCCCATGTTAAATTAAAAAATATAATATCCAAACTTTCTAGGATGCACACTACCTAATTGGTATCAAATACGCAAAGGGGGGAGATGGGGGGGGGGGGGGTAATTCCACCAAATTGCCCCTTTAAACAAAAGTTGCTCTTTGAGTTTGCACAGTGGTTTGTTGAATAGTCCTCCATGCTGCATGGCTGTGCGCATGAACGGTTGAGCAAACTCAAGCAAGCATCTTAAAATCACTGAAACATAACATATATATTATTATTATTTTTGGGCACAGAAGGCTAAAGGGTATGAAATTATTTTTTGCTCTCATATTAACACAAAGTGTTTTCCTGTTTTCTTCTGTGTGGTGTAGGTGTGTCTAACTCTAAGCATGTGGCGTTCTTTTGGTGCACGTGACTGGCAGTGTCTGTGCGTGTCTTGGACTAGGTCATGGTGATGGGAACCGTTCCAGTTTGGACGCATCTTCTTGCTGTGTGTGTACTGCTCGTGTAAACATCAGTGGCTGACTTAGCACTAGAAACCAGTTCAGTGTCCGTCTGTCAGTCACGTCAGAAGGAGAAAAAGAGGTTAGGAGTGTGCATGTGTGTGCCACCACTCTGTGTTGGCATCGTTACGGTGTATTATATTGCTGGTATGTGTAAGTCCCTGTATTGTATATATATATATAACGCATGTTTGTGGGTATGTGTGCAGACAAACAGTTCAGAATAGTTTTATATGGCCACAAAGAGTTTTGTTTCAAAGAGTGTGTAACTGGGTCTGTGTTTCAAATCACCCAGCACCTTCAGCACTTACAGTGTAGAGTGATCCCTGGTCCTGATAGGACAGGGGTTACAATGCTCCAGAGGTTTCAGCTGATGTCCAATTGGGGCAGGGCTTTTCAGTGATTCCTGTTTGTAATACTAATGGGGGTGGGTGGGAGGGGGGGGGGGGGGCATCTGTGAAGTATGCAGTCTTGGTAGTGTTCCTTCTCAACAGTGGTGGTGGTCTTTCCACCTTTTTTGGACACCCCTGATAATTGTTCATCTGTGTCTGGTAGTGTCTCTCTCTGTGTGTGTGTGTGTGTGTGTGTGTGTGTGTGTGTGTGTGTGTGTGTGTGTGTGAACACCCTGCTGGTGTGTGTGTGTGTGTGTGTGTGAACACCCTGCTGGTGTGTGTGTGTGTGTGTGAACACCCTGCTGGTGTGTGTGTGTGTGTGAACTCCCTGCTGGTGTTCTACTTGAACACCCTAGTGGTGCTGTTGATGAGCACGGCAAACAGTTTGACTCATGCTGATCAGCCCTCAAACAGATCAAGTTTTGTTTTTTTAAATCAAAAACCATACATTTTACTCTTTGCCATATTCCTCCTCTCCCCACAACCAACCTGTTTGTCTCATACTATATCTCTAATAATAATAGTGGAAATGTGTAAAGCTGATAATGATAATGGAAATGTGTAAAGCGCCTACCCTGCAGCTCAGATAATCACAATAGAAAGGTGACTGCTGACCCCGACACTGAGAGAAGAATGTGATGCCTTTCAACAATGGTATTTGATTGGCTCTTGTGAGTGCCAGATTTAACACTGATATGGTGTTTGGGGTTTGTTTCTTTTTATAGAGGGTTTTTTTTTTTGGGGGGGGGGGGGGGGGGGGCTTTTCACCTTTCTTTTAGTTTTTTTTTTTGTGTGTGTGTGTGTTTTCTAGGGGTGGGAGGGTCTCTTTGGCACTTTGCTCCTTTTTGCAAAAAGTCATGGTTAAGTGAATTTACCTCTTTTTACACTAGACAGTATATGGTTTACTATTGCGATACTGATTTTTTTCATTTGAATTGTATCTGGGGTAAAAAGTGTGCGAGGTTGACTCAGTTTGATGACTGGTATGTGTGGTTATAAAGCGCATGCTTGCGTGTGCTTGTTAGTCTGTTTGATGTGTGCGGTTCTAAAGCGTATGCTTGTGTGTGTTTGTTAGTCTGTTCAGAGTGGGATGTCAGTGAGCCAGTTCAAAGTGGGTGAAAGCAGTCTTGTCACCATGTCAGGTGATGGTCTGACTTGTGTGTGTGTACGTAACAGTTGATGACTTGTGATATGAGCAGCAACATAACCTGCAGGTCAGTATGATGCATGTAGTCGTCGTCCTCTTTTCACAGCTTCCGCTCAACAGGGTTGCCTTCCCATTTTAACGCTTGTGTTCCTTTCTTTGTCAGTTTCTTGTTTTTCGATTGACATACTCCATCTCAAATCAAACCTTAAAGGGGTAGTTGATTTTCCAGCCACGTAATTCATTTGTAGCCCGTTGTCTGTATACCACATAATTTATTTGGAATGGCCAAAGCCTGTGCCTGCATTACAGGATTGCATAAGTGGAGAAAAGGCAAAACACTCAGAGGAACTGGATTACTGTAATGTATACTTTTTGCACAGTCTGAAACAGAGGGGGGGCCAAAGAACCTGTGCAGAATCAGCAAACAAGGGACTGAATGAACACTTTAAAAGACTGTATGACACGAACACAACAGCAAAGACCTGAGTCACCTACCTCTGGTGTTTATGTACCTTGCATTTATTTGCATGCCAGGTGAGAGTTACCACAGGTGACTCTGGCCTTTGTTGTTGTGTTTGTGTGACATCTTTCAAGAGCTAAATAACTCCTTTGCTTGCAGTTTTTTGTTTGTTTTGTTTTTCTTATGCACAGTTCATGAGGGGACAGACTACGAGCCTGGGAATTATTTTATTTCTTTCCATCAACTGTAATGATGTAACTTAAGTGGTGTAGGTAATGCATGTGAAGGAAAGTAATGTTCATTGAGTGTCTGGCCTGCTACAGTGTTTCAATTCCCCTGAGCCACAGGGTTTGAAATTTGTGCCTGAGAAATGGTTTTATAGTATGATCCCATCTTTTTTTCCCTCTTCACGTCAGATTCGCTTACGTTTCCACATGTCATTGTACTTTAGCGTAAAATAAATACTTCTTCAGTGCATTTTCTTTTCAGTTATTCTTGTGTTACACGTGAATTGTACCTTGCATTTATTCAGCTTGTAGTTGAATGTACACACGCAGCCTTGACATGGTGGTCATGAATTTATCATTGTGAAACAAATTGATGAGAAAATATGTTGCCATCAGTGTTTGTCTGGCACTGTCAAATGAAACTGTAATGAGAGGAAATGAATACCGGTACATAATTATATTATGAATGGAGTGCATTAGAAAAGGAGGACTTTCCAGTCCATATACTTGTTGTGCATATTTTCTGTGTCAGTTTTTTGGGGTTTTTTGTGCTGTTTGTGTGAGTTACTGCTTTTTATGCTTGTGTACTTGACATTACAGTTTTCATTGTGTGAACTTTCTTGGTTCTGTTTTTGATCCTAATTTCTTCTTCAAACAGAGGAACTACCTCTTCTCTCACATTTTGTCCGACATGCAGAAGAATTCAAAACAGGAAAATCCCTAGAAGGATTTGTTTGTTTGTTTTAATTATGCCCTGTTGGTTTTCTATCAAATTTGGAAACAGAGTGTTGTGAGTGAAGGCTGTCGGGACCGAAGGTACTGAAGACTGCCAAGTGTCCTAGCTTGCCTGCTGCACGCAGTTACATCTTTGATGTTTGGCATGAGGGACACATTTTTCACCTAGGGGACACGCGTCTTGAGAAGATTGGTTTCTTTACAATGCTTCATTCTGCAACGTCGGGAAGTGGATTTCAAGTTCAAGGTGGCTGATGTAAAAAAAATATAATTAAAATAAAATGCAGCCGAGTGTCTTAATGTACATAATTTTTCTGATTTTTCTTCTGCCAAATTTGTTCGCTTTTCATGTGGCTGTGGAGTCTGCAAAGTGGATTTGTCCAACATCATAACCTGTGTTTTTGCGTAACACTTGGAAAACTATGTGTCTAACAATGTCGTTTTGTCCAGCTGTTCGACTCGCACCGTTGTCAGGTTGGGTACGGAGTGGACTGACACTGGTGTTCAGTTTCTTTGAGATGATCACCAACACATCTATATATATGTATGTGATAGCAAAAGAAGATACAGCGTGGTGTCATTCTTTCCTTCACAGATTTGATCTTTCAGTGTCTTTAGTGCCCGTTTGTGTGTCTCAAATTCCTGTAAGAAATTTGTGCTGGTTAACCAGTCTGCAATGGCCATACCACTCGGAAGCACTCACAAGTGCGTTGTGCACACAGCGCAGATGTTTTGCTGAAGGGAAGAAATATCAGTGAGTACAGAGCATCTCAAACACATGCCTGGTTCCCCCTGAGTTTCAGACGGCCATTTTTAACACAAACTGGACCGATAAACGGAGCAGAAAACTGCTGCAAGTCTCGCAGTTTACTCAATCCAACAGGCAGGGCCAGCAACACTGCTTTGCTTGGGTTCCAGTCATCGAACACAAAGCACTGCATGTTCCATCCAGCCTTGCGTGCGGCTGTTGTCTTTCTGTTGGGGCTCCAATCATCAAACTCAAAGCACTGCATTTTCCATCGAGTCTTGAGTGCAGCTTTTGTCCTTTTGTTGGGGCTGCAATCAACAAATTCAAAGCACTGCATCTTCCATCAAGTTTTGCGTGCAGCTGTTGTCCTTTTGTTGGGGTTCCCACATCAAACTCAAAGCACTGCATTTTCCATCAAGTCTTGTGTGCGGCTGTTGTCCTTTTGTTGGGGTTCCCACATCAAACTCAAAGCACTGCATTTTCCATCAAGTCTTGTGTGCGGCTGTTGTCCTTTTGTTGGGGTTCCCACATCAAACTCAAAGCACTGCATTTTCCATCAAGTCTTGTGTGCGGCTGTTGTCCTTTCATTGGGGTTCCCACATCAAACTCGGAGCGCTGCATTTTCCATCAGGTCTTGCATGCGGCTGGTGTCCTTTTGTTGGGGCTCCAGTCAACAAGCTCAAAGCACTGCATTTTCCATCAAGTCTTTTGTGCGGCTGGTGTCCTTTTGTATGTGGTGAAGGAGTGGTTGTTGCTTGTGCCCCCTTCCTTTTGATGTGTGTGTGTGTGTGTGTTGTCACTGTTGCTGCATGCCAGTCTGTGTGCAGTGGTGATTGCCTCACCCTGGTCTCCGCTCCGTGTGGCTCGCTGTGCCGGGAGTCATGGTGGCTGCATAAAACCCATCTTGTTCAAACGTAAAGTATAAAATGTATAAAATAAAAGAGCTGTTCTGCAAGGAATGAAGTCTGTGCAGCTCTGGTGTGAATACACATGTGTTCATGATATTTGCTGCTACAGTTTAATTCAAATTGAATTGAAAAAAAAAATAAAGGAACAGACACCCAAGACTGGTGTGTGCATGTACATATGCATGTGTGTGTTGGTGTGTGCATGCATGCAGATGGGTGAAAATGAGTGCATGCAATTGCATGGGGGGGGGGGGGGGGGGGGGAGGTGATTAAATAAAATAAAAAACTTTCTAAAGCACCAGTAACTACCCCTGCACTGGCAAACCCCCAAATGCTTGCGTCTATGGAAATTTCTATAGCACCAGTAAACCCCCAAATGCTTGTGTCAATGGAAAATTCTATAGCACCAGTAACTCCCCAAATGCTTGCGTCTATGGAAATTTCTATAGCACCAGTAAAACCCCAAAATGTTTGTCAATGGAAATTTCTATAGCACTAGTAACTCCCCAAATGCTTGTGTCAATGAAATTTCTAAAGCCCCTGTAAACCCCAAAATGCTTGTGTCAATGGAAATTTCTATAGCACTAGTAACTCCCCAAATGCTTGTGTCAATGGAAATTTCTATAGCACTAGTAACTCCCCAAATGCTTGTGTCAATGGAAATTTCTATAGCACTAGTAACTCCCCAAATGCTTGTGTCAATGGAAATTTCTATAGCACTAGTAACTCCCCAAATGCTTGTGTCAATGGAAATTTCTATAGCACTAGTAACTCCCCAAATGCTTGTGTCAATGAAATTTCTATAGCACCAGCAATCCCCAAAATGCTTGTGTCAATGGAAATTTCTATAGCACCAGCAATCCCCAAAATGCTTGTGTCAATGGAAATTTCTATAGCACCAGCAATCCCCAAAATGCTTGTGTCAATGGAAATTTCTATAGCACCAGCAATCCCCAAAATGCTTGTGTCAATGGAAATTTCTATAGCACCAGCAATCCCCAAAATGCTTTCAATGGAAATTTCTATAGCACCAGCAATCCCCAAAATGCTTGTGTCAATGGAAATTTCCATAGCACTTGTAACTACTACACAGGCAGACTCCCAAATGCTTGTGTTCTCAGTGTGCAGTGGCCATACTAAAAAAATGAAACACGTTATGAAAGTGTACAAACACTTTAATACAGTGCAGTTTTATCAGAAATACAAGTAGCAACTGTCCATGCAGAACTGTAGCTTGCCTTTTTCCTTTCAACACCCACAGATCAGCATTTCGTGCACCAAGCATTCCTGACCAATCAAATGCATACGTGTTTTGGGTCTTTTCCCTTTCAATACCCACAGATCAGCGTTTCATGCACCAAGTATTCCTGACCAATCAAATGCAAGTGTGTTTGGGGTCTCTTCCTTTCAACACCTGCAGATCAGCATTTCATGCACCAAGCATTCCTGTCCAATCAGATGCATGTGTGTTTGGGGTCTTTTTCCAGTCAACATAGACATATCAGCATTTTATCAACCAATCATTCCTTTCCAATCTGCAATCAGATGCATGTGTGTTTTAACATAATTACCACCACCCAGGAAATGCCTTTCATAATACATGTCAGCCCTGGCATAACCCTGTGTGGTTGACTGGGCTCAAAGCACCAACTTACTAATTATATATATGTTCTGTACATGGAGAAACCTTCCAAAGCCTGTCATCTGACACTACAGCAGACATACATGACAGGAGTGGCAGTCCCGGCAACTATCAATTTCTGAGATGAAGAAACAAATCTAAAACAAGGCGCAGTGCTGCCTGCCAAGGTACGCTTGGTACTGTGCCTCTGGATGCTCAGAAGGAAAACAAAAAACGGGCTCTCTAGGCACATGTGCTACTGTGCCACTGGATGCTCTGAGAAGCTACTGGACTCCCTCAGTACTAAACCACAGCAACCTCATGGTAGTCAATTCTTTGATGATGGGGGAATGTAACGTTACCACAAAGACAGCAATAAAACTCAAAGGTTCATGGCAAGTTACAAACATAGAAGGTCAAAAGACATACACAAGCAATTTCACAAGAAATAAAAGACATTTTTTTGAAAGCAATAAAATCAAAAAGTCCTTTGTACAAAAATGCTAAAATGCAAGCACCATTACCAAGGGAAATACATCTTTAAAAACAAAAAACAACAACTATTTTTTCCCCTCATAGTCATACATTTTTGCTTCATCAGTATGACAGCTACAAAGTTTTAGTGACAGGGATGACTTTCTAATGGTTGACATACTTATGGCCTGACATCAGAAAACTAACACAGATCTTGCAGGTGTAATTTTGAAGCTCTGTATTATTAAGAATAAAAGATAAGTATGCCTGAAGTACTGATCCTTTCTCAAGTTGCATGATAAAAGAAAGTCTGACTGTTCTTGTTTTTGTTTCAGTTCACCTTTGAATTTATCTGTTGTGATCTATTGTATCAAAGAGTTTAGGGCAGCAAATTCTTCCACAATGACCCAAGTAACAACTGCCAAGTTTCTTAACAATCAACTGGGCTGTACAGAACATTCTGGCTGGCATCAACTCCAACCTCCAACACCAGGTGGCATCCTTGTGGCCAAGTGGAGCAGTTGGCAGAACACGTCCTGCAGGATTGCTGAAACCATCGGTGGATGAGGGGGGCACTGCTGGACAGAGGCAGAGCACACAGAGCAGAAGCAGAGCAAGCTGTACAGGACCTGACATGAACTACAGATGATGGCCAAATTTATCATTGCTACTGGTTTCCCAGTGCAGCCGACCAAGGCGAAAGAAAGAAAAGCTGCCAACCTCACTGTTTCAAAAAGACAATGGCCACTTCATAATCACTGGTCCATGACAGCTGGCATTTCAGAAAAATGCCCACTTCAGAATCATTGGCCCACAACAGTAGGTGTTTCAGAAAGGCAGTGCCCATTTCAGAAACCTTGGTCCACAACAGTAAGCATTTCAGAAAGGCAACGCCCACTTCAGAATCACTGGTCCATGACAGCTGGCATTTCAGAAAGGCAACACCCACTTCAGAATCATTGGCCCACAACAGTGGGCATTTCAGAAAGGCAACACCCACTTCAGAATCACTGACCCACAACAGTGGGCATTTCAGAAAGGCAATGCCCATTTCAGAAACACTGGTCCGTGACAGCTGGCATTTTTGAAAAGCAATGCGCACTTCAGAAATACTGGCCAACAACAGCGGGCATTTCAAAAAGGCATTGCCCATTTCAGAAACATTGGCCTTTGACAGCAAGCATGCTTTCAAACATCATATGAAGCAACCTGATGATGGCAAGTGAATCCATTCAGTGAAATACGAGAGTAAGTGCTCAGTCAACTTGCATTCAACACAAGAAATAGTTTGTCTTCAAACTTACATGTGACCTTAAAATAGGTTAAGGTCATAAAAGCTGGTCTGAATAATGCACATAACGCTTGATAGATGTTATCATTACGCAATTTGAGATTTCAGTTTCATTCCAACTGAAAAGGTCAAGGTCGCCCAGAGAGGTCTTGACATAATTATGTGTTAAGTTTGACAGAGGTTACCATCATGCAATTTGAGACTTTTGTTCTGGTTGAATAGGTCAAGGTCACCCAGACAGGTCTTGACATGTGTGTAAAGTTTGATAGAAGTGATCACCATGCAGTCTGAGGCTTTTGTTTTGGTTGTAGCGGAGGGAAAAGAAAATGGAAACACAGGGTGACTGGTTGAATGCAGCACTCATACACATGTCTGCAACCAGTCATTTCTCTGTTACAAACACACACAGGTCTGCAACCAGTCATTTCTCTGTCACAAACACTCACAGGTCTGCAACCACCAATCATTTCTCTGTTACAAACACACACAGGTCTGCAAACAATCATTTCTCTGTTACAAACACACACAGGTCTGCAACCACCAGTATTTTATCTGTTACAAACACACACAGGTCTGTAACCACCAGTCATTTCTCAGTTACAAACACACACAGGTCTGTAACCACCAGTCATTTCTCTGTTACAAACTCTTCCCTCCTATGTCATTCTCAGCTTCAGAGCACACAGCAAGTAAAGTTGTGAACAGGCCTTTGAACATAAGGATGGATGCTTGTTAACATACACTTAAACATATGATATTTGTGAACTGCCCTTGAAATATAAGGACAGAAGTTAAGGTACATACAGTTAAACATACATGTACATACTTATATGTGTGAAATGGCCTTTGAAAAATAGGATGGATGTTAAGATACATGTATACATTTAAACATACTTGTAAATATATTCTCAGCAACAACAAATAATTGATCTTTGGCTTTAAATGGCTGGACAGCAAGACTTAGCAACCCAGGGTTAAAGACAATGACATCAGTGCTATACATATTTACAGTGCACGTGAAACTGAGTGGAACTGTGACAGCAGATCTCAACCTCCGCCGGTTCATCTCATTTTCACATCACCTCCTTCTCAAAGCATTCCAAGAGATGACAGATCATTTTTTGATGTCATACATGCATGGACACAAGAATAACAACACTTTTAAACATTTTCATCAGAGACAGAATGACTGATGCTGATAGAAATAGATACTTTACTAAAGACTCACCTCTACCAACAGTATCAGAAATTTTGTCCCCCCCCCCCCCCCCACCCCCCAACCAAGTTGTTGAAGTGTTGCTTTACGTCCACAGAAACCATAGGTTTATTAGGGACGGAAGCCCAGGACAGCCACCTCAACTTTCACACAGCTCCTGAGCTCTGAACCCTCTCCATCTTGTCTCACCCCCACTACATTCCTTCTGTGCGTGCATGTGGGTGTGGTGCGTGAAGAATACAATATAATGTTTATATATTATTTTCAGGTTTTATGTATACATGTTGTTGATCTTGTAAAGCGCGGTGTGCTCACCCTCGTCGATGAGATGCCACACTATAGAAAGGACCGATAGTATTAATATACAAAAGGCGTAGAATGAAAGAGAAATCAATCAAAAGGAATATTTGTAAAAAAATGTTTCCAAAAATAGCATGAAAAAATTAACGGCACAAAAGGCAAGACAGTTCACATACATTGTCACAAACATCAAAACCAGACCCCAAAACAAAATGCTTAGCAACAGAAGTATATACAGAAGGAGCCAAGACAAACAGGCAAAAAGCAACAAAAGGCATTTTCAGTTTAAAAGAAAAGGCACTGTGAATGATGTAATAATGCTTCCAACAACTACATGTTCTTTTTTCCTTCCCAGGCAAACAACCACAGTTCATCTAAAAGAACGCTATGCTTCTATACCACATTTAGCAGTTGGATACGCCCAAGGAAGGCAAATCAATCTGTTACTGCTTAGATAATTTACATGCCCCAAGGATATGAACAGCATCTCACATGAAGTCCAAGCACTGGTTTACAACATCCTTCCTCCAACCTCAGCCATAACTAGTGATGCTATAGGTCTCCAAAAAAACTGGTCAGCTAACTGACCATTTTTTGCAGGTGCTCAGGTAGCAGCAGGTTTGTAAAAAAAAAAATCAAACTGTATTAAATTTTATTTTTTATTTTTTTATAACCATCCACACTGCCATCACAAATAAAACCAAAATCACTTGAAAATGGCTTTTATCCAGGGCGGATGCGCCTCATGTATACATGCATGCTGCAATGCTGTGTTGCTGTCACCGTCTCATTAGCACCCAGACCTATCGCACGGCACTGGCAGCATCAGTGGACAGCTGCACGGAGACAAACAGCACCTGTCAGTGGCATAACCAGTTCCGGCACACTTTGGAGGAAGGTGCCAGAAAGCGAGGCTTGGAGTGAGCATCTAACACTGACAGCCGTGAAGCAGGGCCAGACCTGCCCCTAGGCCCTGCCATGGTTTTCATCTCCAGCCCAAGACTAAAGAGAGAAAGGTGAGACCTGCAAAATCCTCAAACTGCTCAGGAGGTCCCGGAAACTTCAGGTTTTTAGCCCACAATTACTGCAGTCTTTTACAAAATCAGTTCAGACAGAGCATCTCAAGACTTTCAGAGAGAGAAGCTCAAGATTTCAGCAGCGTTTCAAGACCTTTAGGCACATAGTTTCAAGGCTGTCTCAAAGTGTGGCACCTCTGTACTCTTAGATAGACCATCCTCGCGACTGTTTAGGATAGAGCATCTGAAGACCTGACTCCAGCACAGCGTCCAGCATCTGAAGACCCAACTCTGGCACAGCGTTCAGCATCTGAAGACCCAACTCCAGCACAGCATCCAGCATCTGAAGACCCAACTCTGGCACAGCGTTCAGCATCTGAAGACCTGACTCCAGCACAGTGTCCAGCATCTGAAGACCTGACTCCCATACAGCATCCAGCACCTGAAGACCCGACTGGTACAGCATCCAGCATCTGAAGACCCAACTCCTGTACAGCATCCAGCATCTGAAGACCTGAAGACCTGACTCCAGCACAGCATCCAGCATCTGAAGACTTGACTCCAGCACAGCATCCAGCATCTGAAGACTTGACTCCAGCACAGCGTCCAGCTGGGAAAGACGAGCCCAGGGCAGGTGCCGAGTCTCCTGCATGCTGCAACTGCAGGCACCTACTTGGGGCCGATGTGCAAGGTGTCCAGAAGGAAGGAGAGGGCGGCCAAGGGGTCTTCGATCTCCTGCATGCTGTCACGCCTCAGCACCCAGGCCGGCCGCACCTTGACGGCCCTGGGAGCGTGCAGGCGTGACGGGAGCGTGGCGTTGAGGGATGAGCGTGCAGTCATGCGTGCCCGGG
The DNA here is from genome assembly GCA_963584105.1 of Alviniconcha strummeri. Taxonomy (NCBI): domain Eukaryota; kingdom Metazoa; phylum Mollusca; class Gastropoda; family Provannidae; genus Alviniconcha; species Alviniconcha strummeri. Next base: position 10,420,443 of record OY757551.1, read on the forward strand.
CTACCTGCATCCGGTGTTTGCGCAGCACCAGGGCGTGGATGGATTGCAGCTTCTCCACCAGGCGCTTGTCAGAACACATCGCCTGTCAACAGACAGTTACTGTCAGAACATTTTGCCTGTCAACAGACAGTTATTGTCAGTCCATGTTGTCTGTCAACAAATAGTAATTGTCAGAAAACATTGCCTGTCAACAGTTATTGTCAGTCCATGTTGTCTGTCAACAAATAGTAATTGTCAGAAAACATTGCCTGCCAATAGACAGTTATTGTCAGAACACATTGCCTGTCAAAAGACAGTGTCAGTCCATGTTGTCTGTCTACAAATAGTTATTATCAGAACACATCACCTGTGAACAGATATTTATTGTCAGAACATATCGCCTGTCAACAGACAGTTATTGTCAGAACACATCACCTGTCAACAGAGAGTTATTGCCAGAACATGTTGCCTGTCAACAGATATTTGTTGCCAGTACACGTCACCTGTCAACAGACATATATTGTCAGAACACACTGCCTGTCAACAAAACATTATTGTAAAAATATTGTCACCAGAAAGTTACCGCAACAACACATTGCCTCTCAACGTTATTGTCAGAGCACACTTCCTGTTATCAGTTTTTGTCCGTCAACAGTTAGGCAGCTACTGTCAGAATGCACTTCCTGTTAACAATCAGTTATTGTTTAAACACATCTCAACAGTTACCATCAGAATAAAATCCCATGTTAACATCAGACAGTTATTGTCAGAACACATCTCCTGTCAACAGAAGAAGAATTGTCAGAAGACATGCAGTGTGTCAGAGCACAGGACACGCAACACCGACATCAGTGATACGTCCTTACAGCAAGACTTCAGCACAGATATATATACAACAGACCAGCAGTTGTTCCCACAGCCTCTAGGTACAAGTCTATATCAGCATCACAGCAGCAGTAACAATCGAGAAAATGGAAAATACAACAGATGTGGTTGAGTTTTATCACCAGCGGGAGCTGCTACAAGTGCTGCGACAAACGTTTTGTCGCAGCAAGCATACTTTGGTCACGACAAAAGACACGTTTGGTCGCAACAAAACTTTTGTCACGACAAAAATACTTGTGGCAGCCCCCGCCAATGACAGTGTTTAGCGTCAGCAACCATGGCAAACAAAGTGGAAACTAAGGTGAAAAAGAAACTCACGGCTCTGCGCTGAGCGTCCGAGCCCAGGATGGCCAGCAGCATGCAGCACTTGGTGAAGATGGCGCCACCTTTCTCCCGGTAGATGGACATGAGGTCCACCAGGGTGGTCACCGAGTTCTCCACTTCGTACACCGCTGATGTCGTCTTCTCATACTGAGGAGTGGGAGCAGTCGAAGCAATGCGTTGAAGAGCCGTGATGAAACAGGCACATGCACACCCCCCTCCCCACCCCAGCCCCACCCCCATTACACTAAACATTACATGGCACTGTTGATGACACTGACACAGCCACCCCCACTCCCATTACACTAAACATTACATGGCACTGTTGATGACACTGACACAACCACCCCCATTACACTAAACATTACATGGTACTGTTGATGACACTGACACAACCACCCCCATAACACTAAATATTATGTGGCACTGTTGATGATGCTGACACAACCACCCCCACTCCCATTACACTAAACATTACATGGCACTGTTGATGACACTGACACAAAGCCCCTCCCCCCCCCCCCTTTTTTTAGTGTTTAACTAAGCAGGGCCATCACTCAGTCACTCTTGTGCGCATTTACACCAACAGACTGCAGCATGCACACACGTGCATGACTTAGCATGTACTGCATTTGTGGACATGCACATCTGTGTGCGAATCTGTGCATGCATGTGAGAGAGAGGCAAGGGACACAAACAGGCTAAGTGAATGAGTGAGAGTGGGTGGGTGTATGCGTGGGTGGGTGGGTGTGTGCATGCATGCACGTGTCTGCGTAAAGGTGTCTGCATGTACGGTTGCATGGCAAAAGTATAACAATGGTCTATTAACAGGGTATTAGTATTAGATCATTCCTTCAGTGTCTGCATACTGAGAGAATGGGCGTGTATTTCTAAGAGTGTGTACGTGTGTGTGTTTCATGACTTTGAATTATTGAGATAAGTAAAATTGAATTCTTAGTAGTGTGTTAATGTATATCAAGATCGAAAGATCCCGCTGGGATGAATAAAGTATATTTTTGTTGTTACCTGTGCATCCATGTGTATGTGAATGTGTGTGTTTCAATGCATCTGCACCTGCACTATAAGCACACCAATGTGCATGTGTCCACCTGCATGACGTGCACACAGCACATGATGCACGCAAGCCTGCAGACCCACCTTGGCCAGGTTCAGCAGGATGCTGACGGAGAACTTGATGAGCTCCATGTGTGGCAGACTGCGGTTGCAGCTGAGGATGAGGCGGTAGATGACCCCCACAGCGTTGACCTCCACCAGCCGCTCACAGCACCGCCACGACAAGCGTGTGGCCACGTCTGGGACAACAGAGGGGTTGAGAGAGGAAAGAAAGAACATTTTACACACACACACAATCATGCATGCATGCACACACAAAAAAGAACATTTTACACACACACAATCATGCATGCACGCACACACACACATGTGCACACACACACACTCACACATGCGCACACACATACACACACACACCCACTCACAGCATGCATGCACTCACACACATACTCACACAACCACTCATCCACCCATTCTCTCTCTCTCTCTCTCACATACAAACAAGCATCCATCCATCCATACACGCACGCACACACACATACCCAAATGCATGAGGGCATCCAAAATGTAGGCCAGTTGCTTGTAGTGCAACAAGAAATCCAGAGCAGACGTGGTTCGATTCCCCAGCTTCTTCTCCTCTGTCACCTTTTCGTTGGCTGCCTCCACGCGCTTTCTGGCTGCCGCAATCTTCCGGCACTTCAGGCCGCGACGTAACTGACGGCCGCGCCATATTGCCTGTCGTCAGGAAAACAAACATGAAAAATAAAAGGATAAAACCAGATGAAAATTAACACAAAAATTTGTAAAAGTGTGGATTAATGATCTGAGAAATGTGACATGTCTGTGAAATATTTCTTTCAGTTTCAAATACAAATGAATTCATTTTGTTTTTCTTTCCTTTCCTTCACTGAAGTACTGCAGTTATGTCCCAATATATATATCCAAGTTTTATAAAGGTTCTGGTGGTGAGATTTCACAAAAGCAACCAAATCTCTCTCTCTCTCTCTCTCTCTCTCTCTCTCTCTCTCTCTCTCTCTCTTACACTCTCTCTCTCCCCAGTTCCCAACAATCCAGACAAAGAAAGCTGGGTTCTCTGACAGCAGAGAACCAAGGCTGTTGTCACCTGAATCATTGTGATGAGCTGTACATGGCGCTTTTCCTTTTGCCGCATGCGCCATTTCCTGAAAGCTGATTGGATGACTCTGGCTGCCCTCTCCTCCCTTGCTTTCCGTTCCTGTGCCTCCCGTTTCTCTCGCAGGAAGCGTACACGCTGTAGGAAGGCTCTGAATCGTCGCTGTGGTACAATCACAAAATGGGAAGTGATGAAACAAAACAGATCATGGAGGAAAGCTGTGACACACTGACCACTGAAGATAAATTAAAATCTTCAGGATTAGTGGATGATGCATTTAACAGGTATCACAAATAGAAAATGTTACTTGTCCCCATCTTCCCTTAGAGTTCTTTCCCTTTAGCCAATACACCAGTCATGTTAACTAACGACCCATCAGTTAGAGTCAACTGTAGATCATATGCAGTATGGGACCTTTAATGTGTTCAGTCCTGAAGCACATGGGACTGAGGTTTTTCATCTCATCTGGGAGTTAATATTCATGTATGCACCATATTTAATTTCGTTTTCATACAGAGTACCCCGCTCCCCTACCACCATCATGTTCTCTGCAAAGCGCACTTACAGTTTTTTTCAACACCTGGTGCTGTCAGTTAACAGTGATCATTTATCTGAAGGGCTGGACGCTGATGACACCACACCACGTCACACCACCCACTATGCCACGCCACACCACACCATGCCAAGACTACAGAGAAGGAGGAGATTATGGCGTGACAAGGATTCACACCCACTACCTCTCCATCCCCAGCTCCAGCCTCTTAACCATTTGGTCCACACCAACTGCCATGAAAACACGCACATCAACTTGGCAAGTTTTGTGTTGTCATTTCTCTCCTCTGACCCTTTCCCCCACAAGCAACAAGTCTGCAGACCAACCTGCAGCAGAATGATGCAGTGCAGCTCTTTCCTGGCTTCCCTGACCATGACGCAGCGTCGGTACCACCGCTGTATCATCACCACAGCAATGTGACGTCGGGCCACACTCGCGTAGCGGTGCAGATACTCTGTTCTCTGGGCCTGTCTCAGCTGTTGAAAACAAGAGTCAGGGTCACCACAAAACTTGCCTTGTCATTTGCTACCACAAAACTCATTTTGTCTTTTGAGCATAACTTCCTAAGTTTGCTCCATTTTCTGGGTGACTGTGCAACACTGCAATTCAGATCTGACAAAAAGACACCAATACATCAAATTTGGACAGAGACTTGGAGGGAAAACAGTACAATGTACAGAAGAAGACAATTTTGGCAGTTGTTAGGCATAAAACTCAATGCCTCTTAAGCCAGCATGGTTGCCATGACAACACACACCACACCACAACACACACATGCAAGCTCTGTTAAAAAAAAAAAATGAACATTTATATATACACCACACCACACCATGACACAATACACACACATGCAGCCTAAATTTTTTTTTTTTTTTTTTTATACAAAAAAATCACAAGGCAACAATTCAGTTCTGTACCTGCGCCTCCTTCCTGGACCTCCAGGCTCTGAAGTGCGTCTGTATCAGCATCGCTGCCCTCTCCGCTCTCCTCACCTCCCCCACCCGGCGTCGGGCCATCCACCCCCTCGCTGCGCTCTGCAGGGTCAAGGCTGCCCGCTTTCGTCGCAGGAATTCCCGCCGCTGGCGGAAGCCGCGGTAGGCCGCTTGAATCTTCGTCGCCGCCTTCCTTTTTCTGGCCAGGACGCGGGCCTGGTGTTTCCGGAAAGCTCTTTGGATCGTCTCCGCGGCATGTCGACGTCTGTGAACTTCTCGGCGGAGATCTCGCACCAGCAGGTAGAAGCGCACTCGCTTCTGGATGCAGATGATGGCCGACTTCTTCCGGAGGAGACCGCGGCGAGCGTGGCGCCCCCTGGCTGCGGCCTGGAGGGTGACGACAGCCTTCCGCGCCTGAAGAAACTCCCGCCTGACCGCCAGCATTCTGACGAAGGACTGGATGCGAGTTGCTGCCCGGATCCTCTTCTCCACCCGGCGGGCCCGCCAGCGGCGGAACGCTCGCTGGATGCACACCGCCGACCGCTGCTTGCTCAGGAAACTGCGTCGCTCCTGGCGGCAGACTGCGTTGCTGCGCGCCCTGCGCTGCAGCAGTACCACAGCCTGCTGAAGCCTGCGATACTTCCGGCGCTGCAGGCAGCCTCTGAAGGCAGCCTGCAGCAGGACGACGCGTTCAACGGCCGCTCTGTAATACACCCGCGTGCGGTGCCCGCGGAAAACGGACTGGATGACGATAGCGGCTCCGAGTTTCAGCAGGAAGTCGTGGCGACACCGGGAAGCCAGCAGCGTTTCTCTCCAGCGTCGCTGGATCTGCACGATGGCGCGCCTCCGAGTCGCAGCCGCTCTGCGAGCGAGAAAACCTCGAGCGTAAGCTTGCAGAAGCACGATCCTGCGCGCATCTTCCCTGAACTTGCTCTGCGCTACGAAGCGGCGGAACTGCCTCTGGATCACCGAGGCAGCTCCGTTTCTGGCATCCTCGAGTCTCTGCTGGTGCGCTCGCCAGGACCGCTGGATGACTGCAGCGGCTTGCTTCGCACGCAGAAGCTGCGCCCTGGCGGCTTTGGCGGCGCGTCTGGCCCTCTGGATGACGACGGCGGCCTGCCTCAGCCGTGCGAAGCGTCGTCGCTGCAGCCAGCCCCGAGCGTGAGCCTGCAGAAGAATGGCCGCCCGCCTCTTTCGCCGGTACGCCTTCCTCGCCAAGTAGCCCCTGCCGTGCTTCTGAACGACCACGGCGGCGCCTCGGATCAGGAGGAAAGCCGCGCGGAAAACCTGAGCCAGGCGTTTCGCTCTGTAGCGGCTCTGACATATGGCAGCGGCTCTGCGCACGGCCTGGTACCGCCGCCTCTGCTGCCGCCCCCTCACCGCGGCCTGAACGACCACCGCGCTCCGTCGGATCCCGAGGTAGCGCTGCCGGGCGACGTGGCCTCTGTACGCAGACTGGATGGTGACGCACGCTCGGCGAGCAGCGGCAAACCGTCTCTGCTGTTGCCGGCCGCCCAGGAAGGCCCTGAGGCGTCGCTGGAGAGTGACGGCCGCTTGCCTGGTTCGCAGGAACTGGCGCCGGCAGCGGTGCCGTCGGTAGTTGCTCTGGATGACGCGCGCGGCCTGGTGAAGACGGCGGGCTTCTCTGCGAGCGAGGTGACCTCTGACGTGGGACTGGATGGTGACGGCGGCTTTCCTCGAGCGCGTGTACCTGCGTGTCTCCTCCTCACGCAGCAGTCTGGCCCTCCATCGTCGCTGCAGCGTGACGGCCGCCCGGCGCTGGGTCTGGTAGCGCTTGCGAGCCAGCCACCTCTTCACGGCTGACTGAATCGTGATGCAAGCCAGCCGCAGCTTCAAAAAGCGCCAACGCTGCTGACGTCCCCTGACCGCGGCCTGAAGACAAACGACGGCTTGGCGCAAACTCTGGTAGTCTCCCCTCGCCGCCCGAGCGGCCGTCCTGGCCCGGAACCGCCGCTGCAGGCAGAGCGCCGCCCGTCGCTGTCGCTGGAACCTCCGGCGGGCCAGGAACCCTCGGCAGTGGGCCTGGGCGCGGATGACCCTCGCCCTCAGCTGAAGGTAGCAGGAGCGCACGACGTAGGCTTTCCAGCGGGACTGAACGACGACGGCGGCCCCCAGCAGCAGCCGGTACCGCAGGCGGGCGGCCTGACCATCGCGGCGGGCGCGGAACCGCCTCTGAAGGACCGTGGCCGATTCCAGAAGCCGCAGGTACCGCCTCCTCGGCCGGCGTGCCCGCACCCGGGCCTGGAGCCTGGTGGCCGCCAGCTTCGTCCGGAGGAAACGCTGCCTCTGGTTCCGTCCCCGCCACGCCGCCTGCAAGGCGACAGCGGCGTTCCAACGGCGGTGGAACTCGGCCACCACCGCCTGGAACTTGTCGTGGGTGGTCTGGTACTCGGCCAGCATCGCCAGCGTCTCCTGCGTCTCCCTCAAGCGGCGCCGCGCCTGCTGTCCCCTCGCGTACGTCTGCAGCAGCAGCGCGGACCGCCGCAGCGCCTGGTACCGCCTGCGTTGGCGCCGGCCTCGGATGAAGGCTTGGATCCTGGCGGCCGCCGCCTCTCTTCGGGCTGCTTCTTTCAGGGTCCGCACGCGTCTGCGAGCTGAGTGGAGTCGGTACAGGGTCTGAATCTTGATGGCGCTCGCGTGTCTCTTGGCGGCGAGCTGCAACGCTCTCAGCTCCTTGACGGCGAGGTGTCGGCGGTAAGCTGACTGGATCTTCGCTGCAGCCCGTTCCTTCCTGGCTGCAAGCTGCAATTCTCTCAGCTCCTTGACGGCGAGGTACCGGCGGTAAGCTGACTGGATCTTCGTTGCAGCCCGTTCCTTCCTGGCGGCAAGCTGCAGGGCCCTGGCTTGCTTCCGGGCAAGGTATCCCCGGTACGCGGACTGCAGTTTCAACGCTGCACCCTCTCTGCGGGCCTCCTCCTGCAGGACCCTCCGCACCCTGACGGCCAGGTGTCCGCGAAACGCCGACTGGATCTTGACCGCGGCCCGCTGCCTCCTGGCTTTCCACCGCAGTGCCTGCAGCTGCCTGCGGGCCAGGGCTGCTCGGCGGTAGGCCTGGATGGTGAGCGCCGCCGCCTCCCTCCTCAACGCCAGGCGCAGACCGGCGGCTTCCTTGCGAGCCGAGTGGCCGCGGAAATGGGCTTGGATCCGAACGGCCGCCGCCCGTCTCCTCGCCTCCCGCGCCCGCCTGAACCACCTCTGAATGGAGACGGCCGCCGCCCTGGTGGTGCGGAGACGTCGCTGCGCCGCGGCCCGCGCCTGGTGCGCTCGGACGGCGGTCTGGATCACCACAGCCGCCGCTCTCAGGGCGCGGAACTTCACGGAGCGCCTGTAGCGCCGGAAGTTCTTCTGAATCACGACGGCCGAGCGCCTCAGCTGCCGGAACCGCCGGCGCTGCTGGAAGCCTCTGACGTGCTTCTGGAGCGTCACGGCCGCCCGCCGCCGCCGCAGGAAGTCCCGCCTGGTCTCGGCGCCCAGCCTGACGGCCCGCCACTGCCGCTGGAGGATGGTGGCCGCCGTCCTCAGCGTGATGAACCGTGTCTGAGCGCGCTCCGCCTGCCACCACGCCTGGATGCGCACGGCGGCTCGTCTCTGGCGCAGGAACTCGCGTCGGCATCTCCTTCCTCGCCAGAGACTCTGCAGCCTGCGTGCAGCTCCGGCCTTTCGCTCCGCCGATCTTTGTCTCCTCCGTCTGTGCGCTCGCTGGACGGCCACCGCTGAGCGCCGCAGGGCTAGGAAGTGTCGGCGAACAGCCGCCGCTTGGCGGTGGGCGCGGTAGCGTGACTGAATGACGAGGCAGGCCTCGCGCTGTCTAGCGAAGGCCCGGCGGGCCTTCTGTGCTCTGAACCATGACTGGATGACCACGGCTGAGCGAGTCTGGCGCTCGAATCGCCGCCTGGACAGGAAGCGGCGCGTGAAGGTCTGCGGGAAACAGGAAGAGAGGAATTAGTTGATGAACAGGAATCAAAATCCGGTGACTTCATATATATATATACGTATGTTAAAAAATATATAAAAATTGACAGCTGTTCAGCTGACCTCACCTTGAAAATTACACTGTGTAGCAGTTTTCTACCCATGAAAACCTGGACAAATAATGTCCACTTCTCAAAGAGGTAGGAAACAGCTACATTTATTTTACAGAATTCTGCCTGCCTTCAAAACCCAAAGCAGGCAAAATTCTGCCTGCCATCAAAACCTACCTAAATTCTGCCTGTCTTCAAAACCTACCTCAGTTCTGCCTGTCCTCAAAATCAATGTAAATTCTGCCTGCTTTCAAAACCCGAATTCTCCCTGCCTTCAAAACCTACCTGAATTATGCCTGCCTTCAAAACCTACCTCCATTTTGCCTGCCTTCAAAAACCCACCTCAGTTCTGCCTGCCTTCAAAACCCACCTGAATTTTGGCAGCAGCCTGGTGCAGGACGTTGTCCACCTTGGCCTGCCTGACAAGGGCAGCTTGCACCCGCCCCTGACGCCCTCTCCACGCTGCCTGGAGACGGACCGCTGCTGCCTCTTGCCTCCGCGTCCTCAAGGTGACCAGGTACTGCCTCCATGCTCTCTGGATTACCACGCAGGCTGCTGTCTGTTTCTGGAATTCCAAAGCATCGGTTAAGTTGCTGTTACAGTCATCCCTCCATCTCGCCTGTGTGGGCTACAATGGATGCGAAAATGAAAGGCAAAGATCTCTGCTGAGAGCTAAAGGTTCCCTCTTTTGATCTTGGAGGGGGTCAGAACCCAGCTTTGCATGTTTCACTTGCTGACAGCATGGTCCTCACTCTCTTCGTTTGAAAAACCAGAACAGGCTGGATTACCATGCAGCCTGCTATCTGTTTCTGGAATTCCAAAGCATCGGTTAAGTTGCTGTTACAGTCATCCCTCCATCTCGCCTGTGTGGGCTACAATGGATGCGAAAGTAAAAGGCAAAGATGTCTGCTGATGAGCAGAAGGCTCCCTCTTTTCAGCTTGGACCCCCTCCAAGTCCCTCAGAACCCAGCTTGGCATGTTTCGCTTGCTGACAGCGTGGCCACCGCTCTCTTAGTCTGAAAACCCAGAACAGGCTGGGGCCCAGGGACCGCCTAGGCCACAGTCAGGGGCAGTGTGGAGGAATTGCTGCCTCCTCACAGAACAGCGTCAAAACCTGGATCGGAAAAGTGCACGAAGACTCGGATTTGAAACCCAGCGGACACACAGAAGCTATTTTTAGTCAACGTTTGTCTTTCTTTTACTGTCTCGGATTTTTATATTCTTTTTAACTGAATCTGAGGTTCCAAAATCTTCAAGAAACCAGACTTCCACCTCCAGCCTGAACAGCAGACAACATGTTACAGAAATTCAGCCCTCCTACTCTGACTGGGTTTACAGCAATCTGACTGACTGGGTTTTATAGCAATCTGACTGGGTTTATAGCAATTTGACTGACTGGGTTTTATAGCAATCTGACTGGGTTTTATAGCAGTCTAACTGGGTCTTATAGCAATCTGACCGGGTTTTATAGCTGGACTGGAAATTAGACATGGGAATATGACAACATAGAACAACCTGATATCTGCCAGCAGGTAAACCATCCAAACTGGACAGGCTTAATGATGTCCACACCAGCCAGCAGGTAAACCATCCAAACTGGACAGGCTTAATGATGTCCACACCAGCCAGCAGGTAAACCATCCAAACTGGACAGGCTTAATGATGTCCATACCAGCCAGAGATAGGAAAATGCAGAGGCCACCTGAAAACCTATAACTCTGTCAACACAGACCAGAGATCTTCGTTTGGAGTCGACCTGATATAACCGTCCCGGTTGACTGGGCATAAAAAACAAACAAGTTACTTGCTCACTTCATTTCGAGAAGCTTTCCCTGGAGATGCGTAAAAAACCCAGCGAAACCTCTCCTTCCAAGCCACAGCCTACCTGTCTGAGTTGCGCCGAGCGGCGCAGGCGGAGGCGTCGCCAGGCCAGCTGTATGATGCGAGCTGCCCTCGTCTCCTCCCGCAGGTCGAGCAGTCGCGCGCACACGTAGGACACGTAGGTGATCACCACGCGCTCATCAGGGATGGTGTTGGACATGTCAGCAGCCTTCAGCATGAGAGGAACGCCACCCAGCTCCGACACCTGCGGAACAGCCGTCAGGTCCTCAGCAACATTTCCAGCACAAAGCACAGTTGGCAGCCAAGCTACCATTGACACCTAATCGCAGTGCAGGCAGGACGCCAAATTCCGTGCATGGGTTTATGACATCTTTCCTCCAGCACAAAGCACAGTTGGCAGCCAAGCTATCTTATCACAGGGCAGGACGCCAAACTAACATGGAACTATCTGTTTACATGGGGTGGGCATGCCCAGTGTTTACACGCATACTTCACCAATATGTTACCTCCGCAATCTTAGCGCTCAAACCTTTCACACAGTCTACAGAGGGCGCTGACAGCATGAGTCTCATAGGGCCAATTTCAACAGACATAATTCTGTGCAATGGCAAGAGAGTAGGCAAGAGGTGCAGCGACATAAGTAATTATGACATGTTTGGAGGAAATGTGTTGGACAGCAAGGCCCGTAGTGTGGACCAAAAAAAAAAAAGGAAAAGGTGTTCCATTCTAAAAAGTGAGCAGTATAACACCTGAGTCGGGACATGAAGCTGTGTACATGTGAGGTGTGAAGACCACAAGAAGATACTAGCCAGACACTAGTGACAGATACTGAATAAACGCTAGTCAGACACTAGTGATGGATATTAGACAACACCAGTCAGACACAGAGTGCATTCAGAACCACTCAGGAGTCTCTCACCTTCTCATAGAGGGTCTTGAAGTTCTCTTTCTCATTGGCCAGCAGCTTCTCCAACACTGATTGGTCAGTCTCTCCTGCCAAACAAACTGGCTGCATTAGGGCCATAAGAATCAAACAGGTAGGAACAGTTGACCACAATCAACCAGTCAAGCAATAAGCAGTCTAGATCAGCCAATTGAATGATCGCAAAATCAACTGACCAGTCCTGTCGCCTATGGATGGATGTATCTATTGTATACAATCCCCCTCATCCACTCAATCAACACACCCACTCATCCACCCAGTTAATGCATCCACTCAGTCAACACACCTACTCATCCATCCATCTGCTCAATCAATGCACCCACTCAACTTCTCAATCAACACATCCACTCATCCACCCCATCAATGCAACCACCCATCCACCCCATCAACACATCCACCCTATCAACACACCCACTCATGCACCCCATCAATGCAACCACCCATCCACACTATCAACACATCCACCCATCTGCTCAATCAATGCACCCACTCATTCACCCATCTGTCTGTCCACCCATCTGTCCTTCCACCCAACACAAAAACACCCTTATTTCACAGACCTCTGAGAGAACTGGCTCCCCTGTGTTCGCTGAGGTCATCCTTAAACCCCTGACTCCCCTGTGTTCGCTGAGGTCATCCTTAAACCCCTGACTCCTTTCTCAATTGTCTGCTTGTACTCAACAACTCACCCACCCCCACCAGAAAACACACACATGCAACACACACACACACACTCTCACACACACACACATACACTACACACACACTCACACACACACACACACACACACACACACACACACACACACACACACACACACACACACACACACACACACACTACACACACACACACACACACACACACACACACACACACACACACACACATACACATACACACACCTCCAAGAGAACTGGCTCCCAAACCCTCACTGAGTTCATCCTCCAAATCCCCAACATCTTCCCACCTCTTTCAGAAGCCTTCAGCAGACCCCAAGGTGTCAATTTGCACCCTGCTTATGCCACACACCCACACCCAAACACACACACACACACACGCACACACACACTATACTACACAGACCTCCGAAAGGACCAGCTCCCCAGTCCTGGCTGAGTTCATCCTCTGAATCTGCGGCGCCCTCCTCGGCTCTCTCGGCAGCCTCCTGGAGGCTCTGGGAGGTGTGGAAGTGGATGCGGTCCAGGGGCAGGAGGGCGGGGTGGTAGTGGTGCAGCAGGCAGCACAGAGCGCGGCCGTCGGAGAACGACACTGTGAAGTTCTCCACCTGGGTCAAGGGATGCATGTTTTCTTCATTTACTCCCTCTTCTTATGTTCCCTCGATGAACTGCCTGACAGTCATTCATTAACCCCCCCCCCTCCTCCTTGCCCCCCATCAGCTGTTAATACTTGTGGGACCGGTTGGTATTGTTAATACATATGGGACCAGTTGGTGTGACACTGTTTGCATGACATGCTTGCTCCTGGGCAAAGCTCCATTTAGCTGTGCTACGTGAACCTTCAAAAATTCACCCAAATGCACATCTGCAACAGAGGGTGACAGATCAACTGGGCAAAATGAACTTATCCTTTGTGGTGGCTTGGTGAGTGTCAGAGAACCAAAGTGCAAAATGAACTTATCCTTTGAGATGGCCTGGAGACTGAGTGTCAGAAAAACAAAGCGCAAAATGAACTTATCCTTTGTGATGGCTTCAAGACCGAGTGTCAGAGAACCAAAGCACAAAACAAGTTTATCCCTTGTTTATCCCTTTATCCCTTATCCCTTTAAATTTATCCCTTTATCCCTTGTTTTGACTTGGTGGTGGGGGAGGACAAGCGTGGCATCCATGGTATACCTTGACGCCATAGTGGAGACAGACGGTCCGGCACCACTTCAGCAGCAGCTGCAGCATGGGACTGTCCATGGACACATCCAGTCCCCCTGAATCACGCCTGGCTGCACACACAGCACAACTGACAATGATGTCATCCACTTTTACAGCGCATGGTTCCATTAACTTGAATGCTCAGTGCGCTGAAGGGGGTGGGGGTGGGGGGGGGGGGGGGGGGGGATAGAGAGAAAGTCATAATGATTAAAATGAAAAAATGGTGCAAAGTCATTCACTGAACAGGTGGGTTTTCAGACATTTGCGGAACGCCACCAAGGAATCTGCTTCCCTGATTGTTTGCGGTAGCTACCAGGCATTCCAGAGCTTGGAAGCAGAGCTGGAAAAAAAGCGCTGAAACCAAACTGGTTGCTGGTGTGTTTGCTGCGTCATGCCCAACACACATTCCAATTCACTGTGTACCTCAAAGATTCAATTTCCACCTTTCTGCAGAAGAACCCCAGCAGCTGGTGGCATGGGTGCACATAGATAATGCAAAACAACAGCAGAGTAATCAAAATGGTGATGGTTGCTACTCCCAATGGAAACAGAAGAAGAGAAGCAAGAACTCACCCATGGACTCAGAAAGACAAGGTCGACTCAAGAGTTTCTGCATGCACAGTTTGACTCGCAGTGTGCGTTCCAGCATGGTCACCTCCTTGCGTAGTTCCTCTTCATTCAGCATTGCTACTGTCTGCACAATACAGAGATAACTGTCTGTACAACACAGAGGTAACTGTAGAACACAGAGATAAATGTCTGTACAACACAGAGATAACTGTACAACACAGAGATAACTGTACAACACAGACATAACTGTGTACAACGCATAGATAAACTGTACAACACAAGAACTGTACAACACAGGTAGCTGTCTGTAGAGCACAGAGATAACTTTCTGTAAAACACAGAGATAGCATAACCCAAACAAATAAAATGAAAGAATGTTTCAGCATTGCTACTGTCAAACCGAACATACAAAATGAGGGATTGAAAACACTGACTCAATCACAGCTGTAACAACAGGAAGCCTCATTCCAAGGCAAACAAAAAGATGAGAGTAGGGAGGGAGGGGGGAAGTGGAGGGGCACAGATGCAGGCTTGTGCCAAATAGTTTCCATTGTGACATTGGCCAGTCAAGATAAACAGTGCTCACCAAAAAAAATTTTAGGCAACTCCAGCACTTTTTGGCCACACCAGGCATGGTAACTGTCTGAAGAAAATGGAGGGGGGTGGGGAGGGAGGATGAAAAGCAGATGTGAATTGTAGCATGTCTCTCAGAATCAAAAGCAGGAGGACAGGAAGTGCACAGAGCAAAGAGAAAAGCCTGCTACATTAGCTGCTTCAGAAAACCTGACCTCAGGCCCAAGAAAACTAAGAAAAAACGGGGGGGGGGAACTACATTAGATGACAACAACAAAAAAGCAGTGAGCTAAAGGTGAAGTAGAGAAGATAACCGTACCTGGAAATGGAAGATGAGTTTCCACAGAAAGGCCAGGGTCTTCTCCCTGTGTCCGTCAACGATGTCGCGCGCATTCAGCACAGACCCTGCCCACCAGCACAGAGGGTCAATGGAGCGTGTCAAACTCAGGCTTAACTTAAACCCTAACACAATAACTGAACAAAACTTTGGATGCCACAGCATTGCTAAAACTGCCACAGCACCCAAAGCCAGAAGAAGGACGGCAAAAGGCAACCAGTAAGCAAGTTGCCAGGGAAACAAGCAGCGCTTACCTTTAGGCGTTTTGAGGTCAAAGCCGCGCTGGGTCAGCTGCCGGAAGACCAGTTCCACATTGTGGATCTTCTGCAGTCGACTGATGGCCGGGGCTCGCAAGGATGGCGCAAAGCTCCAGTCTCCAGACAGCAGCATGACAATACGCCTGCAATGTGTCATCACATCACCATGACAACGCCATGACATCACAAAGCCCAGTCCTTAGACAGCAGCAAGACAATACACCTGCAGTGTGTCATATCACCATGACATTGCCATGACATCACAAAGCCCAGTCCCCAGACAGCAGCATGACAACATGCCTGCAATGTGTCATCACATCACCATGACATTGCCATGACATCACAAACCCCCGTTCGCAGACAGCAGCATGACAATATGTCTCCAATGTGCTATCACATCACCATGACATCGCCATGAGATCACAAACCCCAGTCCCCAGACAGCAGCATGACAATACACCTGCAATGTGTCATCATATCACCATGACATAACAAAGCCCAGTCCCCAGACAGCAGCATGACAATACACCTGCAGTGTGTCATCACATCACCATGACATTTCCATGACATCACAAACCCCAGTCCCCAGACAGAAGCATGACAATGTGCATGCAACATGTCACCATAACATTACAATGACATCACAAATCTCCAGTCCCCAGACAACAGCATGACAATGCACTACATGTCATCACATCACCATGACATCGCAATGACATCAGTGACATCACAAACCCCTGTCCCCAGACAGCAGCATGGCCACACACCTGCAATGTGTTATCACATTGCCATGACATCGCAATGACATCACAAAGCCCAGTCCCCAGACAGCAGCATGACAATGCACTACAACATGTCATCACAGCCAATGACATCTCAATGACATCAGTGACATCACAAAGCTCCAGTCCCCAGACAGCAGCATGACAATACATCTGCTACATGTCATCACATCACCATAACATTGCAATGACACCACAAAACCCAGTCCCCAGACAGCAGCATGACAATACATCTGCTATGTGTCATCACATCACCATGACATTGAAATGACACCACAAAGCCCAGTCCCCAGACAGCAGCATGACAATACACTGCAACACATCATTACCCCCCAAAAAAACACACACAACTCCCCTTCACTTAACCTGAGAACGGCATGCAGGTTGATGACAGTGCCATCCCCTGTGACATGACAACAGTCACCTCAGCCCAGCCCCATCCTCAAACCCAACCACTTGGTGGCAGTGCCATCACACATGACATGACAACAGTCACTTCAGCCCCACCCCATCCTCAAACCCAACCACTTGGCAGTGCCATCACACATGAGATGACAACAGTCACCTCAGCCCCACCCCATCCTTAAACCCAACCACTTGGTGGCAGTGCCATCACACATGACATGACACGACACACTTTATGCCAGCCCCAGCTGATGCACAATTCTCACAGGTTGATGACAGTGCCAACAACATGACATGACACCTCAAACAAAGTCAACCTAATATCTGTACAAAAACTGATGGCAGCATCACAGGCACATATCATAAAACGACATGACATGACAAGACATGACCACTCACCCCCAGCCTCAGCCCACCACACAGATCTGTGCACAGGTTGGTGACAAAAAAATGCCATCACAATGTGACATGATATGACACAACCACTCACCCCAGCCTCAGCCCATCACGCAGATCTGTGCACAGGTTGGTGACAGCATAGTCAAATTCGTCAAGCGGTGTCTGGGCGTGTGACACGATGTAGCCCATGTATGCCAGGTGTTTGGTGATGTCACCCTCACCGCTGAGGTAGTCCCGGGAAAACTGCACCAGCATCCCCTTACTGGACTGCAGAGGTCCAAAGAGAACAACGGCTTTTCATAAGCTAAAGTACTACAGCTTTACAACGTAAAACGTACGCAGTCAAAGTCAAATGCTACCAACACCAAGTCCCTGATTGGATAGGTCAAAGCAAAGGGAATTCACACATGGTACAAACAGAATGACGATGTTTCTTGGTGCAGTTTGATTTACATAGCAGGATACTGCAGCGACCCCAGTTATGTTTGATTGGCTCTTAAAGAACAATGTAAGCCATCTGAAGCTGCAATCCTGGCCTGGATGACTGGCTCCTTACAAACACTGCAAGCATCCTAAAATGACAACCTTAGCCTGAATAACTGGTTCTCAAAAAAACGATGTAACCTGAAAGCATCCTAAAGCTGCAGTCTTAAGCCCGTTCTTAATTGGGCGAATGTTTCTTCGCGAACCTAGTTGGAAGTATTCGGCGAAGCTAGTTGGTTCTTAATTGGGCCAACTGTTCTTCGCGAACCTAGTTGGAAGTATTCGTCCAAGCTATATTCGGGGTCCAAAAACCTTCGCTCAACATGTTCTGGAACATTTGCCCTATTGGACGATCATTGCCTCTGATTGGCTGAGAGCAGAGCTCTCCTGTAAATGGAGAAAAAAACAAAAATAAAAATGGATGACGGTGTCGCTAGGTTCTTCACTCGCTTCGAAGGGAATTTGTTTATTTGTTGACTTGTGTTGACTTGTGGAAGGCGCAGCCTTGTCTCGGAGAACCCAGAATGAGATAGTAGTTAGTTGAATTACCCTGTGAGGGATGATTAAAGTATACTGACTTGACTTTAGCCTACATTTTCGATCATGCTGTCTGCTGCGCGTCTGCCGCAAGTTCGGGCCGAATCTTGCATCTCATTACAAGCCAGTTGAGAATGAAGTAAAGTCTGGACTGTCCGAACCATATTCGGCGAACTAAATGTTCAATTAAGAAACGAATCATAGTTCGTCGAAGTGTCCGAAGTATGTTCAGGCGAACAAACATTCGTCCAGTTAAGAACGGCCTTTAGCCTCAGTAACTGACTCTTTAAGAGCAGAGTAAGTATCCTAAAGTTGCAAATCCTTATACTGGTTTAACTGCACTTCCTAAACAAGATGAGATCTGCTTCTTCCTATGCCTCTCTCTGTTTACAGAGGCACTACTCCTGTCTTGTGGGAGACAGATTACGTACGCGACCATTTTCAATTCCCCTGCCACTTGGGCCACCACATTCTCTCTTCAACGGTTGACCCAGTGTGTGCTGCATCTTCATGAGTCCAAAAATTGGTGTGGCTGTCAATGCACGGGACTTGTAAGCTGTGCACAGACAGCTGTCAATGCACGGGACTTGTAAGCTGTGCACAGACAGCTGTCAATGCATGGGACTTTTAAGCTGTGCAGACAGCTGTCAATGCATGGGACTTTTAAGCTGTGCAGACAGCTGTCAATGCATGGGACTTTTAAGCTGCACACAGACAGCTGTCAATGCATGGGACTTTTAAGCTGTGCAGACAGCTGTCAATGCATGGGACTTTTAAGCTGCACACAGACAGCTGTCAATGCATGGGATTTTTAAGCTGCACACAGGCGACTTTTAAACTGCACACACAGCTGTCAATGCATGAGACCTTAAAGCTGCGCACAAAATGTTGTCAATGCATGCGACTGCACAGGGGAGCTGTATAAAATAAACACCAAGAGTGCACTGAAAGTGGACTCTGTGAGTAAAATCCCTCACCACAACAGGGAGGGGAAACTGCATCAGCACTGCCCTCGACCTGACGCTCAACCAACTGAGATGCATCCTCACCCGGTGTAATTACAGCAGCATCACGCTGAAAAAACACCAGTGGAGTGCCCAACCTGACACTCAACTGACTGAGCCACGTCCCCACCCAGTATAATTATGGCAGCATCACACTCAGCTCAGCACTCAACTGACTGAGCTGCATCCCCATGCAGTGTAATTACGGCAGCACCACGCTAAAAAAGTACCAGTGGCTAAACTGTCATGCAGCTAACCTTGATCTCAGCATCCTTGCAGAAGAGACAGGGGTCGTGTGCAATGAGGCGGGACTGCTTGGCACAGTCCAGAAAATAGACCAGCACCAGGAACTTCTTCATCGTGTGCTGGGCCACAGCATCCGCGTAACCTGCAACGATGCCGGCACAAATGGGAGACATTTGTTTGACTGTTGTAAGCACCCTAAAGCTGCAGTCTTAGCCTCAGTAGCTGAGTGTTTAAGAGCAGTATAAGTATCCTAAAGTTGCAATCTCCCATGACTGTCCTCAACTAAAACCCTGCCATTCACTCAATGCTGGGTGAGAAGGCAGCACCTGCAATCATTTCCCCCACACCTGTCCATGCTGCCAGGCAGACAATGGGATCTCAGTAATGGAGTCTGTCATGTCATGGAGATCACTGCAGCTGAAAGTAACCCGGACTCGACTCCTAATAACACAGAAAATACTTGGCTTTCAAAGCCCCAACATTCTGGCTAGTAACAGTAAGATGCCAGTAACGACAATCCAGGTTCAGATGATACACTTACTTCAAAATGACCCCACCTTTCCAAACTCAAAGCCAATTTTCCCATACCAAGTTACCGCTCAGCTGCACAGACGATCGGAACACTTTCATGAACCCTCAGTCTGAAACAGGTACGGGAGTGGTTTCAAGTTAACCAGATTTTGTATTCTGCTTTCACAAACCGTCGTTTGGCCTCCCCCCTTCTGCAGGTGAACTGTTGACCTTTATCATGAAGTTCCCAACCTTTCAAACTCTTAAGACATTGCCCCCCCAAATACCATTTTTTTCCAACTTTCCAGGCCCGGACAAGGGCACCTCAGTTGTGCCACACTTTCCCAAATTTTTAAAGACTATACGAACCCTGCACCTTTAGGCTAAAAACCCAAATCCACACAAACATGTTGCAGCACACAACGTGATAGCAATGGTGTGCAGTCGCTCACGCATAGTGAGCAGGACTAATCAGGTGACTCATGCAAGAGCTACTCACCATTGTGGTAGAGGTGAGGCACGGTGGGGTGAGCATAGTGAGCAGAGATGTCAGGGTTGGTGAGCAGTCGGGTCAGGATGAAGCGGGACATTCCGATCACGTCACTGTTGGACTGGACGGGCAGCACTTCTCCGTACACAGTCTGTGTCAAGAGACCGCCACAGGGAGGAACCAGTTTTAAAACATTCAGGTTAAGCTTTTATTTTACAGTGGGAGAGAGATAGAAAGGTGGGGAAGGAGAGAGGGAGAGGGAGAATTACCATAGTAACTGGATTTTAATGTCATGACAACCACACAGGGTCACCTCAGGATCATCAGACACTGTCATAACACACATTAATGTTCAAACTCTCCCATGTTAAACCACACACAAGTCAGATCCACAAAGGATGGGGGGGAGGGGGGGGGGAGAGAAAGAGAGACACTAAGAGGTGGATCCCCCCACCCCCCCACATAATCAACTTGTTCATTATTCTGTTGTTTCTTCTCTCTCTCTCTCTCTCTCTCTCTCTCCAGGTATATGTAGCGAAAGACCTTGAATAACCTTTCTCTATAGTTACCCACTACATCTTTATACTGTACGGCATTTACAGCTCCTATTCACACTTAAGAAATAACTGTGATTGTTATGAGTACAATATATGGTATTTGTTGCATTTTTATGGCCATCCTACTTGGAAATTCCTCCAAATTTAAATCTGGAACAAATTCCTTGAGGCTGGCCTGTCGTAACAGTCTCACCACCACTGCAGCTGAATTCCTCCTGACCCTGCATAGAGTCTGTAGTGTTTTACCAGGACAGTGCTCCTATCGAGTCTGTAGTGTTTTACCAGGACAATGTTCCTATCCTAGCCCTGCATGGAGTCTGTAGTGTTTTACCAGGACAATGCTCATATCTAGCCCTGCAAGGAGTCTGTAGTGTTTTACCAGGACAGTGGTCCTGACCTGCATGGAGTCTGTAGTGTTTTACCAGGACAGTGGTCCTGACCTGCATGGAGTCTGTAGTGTTTTACCAGGACAATGCTCCTATCTAGCCCTGCATGGAGTCTGTAGAGCTTTACCATGGCAATGGTCCTGACCTGCATGGGGTCTGTTGAGTTTTACCAGGACTGTGGTTTCCTGCTGCCTTTGTACACCTGCTTAACATGGGGCTTTCGCCATCATCTCCTTGGATGGACAAAACACTATGTCTATCACCCGCAGACTAAAAGCGGGGTCAGGGTGGGGGCGGAGGTAGGTGGGGGGAGGTTGGGGGGTGGGTGGGTTTGTGAGGTTCCCTACTTACCTCCAGACCAATGCGAAGCCAGAGCGGATTGTAAGAGAGCAGCATGTCCAGAATCCTCTGCTTGATGCCTGCAACACCCAGCACAACGCAGCATAAAATGTATTTTGTATTTCTGTTGCAAGTACTCTCAGCTTATTAAATCATCACAATTTTACATCTGTGTGAATCCAAGAAAAAGAAACCAATAATGAAATACTCATTTTGGAGTTACAAAACAACAACCTCAGAAAGCTCACAAAATTATACTGAATCATCAGTACACATCAGTGCAAACAAGACAGTCATCGCAAGCATGAACAAGCTCACCAGTATCAGCATAAATCATGCTGCCAGTGTAGACATCACCATTTAAATATGAACCCCCTTCGAAACTCACCAACTCACCAAACTCATCAACTTGAATCATATCAATCATTCCCACAAGCATGAACCTCAGACAAAACACACCAACATTGGCATGGATCATGCTGTCAATGCAGACATTGCCTCAAGCATGATGCACAGACAGAGCTCACCAACATCAGTGTGGATCACACCATAAATGCAGACATTACCTCAAGCACGAACCACAGAGTTCACCAACATCAGCAAGAATCATGCAGCCAGCACTGGCAGTCCCACAAGCATGAACCTCTGACAAAACACACCAGTATCAGCATGGATCATGCTCTAATGCAAACGTTACCTCAACCTTGAACCAGAGACACAATTCACCAACATCAGTATGGATCATGATCTAAACACAAACACTGCCTCAACCTTGAACCACAGACACAACTCACCAATATCAGCATGGATCATGCTCTAAACACAAAATTACCTCAACCTTGAACCACAAACACAACTCACCAATGTCAGCGTGAATCATGCGGTCAGTGCGGACAGCCAGTCGACGCTGCTCTACCTCCAGTTCCACTCGACACACGACACGCACCACCGCCTCAGACTGGAACAGTCGACAGGATGCCCTCCTTAGATGGTTGAGGCGGCGCCTGGCAGCGTAGGCCCGGAAGGACAGCACCTCCTTGGTGGGGGCTAGGCGTGGCGCCACCTTGTTGGCTGTGCCATCAAAGGCAATGGACCTGGCATCAACTGTGCAGCAAAGAAGGCGCTGGTTATTCACTCAAACGTGACAACTGAAGAATGTAAAGCAAAGGAGAAACAGAAATGCAAACAACGTTCAGCAATGTCCAGTATTCTGCTGAACGTGTCCCAAACCTGATTAATTTGTTTGACGGTTGAGCAAGGGTAAAAACATCCATGCAAACCAATGTACTCAACCACACCCAGACACCCATCAGAACGTAATTTCAAATAATCTGCACAAGCTCACCAAAACTGAATCACTACATAATAAAAATTTAAGCGTGTCAAAAACACCAAGCAATCAGCATCAAGCTGACGAAGACAACACAAAAACCTGAACAAAGCAGACACCTTTTGTTTTGGTGGTGGTCAGCATGTATTCATCGGCTGGGGTGAGCACAAAGTTGAGCCAATGAACAAAGCCTCGTTCCTGTTTGTCCTGCCAGCGCTCATCGTAGTACATGTTCTTGGCGGCAAAGGGCAGCGGGTGTTTGGGCAGAGCTGGGGAAAGAAACAATGATAAAATGAGACAAAATGAAGATGCTTTCCTTTCTAAAGTCAGGATTGCCTGCTTACTTTACATGATTGTTTTTAGGAGATGTGCACAGCAAGTTGGAAGTTTCGCAAGCACACTGGATCGGTTTATAAAAGATGACAAAACTTATGAGGACATGAAAGGGTAGGTGGATGAGAATCCAAGTCTGTAAACTCTAAAACACTCAATTCATTTCCCCCCATGCTATAATTATTTCCTTGCAGTTGATTGCCTATACATCCATGAGTACGTGAAAGGGTACACGGATGAGAATCCAGTGTCTGTAAAGGTAAGTCTGCAAACTCTAAAAAAACCAACTGAACTTATTTTCCCCCATGCTATAATTATTTCCTTGCAGTTGATTGCCTATACATCCATGAGTACGTGAAAGGGTACACGGATGAGAATCCAGTGTCTGTAAAGGTAAGTCTGCAAACTCTAAAAAAACCAACTGAACTTATTTTCCCCCATGCTATAATTATTTCCTTGTAGCGGTACATGCATAAAGGCACATGCACCCACACACTGACACTCCTGCTTCTTGTAACAAGTCTTGTCTCCTTTTCTGATACTGTAAAAATGCTGAATAATGGAATTGGAATGTCTGGAATGTCATTGAATGATTGATATCTGCAGGCAAGCCCAGGAGCACAAACTCCGTTCATGGATGGAGGTGGAGTCAGCAGTTTATCATGTCATGGCAAGGGGCAAGGGGTTATTTCAGACAAATTCCTCTATACATTCTTTTTTCCATGCTTACCAGTTTTCGACTTCTTGACCAGAATCAGTTTGGACAGAGCCACTCCCCTGGGTGGTTTAGCCGTTCTCTCCACCTTTTTCCTGCTTGGGGCTGCTCTGCTTAGTGGCTGCTGGCTTTTCCTTGCTAGTGTCCGGGGTTCCAGCTCCACTGTTGAAAAAAGTTATCAGTACAGAATGGGCAATTTATCTATATGGGCAATTTATCCATACCACCTTATACCCACTGGGATAAGAGTGCAATATACTACATACACTGCAAGTTTCGTGCTAACTGTGGTACTGATACTGATTTACATCACAGAGCATTATGTCAAAGGTACAAGCAATGCACATGTGATATGGTATCCCTGGCTTGTGTGTTATTCATGTACTTGTAGGATGATTTGCATTGACCAGGGCATAGTAAATGACGTCCCGTAACTACCTAAGGCACTCATTTGCTCATGGCCAGTATTCAAGGGTCTTTAATCTGACTCAGCAGAAAGCAAGCAAGAGGACATCCAGTCTCACACACAACACACGCAAGAGCCAACTTTCCATACCTCTCTTGCTGCGAGGGTCTTTTAACCCTGCTTCTGGGCTGGATCGCTTCCTGTTTGGCCGTCCAGACTGCTTCTCTGAGTCAAGGCTGCTCTGCGACCTTGTCCTTGGCAATGCTTGAGCTCCAAGGCCGCTTGCTGACAAGGACCTTGCAGGCTGCTTGCAAGATTCCAGCTCCATAGCGCTGGAGGTCATGGGATGTTTCCTGGCGTGTGAGATGCCAGAGCGTAACTCTGATGACACAGACCGCCTCAGCTGCCCCTGAGCTGCAGGTCTGTCTTGAACTTGCCTGCTGCTGACACTAGTGACAGCAACACTGGAAGTTGAACCGGCACTGTCCTGCAGCAGACTTTCTCTGACAAGGGTGTGGGTCAGGATGGGCTCAGCCTGGGTCAGCTTGGCTCCAGGAGGACCATCCGGAGGATGTGCAGCGGTGACTGGACCTGAGGTGTGGACGACATCAACCTGGGACTCCACAGCGGTATTCAATGGAATGGGCGTGATCTCAGGAATGGATGATTCTGGGCAGTGTGTTTGTGACACCGATGCATCGTCTTCCATCCCCACAGTCTCAGACACCTTCCATGCTGGTGACTGGATCTCCAAAGTCTTTTCCCCCTCTGTCTGCCCCGCCAACCATGACTGTGATCCAGCTGGTTCCGCTGATGAACTCTCAGTAGCTATGATCACAGACTGACAAGCAGACTGAAGTGATGACTCCCTCTTGTCTTGATCCAGGATAGATGTCTTCACTGATGCTTCTGGAACTTTCTGATCCACCCTGAATGTCTCTGCTGGTGCCTCTGGGGATTTCTGATCTGCCCCTGGAATCTCTGCTGATGCTGTCAGGATTTTCTGATCAGACCCAGATGTCTTCATTGGTACCTCAGGGATTTTCTGATCTGAGACAGATGTCTTCATTGGTACCTCAGGGATTTTCTTATCAGACCCATATGTTTTCATTGGTAGCTCAGGGATTTCCTGATCTGAACCAGACAGCTTCACTTGTGCCTCTGAGCCTTCCCTAGCTGCAGCAGATCTTGTGCTGTTTTCTTCAGTCGTCTCCGCCACATGATTGGCATGCTGGCTGTTGGATGCTCGCCTCTCAGCCTCCAGTGAATCTGTGGACAGTTCCTGGCTGCTGACTGAGCAGTCAAGGACAACCTCTGCTACAGAAAAGCGGGTGGGCCGCAGCACTTTCTCTCGCTGACAGTACAGGTGGTGTTCCATCCGCTCAGTGAAGATATCCCTGTTGCAGGGACTCCTGTTGGTTTCCATCGCTGATGAATCCTTCTGGACATTCACAGGCAGGTTCTCTCCTACTATTTCTGCCGTCTGCTTCACAACACCTGCTGAAGTGTCCTTGATCACCTCAGCCTGACGCAAATTGCTCCAGTTTACTCCATTGTCGTGAGGAACGTGTTGTTGTTCTGGCACTGCATCAAACAGGTTTCTGGGCACCAGGCCATCTTTGTTGAGGACCACAGGGTTCCGGACTGCGTGGGTGGACCTGCGGGAATTCTCCGACCTGGGTGAGGAGGGTAGCTTTGATGATGGGGTGAGGTGCTTCTGAACGAAGCTGACGTTGACAATGGCGTTGTTCCTGCTTTCGATGATGATGGTTTCTGTCCTCCAGACTTCCTCCTCCTCCTCAGCTTCGTCCGGGACCACCCCTGAAACAGCTTCCTTGGTTTCCTTGGCAACTGCCTGGGTACCATTGTTGCTTGCATGCAGGAGAGCTTGCGACGGTCGTGCCTTGGTGACAGTGAGTGTGGTCCTGCGTGATGCTTCTTTTCCGGGGCTGGCCAGTGGCTGGGGAGTTGAACCCAACTCAAAGCTCTGGCTGCTCTCCACCCACGTGTGGCTGCCTGATGACTCACCACGCTCTTTGGTGGGCTGGCTTGATCCCGCAGGGGACTCCACCATGGGCTGGACAAGTTTGGCTTCCTTCTCTTCCAGGTGCTTGGTGCAAGTGGACTTCACATCTGATGGGCCTTCCGCACTGATGTCAGGAAAGAGCTTCTTGGAGGTGTTGGCAGAGCCGGATGTGTGTGGAGAGATGGATGGTCGATCCTTGGTGACCGTTGCGGATCCCGACCACAGTGGCTTGAAGTCTGCCGACAGGTTCAAACCACTGTCAGCCAAATCAGGAAAGAGTCGGCGCCCAGACTGCCGCCTGCCTTCTGATTCTGTTTTGGTTGAGAGATTCTGAAGAGAGGCTGACTTTTCCATGCTTGTGTGCTGAGGTGGAGGGCATGATTCATTGTGCTGATCATCCACCTGGTGACCTGCGTCACCCTCCCTCACCTGGTCAGGTAGGCCCTCTAGTGTGTGCAGCTCTTCCCCTGTGGAGTCACAGTCTGGCTTTGATGCCATGACCGGGGGTTCGAATCCCACTACAGCAGGCGAGGCCCAAAGAGAGCGACGCCGTCGGGTTGCAGTGTCGTCCAGGTTGTCGGCCTCGTCGACATGCTGCTTGTTCTTTTGGGGATCATGGTTGCAAGCTTCACCAGGGATGACCTTCCCATCACCCTCACGTCTGACCTTCCCCTTCTGCGCATGTGCAGCCAACTGTTTGTCAGCCACCTCTCTGGCCAGTGTGGCCGTCCGGCCTTTTCTAGCCTGGGGCGGACCTGTCAGCGGAGAGACTCGTCCTGCCTGCTGCTTCTTGTTCACCAGGAACGTCTTCCTCCTGGGGCTGGGGACGTCCGTGATCTTTGCAAACCGCGCTCTTTCTTGGATCTTTCGCTGTAGAAACCTCTCCTTCTTGCCTGGCGCTGTTTGCTGCTGGGCGTGCGTGAAGACGTTGCGTGCTTTGGGCTGCGCCAGCTGGCTGACCCGGTCCATTCTCTTTGTTCCCTGAGCAAAAGGCTTTGCCACAGGCTTGCTCTTTACCACGGTGGCCGATGTGGGTGTCAAGCTGGCATGGAAGGACCCGTCGTGAAGAGACCTGCGTACAAACTGCAGCTGCCGGAGCATGATATCATGCGGGATGGAATCATTCAGCACTGCAGAGGGGCTGGGAATGCTGGACTTGCGTTCAGGAGCTGCAGGCTTGGCACTTCCCATGTCTTCCAAGAAGGAGTTAGGGCTGACAGATGCCACTGCCGCCACTCGGTTCACCTGGTTGGACAGCCGGATTTGGCCAATCTCAGGCGTGGTGGCTAAGGTTCTCCGCGCCATGGAGTCATTGAGAAAGGAGTTGGGGGAGACGTACGCTTTTGCCTCTGCCACTGCTGGGCTTTCTCCCTGGTGGGACCTGCAGCCTTTCACCTCTGCAACCCGTGGGCTTTCTGCCTGAGAGGATGCTCCACTTTCCGCCTCTTCATCTACAGTGTTCTCTCTCCGAGTCAGCGAGGATGCACTACCTCCTTTCACTTCTCTGAGCACTGGGTTTTCTCTCTCAGAGGATGAGCTACTTGCCGACTTGATCATCGCTGAAACTTCTGCAGACTTGTCAGCCTGAGAATTTTCCCTGCTTCCTTTCAGTGAAGTTCCTTTGTGCGTGGAGTTCTTCAGATTGCCCCCATCAGCTTCACCTGCACTGTTGCTGCCAGTGCCATGCTTTCTTGAGTCAGACATCTTGTTCCCGTTGCCTGACACTGCTTTCAGGGGGCATCTCTCTGCTTCCTTGCTGCCAAGCACTGGGGTCTGGTCGCGGGCAGTGGTGGAGAAGTAGGACTCCAGGATGCGCCCGTTGTTATTGTCAGCCGTCATGGGAATGGGACTCATCCTGGACAACGTTGGGGACAGGAACCCGCTCTTTCGTCTCTCCACAGCATTCTGGTCTGGACGCTCGTCACTCTTACAAATGGCCGTGGATTCCAGAGGGGGCGGGGTCAGGGGGATGACATCGTCCAGCTCAGCAGGCTGCAAGTTCTCCTGATTGGCGTGAGGTGTGTGCACTGCTCTACTCAGGAGCTCACGAGTTTCATCACTCTTGCGAGGACTGTAGCTGTCATGAATGCTCTTCAGGGACTTGGTCTGAACCACGCAGGAAGGGGGCTGCCTCTTGCGAGTTCCCAGCATGCCTTTCCTCTGAAATGACACACACTACGTCACAGGCATAATACAGGATATTAAGTAGATAACACTTTCAGGGTGTGTATTATCTGATGATTTCCAGTATTTTACTGGCTAAGATACCAGAAAACAATCCGTCAGACGTACCAGTGTTCTTTTGTTTGACTCGTTCTCAATTAAAAAAATAAATAATTTAAAGCACAGAGCGTATGTGTGCATGTGTGCGTGCATGTGTGTTGAGTGGGTGTATGGGTGTTGTTTGCGTGTTCTACACAGAGAAGGGAGCAGGGTAGTTGCTAGTAGTACTAGTGGTACAGATTTATATTTATCATAATGTTAGTGGTACAGATTTATATTTATCATAATGTTTAACACTTTCATCTTCAATCTCAGGGTTGATAACGTGTATGCATACATTATAGTTTATACAACTTCAGCCTCAAGCAGAGATATGGACTATGGTAGTTTGCTGCTCTTAATATTATACTTGACAGCTTAATTTATCAATGCTAAAATCAAATTTAAAAATGGAGGATACTACCACAAAAAAAGTGTTCAACTTCAAGTGGTGAAACTGGAAACTACCACTGAAAAACTGAGGTAACCTTTTTCTGGCAATACTTGATAGTTTATTAGCTGTGTCTCCTTACAAAGTGAAACACTTAAACAGCTAACCCCTACAGTTTCAAAAATCGGTTTCCCTCACCAAAAAAAGAAGAAAGCACAGAAACCTTTTTCGAAGCTTGCATCATTATACTACACTGCCACTATTAAAAGCATCGACATGGTGGCAACTCCAATGTGTCAGTCTACTTACTCCTTTCTTAACTGGCTTCAGATCATCAGCGGTGCCAAAGACATAGGCCTGCAGCCGATAAACATCGTTGACGTGGAAGAGAACCATCTCTCGGCAGCTGCCAGCCTCCTGTGGGGTCCAGGTCAGTGTCAAGGTCACCACCTCCTCCGCTCCCACCACAAAGTGCGTCTGGTCTACGTTGAAACATTTCTTGTAGGGGAATCGCTCGATGACCACTTCCTGTTCGTAGTCAGCAGGGTTCTGCACCAGCAATACTCTGGTTTTGGACCGGCCGATGACAATCTTCCCAAAGCTGACCCTGGGCGGCTTGGTGAAGTGGGTGAGGACCAGAGTCTCCACATCATCGATGCTGCGTCGCTTGCTGCCACTCTTCATCATCCTCAGTGGCGGTTTCTCAACGGCAATATCCAGCTTGGTGGCAGGGGGCGTTTCAAACCAAGAGCGCCGAGCTGATCTTCGACTGGCAGACTTGGGAGTGGCAGCAAAGGGGGCAGCAGTGTGCGCTCCCTGCATCGCCATCTTTGTTGCTAATTTGGTCAATCTGCAGTGATGAAGGTTCACAAGGAACTAAAATAATCTGAAACTAAAAAGGAAAGGAAAGGAATTAAGTATGGTGTGGAACTCCCAGCAACAACTAAACCTTAGGAAAATTGTCTCATTTCACTGATTACTATAACACAAAGGTCAGTTTCAGTTTCTGCTCTCACTTGACATGGTCCTGATGAGATTTGAGTGTGTGTGTGGGGGGGGGGGGGGGTGTTGCATGTGATCTGTTTCATTCTCTCCCTCTTTTTCTGTGTGTTCTGTGTGTGTATGTAATGTGTATGTGCGTGTGTGTGTGTGTGTGTGTGTGTGTGTGTGTGCGTGTGTGTAATGGCGCTGTCTCTGGCATGGTTGGATGTGTGCATGCATGTGATCTCTCTTTCATTTTCTCTCCCTTTCTCTGTCACCGCAACACTAGTCGTACTAGTCAACTGTCATCAAAATGGTACAAGTATGATTTTGATTCACAACTCAAAACACATCAAACTTTTATGAAAACACTTAGCCAAATACATCTGATCTATTGCCTGTTGATGAATATGGAACAGGGAAGAGGGGGTGGGGATGGGAGGGGCTTCTGGTAAAACTAAAACTGACTGTTACAATGATGTTACTGTTACACTTACATTGTTACTGTTACTTAGTATTAGTTTTGGATTTGTAAGAAAAGACAGAATTTTGAAAAAAGATCTTCCTTTTTCTTCCATACAGTGACAAACTTCATCAGGCTAATGGTCACTTTGTGTCCTGCGCTGGGAACTTATACTTTGAAATCTTTTGAAATTAACTGTCTGTGCCGTCTGCACAGACTGCGCTGTCATCCAGTCCCAGCGAAAACGAAAACTACAGAAAACAGTTGCACTTGCAGTTGCAAAACTTGTCACAGTATCACTATCACGTTGTATCAGTATCAGCGCGTTCCAAACGATTCACATTGCGATATTTGATCACGCACCAATTGATGAACTAGTTAAACGGCTCACACCACTGCCATCTTAATGCAAAATTCTGGTAGTGACTGACAGTGACAATGACAGTTAAATGGCCAAGTTACTCACTCATTTACAGAAATTACGCTTACACTTTTGAAGTTATGTACAGCAGTCACACACAGACATTACTACATTTTTACCACACAAATCACTCCAGTATTCAAAATCTAGACTATTCTTAACCCCCCCGCCCCCACAAACAATTCAAAGTTCATTCTGAAGCTTTTTATCGCAATATACATCAAATTCGTTTATACTCCCCTACCTGGCGAAACGCTTGACAACATCAACATGGCAAAGCGTCCATTACTTTCGAATTTCGAACCTACGAGGTGATAAGCCAATCATGTTGCGTTTATCCTTTTCGCTTGGCCAACCAGTGACCGTCTCTCATCGTCAACAAACAGACCTTGCAAGTTGGGTCACATGATACATCGCAGATCAAAATGGAGATGATGGGGATGCATGTGAGTTTGTTCTGCGTTTTTGTTGTGTGTGTTAAATAACTGCTTGTTTGCTGCTTTGAAAAAAAAGTTGTTGTTTTTTCCAAAGTTGTTACGCATTGTTTTGTTGTGTCGTGATGCGCTTGACCCAGTTGCCGACATCTCGTGGAACTTACATTTCGCCCTTTGGCATTGTTCGTCAGTGTCATCAGTTTCGTCCACGCGACATTTCTTCGGCATTGACTCTAATTGAGCTTTTTCCAAAGAACAGTATATTTCGATGCCCATTACTCAGCGCTGCTATTACAGTTTAACGCCTGATGCCCATACCAGTTGACGTACCTCTTCTTCTTTGTGTTAGGCAGCCACCTTCCAATGAGCAGAAAACTGCTCAGAGACTATGCTGCGCTTTTGGGGGGTCTGCAGAGGTGTATAAAGCGGTATAATAAAAAGAAAGAAAGGAAGGAACAAAAAATTTAGACAGGAGAATGGGTCTAAATTAACTACTTTGGGGTATCCGGCAAGACCAATCTGGCTACGGTAGCGGTCCCCGGGGACAAACCCCGACCGGCACAGCTCCAGCCTTCACTTACCCATTTTTCGTTACCCAATTACCCACCTCCTACCTGCTTGCAAGACGGCCCGGCTCCTAGTTGTACGGGAAGAAGTCCTCCTCCCTCACCACCAACAAGAGGCAGTTTCATCTCCCTCGGTGAAATCCCTTAAGTCTCACCTATACCCCCCAACAACCCACCCACCCATTCTATTATTAAAGTTGTCCAAAGATGACCGTGACATGCTAGGCTTTGCGCCTGCCCTGTGATTTCTCCAGAGTCAAATTCTGTGCAGACCCTACAAAGGTCCTTGGATGAGACTATAAACCAAGGTCTCCCAAGTGTATAGGCATACAAAAGATCACATAAGCACATTAAACTTTAAAGATCATGTAGTCCAAGTCAAAGTTCGATGGATTGTGGAAACATTAAAATAATCCAGCATGCACTAAAAGTCTTAGAGCTTTCATACTCAGAGTGTTGAAGCTGGACACTATACGGAAAAAGAAGACCAACTTACAGCTGACCACAACAGCATAATCTCCTAGCAATTCCTGCTTAATGGATGGTGACTACCTACTTCAAAGCAGAAAGAAAAATAACGGTCCCACAGACACACACTGACCACAACGTTTTTGTGAGTTTGGCTGTTATAGCCAATGTAAAAAAATTGTATCCAGCGTGTCACTGCATGTCTCACTTATTATGAAACAAAATTCTTTTTAAATAAAAAAGAAGAAGCAAGCAGTAGTAAGCAATACAACTTTCAGGGAAAATCTCTGCTCTCATTTGTTTGGGGAGGGGGGGGGGGCACATATTGTCACCTGAGCTGTCATTGGACAAAGTGTCCTGTTGATGAAGTATCATTTGATGAATGGTTGCATCAACAAAATCAAGTCATTTAATCAAATGTCCAAGATCCATTTGACCATCTTCTACAAAGTGGTTTATGGTCTGGTCTCGGCAATGCCATATTTCAATGTTTATCACCAAAAACCTAGCAAATATTCTTATATGAGCCAATAACAAAAGGTCATACAAAAAACGGGGACAGTGCACTCAAAATTTCAACTCAGAAATTTAACTAAAATTTCTGAATTTAATGAAACAACAAATAATTACTTTAAAAAGAAAAAAAGGCATAGAAAAGATAACTGAGACCAAACCTCATAAGTGAACATGATGTTTTCCCAGCTTCTCTATAAAAAAAATCAGTTGTGATAAAAGGTCGGTTGTGATGATCAGACAGCTGAGTAGTGATTTTTTTTAAATATGGTTTTTTACCTCTTTTTTTTACAATTCTAGCAGTATTTTGAGGAAATAAGGAAACATTATATCACCAATTATTGATAATTTGAAATGTTGGTTTGTGTTTTCTGTAATGGTAAAGAGAAGAGGAGTGGTTAAAAACGATGCATAAGCAGACATGACAAGTCACAACCAACTGGGATTCTTTTTAGATCAAACAGTGTGAAAACTTGAGGAGCAATTTTTTCAGTTGTGAGTAGAAAATGTAGTCAAATGTATTATCTCTTGTTTCCTCATTATGTAAGATATGTGATAATGGTGTAGTTGGCAGTGGACAGGGGTGTAAATGTCCCATTTGGACCTCACTGAATTTCAAAGCTTTTGCAAAGAGAAATTCATTTTTACCTTTAATATGGGGCTTACACTCTTTATTCTGTTTTATATGTATCTCTTCAAAAAACAAACAGTCCAACAAAG
Organism: Alviniconcha strummeri; assembly: GCA_963584105.1. Lineage (NCBI taxonomy): Eukaryota > Metazoa > Mollusca > Gastropoda > Provannidae > Alviniconcha > Alviniconcha strummeri. The sequence continues at coordinate 10,453,938 of OY757551.1, forward strand.
CAAACATCAAACACATTGAGGATACACGCACTTGCTAGTTTATTATCCATTTAATACTTGTAGTGCACTGTATGAGTGTATCACCACCTTTTGCAACTGGTTCATATCCCCAAAGCCCAACAGCTACAACACGACCAGTCTTATCAACAACTTCATACGTTCAGTAAATGGTCCACGGTTCCAAGCTGCCAAACAAACCACTTCAGGAACTGTCTTTGTCAGGATGACAGCAGCCTGAAACCACTTTGCCAACATGACTGTTTGCTGCTAGTCTGTGGACGGTGTGAACAATTCAAAACAGCTTTGTTAGCCACCAGATCCCTGTGGCTGCACTGCACAGTCTCCCACTCTTGCACCAGTGCTAGAACCCTGGATGTCTTGCAGCTTAAGATACCAGTGCAGATTTTCCTTCTTCACAACCCCAGGAACGTCAGTAATGGCGAAACATGTCACCTGTGGATGAGCCCAGAAGAAGAAAAAGCATGCGTTCTTAGCAAGTTTTCAAGTATCCAGAGTGAACACTTGCCAGATGCAAGACAAGTTTATTAACCGATTGCAGAAATTACATGCCTCTGCCATAAAATGTGTTATATATATATGATAAAACATTGCACCATCAACACATGTTCTCACTCTTTTCAAACAGCTGCCTCCCACTCAGTACCAAACAGTGTTCTATTTTATCCCAACTTCATTGTCCCCACATTCCCATCTCCAGCCTTTGCATGTTGTGTTTATCTGCCTGCTTGTTGATTGTGTGCTCGAATGGCCATTGGGATGAATGACTGTAGGTATTGTGTAGTCTTACTATGTGGAGTGCTAAATCTGTCTGTGTCTCTTGTCAACTTCAGGTCTAAATGGGTGGTTTGTCAGCCAAAATTATCCTCAGATCCAAAATTGTCCTCAGTTAACTGACATTAATGTCAAGTGTCACCTTGTCACTAATGTCAGAGCCTGAACTGCTTTCATGAGCACAGTGTACACTGAGATCATTGCACACATTGAGGATTTTGTTTGTTAGTTGGTACTTTGAACCCAGTCAACCATATATTTTGAGGATCCTATGTCCACCTTTCAGTAAGACCAAGAGAATGCCTAACAGCTGGTGACGTAGACACAAATAATACTCAACACAATCAAAATGATTGTGCCTACTCCCACTGGAAAAGAAAAAAAAAGTTTGGGCATTTTTTATATATATATATTTTAGTGTTAATTTTTGGTGAAAAAAACACGTACAGGTTTTGTCAGTTTGATTTGAATTTTGCATGCACACAGTTACTGCTGTTTTTGTTGTTTTGGTTTCTCCTGGTGTATTGAGTCACAAATACAATAAAATGAATGATACACATTTCATAAAAGCTAAATAGGCTAGCACAGTCATAAATTATTAAAAAGGAGTATGCTTTGCTCTTGTATTATTCTTTCAGATGTATTAGTAGTAGTCTAGAAGCTGGCTTATCCAAGATAATACATGTGCTTTGGGCTCACATTAATTGTAAGTGCCATACAAATACTTTTACATTACATTTGATTTCATATCCTTGTCAGCATTGTTCAGAAATGTGCCAAATGCTACTTCCTGTGACTTCCAAAATCGTTATATGATTAGGTGATTAAATTAGAAGAACAAATTATAATCTTCAAACAAATGCAGACTCCATGGCTGAAGTTCTAACAGTAACAAGGCACTGAGGCTTTTGCTGGTCCTTGTTAAAAAGGCTGCTGCTCTGCAAACTGAAAACCATAATAGTCCAGCGCTGTCTTAGCTGACTGGACACTGAGGTCTGAGGAGTATGGACCGCTGCTGCATCTGGTGGCAGTGGAACTCATTCCATTTTCTTGCCGTGATTCCTGAGTGGAATACTGCAGGAATGGAGTTCAGAACCAGAAGTAGCAGATTAATCAGTCAGATTAATTTGTCCTGTCACTGGAGGTAAAACTGAAAAGCTTTGTAAGGGAGGAGAGTACAATTTGTTATTCTGGGACTCTACTTCATCTGAGCACGCAACTCAGAGTAGGGTTGTGGAGAAGTATACTCTGTGTGTGTGTGTGTGTGTGTGTGTGTGTGTGTGTGTGTGTGTGTGTGTGTGTGTGTGTGTGTGTGTGTGCTTGCATGTGTGTGTGTGTGTGTGTGTGTGTGTGTGTGTGTGTGTGTGTGGAAGAGAGAGAGAGAGAGACTGTGTGTGTGAGGGAGTGTATGTGTGAGAGTGTGTGTGTGTGTGTGCATGTTGGCATACAATGATACATGCATGCATGTGCTGACCTCCAGAGAAGTGATATTTTTGTGGGTCAGATTACTGTGGGCCTGGGTAGTGTACATGTGCATCCACTGACTTTTTTGTTTTGTTTTTCAGGCTGATTAAAAAAAAATAAAAAAATCCTGACATGCTTCTTGTGCTGTCTGCCCATTTAGTATTGTAGCTATACTTTTTGTGCATGATGTTTCTGTTGTTGTTTTTACAGCAATACTTTTTCACCAGCGTGGTGTCCAACAATCTCCTGTTCAAGGATCTCAACATCAGCAACACAAGAGGTAATTTGTTTTAATGATTAAATGCTAAAAATCTCAGGTGTGAATAAGAATAAGCTCTTTTACTTGAGATTGACAGGTTGTGGGTTCAAACAAGTTTGTTTGTTTTTTAATGATTATATATATATATTATGCTAAAAATCTCAGTTGTGATTAAGAATAAGATCTCTTACTTGAGACTGACAGGATATGGGTTCAAAGTCAAACCCAGTTGAGCCAGTTTGTTCCCTTCTCCCCTTGACAGGATGTGGGTTCAAACCCAGTTGAACCAGTTTGTTCCCTTCTCCCCTTGACAGGATGTGGGTTCAAACCCAGTTGAACCAGTTTGTTCCCTTCTCCCCTTGACAGGATGTGGGTTCAAACCCAGTTGAGCCAGTTTGTTCCCTTATTCCCTTGATCGTAGTGATGGACTCAGTGTTTAGTCCTTTAAGTGAGATGAAAACCCAAGTTCATGTGTGTGCTGCAGGATTGCATGCGTTAAAGAGCCCACAGCAGTGGGAAATCATCCTGCAACAAAGACTGCAGAAATTCCACTAGCAGTCTAAATGGGACTAGCGCAGCGCTCCACTGATACTAGCTTCCCTTTTCCCATGGAAAGTGAATCCCTGTCAGACAGTGAAGCATTATGTTCAGTTTGCAATGACTTCAAATTGTTACTGTAGATAAATATTGTCATAGGACATTTGAATGGCTGAAAATTTGTCTTACACTTTACAGGGACCTGGAACCACCCCAAACACTTCTGACAGACTTTGATGGGAGGAGGGATATGGGGGGGATATTCATGATTTTTTTTTTTTTTTTTTTGCCAGTGGATAATGTGGCCATAATTGATACTGAACGCATGACAAAACGTGAAAAGACTTTTTGAGTTTGAAATGAATATGCCATGCGGTGACGCCTGACAGAACATGAATAGATTACGTTAAAACCTGACTTCAGTGTGCTTCAGCGATCACTGCTTTCCAGTATATATATATTACATATATCTTTATTATAGAAACACTGGGGGGCAGGGATAGCTCAGTGGTTAGAGCGCCGGACTCGTGATTGAAAGGTCGCGGGTTCGAATCCCTGCTGGAACAGCGGGAGAATTTTCTTCTCCAGGGTCGACTTTCTGTGCTGACTCTTATTTCGGTATCCATTCCACCCCCGTGTTACCACAGTAGCACGTAAAAGATCCCGGTCATTCTGCCAAAAGTGCAGGTGGCAGGTTACAGCTAAAACACGCATACACCTTACGTATGTGGCTTTTATTGAACCGTGCTTCGGCATTGGTCACAACTTGTCCCTAATATGTCAAATGACATCTGAGGACATTAAGCATCAACTCATCATCATCATTATAGAAACACATTAACTGCATCACTTTGTCCATCTTTTAATCCTGCTCTGCTGAGACTCATCACTGCTGTGCTTGCCTGCTTGCCCAGAGTTTGTGCCCCAATGTGACATTACAGGAAAAATGATATTTATTATTTTTCCACATTATTTGCACACATTTTGGTTGTCATTGGAAAACACACACACACACACACACACACACACACACACACACACACACACACACACACACACATACACACACACATACACACATACACACACACACACACACACACACATGCATGCATGCACAGACACACACACACACACACACACACACACACACACACACACAAATCCCACATAAAAGTTTGGAGTTGAACATTGCTGGAATTTTGCGAAGCAAAGAATGAACTCTGTTTAAAGAGAAAGAGAGAATACAGGAGTTTTGTACAATAACCAACCGTTACTTGTGTACAAGTAACTGGAGTACAGCAAATGCATGACAAGTGTTACTTGTATGTGTACACATAAACTGCCCCTAAAGTGTTTAAAAAAAAAATATATATATATGCATTGCTCTGGAGACAAACAGTAAAATATCGCCACATGAGACAGCAAGCTGTGGCGCTTGACACTCTTTTGTAAATCCAATCCAACAGATCATCTCCCACGAAACTCATTTTTTAAAGTTTGGCATAAAATCAGTGAGATCCATTTTTAAACAAACATGACTTAAAACAGGCCTTTAGAAGGCACTGCTGGAAAAATCAAAAAACTCTTTAGTCAATTTTAGGATGTTAGCTTTTGCATATATATATCTCTAATATATATTGCAAGGGCAAAGGCACATTTTTCTGTAGCAAATGTCAAATGTTGTTCATACTTCCGCATTGGTTTCAATGAATGCCAGTTACATTTTGCAAAGAATATTGTCTATTCAAAGAATATATCGAGTCAGACGAGATTTTCTGACTACATGTTAAATGACAGTTGAAGTACTGAAGTTGGCATGGCTTCTGGAGTTTTTTTATTTGACTTCATATTTGTGAAATAGTTCAAAATTTTGGACCAAATTAATGCCTGCAGTTACTCTTTTTTTAACTTTTTAAAACTGTTTTTCAGATAGAACAAATAAGTGCATTATGTTTTGAAGTTCAGTTTGATCCAAAAGCAAAGCTTGGCAAGATGCCATTTCCATCTCCCTTCGAGAAATTTGGTTTTTATCAGTAGTAAATGGAATAATGTCTCCTTAGATAAATCACCCAATGTCTAGTTTATAATTATAGTTGATTGTAGATCAGCTTCTGCAAAGTTGTTAAGTTTTCTACGAAAATCTGAACACAATTCATACATGATACATGTATACATCTATTATATATAGCTCAATTTCTGCATTGTTGCGGTTGTGGTCTGTTGGTGCCTATGCCATATCAGTATACAGCACCATGGAAACCTCACACAGAGGTTTAGCAGTATACTGGTAACGCTTGGCAGCTTTACTGAAGAGTTCAAAATTTCAGCATTTCGAACTTGTGTAGGATTTTCTTTCTTTTTACAAAATTAAGCTATCTAAATGAATTGAAATGTATATTAGCATCACATTATATGCTGCTTCAACTGCTGGAGAGCGCTAACTGTTGTGCAAAGATTCCAGAAAACTAATCTGTTTTGAATCAACACACAAGGGGGTAAATTAGCACTCAAAATATGTAACACAAGGACAACAACGAAGACCTGAGTCACCTAAAGTAACTCTCACCTGGCATGCATGTAAAGACATCATATATAAACTCCACCAGAGGTACACCCTCATTTTTTAAATGTTTTGATGTAAGTCATTCAGTAATTGTGTGTGTGTGTGTTTTGTTGTTAAGTTAAACACATTTAAAATCAAGCTGAAAATTACTTTTGCACAATCTCTGTCCATAAAAAGCAATGAAGTAAACAGCTTATTTGCAATTTTGGATGAGGATGGTCTGTCGAGAAAGACAAAAAATATGGTAACTCTTTTGTTTTATGCATCTGTCACAGAGATGGTTGGAGCATGTGCTGTAATCTTCATCGCCACAGTGATCTTTGAAGCCCTGAAGCTTCTGAAGCAGTACTTGACTCTCCGGTTGACCGAGAACCCGTTGGCAGGGGTTCAGAACAGCCCTGACAACTCCGAGGGCACCCCTGGCACCAGTGGCAATGATGATGTCATTCTCGTCTCCAGCCTGCAGTTCCCAGTCACGGTGGCACAGATCAGAAATCAGAGGTGAGTTGTCAGCTGTGGAACGTCAGTTTTCAGAGCATTTGGTGGAGGCGGGGTTAAGTTGGTGGGGGGTTGGGTGGTGGTGGCGAGGTGTGGGGGTGGATGAAGGTGTAAGTGTGTGTTGATGGGGGTTAGAGAATGTGTGTATGTGTGTCTGTGCATGCGTGTGTGTTGATGGGTGTGTGTGCGTGCATGCATGCATGTGTGTGTGCACACCCAGATTGATATTTTCATGGAATGGCAGTAAGGAGATGTGTTGTTTGAGAAGCCTTGAAAGGTGACATGGATGAGACGTTTTTATCCAGTCAGTAGAAGATTACGGTAACAAAACAACACACGTTCCCGCTCATCAGCCACTGCTCTGGGATGCTGACTGCCAGCAGACCTTGTTCAGTATGTCCTTATCATGAGAAGATCAGTTAGGGCACAGGGAGGGTGAAGAAGGAAAAATAAACGATTCCAAAGAACACTAATCCAGTTGGACAATAAACCCCCTTTTTGACAGCCACAAAGTGAAGTTAAAAGGTGATAAATGAAAGTATTGTTCTTATCTGGTTACAGATTGTTGAATGTCTGGAAGAATGTTGGCATGACCTTAACAAACCGCAACTGGAAAAGTACAATATCACTGTACAACTGTTGTTTTGAGCTTTGAAAAAAAGAGGCTTACCCCAGAAATTCACACATGCTTTGTATTGTCATAGTCAGTTGGTGTTCTTTTTAGCTGTTTATGTGTTTGGATCTTGTTTTACAGTTCTAAGAGTTATTCTTGTTTCAGAAGAAAAAAAAATTCTCCAAAGCTGTCACTGTCCTGTAACAGTCCCCCGTGTCCCCCTTCCCCCCAGTAATGGCAGCTCCCGACACTGTGTTATGATCTTTTTGTTTTTCATTTGTTTGTACTTGTAGAAGTAGTAAAAAATAAATTTAAAAAAGGCAGATCAAAGAGCTGTCTTTTGCCTTTGATAGCATTAGTATGTGTATACATATGTTTGTCCAGGACTTGTTGACTGAACTGGTTTGTTTTTCTGGGACTTGCTGACTAAACAGGTTTGTTTGTCCAGGACTTGTTGACTGAACAGGTATGTTTGTCAGGGATTTGTTAACTGAACAGGTTTGTTTGTCAGGGACTTGTTGACTGAACAAGTTTGTTTGTCAGGGACTTGTTGACTGAACAGGTTTGTTTGTCAGGGACTTGTTGACTGAACAGGTTTGTCAGGGACTTGCTGACTGAACAGGTTTGTTTGTCAGAGACTTGTTGACTGAACAGGTATGTTTGTCATGGACTTGTTGACTGAGCAGGTTTGTCAGGGACTTGCTGACTGAACAGGTTTGTTTGTCAGGGACTTGTTGACCAAACAGGTTTGTTTGTCAGGGACTTGTTGCCCAAACAGGTTTGGTTTGTCAGGGACTTGTTGACTGAACTGGTTTGTTTGTCAGGGACTTGTTGACTGAACAGGTTTGTTTATCAGGGACTTGTTGACCAAACAGGTTTGTTTGTCAGGGACTTGTTGACTCAAGAGGTGCAAAGAAGGGATAGCGTTGATTGATATATGTTGTGCATTTCAGGATTGCCCTGCATGTCCTGAGCACAATGTGCCACATGCTGAACTATTTTTATGGCTACTTGTTGATGCTGTTGGTGATGACATACAACGTGTGGCTGACCATTGCTGTTGTTGTTGGTATGTCATCATTCCTGCTTCCTGCTTTGATTTTCTTTTTTTCTCTCGCTCCAACCCCCCCCCCCCCCCCCCCCCAAAAAAAAAATCTTCCTAATTTAGTGTCCTAAATTATCACTTTCGTTTCGAGTCCCTTTTTTTTTTCACTTTTGGACTGCACTTTCTGTTTTGAATGCCGTTCAGCCACAGGAAGAAATGTTTTCCTGTTTCAGACTGACTGCTGAACTTTCGGATGTGTTTTTCCCCACTGTACCCTTCAAATTCCACAATTTTGCATTGTGTGTGATGACACTCAAAAATAGACAAACTGTCAATTCAGGACTGATGCGGACATAAAATGGGCAGTGGATAAGTAACCAGCCATGAACATAGATAAGTGTTGTTTCATGAGGCAGAATGGCCTTCCAAACAGCAACTGCAACCCAAAAGTGAACAACAACGGAAGTTAAATCAGGCAGTAAATCAGGGTACTAAAATTGGAAATTATCCAAAAAACTGCAAGAATTTGCTGTCTTCATGTGATCTTCCAGAAGTTATCAAAGGCATTTAATTATTCACTGGTCTGTGCTATTAGCCAGGTGGCCCCTTATGAAGGGAGACAACTCTCCTCCTGTCCTCATTTCCGCCTGTGGACTAGGGCCTGTTTACACTTTTCGTGCAGCAGGTAGAATGTGAAGCACGAGTTGTTAATTTCTCATAATGGCCAATGCCAGGAGGCGGCCGTCATTCCTGGCAGCTGGCAGTCTCACTGTGCCGTCAGGCATTTCTCAGGGATTCAGAAGCCCTTTTTTGTTTGGTCATGCATGATGATGAGTTGATGCTTAATGTCCTCAGATGTCATTTGACATATTAGGGACAAGTTGTGACCAATGCCGAAGCACGGTTCAATAAAAGCCACATACGTAAGGTGTATGCGTGTTTAGCTGTAACCTGCCACCTGCACTTTTTGGCAGAATGACCGGGATTTTTTACGTGCTACTGTGGTAACACGGGGGTGGAACGGATACCGAAATAAGAGTCAGCACAGAAAGTCGACCCTGGAGAAGAAAATTCTCCCGCCGTTCCAGCAGGGATTCGAACCCGCGACCTTTCAATCACGAGTCCGGTGCTCTAACCACTGAGCTATCCCTGCCCCCAATTTGGTCATGCAACCAGCATAAACTGTCTTATAGGGATTCAGATGCCCCTTTTTTGGTCATGTATCCAGCATAAACAATTTCTCAGGGATTCAGATGCCCTTTCTGGGGTCATGCAACCAGCATAAACTATTTTTCAGGGATTCAGATGCCCTTTTTTTGGTCATGTAACCAGCATAAACTATTTTCCAGGGATTCAGACCCCCCCCCCCCCCCTTTTTTTTTTTTTTGGTCGTGCAGCCAGCATAAACTCCTTTTGACCAGTAAATCTAATATATACATAGAAACCAGCACATTTGTGAAGGTGGCAGGCAGATACTACTTGCAGTATGTTTTGAATTAGGTAACACAGTATCACTGTTTGTATACTTTTCAATCCAGAAACAAACAAAAATATGACGTTAAAACTTGGTCATACCAAAATGTTACAAATTTTATGGGGTTTTTTCCCCATGCAAACATAAGACAGTTGGGTTGTGGGACAGACTTGAGCACAATAAGTGTGGGTAGCAACTAAGTGTAGATAGCAACTAAGTGTACATAGCTACTAAGTGTACATAGCTACTAAGTGTATATGTATAAAGTGTAGACAGCAACTAAGTGTAGACATACTAAGTGTAGACAGTGACTAAGTGTAGACATACTAAGTGTAGACAGTGACTAAGTGTAGACAGTGACTAAGTGTAGACATACTAAGTGTAGACAGCGACTGGACTTGCAGCAGGCCGTTTACATCTGGACAGTGTCCGGCAGGTGCACGGAAAGTGTAAACAGGCCGTTAGAGCACTGTCTTGGTATGTGATATCTTTAAATTGAACTTCCAGAGTTGACAAGGCCAGTAAACAGTGGCTTCTTGCTCTGCAGGCTTCGTCATGGGCTACTTTGTCTTTGGCGCCTTTGGCGACTTGATGATGCAGACTCGCTTAAGGCCGAGGCAGATGTCACCCACCGATTGCTGCAGAAGGAACCCTCATGAGATGCCTGCTGCCCACAATGTTCAGGCCTCTGCTGTCGAGGAATGTGGTGGCAATTTCTGATTGATCAGTTTTAATGGAGGCTGCATCAGATTGGTGGGTTGAAATATATGCGTTTCCAGTCAGGCAACTGATCAGTTGATATTGGTCATGTTGGATGTGCAGCAATATTGGGTTTGTCATTTACTTAGAGCTTGTAACTGATGCCTTTTTGAGCTTTGGAAGGTAGACTTGCCTGCCGTCAAATAGTGTGGTTGATCAGCATGCAGCCTGATGGGACTACACAGGCTTAGGGTGTGATTGGTCAGCATGTCGCCTGATGAGGCTACACTGGCTTAGACATGTGTTTGGTCAGCATGTAGCCTGATGGGGCTACGCTGGCTTAGGGTGTGGTTGGTCAGCATGTAGTCTGATGGGGCTACACTGGCTTAGGGTGTGGTTGGCATGTAGCCTGATGGGGCTACACTGGCTTAGGGTGTGGTTGGCGTGTAGTCTGATGGGGCTACACTGGCGTAGGGTGTGGTTGGCATGTAGTCTGATGAGGCTGCACTGGCTTAGGGTGTGGTTGGCATGTAGCCTGATGGCTACACTGGCTTAGAAGTGTGCAGTGACTGTATTGTCTGGTCATTCTGGTTTTCCATTTTAATGATTGATTGCCATAGGGTTATTGCCATAGAGTGTCTTTTTTTGGATTGAATCTTTGAGTACATGAACATCTGTTGTTTGAAATGATTCTTTTCCTCGTCATTTTCCTTCTTCCTTTCCTCCTCTTCTTTTTTATTTGATTCTTAAAAACTGTGATTATGGGCTCTCTTGAAAATTACACAAATCTTTGTGGTGATGACTATTCTTCTGTTGGGCCATTTTGGCTCACTTGTTATACCCATGACTCACCATGCCTGTCTATCCGCATCTTTGCCTGTCTCATTCTGTCTGTCCATCCATCTGTCTGTCTGCCTGTCCATCCATCTGCCGGTCCATCTGTGATCTGACTTTGTCCAGAACATATCTTCTGAGCTGCTGAACCTTTTGTAACCAAACTTGGTATGCCAGTGCATCACCATGGGGCGGAGCGTTGTGTGAAAAAGGTTGCTGTCTTCAAGGTCAAGGTCACAGTGAGGTCTTATGTAATGGAATGAAAATATGTCTGTTTTCACTAAGACCATATCTTTGGAACTAATGATTCTTTTGCAGACAAATGTAGATTGATGGTAGATTATCATAAGTGAAAGTGTGCAGTGGAAGTATGCTGATGATGACAGTGGCATACAGTTACGTACAGCATCTAGGCACTCAGTGGGGTTTGGCTGCACAAGTGACAAAACTTGTTTTGTTGCAGTTTTGTTTCAGGTTTTTTAGCAGTGTTTTTCTGTGCCTGTGGGTGGTTGTGAGGGTGTATGTAATGTGTGTGGGGTTTTTTTTTTTTTTTTTTTTTTTAGGGGGGGGGGGGGTTATGTTACATTTTTAAACCACTAAATATATGTGCTAAATATAATATGCTACTCTGTGATAAATAAAACTATTTGCTTATAAATGTCCAATTATTTTCTTTCTTTCTTTTTTCCATATGAAACAGTAGAACTTTGATCACTGAGTATACAGAATAAGCTAATGTTAGATCTCTTGTCATGCATCTCTTTATGAAGATGTACATGTTACTGATTTTCAATTTTCTGACTGTTTTTACACTGAAGTTTATGTGAAATGAAAGTGGTTCTGGTTAGTTAAACAGTATGTGCAAAGCGCATAGTACACAGGTCATGCCAATTAAAGGAGACCCCAAGCACATACAGTGCCTGCTAATTAAAGGAGACCCCAAGCAAAGATGGCTGTTAGCCTGACAGTATGGAAAAAATGCCACTATTTCTATTGCAAGTTAGCCTAACAACATGGAAAATGTGCCACTTTTTCTATTGCAAGTTAGCCTGACAGCATGGAAAATATGCCATTATTTCTATTACAAGTTAGCCTGACAACAAGGAAAATATGCCAGTTTCTATTGCAAGTTAGCCTGACAGCATAAACAGTACCAACTATTTTTATTATAATAATAATGGAAATTTCTAAAGCACTTATCCCATGGCCCAAAGCTATATCTATTTTCAGAGTTTATACTGTTGTTCCATCAGTATTGATATATTTTTCTTCAAACTTGAGCTCCATGGAGCACAATCATGTTGGTTCACTCTTCTACAAAGAAGAACAGAAAAGGGTTGGTTCATGACAGTGTATGCTTGTGTCACACGTGCAGGCTTTCTTTGTGTTATCAAACACAGAGAATTCCAGACAAAATGGCAGTGCTCACAGCCATGTTTCCACAACTTTCAAACTTCCCTTCTTAACAATCTATACCATAAACTGGCTAAAAACTTGCTGTGAATGTTGTTATTGTTTTTGTTTTGTTCTGCTGCTTTTAATACTAACAGGTCCTGTGATGCTTCATTGTCTGTGGCATCCTTGAATTTTTCATGCTCTGTTACACTGCAAGCAATAATAATAATAATGAATACTTAGCGCACGAAACCCACACAGGTCCTAAGTGCTTACACGTTCTTTACAAATACATATTGTCAAAATTCAGGCATACAACATAAATGCACACACACATGCACACACAGACTCATGCACACACACACACACACACACACACACACACACACACACACACACACACACACACACACACACACACACACACCAGTCGCATATCAGGGCATTGAGACTGAAGAAAAGGTTTTTAAAAGGAGAAAGGTTTTCAGTACAGTCTTTACTGTCACCAGTTCATGCAAAATGATGGGTCTTCCAATTTAAAAGATCCCAGGATTATGTGGTTTTTTTTGGGGGGGGTGGTGGGTGGGGGGGGGAGTGCGAGGGGGACATTATTATTTGTAACTCTAAAATTACTCTCAGTGCATGTTGAAACAGCTGACCCCATAAAGAATGGTATCCTTTTGCCAAGACAGACTTCCTGTATTTTTTGGTACACGCTAAAAACATGCCAGAAGTCCTTTGTAATGATGCTTACAGTATAAAGGATCAACTTGCAAGAGTAAACTATAAGGTAGCTTAAACTTGATGTAAGTAACATGACCTGAACTTAACATTTTGGAATAAGATCCATGAGGTTAAAAAAGCAAATACCCTGCTTGCCTAATCAGATTCCTGTCCACAATGTTGACTTGTTCAAAAGTCTTTTCCTCAAGCACTGATTGGTTGAAAAGCCACTTTGTTTGCCCACTATTTTTGTGGGTTTGCTGACAAACGTGGCCCTAATAACTTAAGAGACAGGTGTGAAGATGCACTTGGCCATGAAATGGAATAAAAAATCTGATTTTAAAATCCAAGCTGTCCTCTTCCACATAAATGTTTTTAAAGATCCAAACACAAAAAGGTTCACTCTCTCTCACCCTCCAATCTCCTGACCTTTCTCTGTCACTCTTCTGTTCCATTTTAGTTTTACATCACACTGACGATATTCATTACATCACACCTATTACACATCATTGTCATGCCTACAATCTTCCTACAAGCGACAACAGATCAAGCACAAAAAAAGATAAGTTTCTTTCTTGTTTTTCAACCGTTTAACTGTTAAGTGTCGTTTTGTGGCTTAACAAAGGGGATTTTCCTGAAAATTTGCATATTGTGCGTCCGTGTCATAATAAATGAGCATTCTTTTGAACCTTTTTGTGTATTGACTGGTAGCAGTCATTCTGTTTCAGATTTAAAAAGTATTTTTAAAATGAAATCATGCAGCATGCTCATCGTATCCTCCCCAGCTGGTTTTGTGCAGCAGAGACTGACGGCTGTCAGTTTGCCGATCGCATTCAGCTAGATCTGCTTGCCTAGTGTCAAGTGCTTCAGCGTACTGTATAATAATATCCATTCCCAGTTGAAACAACAATGGCTAAACTATCAAGCTTTGTTGCACCAAATCAACACAATTTTTTTTTTTTTTGCTCTTCATTGTGGCCACTGTATCTGTGGTTGTGCTGGACTTCCCCAAATGTTGGTTTGACATGTGTATACTGGTTTTTGTTTGCTGCGCAATTTGTCAGGTTCGATGTGCTGCATGATAACATCCACTCAGGTTCAGTGTGCTCTGTTTATGGTAATATCCACTGTGTGTGTGGGGTGGGGAATCCACTGCGGAGTGAAGCAACAGCTAAAATATCGTGTATAGCTTCACCTGATCAGCACTGAGCTATTGGTTTTTGTTGTGGATAATGTTTCAATGACTGACTCCCCCAGTAATAACTTGGCACTGTGTTTGTCCAGATGTTGGTTTGATGCATGTTTTGTCAGGTCATTGACTGTTTTCCTGTTCATGTCCACTTCAGTCCATTTACCAACACCATCAACCTAGCAGAAGTGTCACTGTACTGGTTCAGTAACTCCTGTGTTGAACGACAATTTGTGGGATGAGCATCCTTTGAAATATGATTAGGCCTATGCCTCTCTCACTCTGTTGGAGAATGTTTTTTTGTTGTTGTTTTTAAAGCTGTGTAAGTTTGTTCAGTAGCACTCTATAATGGTTATCTACTATTAGGCAGGACTTAAAAATCATAGCATGTTAAGTACCCAAATTTGTACTGTCTTTTCTGTGCCATAACTTTGCATTTTTCATGCTTATAACATTTAGGTGTTTCCTCTTTATAATAATGATAATAATGTACTCTTTTATGTACTAGCTACTTCTCCAAATTGTAGCACATAGCCTGTCCCAAAGCAAAGAACAAAATAGTCAAAACAATTAAACATGCGCATGCGCGCGCACACACATACACACACTGTATGTTTACTGTTTTCCTTCAGTTCCTGTATGTCATTACTGTATGTTTACTGTTTTCCTTTTCTTCATGTATGTTGTTACTTTATATTTACTGTTTTCCTTTTTTCCTGGATGTTATTATTTTCTTTTTCATATATATCAACATGTACTTAGATCAACTTAGTAGTGCCATTGCGAACAGGGTTTAAATACCAGACAGAAAAGCCCACTCTAACTCAGACCCAGTGGTACCAAAGGCGACTTATCCAAATTATATTTTTTTAAGGAACTAGCCTTCTCAAACTGTGTTTTTCACCCCAAAAGAGCATCCTTTCTCCAACAGATAGAAGAGATTGAAATAAAACCTCAAAATTTAGGGATTTGTTTTTAATATCTTTGGACCATTTTATCTTCAATTTACAGTCTTTTTCTGTCAGTGATACCAGCATCTAGCAGGACTTGATTGCAGAAAATGCCATCAAGCCATAGCCATCACAACTTTGATCTTATTCTTCGGGCAGTGTGAGTGTAGACCACTCATTCCAGACATGAAGAGGTGGTACATGGAACACTGGCAAGCTCAGACATCTGTCATTGTCTGCAGCCACTTTCATTGTCTGTTGTTGTCAAAACTGAGCGTAGAAAGTCATGTGAAATGATTGGCCTTGGAGCATGTTTTGGTCTCTTCTACCTCTTACATGATAGCACTTGTTTTGAGAGGGCTGGTTCCTTTAAAGTTTAATGGGGTATTTCCTGTATTGGATATTTGTTTGATGGATACTTCTTTTTCATTTTTATTTGATATGAATGTATTACTGCAACAGCTGTGCAATATTGATTTATTTTCCAATATTTGTTTTAACCTTTTCAAACATTTGTTGTTGTTGTTGTTATTGCACTCTGATGATGATGATTGTTTTGCATTGTTATGTGCCTGAGTGTGTATCATAAGCATGTGTGGGTGCCTGTCTTTGTGCATGTGCACACATGTGTGGGTGTGCATAATTATGTGTGTGTGAATTACAGAGGTTGATACGTTAAGATACCCTCATTATTAACAAATACAGTCTGACACAGACCTAGAGATACTGCTGACCTTTTTTGCCCTCCTTTTCTTAGTGTGTGTGTGTGTGTGCACATAATTATATATGTTTTATATATATAATTACAGGGTTTGTGTTAACTGATCATATTTGTATGCCACATGTGCTGTAATTTTACTATAATGATCTTAGTAGTCTTGAAGACTACCTAATATAATGAAGACTACTGATCCCATTGATCATTACTTATTCTGATCATGAGCATCCTCCCATTTTTGGTATTTTTTAACTCTGTGCATTTTGTACTATATATAGAACATTTGCGCTTCTTACATACCATTCTTGTTGTTGTGTTAATCTGATGAACAGTCATTACCAAAGTTTACACTGTGTCAAGTCCAAAGATAAATGATTGATTGTCATTTTTATTGTTATTTGTGGTGAGCCCATTTGGCGAAGTGGTAATGAAGGTGCTGGGTCAGTAAGCAGGCAGACCTCAGTGTGATTTGACTTCAGCTCTCCTCTCTCTTCAAATGTTGTGGTTTATGGACACTGTCTTGTGACTTTGTCCATCACAGTTAACGACACGGTCAGATGGTTCACATCGCTGCCCATCTGGATGCGGAATCATTCTGGCGGTGACTGTGTATGTTGGAATAATTCCCCTCTTCCCCCACTTCCTGGACTGTTGGTTCCCACCAGAGCCTCTCCAGAGACAACGTTGCATGAACACTATACAGTTCAGTGGTATTGCCAATCTCAGCATAATCACATACAGTGTCTAGTCTAACAGTAAACTTATTAATTGTTTGAGTAAGTTGGCAAGGTACATTTTTTCCTTCTCCATTTGTGTAAGGAGGAGTGCCACTCTTTGAAGTTTGCTTTTCTAATACGTTATAGTTTTTAATTCCTAAGGAGATCAGGCACCATAGGCATGGGACTTTAGCGGTTGTAGGTTCAAATCCTGCAGTCAGCATCTTGTCACCCCCTCCCATTGCTTGCTGTCATCGTTTCAGGGTGGTCAACTTAGGGTCCAGTCCTTTGGATGAAATGAAAGGAACTTTGGATCAAACAGAAAGGTATTTAGATGAAACATTCAAACAGGAGAATATTTCAGTGAAGTAGAGCTTTCTAGAAGGATAAAGTTTGGATGAAATAGAAGGAAATTTCCCAAGGATGAAATGAAAACTTGGAACAAATAAAAAGGACATTTGGCTCTGAGGTCAAAAACAAGGGTTTCATGTGCCCTGGCCAATCTGCACACATCTGAGATTCCATTAACTGCTTTTTTTAAGCTCGGTTAATACTGGTCAAGAGATCAAAAGAGAGGTTTTGGTCCAGTTAGTATTTCCCCCTCAGTATTAGGTAATGGTCCATTCACCTGTAGTTTCAAACCATCAAGAGTCTCACTGATATGTATGGTTACAGAAGATAAGCACACTTTTGTCAGTTAATGCAAGTAGTTCCAAAAGCCACTGTGCATCAAGCCACAATAACAACAACAATATACTTTACTCATGCTGGTGGGAAATTGAAATTTAGTTACCCTTCAGCCTCATACACAATTATAAACAGCAACAAAAAGAAGAAAGCGGCGCCCCCTGGCAACAGGTTTGAAATGTACCTTCCTGCCCTACAGCAGATAGGGCTTGTTTAGAGATGAAGCACTTAAATAAGTGCTCAATGATTCATGATTAACATGAACACCTCCATCACTAACGAGCACCTCTCTTCAGAGAGCAGTGAATACTCAGTGCAGTCTTTCATCCGGATTCCACTGCACCAAGGTTGTTCCAAAATTCATAAGAGTTTACCCCGCCAATCAGAGTGGTTAGACTGTATGCGATGTGTCTCATTTAGTGTTTACAGGTATTTTAATTGTGTTAGTATTTGTACTTTGCACTGGTGCAAACTTGTAGATCTATGTTATCGAGGGGATCTTGGTGCCATTGCTAATGTGGAACGTTTTACCACCCGATATTCACTTGGATGATTTGTATTTTTAAGTGTGAAATAAAAACACACACAATGTATTAACATTTTAGTTGTTGCTGAAGTGTGTATGTGTGTGTGCGCGCGTGCATGCAGTTATGCTTTGTTTGAATAGATATACTTAGTATTCTGATGGCACTGATGTTTTATTACTATGCATTCCAGATGTTTGTGTAATTAAGTTGCCCAAAACACTCTATAAATTTACCATTATTATTCACAACAGCATTAGCAATGTAATTATCCACATTATAGCCCTTGAAGCAGTAATGCCATTTCACACACAAGCTGTAATTCTGTCAATGACAATCCTTGCCCGGAGTTTTGACTTTAAGTGCTGCATGGCGAACAACAAATACGCTAACGCTTTAAAGGAACTAGCCTTCCCAGGCTAAACTTCTCGTGTGCTTGGGGCTGGTTAAAAGAAAATGATCCGCAGTAAATGTTTTGCGACTGAACGTGCCATTGATTTTATATCGATTTTACAAGGTGACTTTTTGGGACACCACCAATAACTCTTGATTCACGAGGTCATTTTTGTCAAAATAAATAGCGTACTTTTCAACTTTTTATATGTGAAAATGATCCGCATTAAATGTTTTGCGACTGAATGTGCCACTGATTTTATATCGATTTTATAAGGTGACTTATAATTAAGGTGACTCTTAATTCACAAGGTCATTTTTGTCAAAATATATTGCGTTTTTCTTTTTAACCTTTTATATGTTTGTAGCAGTCATGCTTGTTTTAGATTTTTATTTTTTTAAGAATGTTAAAAATTCATACAAAAAAACAACAACTTTGTTCGCCCAATCTGAGATGGCTAGTTCCTTTAACTGAACACAGTGTAGCAACCAGGTCACCGCAGACTGCAGCGACCGGTAACACGTACTCTTACAGTGGTCGGTTACGACCTGAAACGAAGAATGAAGTGAGTGTCTCACCGCCTGCTGTGGGGTGTGACGTGATGAATACACACACAGTGCCACCCTTCAGTTTCATATTTGTGTATCGGTAAATCGCATCATCTGCAGATCCTGGGCATTTCATGTCTTCTTCCTTTAATTTAAATTATTTTCACATAAGTGATATTAGACTGATCTTACAATTATCGCAACAACATATGTCAACAAGTTGCACCGAAAATAAGAAAATTATATATATAACGTTTTTTTTGTTTGTTTTTTAAAGAAAACTTATTGCAGTCAAAAAATAAATACATATTGAACCTGTATCCATACAGATAGTTATTTTCACCTGATCTATATCTTGTACACACAGATCCTGAACAGAAAAAAGATTAAGTTTATAAATCTTTTAACCACCAAACGAAAAAACTCTCACCAAACCAAACAATTTCGAAACAGATCATTGCTTCAAACACAGGAACGGTCTTCACCTCATTTTTTGATAGCTTACAAACAGCGAAAATGCTCAGAGGTCTTAGAATTATTCAACACGGTTTGTTTCGCTTAAAGTGGAAGAGAGAGGGTGAGAGGGAGAGATTTCTTTTCAACGCCCCAACCGTGTAATAAATGATCAGAATGGAAAGAGGATTGGAACTTCCCTGCTGGACCCCCTCCACCCCTAACTAGAGTCGGTTGCAATTGCAAAGCTTTGTCACTAGAAAGTGTGTGCTATGTGCAGCAGCTGCAAACCGCATTTTGCATGAACATTATGTTTACAGCTGCAAACGCTCATTCTTAAGGAACTACAACTGCAAACGTGTATATTGTATGCGTTTACAACATTACGTTTACAAGTGCCGGGAACAAGATTAGGTCTACAACTGCAAACGTGCATACTGCATGCAGGGACGACATTACGTTTACAAGTGCCCGGAACAACATTAGGTTTACAACTGCAAACGTGCATTTTGCATGGACAACGTTACGTTTACAAGTGCCCGGAACAACATTAGGTTTACAACTGCAAACGTGCATTTTGCATGGACAACGTTACGTTTACAAGCGCCCGGAACAACATTAGGTTTACAACTGCAAACGTGCATTTTGCAGGGAAAACATTGAGTTTACAAGTGCCTGGAGCAACATTAGGTTTACAACTGCAAACGTGCATTTTGCGGGGACAACATTGAGTTTACAAGTGCCCGGAGCAACATTAGGTTTACAACTGCAAACGTGCATTTTGCAGGGACAACATTGAGTTTACAAGCGCCCGGAGCAACATTAGGTTTACAACTGCAAACGTGCATTTTGCCTGGACAACATTACGTTTACAAGTGCCCGGAGCAACATTAGGTTTACAACTGCAAACGTGCATTTTGCAGGGACAACATTACGTTTACAAGTGCCCGGAGCAACATTAGGTTTACAACTGCAAACGTGCATTTTGCAGGGACAACATTACGTTTACAAGTGCCCGGAGCTACATTAGATTTAGAACTGCAAACGTGCATTTTGCAGGGACAACATTACGTTTACAAGTGCCCGGAGCAACATTAGGTTTACAACTGCAAACGTGCATTTTGCGGGGACAACTTCGAAAACTGCCTCCCAGTTTTCTGCTGCGAAAGCAAAGTTGCTAATAGCAAAACAAAAAATAAAACATACAACA
>OY757551.1:10479225-10480674 GCA_963584105.1 Alviniconcha strummeri
TTTATTACACAGGGATAAAGATTTAAGCACGTGTCGGCTTTTTTTCAAATCTGTCCCTGATGACAATCACAGCAACAGAGAGAGAGAGAGAGAGAGAGAGAGAGAGAGAGAGAGAGAGAGAGAGAGAGAGAGAGAGAGAGTGACTGGGGTGGGTGTTAATGCACAATCAACAGGGCAGTCTGTATCATAATCCTCAATTTGAAGTTTTATTTCAGTCCTTTCTGCCCGCCGGACAAAACGTTTCTTAAGAAGGTTAGCTCCTTTCAACGACGGGTAGGGACACTGTCAGTACAAGACTAAGAGCATGCTGACGACGACCGTTCGCCTACCGATAGCATGTATTAAACGGTCGTTGCCTCTTGGGTGCAACCTAAATAAACAATTTCGCATTAAAATGCAACTTTTATAACTATATTGTTGCCCATTGTGTGGACATTTGCACGAAGACGTGGTTCAGTTACTCTTTCAGCGCACAGCTTACACTTACGCGAGAAATATCTTCACACAGCCCGTAAGCCAAACAAACTGAATAATGTGCGAAATATACTTGTCTGTGAAAATCAGCCTAAAGCAATAAACCTGCCCAAATAGTTTACATTTGCTTTGGATGTCAGAAAAAAAGAAAACCGTCAGAGCTAGAATGATTTTTCAAAATGGTTTGCACTGTACTTTTTGGGGGATGTGCGGACATGATCACTGTGGGTTCTCTATTTGATATATTTTTAGTATGTTCATGTACATGACTGCTATCTTTTTTCTAGCGTTTTTTCTTTCTTTTCTTTTTTCATTTTCTCCCCTATTTAGCTTTTTTTAATCAATAGGGCGCGCGCACGCGTGTGTGTGTATCAGTATGTGTACGTGCGCGCGTGTGGGACAGTGTATGGGTCTTCAAGTATCACCACAGTAGGAGTGAGAGCTTAAGCTAATTTATGAGACACGTATCGGTGTTGGTATATGTACACGTACATTGTTTTGTTCTGAACTATTTGTCATATTTATTTATCTTATCGATGCATACGTGTGAAAGCTAAAATTGGTTTTATCTCCCCTCGTCTAAAGGGCTACTTTAAGCCAGAGACTATAACTTATCAAAGTCTCTCTGTCGGTGTCGGTGTCTGAGTGTCTGTCTGTCTGTCTCTCTCTCGTGCTTTGAAATGCAGTTAACCTGTGCTGTTGACCAGGCGTTAAAATCCAAAAGCTAACTCTCGCGTGCAGGCTATAGTGCAGAGCTTGAGTTATCTCCAGTGTTCTAATGCAGAGCACGAGTTCTCTCCAGTGCCCTAATGCAGAGCTCGAGTTCTCTCCGCTGCTCTGCATTAGAATGCATAGCTCGAGTTCTCTCCGCTGCTCTAAATTCTAATGCAGAGTTGAGTTCTCTCTGCTGCTCTAGATTTTAATGCATAATTCGAAGTCTTTCCGGTGCTCTAATTCAGAGAGTAAGTTCTCTCC
>OY757551.1:10480874-10519213 GCA_963584105.1 Alviniconcha strummeri
AACAGTCCTTTTTTTTTTTTTTCTTTTCTTTTTTTTCTTTCCTTCTTCTTTTCTATGTCCAGACTTGCTGAAAATACTGGCCAGTGGCCTATTGCTTGCTCCGAAGCTTATATTTTTGTGTGTCCAAACAACGGAATGGCTGACAGTGTCTGGGATTTTTAACGTCCTCGCCGATGTTGATGCATTCGTTGGCACACGTGGGCTGAACGCCCACCGTAAGAGAGTCTTCACTGAAAGCACACTCCGAGCATCGATTTGAAGGAAGGATGTCGTAAACCAGTGCTTAGAGTCTGCACTGAAAGCTGACTCTGGGGAAAGTCCCTTGCCGCATGAGGGAATCGAACCCGTGTCAGTACTGGGCCTGGCATTTCGATCCGACGCTTCACCCACTGAGCTGTCCCGCCCCTGCTGTTGTCTGTTTGTGTTTTAGTCATTAAACGTTTTGGAGCCGCGAATCATCAGTAACACTCCAACGAGAAAAAAAACTTTGAGAAAAAAAGGGGAAAAAAAGGAGGAAAAAAAAAGGAAAAAAAAAAAAGGAAAAAAAAAAAAAAAAAAAAAAAGCAAGAAAAAGAAAAGAAAAAAAGCAAAAGAAAAAAATCATTAAAGTTACGCTTCTATTCATTTCTTTCGCCCTGATACAATCGCCATGGTTGACCGGAACTTAAATATCAAGCGACTTCATTGCTTGTTTACTGATTCTGTGTTTAGTCCTTTGAGACTAAAGAAGAGAGACTCTGACGGTAACTTGTTTAATTTCATGTCTTCATAGTCACAAGACGGTCTGTTAATGTCGCATCGGCAGAGCACGCGCGTGCTCAGCAAGTCACAATGATTTAAAGTTACGTCAGCATTATCTTTTGGTCGCGGCTGTACCGTTGATGGCTTATTGGTGCAGGCATCTCGCTAACACCGTCGCCGAAGTCGGGAAATTAATTTGTGTATTTGCTTACTTCCTTAATGCATTGCTGTTCTGTAGTTGCTGTCCAAAATGCCCCGCTGTTGTTTCTGTTGTTGCTTGTGTTGGCGTTGTTGTTGCTTTCTCTGATGTTACTGTTGTGGTTTTTCTTCTTCTCTTACATCGTTCTCGTCTTTAGGAAATTTGAAATTTGCTTGTACCGCCCAGTCAACCATGACGGGTATATCTCGTCTTCAGAAAGACAGCACACACTTTATAACATTTCCCAGAACAGTGGAACTGTTTCTGGAGGTGTTGTGGCGTAAACTGATAATTTTGTTCTCTTGATTTCTTGCAGGAAAATCTGTTCCTCTTACTGAAGAAAATGGAACAATAAACCGTTAGATGATTTTTTTGTTTTTTGTTTTAATCTCAAATTTTAAGGAAAGAAGAAGAATTAATTGCGAATGCGTTTGTGTGTGTGTGTGTGTGGGGGGGGGGGGGGGGGGGGAAGGTGATATTACATTTGTATGGAAACGGATACGAAAACCTGTGCAGCAACGGCATCAGTTCCCACCCTACTTCGATCGAGAAATGACTTCCGTAACAGGGAGCTGTTTTCATACAAGTGAATTTAAATTTACGAGCGATCACTTCGCTTGATATAAAGTCAATTATTCAACTGTCCAAACTGAAAAAGTGCTACTTTAAGTTTCTGCAGTTGACTATATTACATCAACAACTGGGTACACTTCTTGTTGTGCTTTCGTTGTTGCTGTTGTTGTTTTTAACCGTATAACTACTTAAAACATCACACCTTCTTGTAGTACATTCATGTTCATCCCGAGCCCCCCCCCCCCCCCCCCTTTTTTTCTTCTCTTTAATTTTTTTTTTTTTTTTTTTTTTTTTTCCTTATTGGTTTGTCTGTTTTTGCCTCGGCTCTAATCATGTAACACGAACATAAATGAGAATGGGTTATCGATCTCAACTTACTAAAGTGGAAAAAGTACGTAGAATTAAAGAACTTGCTCAGAAAACAACAATAATAACAAAACAAAAACAAAACAAACAAACAAAAAGGAAAATAATCGTGGAATTTGGGACCCGCAAAAGCATGATGGGCACAATGCAGATAGCCGAGGATAATGTTGCATGGCTGTACTCTATGCTGACACAGTACAGGCACCTGACATCCTACGCAGCCCCCTCCCCCACCCGTCCACCTCCACTCGCCGATCAAGTATATCCGCCGATCAAGTTCTCAACGGTAAAAATGACTGTGATCAACTGAAACAATTAACAGCAAAAGTCCACCGAGGTGTTATTCAACAAAGCGGTAGGAAATTCCTATTTTAACAGCCATTTTGGGTCACCAATGTCGTCAGAACCACCCAAGCAGTCATATCAAGCGAATGGAGCTAGTTCAGTATGGGATGCGCCACTGACATTTTATCTAGATCCTTTGTGCTGATGCAGACAAAACAACCGATCATGTACTGACCAGTTACAGACGGTAATTAAACTCATTTTGATCGCAAAGTATGGCTTCCTTCGCAAGATATGAACCAGACTGATGGCGTTTAAAAGGTCCCAGGAATTTCAGACCGCTTCCTTGGATAACGGAGTGGATTTTGTGACTCCAAAAATTGTCACAAGGCAAAAACCCCAAAACTGAATATCCAAAAGTATAGCGCCGCAAAAAAGTATAGCGCCGCCCCTCCCCCCCCCCCCCCCCCCCCCCCAACCCCCCTCCTTCCCCACCGACGACACCACTACTCCTCTCTCGATACGGATCTACACCCACCGATTAGGCCTAGGCGCAGTTGGTGTAACTTTACTTCTTTATGCGTACTTCACGCTGACCCAGCGGCCCTGTGTGTCAACGACATCACGCGCAGGCAGACGGCGACAGGCTCACATGAGGTTGGCTGACCGTATCATGGTCACGAAGGTTTGGTAGACGCTGCACACTTCACGCCTGCGTTGAGCAGATAGATCGTGGCCGTACTGACATCGCTGAACGTAAAGTGCGGTCGCTCACCGAGCCTGCTTTAAAAGTAGCAGACGACAGTTTTGAAAGAGCAAACGAAACTTTTGCGACTGAAGAGTTTCGCCAAATAATGTCTGATACCTGTTGCGCGTGACTACATTATCCAAACTGAGCCAGACTGAGTGTGGGTCTGCATATTGTGTGTGTTGTGGGAAGTCGCTGAGTGAATCGAAAAAGGAAAAAGAATCGTTTCCAATGGTTTGAATCAGCAGAATTGCCAACCGGAGGTGGTAAAGAGTCATAATTGTCGTCTGCATGAAATGAGGGCTGGCCCGACTGTCATGTCCAGTGTCATTTAAAACAGAGGTAAGGACGTGCGTGTGTGCACGCATGCACTCACACATACACACACGCCGCGTGTGTAAACACACATAGGCCTACACGCACACGGCTTGTGCAGACACAAACACACAGATATAAAATTGTACACAACGTTTGATTTTGTCCCCGTGTCTAGACGAAAGTGATCAGATCTACCCAGCTGATCTATTTGTTAGAATAATCCAAAGTGATCGTGGTGCTTGATATAATGTGTAAACACGGTATATCATACTTGTTGGTTTGTTATTGCAGATGTGTATTATTATCATCTTTATAACTTTTGTATTTTATTTTTAATTTTAATTTTATATGATTGTTACAATCGGGAATTGTCAATGGCAAATGCAACTGACTTTCCAAGAGGAAAGCCAGGTTATGCAGTGTCGCATTGCCCAGTCCCTCAGCGTTAGGCTGTCATAGCGGAAGTGATCATCACTCATCAGTGATGGCCAGCTTTGGGCTGGTAAGTAAGTAAGTTGGTGTCCATTTCGGTACGGTGGCCACGCGTCATTTCCCCACACCTTCAGGTGATGGAAATGTTACATGCTTTCACGGTGGCAAGGCCGGCAGTGATCAGCGTTAGGGTCGGACTGAGGACCGACAGAAATCGGGACTAATAATAATATGATAGCGGTCATTTCGATAGCGCCATATCTCACCGACAAGGCTGAGCATACCGTGCCTTGCAAGATCAGGAAACGTGTACACGTAAAAAACAGCGCACAGAAGGAATAGAGCAGGCACGAGATTTTGCAGCACTCCGTTGAATAATTATGCTTGCTCAGAAACTATATGCACATAAGTATGTTGATTCTGCGTTAGTGTACTGCACGCTGGCCGCCCAGAAAGTACATACGTAGGCTACTTCATGGCGCGTCCGTTGCCATATGTGACGGTTCGCCTCTTTTGTACCTAGAACTCCACCTCGATCCAGTGGGTATTTCCAAAACCGTTCTGCACATTCCGCCTTGCCTTTTGGTGTAGCTAACGCTGGTTCATAAATGAAGAGATTACGACAAAAGCCAGGTGTTTTTCATTTATTTTTTAATCCAAACACATAAAATGCTCAAAAGAACGCCTTTTATTAAGACAAAACGCATGCCGGGGTAATCCCCTTTATCACGTTACAAAACAACACAACAGTTAAACGGTGAAAAACGATGTCTGCGTGTGTAGAGGATGGGGGAGGTTGGGAGTGAGGGTGGGGGGAGGCAGATGTTGATGACAAATTAGTGTATGTTATTGTTAATATTGTGTTTTGATGTCGGCTGTTTCATCTTGATTTTAAAATGTACGCGTATTGGGCTGACCTGTGAAAGGCGCTCTAAAACCCCACAGTTGTTTTGGTTATGTTTAAAACATCGTCGTCCTCCCAGGATCACTCTAAATTCTAGTAAAGGCCGGACACTCACTCCAAACCTCGCTTTCCGGCACCTTCCTCACAAACATGACCCTTCCTCCAGTGAAGCATGTCGTAAACAAGGTTTCAAGGTTTTATTGAGCTTTTGTCCCCTGTGGGCTAGAAACCGATACTTGGAGTTTGGGACGGACAACCATCTCCACTGCTCCTTCTCTAGACCCCATCTCCGCTCCTTCCTCCCTAGACACCCACCTCCACTCCTCCTTTCCTAGACACCCACCTCCACTCCTCTAGACACCCATCTCTACTTCTCCTTCTCTAGACCCCATCTCCGCCTGTCCTTTCCTAGACACCGACCTCCACTCCTCCTTTCCTAGACACCCACCTTCACTCCTCCTTCTCTTAGACACCCATCTCCACTCCTCCCTCCCTAGACACCCATCTCTACTCCTCCTTCCCTAGACACCCATCTCCACTACTCCTCCAGACTCCCATCTCCACTCCATTCCTCCTTCCCTAGACACCCCTCTCCACTCCTTTCTTAGACACCCATCTCCACTCCTTTCCTAGACACCCATCTCCGCTCCTCCATCCCTAGACACCCACCTCCGCTCCTCCTCCTCTAGACACCCATCTCCACTCCTCCTTCTCTAGACACCCATCTCCACTCCTCCTTCTCTAGACATCAAACTCCGCTCATCCCTCCCTAGACACCAATTTCCGCTCATCCCTAGACACCCATCTTCCCTCCTCTCCACTTCTCCCTAGACACCCATCTCCACTCCTTCCCTAGACAGCTATCTCCACTCCTCCTTCCCTTGAGACCCATCTTCACTCCTCCTTCACTAGACACCCATTTCCACTCCTCTTTCCTTAATCACCCATATCCACCCCTCCCTCCCTAGACACCCATCTCCACTCCTCCTTTCCTAGACACCCACTTCCACTCCTTCTCTAGACACCCATCTTCACTCCTTCCCTAGATACCCATCTCCACTCCTCCTTCCCTAGACACCCACGGCACCTTCACTCCTCCTTCTCTAGACACCCATCTCTAGTCCTCCTTCCCTAGACACCCATCTCCACTTCTTCACTAGACACCCATCTCCACTCCTCGCTCCCAGACACCCATCTCCACTCCTCCCTTCCTAGACACCCATCTCCACTCCTCTTTCTCTAGACACCCATCTCCACTCCTTCCCTAGACACCCATCTCCACTCTTCCCTCCCTAGACACTCATCTCCACTTAGACACCCATCTCCACTCCTCCTTCCCCACACTCCGAGCATCGCTTTCCGGCACCTTCCTCCAAACTCTGCCAGATTTAGTTACGCCACTGAAGGGGCACTCTTTATCTCCGCGCAGCTGTCCACCGACGCGGTCAGCGCTCTCCGAAAGGTTCGGGTACTAATATGACTGTAGAAGCAACCTAGCACCAAAGCACGCACGCAAACATGAGACGCATCCACCCCGGGTTAAAAAAAAAAAAGAAGAGTTCCGTCTCGATTCAAAAGATTGTGGTTTTATTTGTGCTGGTGTAAACTTTATTGGCGGTTATAAAAGACATATCTTGTTTTATCTGAGTTGTTTGTAACAAACGTACTACTGTCTGAGCACCAACAAAAAACTGCTTGTTAGAGGACAGTTTTCTGGACACTATGGCGTAACTAAATACGGCAGGGGTTGAAGGAAGGATGTCGTAAACCAGTGCTTGGACTTTGCTCCTTCCCTAGACACCCATCTCCACCCCTTCCCTTGATACCCATCTCCACTCCTTCCCTGGACAAGGATGGACACTCATCTCCACTCCTTCCCCATAGCCGTCAGATTATGGAAGAGCATTCCCCACGAAGCGCCCTCTGCTGGCACCCTGACTAACTTCAGCTCTGCAGCTGAGGACGGGGTGAGGTCTACGTGCAAACTCCAAGCATGGTTTACGACATCCATCCTCCAACCACTGCCATCGTTTATTACACCACAGGTCTCGAAAAACTGTGAGCTAACGACCAGTTTTTAGACGTTGCTCAAACGGCAGTAAGTTTGTAACAGACAACTCAAATTATATGAGACGTTCCTTTTATAACTGACACCATTGCTTACGCCAGCACAAATAAAACCAAATTCATTTGAATCGAGACGGACTTTTAAAAACAACAACTTTATGCGGGTGCTTGGGCGCTATGTTAAATTGCTTCCACGGTCTTAGTACCCAAACCTTTCGGAGGGCGCTGACCGCGTCGGTGCATGGACAGCTGCGCGGAGATAAAGACTGCCCACTGTGGCGTAACCAGTTCTGGCAGCGTTTGGAGGACTGTGCCGGAAAGCGATGCTAGGAGTGTGGTCCGCTTGTTGACATCCCCCCCCTCCCCCCGCCCCCATACCCCCTCACCCCCCACCTCAACGTCTCCTTTACCCGCTTTTGTTGTGTGATTTTTAGGCAGGTGTGACTGTTTTATTCCCCACGCGCGCTGTCTTTTATCTCGTCCGGCCTACACGTACACGGTGTGAGATCTGTTCCTCATGTAATAAGAGATTACCAGAAAGCTAGGCAAAAATAGGATTTTTTTAAATTTTTATACCAACTGGCTGTAAAGCGCTACTTACAGCGGAGTCTGTAACCTTGTTTCTGCACCACAAGGTTGTGTTGTTTCAGATGAAAACAATAATCAGTTTTTTTTGCTACGTGATGCAGAAACTGGAGTTTGGTTGCAGTACGTGTCTCGTTTTACGTCTAGGTCGTGTTAATTAATGATCGTCAGTGCATCGTGCGACGCGCGTGTTTATTATCATTGGCGGGAGCCGCCACAAGTATGCTTTTTGTCGCGACAAACATAATTTTGTTGCGTCAAAAGTTTTATTGCAACAAAAAAGTTTGCCGCGACAAAAGTTTTGTCGCGAGAAGCATACTTTTGTCGCGACATAAAAAACGTTCTTTGTCGCGACAAACACGTGTTTGTCACGACAAAACTTTTGTCGCGACAAAAAGCGTACTTGTGGCAGCTCCCGACATGTCTCAACTAACACTATGCCATATTGTTTCACATAATTATGTCTCAGCATGCACTAAATGTATAAATAATGCCTTCTCAGCTAATTCATCACCCCCACCCTCACCCCTCACCCCCCACACCCCCACACCCCGTCATTTATTTTCAGACAAAAAGCATATTGTGTGACTAGAACCATGTGACCCGGTTTGGCCTCGCGGTAGGGCTGGTAACCAGAAGGCCCTCGGTTCGATTCCGCTTCGGCTCTCTCTTCTCTTTAAAAGTTGTGATCTGTGGCTCTCATTGCTGCCCATTTTAATGCAGGAGTCAATCTGGTGGTGACAGTGTAGCGAAAGGCATATAATCTCCCTCTTCCCCCACTTCCATTCACCCGTCCCTAATAAGCCTTATGGTTTCTGTGGACGTAAAGCATCATGAAAGAACTCAAACAGTTAACCAGACTTTTACTTGCGATGTGTCAGCTTGTGTTCCACTTTGATACAATGTTTTTGGTCAAAGCGTTCAGTTAAAAAAATTAGTAATCTATAATTCATTAGACCTAAGGTAGTAATATCGAAGCGAGGGACTAACTCCAAGTGAGGCTTTTGTAATGTGTATTTTCATCCTGATATGTCTCAAAATGGTTTGTTGTTTTTTTCTTTCTTTTTTATATGTTGTTGTTGTTGTTTGTTGTTGTTTTTCTTCTTCTTCTTCTTCTGATGTCTCAAAATGTTTTTATATTTTTTTATATGTTGTTGTTGTTCTTCTTCTTCTTCTCCTCCTTCTCCTTCTCCTTCTTCTTCTTCTTTAATCATGTCTTAACTCACACTAAAGAATGTAGCTGTATAAACTTTAAGTGCGGCATATCTGAAATAGGTCAAGTCGGACTGACCCAGATTTTTATCGTCCCGATTTCGTGATGCGATTTGGATAGGTTTTGTCGTGTTTTTGTTTTTGTTTGTCCCCCCTTCCCTCCACTTTCCCAGACAGACGGACAGGCATAGGTAATCACAAACAGTCGATGGCTGAATGTATCTGGTTGAGTAGAATTAATACTGGTGTGTGTGTGTGTGTGTGTGTGTGTGTGTGTGTGTGTGTGTGTGTGTGTGTGTGTGTGTGTGTGTGTGTGTGTGCTGATGTGACATGAGTACGCACCCGTTTATAATTTATGTGATTTTTGTGTGTGTGTATGTGTGTGTGTGTGTGTGTGTGTGTGTGTGTGTGTGTGTGTGTGTGTGTAACTTGAGTACACACCCGTTTATAATTTATGTTATTTTATATTTGTGTTATAGATTTTTGTGCAGCATAACTTGTCTATGTTGTAAACGCAAATGTTTTGGCATTCCTTTACATGTTCTTAAATTAATGAGCCTTATATTAGTTAAGTTGAATTGCCCGGTGAGGGATGATTACAGTTTTTTGACTTGACGTGACGTCTTGGCTCGGCCTACCAGGACTATTGCATAAGAGAGGAAGGAACTCGCCTTCTCAAAATGTGTTTTGTTCAACGGAAGATCAAACCTTAAATACGAAAGGCTTTGGTTTGAAATGCCAATTAAATTGATTTTATATGTCTGTTTTATACGTAAAAGAAACAGCATCACACACATTAAAATGATTCACATATAATAGTCACAGGTAGAATGATAGCAGTTTTCATCCTATCCTTCACACCCGGTACTCACACTCAGCATCTTTCTTTTTTAATCCGTGTAGGGACAGCCACACGTTTTAAAACGGAATCTGGAAGTTTTTAACTTCTTCTTTTATTTTCTTCTGTACCGACTGGGCCTCGCGGTAGGTAAA
This sequence comes from Alviniconcha strummeri, assembly GCA_963584105.1. NCBI lineage: Eukaryota > Metazoa > Mollusca > Gastropoda > Provannidae > Alviniconcha > Alviniconcha strummeri. The sequence continues at coordinate 10,490,298 of OY757551.1, forward strand.
CATGGTGCTTAACGTCCACAGAAACCATAAGGCTTATTAGGGACGGGGAGAAGGGGGTATAGAGGGGGGAGGGGAGGGAGGGAGCATATATACCGTTCGCTACCCTGTCACCACCAGAATGACTTTTGCATTAAGGTGGGCAGCGATTAGAGCCATTTTAATGTTTCATAATTGTGAGGGACAAAGTCACAAGGCAGTGTCCACAGACCACAACTTTTGAAAAGAATGGAGAGCCGAAGCGAATTCGAACCGAGGTCCCTCCGCTTACCAGCCTAACGCCTTACCGCTAGGCCAAACCGGCTCACTGGGCAAAACGCGTGTTGTGGAATGGTCTATAGTAGTCAACAGAGCTGGTACAGTGGTAGCACGCCGCACTAACAGTAACGCAACTCGAACATAGCCTCACCACCGGTGTCACAATGACAACGGCCACACTTCCTTGTAACAGCGGTATAATACACATGGCAGTGACAAAAGCCAGGACACGTTTGAAGCAATAGCTGAAGTGGGAAATTCCTGTAGTAAAAGCTTGGCTCGGGCTTAGAGTTGTACTCATTATTACAGTATTGCTGTAGATTGCATATAGGAACTGAAATAAAACATATCGAGAGATTTTTTTTTTTTTTTTTTTTTTTTTAAAAGAACAAAAGAAATCATGGCGCGGATTCCGCAGGCAAAGGAACAAAATTATACTTTACACCGAAAAAAGCCTTCTCTCTGTCTGTCTGTTTCTCTCTCTAGAACATTCATTGCCACATCATTGCCGTGTGTGTATTAGTGTGGGTGTGTGAGTGTATGTAATATGTGCATACATGTGTGTGTATATGTATATCACTTCTATATCTTTTACCTTTTTTTAAATTTATTTTTATATACATTATTGTTGTGGTGGTGGTGGTTTTATTATTAGATTTTTTTCTTTTTATTTTTTATTTTTTTGGTATCCGATTCCATTTCTTTGTTGTCGTTTTCTTAAGCTTGATTTTATCCCTCCCCTTCCCCTGCTCTCTCTGTAAAATCTTTTTTTTTTTTTTTTTTTTTTAACTTTTCGCTCCAGTTGTTTTTCCCTTTTTTTCTCTTTAATTTTTTTTTTTTTTTTCCTTTGCGGTCGCTGTCTCGTTTATTATTATTATTATTATTATTATTATTGATGTTCTATTTGTCTGTATCCTTCTATCATAATATTTCACTGTGATTGTCTTGGTTATTAGTAGTACTGTAGCAGCGGCAGATATGTGAGTCGGCCTTTGTGTTAATATCTTCACAGTTTAATCAATCAATCAATCTCTCTCTCTCTCTCTCTCTCTCTCTCTCTCTCTCTCTCTCTCTCTCTCTCTCTCTCTCTCTCTCTCAACGCCTAAAACTCCCTGCTTGAAATGACTAATAATGCAAAGATCATAGACACGTGCAGCACGACAGTGAACCCCCCCCCCCCTCCTCCTCGTCTTCCTCAGCCTCCTCCTGTCCAAACGGACCTAACCTCCCCCCCCCCCCCCTCCTCCTCGTCTTCCTCAGCCTCCTCCTGTCCAAACGGACCTAACGCTGTTATCCTTGAGTATCAAAGTTTTCGAGTTAGTTCGTCATCACCACCATCATCATCATCACCATCGCTTTTCGTAAAACGACAGTAGATGTTAGTACAATAATATGTGTGTGTGTGTGTGTGTGTGTGTGTGTGTGTGTGTGTGTGTGTGTGTGTGTGTGTGTGTGTGTGTGTGTGTGTGTGTGATGAGGCCAGAGCACACGTAGTCAGCGTTTCTGATTAGTTTTTTGCTGCTTCACGGAGACACTTCTCTGACTACAATAATTCTGTGCGTGGTGTACTTAGAACGCCGTTTGGTTGTTACATGTCTGGTGCCACATGAAACTGCTGCTGTCTCGGTGGCATTCAGTGGGCACTATACAACCATGCAACCAGTTTACAGTGTGTACATCATGCAAAGCCACATACGTAGGGTGCATATGTGTTTAGCTGTAACCTACCACCTGCGCTTTGGTTCGCGTTTTTCTCTCTGAAAGCTGGTCAAAGGACAATATTGAAGCAAATAGTGATTTATGTAGACTGTGTGACTGACATTACGTTTGGTTCAGTCTTTTAGGTAAGATGTATTGGACCATTTTAAATCATAGTTATATTTGACTCGGTTTGGGGTGAGACGTAGTAAAGCAAACTACATGGTTTGTAGGTTTTGTGTCTGTGAATGTTGCGTAGTGAGTGGTTCACTTTCTGATACTAAGACAAGCTGAGGCAACTGTGGCGATGTAGCCTGCGGTATGTGTGAGTGTTACGTTATGACTGATTCAGCCTTTCAAATGCAATAAATAGGTCGACCTAACAGACATGGCTTTTACAGGGGGAAGCGAAGTAGAAGTAGTGTCATGTAATTATCTGATCATCCTGATGTGACCCTGTGCAGTTGACAGGAGGTTAAAATCAAAAGTACTAACTTATTCAAATGCAATAGATCGATCAAACAAACATACATAGAGATAGATCTAACATATACCTATAGAGAGAGAGGGGGGGGGGCGGAAGAGAGAGAGAGAGAGAGAGAGAGAGAGAGAGAGAGAGAGAGAGAGAGAGAGAGAGGTCTAACATATACATAGAGATAGATCTAACATATATGTAGGAATAGATCTAACCTATGCATCGAGATAGATCTCTCATATACGTAGAGATGGATCTAACATATACATAGAGATAGCTCTCTCATATACATAGAGATAGATCTAACGTATACGTAGAGAAAGATCTAACATATACATTTCTTTTATAGAAGAAATAAGGCGAAGAAGTATCAGATATTTGATGTTCCTTTAGTGACCCTGTTCGGTTCACTGGACGTTAAAATCCAGTCAGGCCTACTAACTAATGTTTGGTCGCATCAGGGAAAACAGAATTCATCAAATCACAAGTGGGAATTCAGTCATTTTTATGACACGTAACTTAATTACGTCATTCTAAGTTTGAAGGGTACTGGAAAAAATAACCATTAGAATGAGGGGGAAAGCCGCAGAAATGAGAGAGGCAGAATTCGTGGCAGCAGAGGAAGCATGCAAATCTACTGTAACTTAGTCCAGACTTGAAAGAGGGAACAATTAGTAGCTCTGGGTCCTGAGGGGAGAGGACTTTCATTTCTGCAAACCCGCAGTGGGGTCCTGCGGACGCAGAAATTAAGGTCCCCTCTGTGTGAGAACGCAGTGCTGACAAGTGTTCTCCCTTTAAAGCCAGGAGTAGGTCAGAATATAGCCACGCGTGCTTTGTCCACTGCCATGAACTTCTTCCTTGTCCTAATTTCTACCTTCCCGGTTCATTCGCCTTCATTTTTTTTTTCTCTTCAAATTCTCTCCAATTTTTTTCTCTCTCTTCCCCCCCCCCCCCCCCCCACCACCACCTTTTTTTCTCTTTTTTTTTCTTTTTCTTTTCACACTGCGTTTGTTTTGGCTGATGCAGGTACCTGTGTGGGAACCCCGAAGGGAGGCCGGGGATGTCTGATGTTCCCGTCCTGTCTAGAATCTCAGGGCTATCATTTGATTCCCCTTTCCTATCTTGTTTTTTTCTGCCTAGTCCTTTTGCTCTTTCTGTCTTGTCTTTTTCTGCTAATGGTCCATTCTCCTGACTTTCTTCCAGAAAACTCTCAAATATTTTTCTTTAAGGGTTAAGCTTTTTTGTATGGTTCTTGTTGATGAGATGATAGTTGGTAGGTGCAGCTGGCTGCTATATGTCATTGGTATTTGCCATGATGCATTTATGTAACATTTATTTTATTTTATATTGTGTCTGTCCATTCCTTTTTTTTTTAATCTTTCTTTAACCTGGTATCGATAAATTAGACGGAATGGTCGACGATACCAGCATGTCCTAGCCGTATGTGCTCTTTTGACAGGGGTAATATTGAAGGGACTAACCCTTCGAAAATTTGTGTCTCATGTTTGTGTATGTATGTTTTAGGTTTGCGAATTGATTGGTTTTGTAGAATGACTTGACAGAGGGTTGATATATATATATATGTGAGAAGAGTTTAGAAACGTGTATTTGCTTATGACCAGAGTTTGACTGTCCTGAAATGACCCTGTGTGGTTGACAGGACATTAAAATCCAAGTACTACTAGAATTACGATAATAGGTACCAAAATATGTGCTATTGTGCATTGATAGATAGAAGGATTGTTAGGTCTTTAGTGTTGCAACAGTGAATTAGACAAACGTGTGATTTTAGTGGCTTGTGTTCCGACCTGGTGTAAAAGAATTTTGAATGTGTGATTAGTCCTGAGCTTACCCTATGCGGCTGACGGGACGTTAAAATCCAGGAACTAGGAACCTTAATTCCTGCAGTCTCGATTCCTGCAGTGGCACCCACTGAGGCGATCGAGACATATTGAATCGCATATAGTGATAGACGTAGATTGTGTAGCCTACGTATGCATATGTGTTACTTTTCAGCTGAGTGCGACAGACGAAACCCAGTAAGTGCGTTTCTGACGTCACGATGCTGCAGCCCTGATGTCCAACAATGATAGAAGTAATGAGCGCGCCTTTGTCTCGGAGTGTGTTATGTGTGTTACATGTCGTTAGCGGAAAACAATTAAGAATGTCGGCTTGATTTCGTGTCTAATGCGGTCATTGGCCCCACGGCAGTTGCGGTCTCATACGTCTTATAGTAGTGCAGTTCTGTCATTTGACTGATAGACAGGTGTGTGTGTGTGTGTGTGTGTGTGTGTGTGTGTGTGTGTGTGTGTGCGTGTGCGTGTGTGTGAGTGTGTGTGGTCTGTGTAGTGTGTGAGTGTGTGTATGTGGTCTGTGTAGTGTGTGTGGTCTGTGTAGTGTGTGTGTGTGTGTGTGTGTGTGTGTGTGTGTGTGTGTGTGTGTGTGTGTGTGTGTGTGAGAGAGAGAGAGAGAGAGAGAGAGAGGGAGAGAGAGAGAGAGTCCCCCAGAATGTCGACGGTAGCGCGCTGTCTCATACAGACATCTTCATCATAGTAATCAAAATTATGATCCTTATTATCATTAGCTCATTACTGCGCCATATTCGTTTCTTTATTCGTTGACTGTCTCTTTTCAGTCTGGCCAGACGCACAACGACATTAAGGGGACCGTGGTGACTGCATTGAGAGGACCGTGGAGACTGCATTGTGAGGACCGTGGTGACTGCATTGAGGGACCGTGGTGACCGCATTAAGGGGACCCTGGTGACTACATCAAGGAACCGTGGTGACTCGCAGAAGCACAAACAAGCCAACCCTGAGTGGACTTTAGCATGAGCAACTCCACCGCAATGTCCGGAATGGGGGGATCAGGAATGTCTGGAATGGGCGGCATGGGCTCAGGAATGACTCAAATGCCCGGAATGACCGGAATGACCGGAATGACCGGCATGACCGGGATGCCAGATATGGGCGGAATGATGGTTTGTATGAGAACACCACCGATTTTAATGATTTATTACTTTTACTGTTTTCCGACTCACAAACCGCAGTCGCCTGTTTGCACAGAAACCTGATACAAATTGTGTAAGCACAATGAGATGTGACAGTTGCTGCCAGCCAGAGAGGTGTTTTTTTTTTAATGATAGCTGCTGCTGCAGTGGCTTGTTGGATATACACTCCTGCCACCGTCCCCCAAACCACTGGTATTATTGCAGCTGCTACTACTACAACGACTGCCGCTGCACCGTAAAACTTGAAACGCTGTTGCTAGCAACACCACAGCTTGTGTGTGTGATGGGGTGCCCTGTGCAGGCGTATTACTGATAAGGACAAATCATGATATGGCATGATGAGGTGCCGTGTGCAGACGGAGAATTCATGATATGGCAATATGTGGTGCACTGTGCAGACGGTTCACTGATAAGGACAAATCATAATATGGCATGATAGGGTTCGCTGTGCGGACGGTTCACTGATAAGGACAAATTATGATGTGGCGTGATGTGGTGCACTGTGCAGACGGTTCACTGATAAGGACAAACCATAATATGGCTTGATAGGGTTCGCTATGCAGATGGTTCACTGATAAGGACAAATCATGATATGGCGTAATGTGGTGCACTGTGCAGACGGTTCACTGATAAGGAAAAATCATGATATGGCATAATGTGGTGTACTGTGCAGACGGTTCACTGATAAGAACAAATCATGATATGGCATGATGTGGTGCACTGTGCAGACGGTTCACTGATAACAAATTATAATGTTTCACACACACAAATGCAGACGTCCTCACTCACGCCTCCACCTAGTTGTACATATAATTCCGTCTCGTTTTAGCCACATGTGTTTTACGTCATTATATCTCCTGTGGTTAACATCGTTTTTATTGTTGTTCCTTTCTTTGCTCTTGTTGTTTTAAACAGAGCAGCAATACGGCACGTATACGCTTGTGCTTTTTTTTCGAATGTGGGTGTGGGCGAGAGGTGGAGGGGGCGGGGGGGGCGGGGGTCTTCGTTTGTTCCCGTGAAGTTTGTCACAGTGTGTGCCAACATTTCGTGATGCAGTGTGCGCAAGTTGCGGTAGATCAGGCGTTTTGCATCCCTGTACACGTAATGACTGGCTTCGTTTGATTCCAGATGTACTTCCATGCTGGAAATTCGGAATACATCCTCTTTGAGGAGCTGCATACACATACAGAATCAGGTAAGGGCTAATCGTGCTATGGCTTAATGTGGTGCACTGTACAGACGGTTCACTGATGAGGACAAACCATGATATGGCGTGATGGGTTGCACTGTGCAGATGGTTCACTGATTCAGACAAAACATGATATGGCATGATGTGGAGCGCTGTGCAGACGGTTCACTGATAAGGACAAATCATGATATGACAGAATGGGGTGCACTGTGCAGACGGTTCACTGATAAGGACAAATAATGATATGGCATGATGGGGTGCGCTGTGCAGACGGTTCACTGATAAGGACAAATCATGATATATGGTATGATGGGCCGGGTGTGCACTGCACAGTCGGTTCACTGATAAGAACAAATCACGATAAAGCATGATGGGGTGCACAGCGCAGACGGTTCACTGATAGGACAAATCATGATGGGGTTCGCTGTGCAGACGGTTTACTAATGAAGGAAGCCGTTGTTGTTGCAGAAATGGTGCACGGCATGCAGAAGGAAGCTGTTTGTGTTTTTGTGTTGTTGTTGTTGCAGAGATGGTGCACGGCATACTGAATGAAGCTGTTGTGTGTTGATATTGCAGAGATGGTGCACGGCATGCTGAAGGAAGCCGTTGTTGTTGCGGAGATGGTGCACGGCATGCTGAAGGAAGCTGTTGTTGTTGCTGCAGAGATGGTGCACGGCATGCTAAAGAAAGCCGTTGTTGTTGCAGAGATGGTGTACGGCATGCTGAAGGAAGCCGTTGTTGTTGCAGAGATGGTGCACGGCATGCTGAAGGAAGCTGTTGAGTGTTGTTGTTGTTGCAGAGATGGTGCACGGCATGCTGAAGGAAGCTGTTGAGTGTTGTTGTTGCAGAGATGGTGCACGGCATGCTGAATGAAGCTGTTGTGTGTTGTTGCAGAGATGGTGCACGGCATGCTGAAGGAAGCTGTTGTGTGTTGTTGCAGAGATGGTGCACGGCATGCTGAAGGAAGCTGTTGTGTGTTGTTGCAGAGATGGTGCACGGCATGCTGAAGGAAGCTGTTGAGTGTTGTTGTTGTTACAGAGATGGTGCACGGCATGCTGAAGGAAGCTGTTGAGTGTTGTTGTTGTTGGAGAGATGGTGCACGGCATGCTGAATGAAGCTGTTGAGTGTTGTTGTTGCAGAGATGGTGTACGGCATGCTGAAGGAAGCTGTTGTGTGTTGTTGCAGAGAGGGTGCACGGCATGCTGAAGGAAGCTGTTGTGTGTTGTTGCGGAGATGGTGCACGGCATGCTGAAGGAAGCTGTTGTGTGTTGTTGTTGCAGAGATGGCGGGGGCCTGTGTGGTCATCTTCCTGGCTTCCCTGCTCTACGAGGTGTTCAAGTGGCTGCGGGAGGAGCTGTTGCGTCGTCACAACGTGCAAGTGGCGCAGCTGCTGCAGCATGGAACTCCGGAGGAGAGAGCGGCTGTGTCCGCCATCGTGTGAGTGCTGTGACCGTGTGTGTGTGTGTGTGTGTGTGTGTGTGTGTGTGTGTGTGTGTGTGTGTGTGTGTGTGTGTGTGTTCAGTGTGTGCCTTGAGTGAATGAGAGAGAGAGAGAGAGAGAGAGAGAGAGAGAGAGAGAGAGAGAGAGAGAGAGAGAGAACTCGAACTCGAAAGGTTTATTTTACAAGGATTGTAGTTTAGGTACATTCAAAACCCTGTCTAACAACTAGTCCTTGCTAAGCTACTGATGAACAGATATCAAATTACAGGCATTATTTATATACATATAGGCTTGAATGAGTGAGTGAAACGTTATACATGAGAATTTCCACAGTAAACATAGCGTGCTCACAGCGCCAGATGAACACATGCCATACATCATTCAGTTACATGTTATGAGCATACGGTAAACATTGTATGAGCAAATGAACCAGCAGAACATCTGATCAATTCATATGACTAGTATCGGAAAAGAAAACAGAAGCAGTCAAAGCTTATTTTATAAAGAACAGTAAGGGAAAAGGAGGGGAAGGAAGAAAAAAAAGGAGAGAGAGAGAAAGAGAGAGAGAGCATGTGCGTGTGTGTGCGTTTGTGGGTGAGTGTGTGTGTGTGAGCGCGCGTGTGTGTGTGTGTGTTGGCGCGCGCGCGCGTGTGTGTGTGTTTGTGTGTGTGTGCATGCGCGCGCGTGTGTACATGTATGTGTGCGTGTGTGTGTGTGTGCGTGTATGTGTGTGATATGTGTGCGTACATGCGGGCTGGAGAGGGAGCGGGGACGGCGATGTTTTCCCTGACGCACGTGATACACACGATTTGCCACAGAATGCGTTCTCACCAGGATCGGATGTTGATAACCTCACGGCTGACAGGCTTTGGGAGAGCAACAAATGTGATTGGGCTCGGGGAGGGTTAAGTAAAGTAAATTGGTCTTTTACGCCCAGTCAACCAGTGCGGTTATATCGGGGCGAAGTGTAATGTTGGACGGAAAGGCGATGCCTTCGAAGCACATGCAGTCTCAGCTTATTAGATCATACGTATTACATACTGCTAGTCGGCTCGGATTACCAAAACTGCTTTTTAAAAATTATGCGAGAGGCCATTTTCGTTGGCTACCAGATCAGAATCAGCTGAGAATGGAGCGAATTTGATGCTCGACGGTGACGTTACGGTCTGTCTGTTCCCATAGCAACTCATCGTACATGTTGTAGTTGTATGACCGTGCTCGAAAGTGGATCTGCGTTCTCTGTTGGCAGGGATCGGGTATTGATGTCACTGCGTTCTCTGTTGACAGGGTCGGGTATTGATGTCACTGCGTTCTCAGTTGACAGGGGTCGGGTATTGATGTCACTGCGTTCTCTGTTGACAGGGGTCGAGTATTGTCACCCGTTCTCTGTTGACAGGGGTCAGGTATTGATGTCACTGCGTCCTCTGTTGACAGGGGTCAGGTATTGTCACCCCGTTCTCTGTTGACAGGGGTCTGGTATTGTCACTCCGTTCTCTGTTGACAGGGGTCGGGTATTGTCACCCCGTTCTCTGTTGACAGGGGTCGGGTATTGCTGTCACTGCGTTCTCTGTTGACAGGGGTCGGGTATTGCTGTCATTGTGTTCTCTGTTGACAGGGGTCGGGTGTTGATATCACTGCGTTCTCAGTTGACAGGGGTCGGGTGTTAATGTCACTGCGTTCTCTGTTGACAGTGGTCTGGTATTGATATCACGGCGTTCTCTGTCGACAGGGGTCGGGTATTGATGTCACGGCGTTTTCTGTTGACAGGGGTCTGTAATTGTCACTCCGTTCTCTGTTGACAGGGGTCGGGTATTGTCACCCTGTTCTCTGTTGACAGGGGTCAGGTATTGCTGTGACTGCGTTCTCTGTTGACAGGGGTTGGATATTGCTGTCACTGCGTTCTCTGTTGACAGGGGTCGGGTATTGATGTCACTGCGTTCTCTGTTGACAGGGGTCGGGTATTGCTGTCACTGCGTTCTCTGTTGACAGGGGTCGGGTATTGATGTCACTGCGTTCTCTGTTGACAGGGGTCGGGTGTTGATGTCACTACGTTCTCAGTTGACAGGGGTCGGGTGTTGATATCACTGCGTTCTCTGTTGACAGAGCAGACGGGGGTTGACAGGGGTCGAGTATTAATGATTCCGCATTCTTTGTTGACAGGCGGCAGATATTAAGATCACCTTATTCTCTGTTGACAGGGGTCGGGTATTAATAATTTTTCCGCGTTCACTGTTGACAGACGGCGGGTGTTAATAATTATCACCTCGTTCTCTGTAAGTAAGTCAACATGGCGCTTAACGTCCACATAAACCATAAGGCTTATTAGGGAAGGAAACGGGGGGGGGGGGGGGGGGGGGGAATGATTCCTGCATTGAGATGGGCAGCGATGAGAGCCATTTTAATATTTCAGTAGGAAGTGATGGACAAAGTCACAAGACAGTGTTCACAAACCACAATCTTCTTGAAGAGAAAGGAGAGCCGAAGCAGTATCAAACCGAGGTCCTTCCGTTTACCAGCCTAACGTCTTACCGCTAGGCCAAACCGGCTCGCTCCTCGTTCTCTGTTGACATGGATCGGGTATTAATGTCACCTCGTTGTGTGTTGACAGACGGCGGGTGTTAATGTCACCTCGTTGTGTGTTGACAGACGGCGGGTGTTAGTGTCACCTCGTTGTGTGTTGACAGACGGCGGGTGTTAATGTCACCTCGTTGTGTGTTGACAGACGGCGGGTGTTAATGTCAACTCGTTGTGTGTTGGCAGACGGAGGGTGTTAATGTCACCTCGTTGTGTGTTGACAGACGGCGGGTGTTAATATCACCTCGTTATGTGTTGGCAGACGGCGGGTGTTAATGTCACCTCGTTGTGTGTTGGCAGACGGCGGGTGTTAATGTCACCTCGTTGTGTGTTGACAGGGATCGGGTATTAATGTCACCTCGTTGTTTGTTGACAGATGGCGGGTGTTTTCCCGGACGCACGCGCTGCAGACGGTGATGCACGGCGTTCAGATCTTCTGGGGCTACTGCCTGATGTTGGTGTTCATGACCTACAATGCCTACCTGTGTCTGAGCCTGGTGCTGGGCGCCACCGTGGGCTACTTCGTCGCCGGCTGGAGCCGAACGCACGTCACCGACCAGAACGAACACTGCCACTGACGCTCACAGTGGGCTCGCGACGAGCCCACGTCACTGAGCAGAACGTCATTACCGTTGACGCTGAAGATGCATGTAGTTCGTAAGGAGAGCGAGGGTGACTAATTGGGACAAATATTGCCATTGATGCATATCTTGTAATTCGTTATTAGAAATCACGCCACGAATCGGGACAAACATTGCCATTGGCGCCTAAGTTGCAGTTCGGAAGGAGAACGCATGTCACTAATCAGAACACATAATTATTGCCACTGACTCGTATCGGGACGAACATTGCCACTGGCACTTAAGTTGTAGTTCGGAAGGAGAACGCATGTCACTAATCAGAACACGTAATTATTGCCACTGACTCGTATCGGGACGAACATTGCCACTGGCACTTAAGTTGTAGTTCGGAAGGAGAACGCATGTCACTAATCAGAACACATAATTATTGCCACTGACTCGTATCGGGACGAACATTGCCACTGGCACTTAAGTTGCAGTTCGGAAGGAGAACGCATGTCACTAATCAGAACACATAATTATTGCCACTGACTCGTATCGGGACGAACATTGCCACTGGCACTTAAGTTGTAGTTCGCAAGGAGAACGCATGTCACTAATCAGAAATTATAATTATTGCCACTGACTCGTATCGGGACGAACATTGCCACTGGCACTTAAGTTGTAGTTCGCACGGAGAAACCACGTCACGAAACGGAACCACCATTGCCCACGATGCAGATGTTGTATTTCTCTTTTTTTCTTCTTTTTTCCACTTTTTTTTCTTTTTTTAGTAGAACTCATGTCACTAATCAGAACAAATATTGCCACTGGTGTATGACTGGAAAAGTTAAGACAGTTAGCATGATAATAATAATAAAGAGGATATCTAGAGCGCCATATCCACCCCACAAGGCGGGGGCACAGGGCGCTTTACAATAACACTAACACCATAACGCACGCACGCACGCACGCTCTCTCTCTCTCTCTCTCTCTCTCGCTCACTCACAACGCACGCACGCACACACACATACACACACACACACACACACACACACACACACATACTCTCTCTCTCTCTCTCTCTCTCTCTCTCTCTCTCTCTCTCTCTCTCTCACTCACTCACTCACTCACCCACTCACTCACTCACTCACTCACTCACTCACTCACTCACTCACTCACTCACTCACTCACTCACTCACTCTCTCTCTCGCTCACTCACTCTCTCGCGCGCGCGTCGGAATGGGGGAATAGGCACAGCTGTGAAAAACAGTTTAGAAATAGTTATGTCAAAAACTTAAATGGCAGGTCGGAACGAACATCGCCACTGACGGTGGCAAGTAGGCTATCGCTAGTAACAGGTCGGACGGAGCATTGCCACTGAGGCAGTGTACGCTTGGTCGCAGACGAACAAGTTTATAACTAAACTGCTAATCAGAATGTACGTTAATATATATTTTTTACCAGACATTGGGCTGTTGTGAGTACGGCTGTCGCCTGCTTGTGAGAAACAGCGCCAGAGCCCATCGACGTATTTAACGCCATATAATATACACGTCATTACAACAATCGTCATAATCCCCTTTAAAAAATAAAATAATTAAACACAAAATCCTCAGAACGATAACATGCGTAGCTGTTAACATGTACGTATGTCTTTTCTCTATTTTTCTGCCTGTATGCTGTGGATTTGGACTTGATTCACTGATGTACTGCTACTGTTGTCTACGAATTTTGTTAGATTTCTATGGATTACTCGACTGACTGAATGACAAACTGATTCTCGGATTGTTAAGTTGATGGACTGGTTTGTTTTTTAAATAGTTGGTTGACTAGACGTGTTTGTGTAAACGTTACGACAGGCAGTCATTGTGTTTTGTCCCTTGAGCAGCCTGTGTGCCAGCGTGTTTAATGGTCATGGACAATGTCCGGCCAGGACACGACAGAAGTGTAGATCATTTTAGAGATTGTGGCGATACTGTGCATGCAGCAAAACAGGGAGCTGTGTTTTATATGGCTTAATATGGCTTAATTGCACAGTTTGTTATGGACTGAAACTGGCCACACACAGCCTTTAGTATACATAACCTGTCTGTCGGACATCACCCTCCATTTCAGTTTTAGTGACGTCCGTTTGGACTTTTATAGATTTCAAACTCAGGGACGTGTAACACGCACTCTGATTCGGACTTTTATAACGAAGTGTGATATGATGACTCGTGTTTCGCGTTGATGTGACCTTCATAGTAGCCTGGCGTTGTGTGTCGCCTTGATATGACCTTCATGGTAGACTGGCGTTGTTTCGCCTTGATATGACCTTCATGGTAGACTGGCGTTGTGTTTCGCCTTGATATGAACTAGATAATAGACTGCTTTCTGAACTGTTTTATAAATGCTATGGAAAGTTTTCAAAAGTGTAAAAATGACAACCCTGTTTGCACTTATTCGAGTTAACTGTATTTAAAGGGGACACTAAGCGAAGGCCCGAAAACATAATAAAACGCAGAAAATGTGCAACTATTTCTATTTGCAGGCTGTGTACGGTAGTTCTCTCAATGTTTAATCGATGGAAGTACCTTTATGATTCGAGTTTGAACTCCTAGATGTGTGCAAAAAAGAGTAAACTCATCACTGGCGATGCGTTGTTTTTGACACTTGGGGTCAGACTCTAGTTTTCTGTGGACTACATTATTTGTAGTCTATCAAAAGCGATGCATTGTTTGTCGTGAATGGTATTCGTCTTTGTATATAAACAACAATGACACTGTGAATGCAATAAATTGTCTTCATACGGAAGATTGACCGATTTGGACAGATGTTTGGATGGATGGTTTATTACACTGTGTGTGTGTGTGTGTGTGTGTGTGTGTGTGTGTGTGTGTGTGTGTGTGTGTGCGTGCGTGTGCGCGCGCGCGTGTGCGCGCGTGCGTGTGCGCGTGTGTGTATGTGTGTGCGAGCGAGCGAGTGTGACGTAGTAGTCATAAGGAGATCTTAGGGATTTTGTCGATTGATTTATTCTGAATGTTTTATAGCGGACGTATTATACATATTTTGATGATTGTAATTAAGCGCTAAGAACTACTGCAGGATGGGACACTGCATAAACAAGACTCATTATAATAATTTTTGCTATTATGATTACACTGACAGACAGAGAAGTGAATAAATGGTTTTATTAATGATAAGTGAATAAATGGTTTTATTAACAGACGGACGACTTGTTTTTTGTTTGGTCGGATTGGTCATCAGTGGGTTTACTTTAAGCGGTAGCCATAGATCCGTTGGTTATAAAGAAAGCAGCCCACTGAAAAAACGTTATGCGTTTGTTTGCTTGTGTCCGGACGTGCTGCGCGCGCGCGCGCGCGCGTGTGTCCCGTCAAATTAAAACTTGCTTGGCTTCTTCAAATCGTTGACATGTGCCTACTGACCACATTCAAATTTTCAGCCCGTCTGCTGAGTGCAGAAGAACATGTCACCAATTCTGTGAGGCGACCGCCATCGTCACATTGAAGTTGATGGGACGTTAAACTCCAAGAACTAACTGGCTATAAACCACTTCCCTCAGGTGCGCATTAGGCTACTGGTTTGTTCATCCCAGACTCTGAGAACCGCGTGCTAGGCCTACCCACAGGTTATTCAGTGTCTGTGGGCCTACCAGATTGTGGGCGATTTTTTTTTTTATTGTTTTTGTTTTTTTTGTTTTTTTTTGGGGGGGGGGGGGGGGGGCTTCTGGCATAGGATAAGCAGGCCTAGTCAGATTTCATTCATATAATCGTTTGTTAGAATATCACTGTGTTGCCCGAGAAAGGAGTATGCACTAAAAAAAAAAAAAAAAAAAAATGTTTCTTCATTTTTTAAATTAATTTTTATTATTAATTTTTTTCATTGTCCGATCAAAACAGCGTATGCCTTTCTAATCTCTTGTGTTTTGATAACATGAGACGAAAACAACAACATTGTTTAGATCTAAAATTAAACAAATACTTTTTTTCTTTCTCGGTGCCGCTTGTCTCGTACACTTCTTGTCAACGAGATTTGGTGAATGATTTTTTTTTTCTTTTTCTCCACAGTATGGTGAGTGCACGAAGTGCGAGCGTAATACTATATTCTAATATCATAATTATTGTAACAGTTCCAGAGCTGCAGCTTGAAACTGTTCTTTTTAAACGGATAGAAAAAGATGCCACGGTGCAGAGTAGTTCGATTTTTGTGCAGAACTTCGTAAGATCGGCTGATGGGTCTGCGACCTCCATCGTCACATTGAAGTTGTCTCTGTAAAACCAACTGGAGACTGAAAAAAGAAAGTAGAGAGAGAAAAAAAAAGTTGCCGTGCAAACATACACAGCCGTTTCGGAAAAGTCTTCTGATTTTTTGGAAGAAAACTCAGCCGCTTTCGACATTCGATACGTCAGAATGCTGACTCAGTCTAATTTTTGAAAATACGCCGAATAAAGTCGAAACAATATAGATCTAATTACATGTGAAGAGTTCAAGGAAGCTTCAGCTTTTGTTGATGCCACAACAGGCCTTCGTGTTACCACTTTTATGGGAAAGGACGCCGAAGTGCTTGAAATCTAAGGCATAACTGTTTATACATTTTTTTTTTTTTTTTTTTTTACAAAATCAGGAAGTAAACGTCATTTTGTTGACACACTGATCTATCCGCTACTTGTTTCCAAAGTCGGGGTGTGCTTTAGATTTTGGGAGGTATCTTGTTTACAAATGGCATAAAACAGTAAAGTCAAACATTCTCGCTCCTAATTATTGAAGAATTGATCAAGAAATCACTTATAATTATTCTCTACCTTTCCGTTGAAAAGAGTGAAAGTACTGATAATCAAAACAAGGAAACTGGGACACAGCACTGGTCCCAAGGAGCTATGCTTGCAGAAAAGCTCTGTGGCGCCAAAGAGGACCTAGTGCAGACAATCCAGTTCGACTGTACCATCAGGCTAGAAGTCTGAAGATAGTCGTGGAACACCGAAAAAGAAGAAGAAGAAAGAACCTACGTTTCTGTGTCACAGGTGCATGTTTTTCCTGTCATAAACCTTTAAAAAAAAAAAAAAAAAAAAATGTGTTACAAAGTTTACGAGGAAATTTATACGTTTTCTGGTCCTATATATTGCTTTGATCAATGATCACTTAGATATTTTAATAATCGCATGGCTGACATTTTTGAACAAGGAAACTACAGTTGAGTATTTTGCAAAAAGCCTCGCTTGTCCAAAGCAAGATGACATGGGCTATCCAATCAGCATGTAGGCCCTGGCGGAGAAGAACGAGAGAGTGAGTGAGTGAATGTGTGTGTGTGTGTGTGTGTGTGTGTGTGTGTGTGTGTGTGTGTGTGTGTGTGTGTGTGTGTGTGTGTGTGTGTGTGTGTGAGTGAGAGCGAGAGAGCGAGTGAGAGTGTGAGTGAGAAAGTGAGAGAGAGTGAGAGAAAGAGAGAGAGACGAGGGTGTCTTCTGGACGCTATCTTAGCAATGACGGGGTCAACTTCATTATTTCAGCAGTGAACACTCTATTTTGAGACGAGAAGGGAAACAAATAAAACAAAACATTGACATTTGTACGTTTATTGCTCTGTTTTCAAGCTATTTAAGAAGTTGCTATCCCCGTGTTCAAATTTGTGTGGGCGTTCACAATGACTTTCTGTTCATTCTCCCCATGCTCTCGTTTCTGTGAGCGTTCACAAAGACGATAGTTATCCCATCTCTCCGTGTGCTCATTTCTGTTAGTGTACACGCAAGGACTTCCTATCTTATCTATGTTCACCATGTTCTCAGTTCTTATATTCCGTCCTTTCTCTCTCCCTTCTTCCCTCCCCTCTCTCTTTCTCTCCCCTCCCTCCCCCTCTTTTTCTTTTCTCTCCGTAGTCTTGTTTCAGGCCGGTCACCAGAAGAGAATAAGCCCAAGTCCAGCGGGAATGGAGTCCAGTTTGCAGCATCACCAGACCATGGTGGACATGATGAGAAAGCACAAGAACAATACCAGCGGGAATGAGCCATCTCACAGGGTTTGTACCGAGTTCCCTTTGGTCAGTCACTTTCTCACGACAGTGCCAGCGGGAATGAGCCATCTCACAGGGTTTGTACCGAGTTCCCTTTGAAATCGGTCACTTTCTCACGTCAGTGCTAGCGGGAATAAAACAGCTCACGGGGTTTGTACCGAGCTCCCTTTGGTCAGTCACTTTCTCACGTGCCTGTCTCCGTGCGAGACCGCTGCCAGTGTGGCCGTGGTTAACTGAATCAACAAACAAGGGAGGTAAGGAACGCTCAAAAGACGTCACACAAACACAACGACAAACCCCTGAGTCGCCTACGGTAACTCTCACCTGGCATGCGAGTAAATACAACTTACACAAACTCCACCAGAGGTACATCTTGGTTAATCTAGTTTAGCGATGTTGTGCTGACTTGTTCCACCCTTGCCCGCTCAACTATTTTCACAGAATTATCACCAAAAGTAACCCGTACCCACTGTTCAAGGCAAAACAGTTTTTGTTGAGTATCACGGGTCAAGGAACTTAATTGTGACTACAGCGGTCGTGCATCGACAGACGCCACGTGAAAAAGGTGTGAATTGCAAGGGCGTCAACTCGAGCGACTCGTCGCTTATGCGCGGTACAACTGTTCACTCTTTGTTAGACTGGGTTGCTGAAGACGCAGAGATTCAGGGCGCACTCTTCAGAGAACCCAAAACGTGTCGAAAGGTCTGTCTTCCTGGATAGCGTTAGAATATAGGCCTGCATACTTGGTCTCCTGCGTGGAACATCTGCCTTTTATCTTCTTCTTGTCGCGTTGCATAGCTGAACACTCTTAGGGTCGATCACTTGGCATATTGTACAGTCGTACAATGACAAATGCAGTCCATGGGGTGAGTGTTACGTGTGTGACAGTTTCGTTTTACCCTGCCACATGGGCAGCCACACGCCGTCTTCGGAGGATTTATGTCTGTTTCTATCATGGTTGTCGCCCTGATATAACCACACTGGTTGACTGGGCGTAAAACACCAGTTTACTTACTATCATGGTTGTAGATAGTTCTCACCGGATAATTCGGCTTATATCATTTTTAACAGCCAGTGCTCGGCATTTCCGCTTGTGGTGAAAACAGCAACCAAACCAAGAAAGATCTGGAGCCAGATCTGTCAAAATGCTGCCCCAAATACTCTGTAGTGTAACGGCTCTTCTAGACCATCCGACTGGCTGTAGTTAGCATTCAGGACTCTAGCTGTCCGTTCAAAATCCGTCTGTTTCCGGATTCCTGACATGTCTGTCTGTCTGTCTGTCTCTCCATCTCTCTTTTTAAACCCTTTTTCCCCCCTGCTGATCACAACACTATTCAATTACGTTGCAATTAACATTCAGCATGGTAAGTGCATACTCCTTTTTACTTATTCAGCCAATGCTTCATACAGTAGCCATTACTATGATATATGGTTTTTGTCGTTTTGTTGGTTTTGTTAGTTTTTGTGGTGGTTGTCACAATACTACAGTGTACATCGCCTAGTGCAGCTTGTAACTGGATATGTATACTAACCAAATTTTCAGTATTATTATTCTTAAATGTGGCGCTGACAAAAAAACACGGACATTGCAATTGTCGTTTACACAATGCAAAGCAGCTATCTGACTGATTGTGTTTCAGATGTACTTCCACGGCGGATTCACAGAGTACATCTTGTTCAAGGAGTTTCACACAACGACTGCAGGAGGTAATGTCTACATCAAACAGTGGCATGAGGTGTCTTATTTCAGTAGCTTGTTTCACATTGGCTACTGACTCTCGAGCACGGCTATATTACTACAGTAAGTACGATGTATTGCCGTGGAAACCGACAAACCGTGACGTCACCGTGGAGTGTCTGCATGATCGTGTCATATAGGTTTGAACTGAACTCGCTCCATTCTCAACTGATCCTGATCTGCCACAAGCCGTCTGGTAGCCAATGAAGATCACGAATAGTCATTCTTAGTAATCTGAGCCTGCTACCAGTATGTAATGTGTTTGATCTAATACACCGAGGTAATACCTCGAACGCAATGGAAAGTATTGCGTGTTTTTCTTAGCGTCTTCGGTGTCATTATCTCACGACTGGTGATGTAACAGCCTCCTTCTTTCGTCCCACTTGCGACAAGGTGACAGTAATGCCACCAACCCTGGTAGTAGCAGTGGTCGTCGATGGTGTCTTCCATTCAACGACGACAGTTACTCCCAGTCGCCTTTCCGTCAATCGGTGCACAAACGTGTGGCAGAGCATGCTACATGGTTATCTGTTCGTGACATGCCACATGACGTTGTAGTCACATGACCGTGCTCGAAAGTGGATCAGGGCCTTAAGCGAAGGATGTATAGTAGTGACTCAGTACAATAATACAGATGTATGACACAGAGACAGACGCAGTGAATGGTGTTTCAGTCCTGTCTGTGTTGTAGTGAGTCAGTACATTGATACAGATGTCTCTGATCCCTGCTTGTGTGTGGTAACTCAGTACTTTGATACATATGTGTTGTGTTGTAGCGAGTCATTTCGTTGATACGGATGTGTTTCCGCCCTTGCCTGTGTTGTAGCGACTCAGTACGTTAATACAGACGTGTTTAAGCCTTGTCTGTGTTGTAGCGAGTCAGTACGTTGATACAGACGTGTTTAAATCTTGCCTGTGTTGTAGCGAGTCAGTATGCTGATAGAGATGTGTTTCAGCCCTTGTCTGTGTTGTAGCGAGTCGGTACGTTGATACAGACGTGTTTAAGCCTTGTCTGTGTTGTAGCGAGTCAGTATGCTGATAGAGATGTGTTTCAGCCCTTGCTGCAGCCTGTGTAGTGCTGTTCCTGGTGTCCATGCTGTGTGAAGTGTTCAGTTTCTTGAGGGAGGAGCACCGCAGTCGGTGGTTCCCCAGAAATCATTACAACGCCATCGGGGAACCAACGAGGAAGATGAATGCAGCACTGGGCACAGTGTGAGTACGTAAACACAACGTCTGTACTGCGCTATTTACAGGGTTCCAGGCGAGATCAAAAGATCTAGAGATCTTAGAGGAGGGAGGTGGAGCTGGACCTTCAACTATGCCCAGAAGAGATAATGAGTAGGGAGGTGGTGCTGGGCTGAGCAAGTTGGACGTCTTTTGCTTCGAGTTGTCCAAGTTGTTCGTCAACAGCGGTGCAACGGACATTGTCTTAGTGACTCCGTCCAGCACAGCAGTTGAAAGAGCAATTGCGCAGTGCACAAGTCGCTGGGCAATGGCGAGGGGGACACCGCCTTAACACTTCCATTGTTCTGGCGGCGGTCCACGGTCTCTCCGGTCTTTTTCGGGCGGTTTCCGCGGTCGAGCCTTTCACTCTCTCGTCCCCTTCCCACTCTGTCCCCGTCCCTAATAGGCCATCTCACCTCCGTGGACGTTAAGCAACATGAAAGAAGACTGCGCTACATTGACCCTGTGCGCTTGACAGGGTGATCAAATCCAGTTTCTAACACTACACGCTTTTCTAGCCTACATGTAAAATACTTTCAGTACCCTAACAATCATAGCTTTGAAATTTCTGAACATGCACAAACAGCGTATGTGGTACACGTTAAAATCCAGTTTCTAACTACTATACTGTTTGTAGCCTGCATTTAAAATACTTTCAGATACTCTGACGGTCACAGCTTTGAAATCTCTTCAGTACGCACACGGTGTGTACGTAGTCCGGGTAGCAACGTACGCTACGACATCACAACGACGTCTCCTTTCTTTCAGGAGACAGATGATGTCAACTACAGCCTGATGACGTCACAATGACGTCACCTCTGTCCGACTTCTTTCATGGTGCTTTACGTCCACAGAAATCATCAGGCTTATTAGGGACGGGGAGCCCAGGACGGCCACCTCGACTTTCACATAGCTCCTGAGCTCTGGACCTCTGTCCGACCTGCAGGAGACAGATACTGTACCTGCACCACGTGGTCCAGGTCGTGGTTCAGACGTTGGTCACCTGTCTTATGACGTCACCTCTGTCTTGCAGGAGGCAGATGCTGTACCTGCCCCACGTGGTGCAGACGGCCATGCACGCGGTGCACCTGCTGTTCAGCTACTCCCTGATGCTGGTCACCATGACCTTCAACCTGTACCTCATCCTCAGCGTCGTTCTGGGCATCACTGCAGGGTACTTCCTCGTCGGCTGGAACCGAATCAAGGTGGCCACCTCGGCCGTTAGCGACACGTGCCACGTGTAGCCCTGGGGGTGGGGGGTGGGGGGGGGGGGGGTCAGTCCAACTAAACCAATCTGTTTTGTTTAAAGACACAGCCACGTGTAGCCCTTGAGGGGAAGAGGAAGTCCAACTAAACCAGTCTGTTTTGTTTAAAGACATAGCTACATGTAGCCCTTGGTGGGAGAGTCAGACCAACTGAAAAGGTCTGTTTAAAGACATATATATAGCCACGTGTAGCCCTTGGGAGGAGAGTCAGTCCAACTAAACCAGTCTGTTTAAAGACCCAACTTGTAGCTCGAACTCCGCCCTTCTATGCCACATTTATGAAGTGGCAAGTGCTTTTGTGCTTGGCTGTTGCATTATTTAGACATGCCACTAAAACAACGGAAGCTTTTGGGGGAAAAGAATTCACTAAACGAGTTTACTGAAGCAGCGCTTTAACGGGCGAGTGCTTTTGCGCTTGACTGCTGCATTATTAATCCCCTCACTGCCATGGTGTCACTTGAAAACGACCAATAAAAGTGCAAAATGTGCAACCCGTGACTATTTCTATCTTCTTTTTCGCACTGGCATGTGAAAGGATTTTCTTGGAAACACATAGCATTGAAAGTAGATGTGTTAAAGGACCGGAAAATATACTGTTTGCAGGCGCATCCGTGCATCTTTGAGCCCGTAAATGTTACAGGCTGGGGCAGTGAAGGGGTCAAGTCATGTCAGTGCAATAACAGAAACCTTTTGGGGCAAAGAACTAAACCAGTTTACTGGAGCAGAGCTTTAACGGGAAAGGAACTAAACGAGTTTACTGAAGTAGGACTTTTAACGGGCGATGCTTTTGTGCTTGGCTGCTGCATTATTAAGTCATGGCACTAAAACGACAGAAACCTTTTGGGGAAAAGAACTAAACCAGTTTACTGAAGCAGAGCTTTAACGGGCGAGTGCTTTTACGCTTGGCTGCTGCATTATTAATCCCCTCACTGCCATGATGTCACTTGAAAACGACCAATAAAAGTGCAAAATGTGCAACCCGTGACTATTTCTATCTTCTTTTTCGCACTGGCATGTGGAAGGATGTTCTTGGAAACACACAGCACTGAAAGTAGATGTGTTATAGGACCGGAAAATATACTGTTTGCAGGCGCGTCCATGTATCTTTCAGCCCGTAAATGTTACAGGCTGCGGCAGTGAAGGGGTCAAGTCATGTCGCTAAAATAACAGAAGCTTTTTGTGGAAAAGAACTAACCGAGTTTACTGAAGCAGAGCTTTAACGGGCGAGTGCTTTTGTGCTTTGCTGCTGCATTATTTAGACATGTCCCTGAAACAACAAACTTTTGTTGGAAAAGGAACTAAACGAGTTTACTGCAGCACAGCTTTAACGGGCGAGTTCTTTTGGGCTTTGCTGCTGCAGTATTTAGACATGTCCTTGAAATAACAGAAGCTTTTGCGGGAAAAGAACTAAACGAGTTTACTGGAGCAGAGGTTTAATGGGCGAGCGTTTTTGTGCTTGGCTACTGCATTATTTAGACATATATCGTCACTAAAACAACAGAAACCTTTGGGGGAAAAAGAACTAAACGAGTTTACTGAAGCAGAGCTTGAACTGGTGAGTGCTTTTGTGCTTGGCTGCTGCATTATTTAGACATGTGCCTGAAACAGCAGGAGCTTTTTGGGGAAAAGAACTGAACGGGGTTACATAAAGTCAACACGAGAACTTTAACTGGCTAGTGCTTTTGTGCTCGGCTGCAACGTTGTTTAGCCATTTCACTGAAACAACAAGACTGCGGGGAAAAGAACTAAACGCGTTTACTTAAAGAGTGACGGGAGAGATTTGATTGGCAAGTGCTTTTGTGCTTGGCTGTAACGATGGGCAGACGAAGAGGTTTCGTTGAAGTACATAAGAAATCATCTCCCTCGTTTCTTTTCTAACCATTCCTTTCCATCTCTGTCCGTCTGTCTCTGTCTCTCCCACCTCTCTCTTTTTCTCTCATTTTAGCTAATGTATATAACGTAATAAAAAAATAAAAAAAATGGGTGTGTGGATTATCTATGTCAAAGTTCAGTAATTGAAACTGATCACTACTGTCGGTACTGTCACTGTATTGTCACGCAGGTTTAGTGTAATTGAAAGTTCTCACTGCTGTCGCTTTCGGTGTACATTCACACAAGTTTAGTGTCGGTAACTGAAAGTTATCACTGCTGTCACTGTACTGTCACGCAGTCAGTAATTCAAAGTAACACTGCAATTACCTGACGTGACCTCCTTCGTGAATATTCTCAAGCATGATCCACTGATCCAATGTGTGACTGGATTACTGGAGTTGAATTTGTTTGAATTCATGCATGACCCGTTTTTGCCTGTGCTAAAAGCTCAGTATTATTATTTTCAGTTGAGTGACTGTGTGTGTGTGTGTGTGCGCGCGCGCGCGCGATCGGGAAAGCCTCGTTAAAGCTGACAGTGGACACACGCACTCACAAATACACGCACCCTCACAGATACACGCACTCCCAGACCCACCCGCACTCACAAATACACACGGCGTCACAGACACACGCACTCCCAAACACAAATACACACGCCGTCACAGACACACGCGCTCCCAGACACTCACGCACTCACAGACACTGGCACCCACAGATACATAAGCACTCACAGACGTACACACACTCACAGGCACACAAGCACTCGCAGACACGCCCTCACAGACGCACACGCACTCACACATTCGCAGACACACGCACTCGCAGACATTCACGCACTCACAGACACTCGTGCACTCGAGGACACAAACTCGCTCAAACACACGCACTCGCAGACACACCCACTCACAGACACTCGCACATTCACAAATGCACACGCACTCGTAGACACACCCACACTTACAGACACATACGCAGCTATGTCAGGAATTGGCCCGTCTGGGTTATATCAGTGGCGTCCGTCGAGATGGACCTTAAACGTCGATGGTGCAGAGGCCGCTGTTCTCTGTTGTGCAGTTACTGGACGTTGTCGAGGGCGACCGCGCGCCAGAAGCAGCGAAAGATGTCGGCGTTGCCGAGGACCACCGCCCCGACGACGCTGGTGCACCGGACGTAATGGCAGACATTGGGACCACGGCTCGCGCCACCACGCCGCAGGTCAAGGTCACAAGTACAAACACCGCGACAGACGCTGACGAAAAAACCCCACACGTCTCCACATCCGTTGACGTCGGGGCCAAGGAGGATGCCGGGACGCAGGGCAAGGACACAAAGACGGAAGCCGACGTCGTGGTTGTCAAGACAGGCGCTGACGTCATAAAGCCAAACGCTGGCATCACGGCCACGGATAACTCTACGTCTCAGGCGAAGAACGCTGTATAGTAGACGTTGACGTCATAAAGCCAAATGCTACGACATACCGCAGGCGAAGAATGCCATATAGTATAGTATACAGTATAGTATATAGAGGCCGACGTCACGGATGTCGAGGCAGACATTGACGTCATCAACCCAAACGTCACGACGGACGCGGACGTCAAGATGTTACTACGTCACAGAGTAAAAGACGGTGCATGGCAGTAACACCTTAAGTGCTGTGTTTCGTCATCGCCATAGTTACACAGCAAAAAGTACAGAAAGTTCAGTAAAACCGAGAAAATGTTGCACAGACCCGTCGTCGAGAAAACGCGAATCAAAGCACAAACGGGTTAAAGATGATCGGGTCTCTCTCTCTCTCTCTTTTCTTTTTATAATTATGTGGGTAATAGTATTAATACGTGGTCAATGTTACAGATCGCCTAGGTCCGTGACACTCGTTATTCTTGGTCAGTATTACACGTCATTATTGTCAGTGTTCGTCATTCTTGTCAGTGTTGCACATCATTCTTGGTCAGGTACACGCCATTCTTGTCGGTGTTACGTCATGCACGTCAGTGTTACGTCCTTATTGTCAGTGTTACAAGTCATTCTTGTCAGTGTTACTTCTCTTCTTTTTTTAAAATTAATGTTCGTTAATCCTTTGGGGGAAATTTGGGTGGCCCTACAGCCAACAGAGCAGTGCTGCCGATTCCCACCAGTGTGTGTAGTTAAGTATTTCTGTGTGTCCAAACACCGCTATGACGGCCAATGCTTGTTAGTATTTCTGTGTCCAAACACCGCTATGACGGCCAATGCTTGTAAGTATTTCTGTGTGTCCAAACACCGCTATGACGGCCAATGCTTGTAAGTATTTCTGTGTGTCCAAACACCGCTATGACGGCCAATGCTTGTAAGTATTTCTGTGTGTCCAAACACCGCTATGACGGCCAATGCTTGTAAGTATTTCTGTGTGTCCAAACACCGTTATGACGGCCAATGCTTGTATTTCTGTGTGTCCAAACACCGTTATGACGGCCAATGCTTGTATTTCTGTGTGTCCAAACACCGTTATGACGGCCAATGCTTGTATTTCTGTGTGTCCAAACACCGTTATGACGGCCAATGCTTGTATTTCTGTGTGTCCAAACACCGCTATGATGGCCAATGCTTGTATTTCTGTGTGTCCAAACACCGTTATGACGGCCAATGCTTGTAAGTATTTCTGTGTGTCCAAACACTGCTATGACGGCCAATGCTTGTAAGTATTTCTCTGTGTCCAAACACCGCTATGACGGCCAATGCTTGTAAGTATTTCTGTGTGTCCAAACACCGCTATGACGGCCAATGCTTGTAAGTATTTCTGTGTGTCCAAACACCGCTATGACGGCCAATGCTTGTAAGTATTTCTGTGTGTCCAAACACCGCTATGACGGCCTATGCTTGTAAGTATTTCTGTGTGTCCAAACACCGTTATGACGGCCAATGCTTGTATTTCTGTGTGTCCAAACACCGCTATGATGGCCAATGCTTGTATTTCTGTGTGTCCAAACACCGTTATGACGGCCAATGCTTGTAAGTATTTCTGTGTGTCCAAACACCGCTATGACGGCCAATGCTTGTAAGTATTTCTGTGTGTCCAAACACCGCTCTGACGGCCAGTGCTTGTAAGTATTTCTGTGTGTCCAAACACCGCTATGACGGCCAATGCTTGTAAGTATTTCTGTGTGTCCAAACACCGCTCTGACGGCCAGTGCTTGTAAGTATTTCTGTGTGTCCAAACACCGCTATGACGGCCAATGCTTGTAAGTATTTCTGTGTGTCCAAACACCGCTATGACGGCCAATGCTTGTAAGTATTTCTGTGTGTCCAAACACCGCTCTGACGGCCAATGCTTGGGATTTTGTACTCACAAATGTTGATACAAGTGAGTCTCGGATTTTTTTTATTCACTAAGTTTAACAACAAGGAAAGTGTTTCGAAAGGCGGCAATCATATAAACATTAAACAAACGACAACACTGACATACATTAACATCAAAAGTATACACCTGTTCGCACCGACAACAACACTGACACGCACATACACGTGTGCGCACACATGCGCACGCGCACGCACGCACACACACATACACACACACACATGTAAGTAAGGTTCCAGTTTGTAAAATGTACAGTCCTACATCTTCACGGGAGCGGGGATAGCTCAGTGGTTACAGCGCCGACTCGTGTTCAAATGGTCGCGGGTTAGAGTCCCGGCAATGCCGGTGCGAGTCATTCTTCATCATATTTAGAAGTCGTACTCTTTTCTTCTTCTTTTTCTTTTCTTTTTTCTCTCTTTTTTTCTTTCAGATACCATTTTAGATTAGTGATTCAGGTCGGTCTTCCAAATCACCAAATCGGTCGGTACCGCTTTCTGTTTTCCGGTAAACAACGGGAGCGATTAGGGAAAAGCAGCAGTGTTGAGGGAAGGGCACTTGTATACCAGCGTGACAAAGAAAATCAAAGAAATCGTCACGGCACCGCTGCTACAAGTTAGTCGGCCTTGATGAGAAACCCGGACAAAGACGTGTAGTGATAGCCGTAGAACCGGGCTGCAGCATCCTCCGTGTTCTTCAAGGTGACCTTCTGACCGGAAGTGACGTGTACGACACCAGAAAACATGCCCGCAATCAGCAACTCCCGCAGCCTTTATCTGTGAACACACGTAAAATCTGACCAGGAGAAGGGTAGCACATGAATGTGGCCTGAAACCGTCAAGTCAGAAATGAGCGTGAGTGACTGATAGTCTTGCTGGATTAATCTACACACACACACACACACACACAGGCACGCAGGCACGCACGCACGCACGCACACACACATACACACACACAATTGAAGCATAAATCAGATCAAAATTTGAGGCGTGAGGATGTTGAGATATTGGAAGTGTGGATGTTAAGGCCTTTGGTGTTTATCAAGAGATGGAGAAACACACAAAAGCGGACAGATAAACATAGTCAACACACACACACACAGGCGCGCACGCGCGCGCACACACACGCACGCAATCACACAGTGCACACACGCACATTCACGCACGCACACACATGGGCAGACAGAGAAAAACCTAAGACGTCATGAGAATGACGCCATCAGTAAAAAGGCGGCTTTGAGTGCGGTGAAGCCTAGACCATTGGAGGGTAACCTGGAACGTAGAGTCCAGACTTGGGAATTGTAAAGACTCCAGTGTCAGTGTCGTACGCCTTGCCGACGTTGGTCGTCACACGGTCTAGGATCAAAGCGCCGTGGGTTACAGTTTTGATGGGGCTACTGTGGCCGTAGGCGTAGAAAGCCACAGAGTTTTCCAGAGTGGCTGAAAATACGTAATAGTGCTCACTTTACGTCACATGTATTGTCCAGTATGCAACACACCTGGCTTGCGATAACAATCACCTGGCTCTAAGCACTTACACATTCTTTAAATACACATAAATTCTTGTCAAAATTCAACGCATTGAACATGAACGCGCGCGCGCGCGCACACACACATCCCCGCACGCACGCCTGCACGCACACACGGACACATGTACACACACACATACACACACACACAGAGTCGTATATCAGGGCAATGGGACGGCTGAAAAGTTTGTTTTTTAAGAGAAAGGTTTTCAAGGACGATTTTTAAAGAACTGGCAGAGGTAAAATGACGGACAGAAACAGGGAGTTGGTTCCAGATAGTTGGAACCTGGTAAGAGAAAGAGCGCTGACTACTGGACTGAATGAAACATTAAAATGGCTCTCACCACTGCACGTCTTATTACCGAATCATTCTGGTGATGGCAGTGTAGCGTTAGGACAGTGTAGCGTTAGGCATAATCAAAATAAAATTCTGAAACTCCGTAAGAGGTTTGTTCCTTTTGCCTCAAGTTTAGAGAACCGGTTCAGCGATCGAGTGACAATCAACAGACTCGTGTATACAGCATCTTGTCAGGCTCATATTCAGCTGGCCTAACGCCTACCGCGGAATCTTCGTGCTTTGCTTGGGCGACACACTCGTGCGGAACAGGCACCCAACTCACAGCCTGTGTATCTTTTGTACGCCCAGTCCAGCAAACTGATGCTACTTATGAAGCTTTTTTTTTTCTTCTTCTTCTTCAAATTGTATATTTAAATACCACGGGGCATTTGAAAACAACGTTGAAATCCCCG
>OY757551.1:10519413-10541461 GCA_963584105.1 Alviniconcha strummeri
AAGATGATCGGGTCTCTCTCTCTCTCTCTCTCTCTCTCTCTCTCTCTCTCTCTCTCTCTCTCTCTCTCTCTCTCTCTCTCTCTCTCTCTCTTTTCTTTTTATAATTATGTGGGTAATAGTATTAATACGTGGTCAATGTTACAGATCGCCTAGGTCCGTGACACTCGTTATTCTTGGTCAGTATTACACGTCATTATTGTCAGTGTTCGTCATTCTTGTCAGTGTTGCACATCATTCTTGGTCAGGTACACGCCATTCTTGTCGGTGTTACGTCATGCACGTCAGTGTTACGTCCTTATTGTCAGTGTTACACGTCATTCTTGTCAGTGTTACTTCTCTTTTCTTTTTTTAAATTAATGTTCGTTAATCCTTTGATGGAAATTTGGGTGGCCCTACAGCCAACAGAGCAGTGCTGCCGATTCCCACCAGTGTGTGCAGTTAAGTATTTCTGTGTGTCCAAACACCGCTATGACGGCCAATGCTTGTAAGTATTTCTGTGTGTCCAAACACCGCTATGACGGCCAATGCTTGTAAGTATTTCTCTGTGTCCAAACACCGCTATGACGGCCAATGCTTGTAAGTATTTCTGTGTGTCCAAACACCGCTATGACGGCCAATGCTCGTAAGTATTTCCGTGTGTCCAAACACCGTTATGACGGCCAATGCTTGTAAGTATTTCTGTGTGTCCAAACACTGCTATGACGGCCAATGCTTGGGATTTTGTACTCACAAATGTTGATACAAGTGAGTCTCGGATTTTTTTTATTCACTAAGTTTAACAACAAGGAAAGTGTTTCGAAAGGCGGCAATCATATAAACATTAAACAAACGACAACACTGACATACATTAACATCAAAAGTATACACCTGTTCGCACCGACAACAACACTGACACGCACATACACGTGTGCGCACACATGCGCACGCGCACGCACGCACACACACATACACACACACACACACATGAAAGTAAGGTTCCAGTTTGTAAAATGTACAGTCCTACATCTTCACGGGAGCGGGGATAGCTCAGTGGTTACAGCGCCGACTCGTGTTCAAATGGTCGCGGGTTAGAGTCCCGGCAATGCCGGTGCGAGTCATTCTTCGTCATATTTAGAAGTCGTACTCTTTTCTTCTTCTTTTTCTTTTCTTTTTTCTCTCTTTTTTTCTTTTTTTCTTTCAGATACCATTTTAGATTAGTGATTCAGGTCGGTCTTCCAAATCACCAAATCGGTCGGTACCGCTTTCTGTTTTCCGGTAAACAACGGGAGCGATTAGGGAAAAGCAGCAGTGTTGAGGGAAGGGCACTTGTATACCAGCGTGACAAAGAAAATCAAAGAAATCGTCACGGCACCGCTGCTACAAGTTAGTCGGCCTTGATGAGAAACCCGGAGAAAGACGTGTAGTGATAGCCGTAGAACCGGGCTGCAGCATCCTCCGTGTTCTTCAAGGTGACCTTCTGACCGGAAGTGACGTGTACGACACCAGAAAACATGCCCGCAATCAGCAACTCCCGCAGCCTTTATCTGTGAACACACGTAAAATCTGACCAGGAGAAGGGTAGCACATGAATGTGGCCTGAAACCGTCAAGTCAGAAATGAGCGTGAGTGACTGATAGTCTTGCTGGATTAATCTACACACACACACAGAGGCACGCATCACGCACGCACACACATGGGCAGACAGAGAAAAACCTAAGACGTCATGAGAATGACGCCATCAGTAAAAAGGCGGCTTTGAGTGCGGTGAAGCCTAGACCATTGGAGGGTAACCTGGAACGTAGAGTCCAGACTTGGGAATTGTAAAGACTCCAGTGTCAGTGTCGTACGCCTTGCCGACGTTGGTCGTCACACGGTCTAGGATCAAAGCGCCGTGGGTTACAGTTTTGATGGGGCTACTGTGGCCGTAGGCGTAGAAAGCCACAGAGTTTTCCAGAGTGGCTGAAAATACGTAATAGTGCTCACTTTACGTCACATGTATTGTCCAGTATGCAACACACCTGGCTTGCGATAACAATCACCTGGCTCTAAGCACTTACACATTCTTTAAATACACATAAATTCTTGTCAAAATTCAACGCATTGAACATGAACGCGCGCGCGCGCACACACATACATCCCCGCACGCACGCCTGCACGCACGCACGGACACATGTACACACACACATACACACACACACAGAGTCGTATATCAGGGCAATGGGACGGCTGAAAAGTTTGTTTTTTAAGAGAAAGGTTTTCAAGGATGATTTTTAAAGAACTGGCAGAGGTAAAATGACGGACAGAAACAGGGAGTTGGTTCCAGATAGTTGGAACCTGGTAAGAGAAAGAGCGCTGACTACTGGACTGAATGAAACATTAAAATGGCTCTCACCACTGCACGTCTTATTACCGAATCATTCTGGTAATGGCAGTGTAGCGTTAGGACAGTGTAGCGTTAGGCATAATCAAAATAAAATTCTGAAACTCCGTAAGAGGTTTGTTCCTTTTGCATCAAGTTTAGAGAACCGGTTCAGCGGTCGAGTGACAATCAACAGACTCGTGTATACAGCATCTTGTCAGGCTCATATTCAGCTGGCCTAACGCCTACCGCGGAATCTTTGTGCTTTGCTTGGGCGACACACTCGTGCGGAACAGGCACCCAACTCACAGCCTGTGTATCTTTTGTACGCCCAGTCCAGCAAACTGATGCTACTTATGAAGCAAGCTTTTTTTTCTTCTTCTTCTTCTTCAAATTGTATATTTAAATACCACGGGGCATTTGAAAACAACGTTGAAATCCCCGACTCTTCTGTGTGTGTGTGTGTGTGTGTGTGTGTGTGTGTGTGTGTGTGTGTGTGTGTGTGTGTGTGTGTGTGCGCGTGCGTGCGTGCGAGTGTGCGTGCGCGCGCGTGCGTGCGTGTGCGCGCGTGCGTGCGAGTGTGCGTGCGTGCGTGTGCGTGCCGTCGTGCGTGCGTGCGTGCGTGCGCGCGCGCGTGCGTGCGTGTGTGTGTGTGTGTGTGTGTGTGTGTGTGTGTGTGTGTGTGTGTGTGTGTGTGTGACTCTTTATTCTCTGAACAAAACACATTTCGAGAGGACTAGTTCCTGTAAACAAATAAACCCGATAACACAGGATGCCTCGTTGTGAGGTAACAATAAATTGCCAAACCTGGACAACAGGGGCCGTAGACTTTGCATTATTGACTCCCGGTGGAGTGTCACTTTCAGTGTGTTCAGATCTGCGTCTCTCTGCGTTGGCCATCTGCACGGGAATTTTTACAGCAAGCCTGGTTCCTTCTTTAGTCTCTTAACTTCAGAACGTGTTGTTGCATTCTCAGAGTTCCTATCATTTCTCGCTCTTTGTTGTTGTTGATTTTATTCACGCACCCAGCGGTGAAGAGATACTGCTCAGGCAAAATGCGCGCCAGGACATCTTTAATCTTAATGCTTCGTTTCCTTCGTACCCAAGGTATGCAGTGGCACTCTTACGTCCTCCGTGTAAACTTTGTTAATGTGTTGACAATCCTGGCGGACTGGGATGTGAAAGTGTGCAAGACAAGTAAGTCAGTAGGCCTACAGGAGGCACGAGACATGGCCCACTCTCTTTGGATTAATAATAATGATCATGTATATTTATCATGCGCTCATCAACGCCCTGAGCGCTCACATGATACATATTAACCTACATATGATATTCTATACACATGTAGAGCATAGTCCTAACAAAACAATTTACATAAAGTATTATAAAGAATAAAGTTTTTTTTTTAAACGCACTCCACACACACACACACACACACACACACACACACACACACACACACACTTACACACACACACTCACACACACACACACTCTCTCTCTCTCTCTCTCACACACACACACACACACACACACACACACACACACACACACACACACACACACACACACACACACACTGACTGACTGTAGCAGATTAGATTTGATGATACCCTGGTGGCTTAGCCATCAAAGACCAGTCAGGGAGGGGCTTCACTGTCAAGCAAGATGCAGTCGCCATTCACTACGAGGGCAGTGCAGCCGATGGGGTCGCATCCTCCAGCTTGACAACGGCGGTGGAAGCAGTCACCCATGCCCTCCGCCGGTTTGCCTGAGAGATGACAGTGAGACCACACGCCTCCAGCCTTACAGTGTCAATGAGCTTGATACAAGCAATGTGGACTGGCATGTTTCAGTCAGTGTCAGACATCCACTTTCGAAGACTCCTTTGGCTGTATTGCCCTGGACATGATGTACAGCTTAATGTCCTCGGATGTCGGTTGACATAATTATTAGGGACAAACTGTGACCAGTACCTAGGCATGGTTCAGTGTCGCTTTACATCCACAAAAACCGTAAGGCTCGTTAGGACGGAAAGCCCAGGACGGCCACCTCGACTTTCACGCAGCTCCTGAACTCTGGCCTGGACATGCCGCAGTGAAGGGAAATGACCGAGCAGATAGACTGGCGGATATTGTGTGGTCATTACAAGTGGCCCGCGTCTAGGCATAACACCGAGATCTCGGCGGAACACCGCGTCTCGGCGGAACACCGAGATCTCGGTGGAACACTGCGTCTCGGCGGAACACCGAGATCTCGGCAGAACACTGAGATCTCGGCGGAACACCACGTCTCGGCGGAACACCGAGATCTCGGCGGAACACGCGTCTCGGCGGAATACCGAGATCTCGGCGGAACACCGCGTCTCGGTGGAATTCCGAGATCTCGGTGGAACACCCCGTCTCGGCGGAACACCGAGGTCTCGGCGGAGGAACACCGAGGTCTCGGCGGAACACCGCGTCTCGGCGGAACACCGAGATCTCGGCGGAATACGTAGATCTCCACCGACTGCGGGAGTAAAGGTGTGGCGGGAGCGGGGATGGCTCAGTGGTTAGAGCGCCGGACTCGTCACCGAGGGTCGCGGGTACGAGTCCTGGCAAGAGCAGCAGCAGAAATTTCTTCCCCAGGGTCAACTTTCTGTGCTGACTCTTATTTCGGTATCCGTTCCACCTTACCGCAGTAGCACGTAAAAGATCCCGGTCATTCTGCCTAAAGGTGCAGGTGGCAGTTTACAGCTACACACGCGTGTACCCTACGTATGTGGCTTTGTATGAAGTGACGTGACAAGGTGCATGGTTGTATGGTATGCACAGAACGCACCGAGACGGCAGCAGGTTCACGTGGCACCAGCCATGTAACGACCAAACAGTGTTGCAAGTACACCATTTGGGTGGATATTCAAAACGCGTTATAAAAAGCGACACTCACTCATTTAGAAACGCATCCGACAAGAGTGCAATAAATCTGCCCGAGAGTGGAGAATAGTGATATATAAAAGCGATCAACAACAACAAAGATAATAATTATCGGACGATCGATCGCCCGGGCCGTGACTGAGAGAGACGTAGAATAAGGAAGCACTCAGTCGGCGCCGTCTTCCGTGAAAGGACGAGAGGGCCATCGTCACTGGTTCAGATCAACATTGGCACTGTTTCAAAGCCAACGTTTTGGGAGGTGCCTGAAAGACGGGGTGGAGCGGAGGTGCCTGAAAGACGGGGTGGAGTTGGAGGTGTCTGAAAGACGGGTGGAACGGAGAGGAGGTGTCTGAAAGACGGGTGGAGCGGAGGTGCCTGGAAGACGGGGTGGAGTTGGAGGTGTCTGAAAGACGGGTGGAACGGAGAGGAGGTGTCTGAAAGACGGGTGGAGCGGAGGTGTCTGAAAGACGGGTGGAGCGGAGGTGTCTGAAAGACGAGGTGGAGTTGGAGGTGTCTGAAAGACGGGTGGAACGGAGAGGTGTCTGAAAGACGGGTGGAGCGGAGGTGTCTGAAAGACGGGGTGAAGCGGAGGTGTCTGAAAGACGGGGTGAAGCGGAGGTGCCTGAAAGACGGGGTGGAAAGGAGGTGTCTGAAAGATGGGGTGGAGCGGAGGTGTTTGAAAGATGGGGTGGAGCGGAGGTGTTTGAAAGATGGGGTGGAGCGGGGCTGTCTGAAAGACTGGGAGGAGCGGAGGTGTCTGAAAGACAGGTAGAGCGGAGGTGTCTGAAAGATGGGGTGGAGCAGAGGTGTCTGTAAGACGGGGAGCAGCGGAGGTGTCTGAAAGACGGGTGGAGCGGAGTGGAGGTGTCTGAAAGACGGGTAGAGTGGAGGTGTCTGAAAGACGGGTGGAGCGGAGTGGAGGTGTCTGAAAGACGGGTAGAGTGGAAGTGTCTGAAAGACGGGTGGAGCAGGGTGTCTGTAAGACGGGGAGCAGCGGAGGTGTCTGAAAGACGGGTGGAGCGGAGATGTCGGAAAGACGGGGTGGAGCGGATCCTGGGATTTCCCTAGTGTATAGATGACAGCTTAAACTGAGGCTTAAATGAACTAAATATATATATCTAGCCAACCGGGCACACCTTGACGAAACTCTCCGATGGGCAAAAATTTGGAGTAAAAGTTTTAAAACCAGGACATGCTAAGACTGTTGTTCTACGCTCTCTCTCTCTCTCTCTCTCTCTCTCTCTCTCTCTCTCTCTCTCTCTCTCTCTCTCTCTCTCTTTCTGTATATATATAAACTGAAACGACGAGAAAGCGAAATCTTATATATATAAGGCTTCTTTTGCTTTTTCGCGGCTCGTTTGATTTAACCCGGGAAATAGCTTTGCGGTTCGGACATTTTGGAGTCCAACGGCTGATAACGGCAATGTCACACGGCTGATAACAATGAACGTCGCACGAAGCTGACGGTGACAGGCTGACCTCTGATAATGCCGCAAAGATCACCCGGGCGGCGATTAACAGCAAAACAGCAACTGAGTATTCTGATCATCGTATGATAGTCATCATTATCATCACGTGGGACAACGATACAATTGAGTAACATTGACATCGAACTTGCACTGGGAGTGCATTATAATGACTCTGAATAATTTTGTGATGGTGTTGATGATAATGCGCCGATACCCTCTGCCCCTTAGTTTTGTTCCTCTCCATTTTTGTCTTTACATTTTGCCTTTTGACATTGATATATGTGTATCACACAAAATTTACACTGATATAGCACACAAAAGTTACACTGATATGTAGCACACAAAATTTACACTGATATGTAGCACACAAAATGTACGCTGATACAGCACACAAAATTTACACTGATATAGCACACAAAATGTACACTGATATGTAGCACGCAAAATTTACACTGATATAGCACACAAAAGTACACTAATATGTAGCACACAAAATTTACACTGATATGCAGTACACAAATTTTACACTGATATGAAGCACACAAAATTTCCACTGATACGTAGCACACAAAATTTACACTCATATGTAGCGGCACACAAAATGTACACTAATATGTAGCACACAAAATTTACACTGATATGTAGCTACACACAAAATTTACAGTGATAGGACCATGTAGCACACATAATTTCGACTGATAGGCCTGTGTGGCACACATAATTTCGACTGATATGTTGCACACAAAATTTCGAATGATATGAAGCGGCACACAGAATTTCGGCTGATAGGCCTATGTGGCACACAAAATTTCGACTGATAGGCCTATGTGGCGCACACAATTTCGACTTATGTGGCACACAATATTTCGACTGATATAAAGCACATAACATTTCGACTGATACGTAGCACACAAAATTTCGAATGATATGTAGCACACAAGATTTTGTGTGGCACACAAAATTTCGACTGATATGTAGCATACGAGATTTCGACTGATATGTAGCACACAAGATTTTGACTGATATGTAGCGGCACACAATATTTCGACTGGTAGGCCTATGTGGCACACAAAATTTCGAAAGATATGTAGCGGCACACACAATTTCGGCCGATAGGCCTATGTGGCACAATTTTTTTCGACTGATAGGCCTATGTGGCGCACAAAATTTCGACTCTCACTTCGCAGGACGATCTGCCTGACTTGATTTATGTTCTGGCGCACAGCGATGTGACAGTCACTGATACTCGATAGGTCGATAACATAAAAACCACGATAACGACCACAACTGATGACTGGAAGCGAACAAACAAGTCGTGTGGTCAAAATACAGCAATTTCCCCTTTTCAGTGTCAGTGATTGCTCGGACAGAAACGGGTTTGCTTTGACACTTGTTACAAGTCACTCATGACTGACAAGTCGCTGATCGAGTGGGTTTGACGCTAATTTAGCGGGGATATTGTTTTCAGTTTAATATTCCCTCAGGTTTTCTAGTTTCCGGTTGAATAATTCCACTGAGTGTTATGGCTTTTATTTCACGCATGTATTAACCCAGTGGAGCGACCCAGTCGTATCGGACGGGGTAAGCTTTATTAGAAACAGAGGACAGCCTGT
The DNA here is from genome assembly GCA_963584105.1 of Alviniconcha strummeri. Lineage (NCBI taxonomy): Eukaryota > Metazoa > Mollusca > Gastropoda > Provannidae > Alviniconcha > Alviniconcha strummeri. The sequence goes on from OY757551.1 coordinate 10,527,749, forward strand.
GTGTCACTGGTCCGCTCCATCCTTAAACTGATACAGTGCCGTGGTGGTGGTGGATCGATACCTTCAAAAAGACATAATAATAATAATAATGTACATTTATCATGCGCTCATCAACTCCCTGAGCGCTCACATAATACATATTAACCTAAATATGATATTCTATACACATGTAGAGCATAGTCCTACCAGAACAATTTACATAAAGTATTTTTAAAAAATATATATATATAAACTCACTATAAACACACACACACACACACACACACACACACACACACACACACACACACACACACACACACACACACACACACACACACACACACACACACACACACACACACACACACAACACACACACACACACACTGACAGTAGCAGAAACTGGGTACTGATATTAGTTAGGATAGAAATACTGTGAGAAGAGGAAGGTTTTGACCGTCTCGAGAGTGTCCTGCATCGTGCTGTCCGCTTTATCAAACAGGACCGCTATACACATCAAGACTCCCAGGCTCTATCAGTCACTTTCCGTGCTGAAAGACCTTTAACTCCCCCCTTCTGCCCGAAAGAAGAAAACACCAGCGACTTATTATTTTAGTCGTTGAAATTTTACTGAGTAGTTACTGAGTATAAACTTGAAAGCTTTATTATATGCTTTAGTTTTGGCCTAGCGGTAAGGCGTTAGGTTGGTAAGCGAAAGGACCTCGGTTCGAATCTGATTCGGCTCTCCTTTCTCTTCCAAAGTTGCGGCCTGTGGACACTGTCTTGTGACTTTGTCCCTCGCAATTAATGAAACATTAAAATGGCTCTCATCGCTGCCCATCTTATCTCCCCGTCCCTAATAAGCCTTACGGTTTCCGTGTGGACGTTAAGTACCATGTTTACTTACTTAGTGTATGTTTTAGTGTACAGTAAATGATTTAATAATATTTATAGAGGTGTGTTGATGTCCCGATGCGGAAGGGGGGTGGGGTGGGGGTATGAAGTGTGTGATTGCGTGGCGGGGGAGGCCGGTGAGGGGTGCATGTGGCGGGGGGGTGGGTGTCATAATGCATGTGAGTGTTTTTAGGTAGGTAGGTAGTGTTGCTTTTAGGAACAAGCTGAGACCAATGCCGAAGAATGGTTCAATATAGCTTTACGTCCACGGAAACCAGAAGGCTCAGTCGTTAGGACGGACAGCCCAGGACGGCCACCTCGACTCTCACACAGCTTCTGAACTATGAGAGTGAGTGTGATGATGATGAGTTGATGCTTAATGTGCTCAGATGTCAGTTGACATATTAGGGACAAGTTGTGACCAATGCCGAAGTACGGTTCAATAAATCTTTACGTCCACGGAAACCAGAAGGCTCGTTAAGACGGCCAGCCCAGAACGGCCACCTCGACTCTCACACAGCTCCTGAACTATGAGAGTGAGTGTTTTTAATGTGTTTAACTTAACTGAACTACGTTATTATATGTGGCAGACCTGGTGTGAGAGAGGAACAATTTCCGTTAATTGCTATGACTGATTGCAACGGCGACATTCTGAATTTAAGTTAAGCTGGCTCATCTTATAGTGTAAAAGGTAGTAAGTAGGCTGCTCCCTGGCTGCTGCCGTTCCGGCACCCCCATACCTACCTCGTACCACTGAAAAACACGAAAAGACAAATAAGGCCATGAGATCAGAACGGACTTCAGGGACAACAAACCGACTGTAGACCGATCAGCAAGAAAGACTACACCCGGCCACTGCTATGCTGTAGAAACTACCAAGACAGTCATCTTCAGAAACAGCTTTTTTCTTCTTCTTTTTTTTTTTTTTTACCCAAGGACATTCGTAGACTCGAATAACCTCGAAGACAGCACAGTCTGCGCTGAGACAAAAATCTGAAACAAGAATCACTGCTAGCGTTCTAAAACAAGATTCAAACCGACTGCCACACACACTGACACACACCGGCGCGGCCGTGGCACTCACACACACACACACACACACACACACGCACGCACGCACGCACGCACAAGTCAGTGACGCTGACACACTGAAAGGCGATTCAAAAGCCGGAACGCTATATATCATAGGACCAAAACCCAACTGCCATGCGAATTTTTGGGGCCACGGCCCCTTTATCTATCAATCTACAAAACGACTCTTAAACAACAGTTAAACGGTGAAAAACGATGTGGAAAAAAAGATGGAAAAAAGAAGAAAAGAAAAAAGAAAAGAATTGAAAAGGGAGAGCTAAACCACTTACCCACGGCACGAGTTTTTGTCTTGTTCAGCGCCTCCTGACCGCGACTGAAGATGATGTTGGCATGTGACTATAATCGTTAGTTGTAGCTTGATACAGTGGAGTACCCCGAAAATTCACATGCCGCTGTGTTTTGTCCCGCTAATAAACAACGTTCTTTTGAACTCTCTCTGTGTGTGTGTGTGTGTGTGTGTGTGTGTGTGTGTGTGTGTGTGTGTGTGTGTGTGTGTGTGTGTGTGTGTGTGTGTGTGTGTGTGTGTGTGTTTGAATCTCTGCGCTGAGACAGTTCAATACTGAGAGCTTGGTCAGCCGTCTTGATCAGTCTTTACGGTACGTCGCCGGGGCCTGAAAATGACGCTAGGCGGCAGTACTAATAAATGCGACGGGAGATTTAGATCTTATTTCCTGCCCTCTCCAGTTTAAAAAGACTGTTTTTTGAGTGCTCTCCCCATTTTTTTCCCGTTGGTGTTCGTACCAGAACTGGGCGCTGCCAATGTAATCTATCAAGAAGATCAAGAAAAATGAAAGGGCGTGACGTCATAACATTATGTGTAAAATTTTTGCCTCTATTTTTCCTGTTTACGCTGACGTATTTCACATTTCCGGTTTCGCTACTCATATGATCCCTGCGATAGCACTTCTCTGTTTGCGAAACTTGCAGACAAACTTTGCTGTTCTGAGGAATGTTCTTCACTTCCGAAGATGACGAGCAGGACTTTCTTTCTCCTGGAGGGTAAGTACTGGAAAAACTCTCAGACAAAAAGCGTGACTGGGTCGTACTGACAGCAGAAATCGACCTGCATCGTAACGGGCATTGGGGGGCGGAGAATTTCAACGCCAAAAGTTATCTTTGTGTTTTATTGTAGAAACGCGTGACAGGAAAGTGGCTTTATTTAATGATGGCTTTTCTGTGTCATTATATTAAATATTTTGTACTGCTTTTGGCTTGTCTGAAAATTACTGGAATTGATAGTGGAAATAAAATAAATGATATTTAATGGTTTCCACTCTTCTACAAGTTCTAGCAACAATTACTAGGAAATAAAGTTAGAAACAAAATCAACTTTTTATCTAGAAATTTCTTTCCTATGGCATCGGAAAAAATAATTTAATAAACACCAAGTGGATTTGATTTTATATGTCAGAGTGACGCATGTGAATTAGAATCTCTGAATTTTTCTTTTCTTTCTGTTTTTATGAGAGAAAAGAATTCTCAACAAATCTGAAAAATAATTGACTGCTAGCATTCTGAAATAAGATTCAAGCACACATAACATTAAAAAAGGTGCTGATTTTAATAGGACAACACACAACAGGTGCTAACAGAACACAAAACATGTGCTAATATTTAGTAGTAATTCTGTACTAGAAAATATTCTGTGTTGCTCTGTTGTTGTTAATATCACATTATCAGCATTCGTTTTCACCTTAAAATTGTGTTGGGATCTGATTTCATGAATATATTCACTCTCATCAGTTGGTATCATTGAAATGTTTCAGATGTGTTTCTGTTCAGTTCAGTTCAAGATAGTATTATACTCCCCAAAAAGTGTGTATTATTATTAGAATATTAGTGGTATACATGTGCTCCATCTCATATCATAACAGTTTTTTCAATGTTGCCTTTGAAACAGTTCCACTTCCAATGTTGGTCTGATTCAGTGATTGACGATTCCCATCCTTTCAAGGAAGATTATTGAGTGCCTCTTCTTTCTCTGCTTCTCGCCTCCAGGCAGTCAAGGTGCGATGCTCTTGGCCTCTATAGTCTATGTACAGCCACTATAGGGACTATTGCTCCTCTTCTCTTCCTGCTCTATGAACTGTCATGTCCATGATGCTGATCATTATGGTACTTTTGTATGGTGTATGTGTGTTTCCATGTGTAAACAGTCGATAGACGTAGCAGGTTGGAAGTAGGGAACAACAAACGAGCCACAGTAAGTAAGTAAGTAAACATGGTGCTTAATCAAGTTAATGTCCACAGAAACCATACGGCTTATTAGGGACGGGGAGAAGGGGGGGAAGGGGGTATGGAGGTGGGGGGAGAGGGAGATTATATACCTATCACTACACTGTCACCACCAGAATGACTTCTGCATTAAGAATAAGATGGGCAGCGATGAGAGCCATTTTAATGTTTCAGTAGGAAGTGATGGACAAAATCACAAGACAGTGTCCACAAACCACAACCTTTTTGAAGAGAAAGGAGAGCTGAAGTGGTATCAAACTGAGGTCCTTCCGCTTACCAGCCTAATGCCTTACCGCTAGGCCAAACCGGCTCACTGAGCCACAGCCAGGCATTCCTGTTTTTATTTCATTTCTTTTGTGATGGTATCTGTGAGAGGCCATTGGTATTGCCTCTCACTTCTCTCTTGTGCTCTCTCACCACATCTTTTAGTGACATCCAAAATAACAACATGTAAAACATATGTAACTAAAAGATTGAATGACGTCCACACATGAAAAAACACTGACAGCGCGATATTTATGCAGAGTATAACAACACAAACACGATGTGCAGATGCACTCAGTTACATCCCCGCCCCAGCTCCAGATGTAAACAGTCGATGGAAGTAGCAGGTTGGAAGTAAGGAACAACAAATGAGCCACAGCTAGAGGTTCCTGTTTTCATTTCATTTTTTTGTGATGGTATCTGTGAGACGCTGTTGGTATTGCCTCTCACTTCTCTCTTGCACTCTCTCATCATGTCTTTTAGTGACGTCCAAAATAACAACATGTAAAACATATGTAAAAAATTGAATGACGTCCACACACGAAAGAACACAGACAGCACGATATATATATATACAGAGTACAACAACACAAACACAGTGTGCAGAGGCACTCGGTTACACATGCCACCACCCTTGTGCTTAGGCCTGGAAAGAAAAGGCCTAGATATGAAATGGTGGATTTTTAGGGTCCTAAAAATGCAGGAACCTGATGTCATTTAATGATTTATAAAATATATAATATATATTGTCAGTAATATAATAATGCATACTCTGCACCGCTGCACAGACAGACATTTTTAAGCATTGACTTTGACTTTGAAGAACTAAACAAATCCTTGCTATTTGATGGAGTTCATGGCTGGTTGACTAACACACTGGAAAATATTGTTTGCTCTGATACTGTGCAATTCTCTGTTCTAAAGCAATTCACTGTGCTTAGGTTGCATATGATTCTGAATCAGTGAATGACTATAACCTTTTATTGCATTGTAACCTTTTATTGCATGTTCTAATAAAAAGAATCAGGATGAAAGCAGTATACTGATAGCATTCATTGGTTGTTATGTGGCTGGTGCCTCATGAAACTGCATACTTATTGTGCTACCATCTCAGCACACATTCTGTGTACACCATACAATGATGCACCAGTTTATGGCATCACTTCATTCAAAGCCACATGATTATGTAGGGTGCTTATACATTTAGCTGTAACTTGCTACTTGCCCTTTTGGCACAATGACTGGGATCTTTTACATGCTAGTGCAGTAATACAGGGATGGAATGGATACTGCAGCAGGAGTCAGCACAGAAAAATACCCCTGGAGAAGAAAAGTCTTCCGCTGCTCCTGCGGAGACTCAAACCCACAACCCATCTATCATGTCTAGTGCTTTAACCACTGAGCTATTTCAGCTCACCAGTGGCCATGGTGTGACTCCTGAATGTGGCAGGGTGAAGCCAGAAGAATGGTTTTTCACTTCTTGCAAATCAACACTTGTTCAGTTGTTGATTGTACGTTAGTGCCTGTCTTGCCTGTGTGTGCACAGGGTCCCCTAATAATATAGTTGTTACACATGTTAAAAACCCATCATGTCCACCTCTTGATAATCTTGACCATGGGCATGGGAACACTCAGATTTATGATGCTGTGATATATTTCTGTATAATATGTGGATAATACAGTAGCAGAACAACCAAAGTAACTTGATGATCATGGCATCTCCCACTGGAAGAAAAAGAAGAAGAAAAGCTGCCATGGACAACAGTGCATTAGGTTATTAGGCTATGCCTCCCATGATTTCATTTTTTTGACTGCCTGGGGTGCCATCATGGCAGGTTGTGAAGCAGCATTGTGTCTGTTAGAATTTATCGATTTCTGCATGACAGCTGATGTGGTTTTGTGTAAGTTGAAGCTTATGACGTTATGTCTTTGTTTTACTTAGTTTATACAATTTATGATTTGATTGTGTCTAGTCTAAACTGGCGTCTGTGCATTTACAGCTTGTGACCAGGTTTTGTCCAGATCCAGACTGGTATCTGTTTGTACAGTTTGTGATTTGATTTCATCTCTAAGGTCTGTGTTGATGCCCGTGCTTGTACAACTTGTGATTTTATTTTATGGCAGTCTAAACTGTCGTCTGTGTTTGTACAACCTATGATAGTTAATGTTGGGTCAATTGTTCATAACTGTTACTCTGAACTGTTGTCTGTGTTTGTACAGCGTGTGATCTGATTTGATCTAGCTCTAAACTGTGGTCTGTGTTTGTACATTGTGTGACCATTAGTCCAAACTGTTGTCTAGCTCTAAACTGTGGTCTGTGTTTGTATATTGTGTGACTGTTAATCCAAAAGGTGGTCTGTGTTTCAAGACTACAACATGTTGTTTGCCTCTGTCCAGGTCCAAGCTGTTGTCTGTGTTTCTAAGGTACAACATGTGGTTTGCCTCTGTCCAGGTGCAAATATTAACTGTTGTCTGTGTTTTCTAAAGTACAACATGTGGTTTGCCTCTGTCCAGGTCCAAGCTGTTGTCTGTGTTTCTCAGGTACAGCATGTGGTTTGCTTCTGTCCAGGTCCAAATATTAACTGTTGTCTGTGTTTTCTAAAGTACAACATATGGTTTGCCTCTGTCCAGGTCCAAGCTGTTGTCTATGTTTCTAAGTACAACATGTAGTTTGCCTCTGTCCAGGTCTAAACAATAGCAGTTGTCTGTGTTTAATAGCTACATGTGGTTTGCCTCTGTCCAGGGCTAAACATTAGCAGTTGTCTGTGTTTAATAGCTACATGTGATTTGCCTCTGTCCAGGGCTAAACATTAGCAGTTGTCTGTGTTTGAAAGCTACATGTGGTTTGCCTCTGTCCAGGGCTAAACATTAGCAGTTGTCTGTGTTTGAAAGCTACATGTGGTTTGCCTCTGTCCAGGGCTAAACATTAGCAGTTGTCTGTGTTTGAAAGCTACATGTGGTTTGCCTCTGTCCAGGTCCAAGCTGGCGTCAGTGTTTGGCATGGACAAAGCCACCAGCCAAGGAGGCAATGAATCTCTGACCTACACCGCTCCTAAACAACCCAAGAAAAAAGGTACGCTGTCTGCATGCCCTCAAACAGCTCTTAAAAAGTACACCAAAACAGCACATTACTCCCAAACAACCTAAGAAAAAAGGTACGCTGTCTGCATGCCCTCAAACAGCTCTTAAAAAGTACACCAAAACAGCACATTACTCCCAAACAACCCAAGAAAAAAGGTACGCTGTCTGCATGCCTTCAAACAGCCCTTAAAAATGACACTAAGACAGCACACCACTCCCAAACAAGCTAAGAAAAAAGGTACACTGCATGACACTTCGCCCTCAAACAGCCTTTAACCCCTTCACTGCATGCCCCAGCCTGTAAATTTTCAGGCTGAATGATGCACGGATGCGCCTGCAAACAGTATATTTTCCGGTCCTATAACATCTGTTTTCAATGCTACGAGTTTTGATGGAGATCCTTTCATATATAATATGCCAGTGCAAAAAAGAAGACAAAAGACTTAAGGGTTTGAAATTTATAACTTTTATGGGTCATTTTCAAATGACATCATGGCAGTAAAGAGGTTAAAAAGCACTCCAAAACAGCACACACCCCCCAAACAACCCAAGAAAAAAGGTATGCTATCTGCACGACACTTCGCCCTTAAACAACCCTTAATAAGTACACTAAAACAGCACACCACCCCCAAACAACCCTAGAAAAAGGTATGCTATCAGCATGACACTTTGCCCTTAAACAACCCTTAATAAGTACACTAAAACAGCACCCCCCCCCCCCCCCCCCCCCCCCAAACAACCCAAGAAAAAAGGTATGCTATCTGCATGACACTTCGCTCTTAAACAACCCTTAATAAGTACACTAAAACAGCACACCACTCCCAAACCTCCGAAGAAAAAGGTATTAATACTCGTGTTTGCCCTTGACCTTTCAGACAACAGTGGAGGAGGGGAGGGGGGTGCCGGGACCACTGGTGTTGCCTCTGCTACAGTTGTGCATGCCTACAAGTTGTGAGTGTTTCTTGACCAGTTGTTGCATATCACTGTGGTTTTTCATTCTTACAACAATACAAGTATTACGCTGTCTGTCCCGCTCCCACTCCCAGACTTGCTCTCTTAAGTCAGTGCAGTGGAATTTCTCAAACTCCCCTAGGAAACTAGCCTTCTTCAAATGTGTTACAGCCAAGAGGTAATTCGAGAGACCAGAAAACAATTTTGAAATCAAAGGTTCTGCTTTAAAATGCCCTGTTGATTTTACACCAGATTTAAAAACAAACACACTAAAAAACAAGTCTTGTGAGTGGGACAGGATAGCTGTACAGAAACGCTGTCAGGTGGCATTGTTTGCCTGTGGCAGGCTTTGGCTGCTTGGGCATTTGGCACTGGAAAGTCAAATTGCCTAAAGGGGGGGGGGGGGGGGGGGGGGGATGAATTTTCAACTGACTCAGGTTTAAGATAAGGTTCTGTTTTTTGTTTGTTTGTTTTTTTCTGTGGTGAAAAGAAGTCTGTGGGATAAGAAAACAAAATTTTTTGTTGATTGGTTTGTTGGTTGTGGTTAACAGGGTGGACAGTCAGGTGTTGTGGGGGACAGGTTTACAGACAGTTTTTGTGTGTGCTTTCATGGGTTGTTATGGTTAACATGGTTTACAGCCAGTTTTTGTGTGAGACTGGTTGGTTGCTGTTTTTGACAGGATGGACAGCCAGTTTTTGTGTGTGTCCTTTCTTTCAGGGGTTGTTATAGCTGACATGGTGCACAGTCAGTTTTTGTGTGTGACTGGTTGGTTGCTGTTTTTGACATGGTGCACAGTCAGTTTTTGTGTGTGCTTTCATGGGTTGTTATGGTTGACATGGTGCACAGGCAGTTTGTGTGTGTAACTGGTTGATTGCTGTTTTTGACATGGTACACTGTCAGTTTTTGTGTGTGACTGGTTGGTTGCTGTTTTTGACAGGGTGGACAGTCAGTACACCAGTCAGGGCAAAGTTGGTGCAGCCATCCTAGTAAACCATGCTGCACATGAGGTAATGTACCAGTACCTGTTTGTGAACTGGTGTGTCATGCTTTAGCACATTACCTGTCTGTGAACGTATTTGTCATGTGTCAGTACCATTACCTGTTTGTGAAATGTCTTGTCATGTGTCAGTATTATTGTCTGAAATGTTTGTCATATGTCAGCACCCTATGTGTCTGTGGACCGACTTGTCATCTGTAAGCACCCTTACCTGTCTGTGAACTGACTTGTCATTTGTCAGCACCCATACCTGTCTGTGATATCTCTTGTTATGTGTCAGCACCCTTACCTGTCAATGAACTGACATCATGTGTTAGTACTACATAGCGTGTAGTCTGTGAACTAACATCATGTGTCAGTACCCTTACCTGTCTGTGAACTGACATCATGTGTCAGTACTCTTACCTGTCTGTGAACTGACATCATGTGTCAGTACTCTTACCTGTCTGTGAACTGACATCATGTGTCAGTACTCTTACCTGTCTGTGAACTGACATCATGTGTCAGTACTCTTACCTGTCAGTGAACTGACTTGTCATGTGTCGGTATCTAAGTACCTGTGTCATGTTTTAATACCTTTACCTGTCTGTGAATTGTCTTGTCATGTGTTAGCACCCTTACTTGTTTGTGAACTGACTTGCCATGTTTCAATACCCTTAGTGTTTGTAGGCAGGTTTGTCATGGTTCAGTAGCATTACCTGCTCACAAACAGGTTTGTTTTGTTCAGTAGCATTACCTATTTCCAGACAGGTTTGACATACCTCAGACCTTTGATCTGTCTGCAAACAGATTTGTCAATGCCATGTTTCAGTGTAGTTACCTGTTCATAAACAGGTTTGTCATAATTTAATTCAGTACCCTTACCTGTTTGCAGACAGGTTTTTTTCATGTTTCAGTAGTCTGACCTGTTTTTTATCCAGCTTATTGTGATTCAGTATACTGTCACCTATACTATGTGCTGAAGTGCAGTGTTTCAGTACCTACTTGTGTGCTGACTTGTGTTTCAGTACTGACCTATGTACTGACTTATGTTTAAGTATCCAGTTTTGACCTATGTATTGAATTGTGTTTGAGTACTGACCTATGTATTGAATTGTGTTTCAGTACTGATCTATGTTTCAGTGCTGACCTATGTCCTGACTTATGTTTTTGGACTGACCTATGTACTGACTTATGTTTCAGTACTGACATATATATATATCAGTACTGACCTATGTACTGACTTATGTTTCAGTACTGACATATATATACCACTGACTTATGTTTTAGTACTGACCTATGTACTGACTTATGTTTCAGTACTGACATACATATATATATATTTCAGTACTGACCTATGTACTGACTTATGTTTCAGTACTGACATATATATATATATTTCAGTACTGACCTATGTACTGACTTATGTTTCAGTACTGACCTATGTTTCAGTATTGACCTATGTACTGACCTATGTTTCAGTACCGCATCCTGCTGTACGTCAGCAAACAGCAGCAACTGACCAACGCCAAGATAACTCCTGCCTTTGCCTTTAATGTGAGTAATGTGCCCATCACAACTGAAAATATTAAAATTTGAAGTCATAAAAGGCTTGATATGTGTGTGTGTGTGTGTGTTTGTAAACGTGTGTGTGTATTTGTAAATGTGTGTGTGTGTGTGTGTGTGTGTGTGTGTGTGTGTGTGTGTGTGTGTGTGTGTGTGTGTGTGTGTGTGTTCATTCACATGTGCATGTTTGTGTGTGAGAGAGAGAGAGAGACAGATTGCATGCAACAAATGATGACTTGCCATATTGAAGATATTGTTTGTTTTTGCACCAGCTGTTGCGTGTAAGTCAGGCATGGGTGGCAGTGTGTGCGTAAATGCAATACTGATTAATATGTCTACTTGGCACAGGTGCAAGCCAACAACTACGCCAACTTCTACGATGATGCGCGAGTCAACTGGTCCATCATGTTCACCAGCGCACAGGATGCAGAGAAGTTTGGCAAAGAAGTAAGACATGTTCCATCATGGGTGTTGTCACATTTTGCAGGGGAGGGCTTTTCCAGTGTGTGTTTTTAGGGGATGGGTGGGTTGTAAACTAGCCAGCCTAATCTATCGAGAATTACTGCTAGGGTGGGGACAGTGGGAAGGTAGAGGCTTAATTTGGGGTTGTATACAGGTGGGCTGTCATAGAGTCATCTGGATCACAGGACTGAAAGGCTGGCACATGCTGAAAATGGAAGAGCAGGTTAGAGACATTGTCATCTGCACCCTAGCTTCTCTCTCCGTCTCGGTCATCTTGGTGACCTCACCTCATGAGTATTCCTGGGGAATGGTCCATGCAGACTTAATGGAAATATTTGCACATTTTATGCATTTTGAGGCCCACCTGGCATCTTGACTTGAGCTGGCCTTGTATTGTGCAGGTGGGATTGGCCACCGGGGGTCACCCAGCGTGTTGACTTGAGCTGGCCATGTGTTGTGCAGGTGGGACTGTCCAAGGCACTGTACACCGGGGGTCACCTGGCATGTTGACTTGAGCTGGCTGTGTGTTGTGCAGGTGGGACTGTTCATGGGGTCGTCACCGGGCGTGTTGACTTGAGCTGGCCATGTGTTGTGCAGGTGGGACTGTCCAAGGTGCTGGCCACCGGGGGTCACCTGGCATGTTGACAAGTTGGCTGTGTGTTGTGCAGGTGGGACTGTCCACCGGGGGTCACCTGGCATGTTGACAAGTTGGCTGTGTGTTGTGCAGGTGGGACTGTCCACCGGGGGTCACCTGGCGCATTGACAAGTTGGCTGTGTGTTGTGCAGGTGGGATGTCCACTGGGGGTCACCTGGCGCATTGACAAGTTGGCTGTGTGTTGTGCAGGTGGGATGTCCACTGGGGGTCACCTGGCGCACTGACAAGTTGGCTGTGTGTTGTTGCAGGTGGATGTCCACTGGGGGTCACCTGGCATGTTGACAAATTGGCTGTGTGTTGTGCAGGTGGGACTGTCCAAGGCGCTGGCTGCTGGGGGTCACCTGGCACATTGACAAGTTGGCTGTGTGTTGCGCAGGTGGGACTGTCCGCCGGGGGTCACCTGGCACATTGACAAGTTGGCTATGTGTTGTGCAGGTGGGTCTGTCCACTGGGGTCACCTGGCATATTGACAAGCTGCCACATGTTGTGCAGGTGGGAATGTCCAAAGCGCTGGCCACTGTGGGTCACCTGGCGTGTTGACTTGAGCTGGCTGTGTGTTGTGCAGGGGTCTCACCTGGTGTGTTGACTTGAGCTGGCTGTGTGTTGTGCAGGGGTCTCACCTGGCGTGTTGACTTGAGCTGGCTGTGTGTTGTGCAGGGGTCTCACCTGGCGTGTTGACTTGAGCTGGCTGTGTGTTGTGCAGGTGGGACTGTCCAAGGCACTGTCCACCGGGGGTCAGCCCACCGGCCTCGTCCAGCAGGACCTGCAGCTGGGGGAGGGGGGAGGACTGGAGGCAGGGGACAGCGTGGAGGCCAAGTACACCGGGTGGTTGCTTAGCAACAACACCTTCGGCCAGGTGAGTCAGCCAAGACTGAGCTGCCACCAGAATGAGGCCGAAAACTTGCAGAATGTGGACGGTGAGAAGCAGGGTTGGACCAGAAGGTGTGGCTATTCTCTGCTGCTGAGCTGACCTGCTGAATGCTAGTTGTATGCAACTCTGAATGAGTGGCCATAGCTTTGCACAGCATATTGTGAGTACCTGCTGAAGTGGTTACAGCGCTGTTTAGTTGTTACGTTGGCTGGTGCTACATGAAGCTGCTGCTGTCTTGGCGCGCGTTCTGTGTACGACATCATACCATGTGCCAGTTTACAGTGTCACTTTATTCCAAGCCACATACATAGGGTGCATGTGTGTTCAGCTGTAACCTGCCACCTGCGCTTCTGGCAGAATGACCTGGATCTTTACGTGCTATTGTTGTAACATAGGGGTGGAACAGATACTGAAATAAGAGTCACCACAGAAAGCTGCCCTGGTACTTGAACCCAAGACCCATCATTGGTCTGGTGCTCTACCACTGAGCTATCCCTGCTCCCCAGTCTTTGTTGACCCATTACAGTTTTTACTCTCAAACATGAAGGTTATATCAGGGCAAAGCTCAATTCATCAAATCACAAGTGAAATTGCTTCCCCTACTGTCACTGTCACAGACCATTTTTTTTATGTGATGCATGGAGAGGATTTGGACAAAAATAAAGTTGAGTGAACTGTGAAAC